>CM071845.1:62998728-63598728 GCA_036507285.1 Trichosanthes cucumerina
TGTTTCCAGATTTGGATTTCCTGTTGCACAACAAATTTAACCTGATATTTAAAATATCTTATAGACATTTTCTACTCACGATTTCTTCATGAAAGTTGTAGAAAATTCAATAATATTTCGAACCATACCAATTAGAGCTTCTAACTCCAAGTATACAGATCAGAATAACCAAAAAACCAGAGACTTCTCGGATTTGACAGCAAATTTCTGTCTTCTGCCTTCCTCTTCATAAAACAGCAACTTAAGGTCAGAAGTGGCTTAAGAATCCTTCACGAACTTTGTTAAAAAATGAATTAGCTTTCAAGAAAACCAAACCTCAACTCTTACCTCTTCCTGTGGAGCTCGAGATGAACAGAAAACCAGAACAGGGTTGAGTTGTTCACCTTGCTGCTATATAATCAAACTTTGAGTTCTCCTCCCTCTCTTCTGCAATTCCAGCTCCAAAATCTCCTTCTTCCTCTTCCTTTAAGCTTCTCCCACGAAACCCTTACCTTTCTTTTGATAAATGAAGAAGAAGATCGATAGAAATTTGGTTTTTAAAAAGAAAACTAAGGTGGGGGTCCCACCTTCCACTTCCCTTTTTTTGCTTTTCCTTTTCCTTTCTTTTCTTTTCTTTTCTTTTCCTTTTAAAACAAAACCAACCATAGTATTAACCTTTTCTTTCTTGTTTTCCTTTGTTTTTGTTTTTGTGTTTTTTGAATTCCAAAGAAATATCTCGGGGTTACAGCTATAGTATGGCGAAGTATCAAGCAAGGATGCATCACTGACTCCACGATGGAGGTTGATTATGTCGCTGCTTGTGAAGCAGCTAAAGAGGTTGTTCGACTAATGAAATTCCTTACTGATTTGGAAGTTGTTCCAAATATGGAATTTCCCATCACCTTATACTGTGACAACAGTGGTGCGGTAGCCAATTCGAAAAAACCTCGCAACCATAAGCAAGACAAGCACATCGAGAGGAAGTATCACCTGATACGAGAAATAGTGCAACGAGGAGATGTGACAGTCACGAAGATCACTTCGGAGCACAACATTGCTGATCCATTTACAAAGACTCTCACGGCTAAAGTGTTTGAGGGTCATCTGGAAAGTCTAGGTCTACAAGATATGTACATAGGCTAATCTAGGACAAGTGGGAGATATGTAATGAGTATTTGGATGCCCTAGTTTATTGTATTTGTATCTCTGTAACCACTGTTTTAGATTATGATGTACCCCACTAGAGTTTTAGTTTAAGTGGGGGTTTGTTGGGGTTTGTGCTCTAAAACTCGTAGTTTGTAATTTTGTTCTAATTATTGTAATAAGTGTTATTATTTCAATAAAGAGTTATTGTTCGTTATTTACGATATTGCCCTTGTTTTAACCCTAAATCCAATAAACTAAACATCCAAGGCTGTAAAATGTATCTTGAACTGAATGTAGTGTACATATAAAGAATCTCGGTTCGAGATACAACCTAAAGAGTCTATAGTAAGGGGATAAAGTTTGGGTACCTTATCCTGGTAACACTATGGATGTGGCCCACTTTGTATATGATACAAACATGCATTGTGATCCTAACGTGTTCGTGTAGATGACATGTGAGTGGGGATATCCTATGTAATGAGATTACATAAGACCGAACCACGAAATAGTAACCACTAGATTTAACTCCGTTGACTAGCTAGGTTTCTATTTCACTAGGATGACCTAGGCAACTTGTTCTCAATCCTGAGTAGGTTACGAACTCCTGTTTGTGAGGGATTGTCCTTTGACTAGTATGGATGAGAGTGGCCAGATTCGCCGACTCAATATGCCTACCTTCTTGGGGACAAGACCGAGTGAGAATCTGGGGACTTAGCCTAGCAAGATGGAATTCACTTCTTCCCGCCTACTAGGGTAAGTAGATGAATGTTCCCTTAAGTGGTGTCTCCGGGACTTGAACAAAGGGCCCGACCATCTTATTGGCCCGAGAGGGACTTCTGTTTGTTGGTATGACCACAAACAAATTGTTCATTAGAGGAGCACTGGTACTTAAGGTACAAGATGTAACCCAGGGGTAAAACAGTAATTTGACCCAACTGGTGTTATGAACATTCGTGAAGGATTGACTTGCTGTTGTTGGTCAATATCCGTGGACACAGAAATATATCTGCAGTGAGAAGAGTGCAGCTGCGGAACTTTAGTGGAATGTTCCCGGAGCTAACGAATGTTGATTAAAAGGTTAATGAGATTAACCGAGTAATCTTGTATCGTTGGAGCTTCTGATCTGTAGGTTCATTAGGTCTACCTTCTAGCTCGTAAAGGGTTCTTAAATCGTTTGAATATGAAATATTCAAATTCATTAGGGAATAAATTTAATGTATATAGATACGATATAATATAAAGTTTTTGAACTATATATTATAAATTTAATGTGAATATGAATCATATTAAATTATATGAAAGAATTATTGTTGCGTAGAATATTATTGATGCAATACCGCAAGTGTACGGGTCAAGTTTTAGTATAGTGATTTGAGAGTCCAAGTATCGTCATCGGGAATGGGTTTCTAGATTAATATTTAATTACTAAGATACTAATTCTCAATTTTAGCTAAAGAAACATAACATGGATAGGTGATGAAAACAAAAACAAAAGACAAACAAACAAGTGGAGACACGAATTGATAGAATTGGAGGAAATTGACTTCACAAGTTAACACTTATTTTACACATGCAAAGAACTAATGTGATGAATTTATAAACAATAAGTAAGATACTCAAGAAAATCTCTCGATTCTTAGTGAGTCTCGCACACACAATAAATTCTGTAGTCTCCATATGAACCTAAAGCATGCACGACATTAAGCAACTTGTTTATTGTTTCCCTTAGACTTCTAGGCATTCTCATGCTAGACTTCTAAGAGTTTTGACAACTTTGCTCTAATCTAAGCTTTTTCTCTCGAGTCCACTTAAACCAACAAGATCAAGGAATTAAAGAACGAATTGCCAAAAATAAATAACAAAACATACTTCAAAACATAAGCAAACAAGTCTTAAGCATGTGAATCAAATCCTAACTACAACATTTAGCTACTCTAAATCACAAGAAAACCAAACTAAATGTGTAGAGAACGTCTTAAAACGGTATTACAATCTGAAAGAAAAAGAAAATAAACTTATGTGTCGATGTCGGTCCTTCGTCTCTGAGCTCCCGTCTCGATCTCGAACCTCCACGAATGTTTGGCTCCCAAGAATTTCTCACTTTTCTCTTCTTATAGAGAGTATTTCGAAATTAGGATGAAATCTCTATCAAATTTGGCTCCATTTGCAAGAAGAAATAAGGTTGTATTTATAAGCATCAACGACACAACGTTGCAACGTTGTACCCTAACCGCGTGGTAAATAAGGAATGTGTCGATGGTGTTGAACCGCTGAGGGTAGCGTTGCAACACCGCTACCCTAACGCGCGCGTTGCTATCGATCTAGCGTTGCAACGCTATCGACATGGTTCTTCTATGCTTCAAAGCTGCAATCACGGCGTTGCAACGCCATCACTTCGAGTCTAATAGCTTGAATTGGTCCTTCTACTTCCAATTGATGTTATTTTAAGCTCCAAAAAGCCTCGATTCGATCCCGAGTGATCTAAAATATCTCCAATTGTTCTATTTGAGCTCTTAACCTTAAATTGAGTGATTTAAACACATCAAAACCCTGAAATTATCATAAAACTAGCAATAATTAAGCCTAAGGATAGCACATTTTGTGTGCTATCAAACACCCCCCAAACTTAAAGTTTTGATAGTCCCGAGCAAAAACAGAATTAAACATGAGATTGTTCTTATACATACATTTGATTCAAGCCTCAAAGATTTAAGAGAAAATTTGGCAATCACAGGAAACACTCAAACATAATACTTCAATGAGCAATTTAAAACTTCTCCTAAGTGTTCCTACGTGTGTGTGTGTGGTTCGCCTATGTTCCCTTCATTTTTACTAAGCCCGGATCAACTTTATTAGGTTTTCCATTCAACTTCCCCTACACTGGTCATAATTACTAATCCTTGAGTCTTCCCACATTCAAGAAATAAACAACTTTACTCAGCACTTAATCACTTTTTATCACTTTTTCTATTTTCTTCTTTTTTTTGTGCAAAGACACTAGTTTTCACACATCCACTGCAGGGACCCTTACCCAGAGCACTCGCTCAATGAGTGGCTTAACTGATCACAGTGAAGGTAGCTCTTTTTGCCCTTACTAATTTTTTTCTTTAACAAACAACCAACAAAAACAAACTACTTTTACAAAATGCACATATTATACAGATCATGCACTTCGTATTGTCATTCACCCTATCCTGCAGTTTAACTCTCAAATAAGCTCTTAGACCTATCGAGGTGAAATTGAACTTCTAAGCCTAATAACTTTGTTCTAAGCATTTCAAAACTACAGGAACATAGGCTATGTGCATAATAGTGCAGGAAAAACTCAAGAAATTTTTTTAAATTAACTCAAATTCATATCATGCTCTCAAGTTTCAGCAGAATCACAAAAATTTCCAATTAATTCTCATCCTAGGCTATCATAATCATACTTATGCAAAAGATCAATCAGCAATTCAACATATACTCAGGACAGTCACAACATATCAATAACATCCCACCCCCAAACTTAAACTAAACATTGTCCCCAATGTTTGCAAAAATAAGCTCGAAGCAAGTATAAGGGTAAGAGTGAACAATACTGTCCTGAGTTATGGAGATCTTTATTATTTTCTGATTTCCTTGGATATCCAAAACACGTGTGCTGGAGTTCCTCAAGACGAGAGCATGGATTTCAACGAGGGAAGACATCATCACAACCCAACAAAGCAAAACAAGCAAACTAGTAAGTAAATTAAGAACTGACAAGCAACTAAAACAAACTAAAGACAAAAAATAACAAGAAACAAAAAAATAATAATAAAGCTTGGGTTGCCTCCCAAGTAGTGCTTTCTTTAACGTCTTTAGTTAGACTGTACTCCCTTAAGGTGTTTCTTTCTTATCCTGCAGTGCTCGGAGTGATGTATTCATATGACTGATCTGGGTCTCAATATTCTTTATGGCAGCTCCATGACTAGTCATTATACCAGTTAGACTGGTGACTGCATTCTCTAGCTGGTTGGGCCTATTTCTAGATTCAACTATGAAGGAGTGCACTGTCTCTTCCAGAGATGGTTTCCTCTCAGATGTAGATGCATACCCTGTAAGAGGATTCAACACATTTTTATTGTTAGCATAAGAGAAGTTTTCATGATACCTCAAACCTGGATTATAATGTGTTGGAAGGGTATTCTGAGTCTGGTTTCCTCCATAGGTGTTGCTTCTACTGTTCAGGTATTGTATTTGCTCCAAAGTAGATTCTCCATTGGGCTGGGAACATTGAGAGGGCACCATTGTTTGGGGTGATCCTGCAAAATTATTCAGAGCATGAGTGAGGGATGCCATATGAGATCTAAAGGAGGTTACCTCATCCAGTTGATACAATCCAGCTACTGGCTTAGATCTGTCATTGTCTGTAGGCCACTGGTAGCTGGCATTTAACACTTCCTCTAGGAGGGCACGTGCTTCTGACACAGTCTTCGCCATGAAAGCCCTCCAGCAGTGGCATCCAGAATGCTCCTAGTCTTACCTTCAAGTCCATTGTAGAATAATTGTACCTGGAGCCAATCTGGGTAACCATGATGTGGGCATCTCCTGAGCATGTCCTTATACCGTTCCCATGTCTCAAATAGTTGCTCTCCCTCCTGCTGCCTGAATGTTCCTATCTTTGTCCTTAACTTTGCAGCTTTCACAGGTGGAAAGAATTTGGTCATGAAGGCTTGGGTCAACTCCTGCTAGGAGGTGATACTGCCTGGTGGGAGAGACCCTAGCCATTCTTTAGCACTATCCTGCAAAGAGAAAGGAAAGAGACGTAAGCGAATACTATCAGCAGAGATACCATTTAACTTAATTGTACCACAGATTTCTAGAAAATTCTGTAAATGTGAATTAGGATATTCTATGGCTTGTTCTCTAAAAGCTCTTTCCCTAACCATCTGAATAAGCCCTGTTTATGTTCAAAATTGTTAGCATTTATGGGGGCATGGACAATTCCAACCTGTTTAGAATTAAACACAGGATGGAAATCTCCTTGATGGGTTTAGGATTGTTGATTAACTCCTGATCATTCATTGTCTGGGGTTATACTCTTCCTTCCCTTAGGAGTCTCCTACAGGTCTTCTCGATCTCAGGATCAAAAGGGTGCAAGTCTACAGCTCTACCCTTGGGAATACACCTGGAGGTACCAAAAAAACTAAGAATTAGAAAAAAAAACTAGGAAAGGAAAGAAAACATAAAAAGAAAGAAAACACAAAAACAGAGAACATAAAACATAAAATTTGGGTTGCCTCCCAAGAAGCGCTTTCTTTAACGTCTTTAGCTAGACGGTAACTTATCAAGGCACGCAAAACTGCTCCTATTTCTTTGGGCCCTTCTTGCTTGCATTGATATAGCCTTCTAAGTCTAAAAGGCTATCCTGTTTTTCCTAGGCACCAGAGAGAGAATTATTTTTGGTATTTTTGTGTATTGAAATAAAAGAACAAAAATCAAAACAAGACTCATAAGTGTAGGACAAATGACTATCAAGATTAAAGGAAATTTCTGGAGATAAAATGGGGAAGGACTTCTTAGCCTCGAACTCTATCACCTGAATCTCCCCTATGGAAGTGACTGTATTACCACTGTCTACCTCACAAACCTGTTTCTAGTGTGTTTCAGTCTCCTCCACCAGTTCTCCTAGGTGGCTCTCCCTCAGTGGTAAGAATAAGAAATTGCTCTTGTAAGGCCTTAAGGGAAATTACTAATTGATTAAGATAATGAGTTCTTTCATGTACTATTTCCCAAAGTTCTACCACTTTAGCCTCTAACCTACCCAACCTTTCTAATTCATCATGAACCAAATTTTTAATTTTCAACTCTAACGTATATTCCATTAATTGATCCACAAGAGAAGAGTTTTCTATAGGTTGGTTGGGATAAGAGAAATTTTGGTTCCAAGTGCCCATATAATTACCATCAAAAGAATTTTCATCAATCATAGAGTCAGAATGGTAAAGATTAGACAAATGGTATCCAGAAAAATCATGATGCACATACCTAGGGTCCTGAGAGGGACAGTACAATGGTGGAGAATCAAAATCATGCAAAGTCATATTTTAAAAATAAGTAAGTCAAATCAAGACTTTTACACAATAGCAACACAACAACAACAAAAAAAAAAAAAAATAGGGGACACAGACTAAAAAACACACAAAACTAAAATAAAACAAATAAGGAAACAAACAACAAACACACAAAGAAACAAATAAGGAAAGAACAACACAAACACACTTTAGTCTAAAATCTCAAATTTTCTCCTAATATTAATTAATCTAAATAATCGTCATTCCCCGGCAACGACGCAAAAAACTTGTTGTGTAAAATATTATTGATGCAATACCGCAAGTGTACGGGTCAAGTTTTAGTATAGTGATTTGAGAGTCCAAGTATCATCCTCGGGTATGAGTTTCTAGATTAATTAATTACTAAGATACTAATTCTCAATTTTAGCTAAACAAACATAACATAGATAGGTGATGAAAACAAAAACAAAAGACAAACAAACAAGTGGAGACACGAATTGATAGAATTGGAGGAAATTGACTTCACAAGTTAACACTTATTTTACACATGCAAAGAACTAATGTGATGAATTTATAAACAATAAGTAAGATACTCAAGAAAATCTCTCGATTCTTAGTGAGTCTCGCACACACAATAAATTCTGTAGTCTCCATATAAACCTAAAGCATGCACGACATTAAGCAACTTGTTTATGAGTTTCCCTTAGACTTCTAGGTCATTCTCATGCCAGACTTCTAAGAGTTTGGACAACTTTACTCTAATCTAAGCTTTTTCTCTCAAGTCCACTTAAACCAACAAGATCAAGGAATTAAAGAACAAATTGCCAAAAATAAATAACAAAACATACTTCAAAACATAAACAAACAAGTCTTAAACATGTGAATCACATCCTAACTACAACATTTAGCTACTCTAAATCACAAGAAAACCAAACTAAATGTGTAGAGAACGTCATAAAACAGTATTACAATCTGAAAGAAAAAGAAAATAAACTTATGTGTCAATGTCGGTCCTTCGTCCCCGAGCTCCCGTCTCGATCTCGAACCTCCACGAATGCTTTGGCTCCCAAGAATTGCTCACTTTTCTCTTCTTACAGAGAGTATTTCGAAATTAGGGTGAAATCTCTATCAAATTCGACTCTCTTTGCAAGAAGAAATAAGGTTGTATTTATAGGCATCAACAACACAACGTTGCAACGTTGTACCCTAACCACGTGGTAAATAAGGAATGTGTCGATGGCGTTGCAACACTGAGGGCAGCGTTGCAACACCGCTACCCTAACGCGCGCGTTGCTATCGATCTAGCGTTGCGACGCTGCAAGACAGGGTTGTAACGCCCTCTGCACGGGTCTTCGACTTGTTTTTCTTATCGAGATAGCGTTGCGACGCTGCAAGGCAGCATTGCAACGCTATCAACATGGTTCTTCTATGCTTCAGAGCTGCAATCACGGCGTTGCAACGCTCTGCATGGCGTTGCAACGCTATCACTTCGGGTCTAATAGCTTGAATTGGTCCTTCTACTTCCAATTGATGTTATTTTAAGCTCCAAAAAGCCTCGATTCGATCCCAAGTGATCTAAAATATCTCCAATTGTTCTATTTGAGCTCTTAACCTGAAATTGAGTAATTTAAACACATCAAAGCCCTGAAATTATCATAAAACTAGGAATAATTAAGCCTAAGGATAACACATTTTGTATGCTATCAAACACCCCCAAACTTAAAGTTTTGATAGTCCCGAGCAAAAACATAATTAAACATGAGATTGTTCTTATACATACATTTGATTCAAGCCTCAAAGATTTAAGAGAAAATTTGGCAATCACCGGAAACACTCAAACATAATACTTCAATGAGAAATTTAAAACTTCTCCTAAGTGTTCCTACGTGTGTGTGTGTGATTCACCTATGTTCCCTTCATTTTTACTAAGCTCGGATCAAGTTTATTAGGTTTTCCATTCAACTTCCCCCTACACTGGTCATAATTACTAATCCTTGAGTCTTCCCACATTCAAGAAATAAACAATTTTACTCAGCACTTAACCACTTTTTATCACTTTTTCTATTTTCTTCTTTTTGTTTTTGGTGCAATGACACTAGCTTTCACACATCCACTGCAGAGACCTTTACCCAGAGCACTCGCTCAATGAGTGGCCTAACTGATCACAGTGAGGGTAGCTCTTTTTGCCCTTACTAATTTTTTTTCTTTAACAAACAACCAACAAAAACAAACTACTTTTACAAAACGCACATATTATACAGATCATGCACTTCGTATTATCATTCACGCTATCCTACAGTTTAACTCTCAAATGAGCTCTTATACCTATCGAGGTGACATTAAACTTCTAAGCCTAATTACTTTGTTCTAAGCATTTCAAAACTACAGGAACATAGGCTATGTGCATAATAGTGCAGGAAAAACTCAAGAAATTTTTTTAAATTAACTCAAATTCATATCATGCTCTCAAGTTTCAGCAGAATCACAAAAATTTTCAATTAATTCTCATCCTAGGCTATCATAATCATACTTATGCAAAAGATTAATCAACAATTCAACATATACTCAGGACAGTCACAACATATCAATAACATCTCACCCCCAAACTTAAACTAAACATTGTCCCCAATGTTTGCAAAAATAAGCTCGAAGCAAGTATAAGGGTAAGAGTGAACAATACTGTCCTGAGTTATGGAGATCTTTATTATTTTCTGATTTCCTTGGATAGCCAAAACATGTGTGCTGGAGATCCTCAGGACAGGAGCATGGATTTCAACGAGGGAAGACATCATCACAACCCAACAAAGCAAAACAAACATGGTTAGTAATATCACAACCCCTCCCGAACTACCTACTAACTTAGCCCGACAGACGGCGTGAAGCCAACAGACATCGTTCACCTCTCTAACGATACCTGTTGACCCTGTTTTACCCGATAAGCATACTATACATGTATAAGAAACACTTTAAACATAACACAACAGAATATTGATAATTACGAAACCTATGTAAGGAGTACCCCTACTTAAGACTCTTTTGAAAATTGAAACGGGTATGAGCATCACAACCCAAACCATACCCAATCATGGTCTACACAACCACAACCTAGAATGTACACACAAACATAACTACATAGTTCTCTCAAAATAACCTACAATACATATAGACTTGCTATACAACTCCACCCACGTACAAAATATCAACCCCGTGGAGCTACCAGCAGACTATGGCAGGACATCAGGCGCCGAGAGCTCGATCTCTACTTGAAAAGTTTGAAAACAGAGAAAGAATGAGCTATGAAGCTCAGTGAGTGACTGAGTTTAAGATCTAATAACTCATAAATCGTATCACCTGGAAACCTATGAGCATATACATCTGTAATCAAGCGTTGAACATAAACGTGTAATAACTTTTCAGAAAACCAGCAAGTACATCATTAAAATCTCGCAAGGCATATCGATAATATTCACCCTTATAAAGCAGATGACAATCTATGTTGTATAGAACACACCTAGTACAACCAACGTTTACTCTACGATGTAGTGGGGCCCGCCCAACACTTCCATCGTCTTTGTCGTAGTGGGGCCCGCCCAACACTCACGACAACATTGTTGTCACGACGTACACTCAACGTCGACAACAGAAAATGACCTGTGTGCGCACACGGTACTATACAACCTCGAGCTTAATATCTCAGTCATTTACTCATTCGAGTCTCAGAAAAACACATAAAAATATCTGAACATGCCTGCTTATCTTTCTTTTGTAAAACTCAATCTTACTCAGCTTGTTCATAAAAACTGGAAATCTCTAAATAATACTTGATAGTACATGCTTGCTTGAAATCATAACATTTTCACTAAATTTCGGTAACCAACAACATATGCTCACATATAAATTTCATCGGAAAATCTAGGCTCACAACGAGCACTTGAAATCATTTTTAGGAAAACATGTATGCTCATAAGTATGTGTTCAAAAAAAAAATACATAAAGCATCTAAGTAATTTCATTCAAGGAAAACCTTGTACTTCCTTAAGCATAATTCAAGTATAAAGATCGTTTTGGAGGTTCGTTTTGTCACTCACAACGTTAGAACTAGAACCTTAGTCCGTACGCTCAAACCAAAAACAAGTATTAGAACCTATTTCCTCTTGGCCTGTCAAACAAACCAAAAACAAGTATTAGAACCTCGAGTTCATGAATTTCAACCTTAAAATTATGAAAAAAACACTTCATCTATTTTTCCAGCATTTTACACATTTCATGCCCTGATTTCATACTCTTATAATTTCTTCATTACTTAGCCAAAAAGGATGTACTTTATACCAAACTCTTCCTTTTTGAACCCTATAAAACTCATTTGAAGAAATGAAATTGAAATTCCTAACGTATATGTTTGTAAATACCTCGAAAGCTTCTTCCCTAAAAACAAACTTCTGCTATTTCCAGATTCGTTTCCCTTCTGCACCCCGAACTTGACCTGAAATATAAAGCATCCTCCAGTCGTTTTCGACTTATGAGTTATTCATAAAGGTTGTAGGAAATTTAATAAGCTTTCCAACCATACCTATTACAGCTTCTGATTCCAACTATACAGATCAGCACGACCGAAAAACCAGAGGTTTCTCAGATTTGACAGAAAATTCTCTTCTCTGCCTTCCTCTTCACAAATCAGTAACTTAGATTCAGAATTTGCTCGAGGTTCCTCCACGACTTTTGTTCAAATATGAGTTAACTTTCAAGAAAATAAAACTTCACCTCTTACCTCTTCTTGTGGAGCTCGAAATGATCCAAACATCAGAACTGGACAAAATTGCTTACCTTGCTGCCATGGAAAATGAATCTTCTTTCTCCTTTCTTCTTCAACCTCAAAACTAGAAACTTTCTCACTTCTTCTTCTCTCAAACGCCTCCCACTAAGCTCTGGTTTAGTTTGTGAAAAAAAATGAGTTGGAATTGAGTTAAAAAGATTTAAAAATAGTTGAGATAACTTAGGAGGTGGAGTTTGTCTTTTACCCTTTTCTTTTTCTTTTTTCTTTTTTTTTTTTAAAACAAGGAAGACCAAATATTTAAACATTTCTTTTCTTCTTTTCTCTTTTTTTTGTAAGGAAATTTCAAATACAGATCTTGGGTTTACAACTTACCTCCCCCTTAAGAAATTTTTTCCTCGAAATTTAGTAGTCTTTAAGTGAAAATCGCCGGATACTTCTTCCTCATTTGGTCCTTTAACTCCCAGGTTGCCTCCTCCACTCCGTGATGTTTCCAACGAACCTTCACGTGTGGGATCGTCTTGTTCCTCAAAACTTGTTCTTTTCTGTAGAGGATTTGAACTCCATCCTCTATATAACTCATGTCTTCTTGCAACACATGTGTCGGATCTGGAATATACTTCCTCAACATGGACACATGAAAAACATCATGTACTCGAGATAGTTCTGCTGGCAACTCAAGTCTGTAGGTTGCTGACCCAACTCGTTCCACTATCTTATAAGGACCAATATGCCTAGGACTTAGTTTACCTTTCTTGGCAAAGCGAAGGACACCTTTCCACGGGGATAACTTCAAGAAAACTTGATCCCCGACCTGGAATTCTAAGTCCTTTCGTTGCTTATATGCGTAACTCTTTTGATGATTTTGAGTTACCTTCGGATTCTCTCTAATTATCTTAATATTGTCCGTCGTAATTTACACCAACTCAGGACCGATTAGCTTTCGCTCTCCTACTTGGTTCTAACATACGAGCGTTCCACACGGTCTTTCATCCAGAGCCTCCAATGGTGCCATGTCAATACTAGATTGATAGCTGTTATTATAAGCGAATTCCATAAGTGATAAGTGGGTATCCCAACTTCCCTTAGACTAAAGGACACATGCTCTCAACCTGTCCTCTAATGTCCGGATGGTTCTCTCTAATTGACCATCTGTCTGATAATGGAACGTTGTACTAAAATTCAGCTTTGTCCCCCATAGCTTTCTGTAAGCTAGGCCAAAACTTAGAAGTAAATCTCGAGTCTCTATCTGAAACTATGGACACTGGCACTCCGTATTGACTCACAATTCTGTCGACGTATAGCTTAGCAAGCTGATCAAGTGTAGACGTCGCTTTAATCGGTATAAACAGTGTTGTCTTAGTGAGTCTATCCACAATTACTCAAATATAATCATGTCTACTAGAAGTACGTGGTAATCTAAATAGAAAATCCAAAGTGACATGCTCCCATTTCCACTCCAGCACTGGCAGTGGATTAAGGAGTCCTCCTGGCCTCTGTCTAACTAGTTTAACCTGTTGGCATATCAATTATCTGTCGACATAATCAGTTACCTCCCGCTTCACCACGGCTACCAATACGTTCCCTTCAAAATTTTGTACATCTTGGTGTTTCCTAGATGCAAAGTGTAAGTTGAACTGTGAGCTTCCTCTAATATAGCATCTTTAAGCTCACTAATACTCGGGACACATAGTTTTCTCTGCTTAACTATGGTTCTGTATGTTCTCATTTTAAATTCAGCCTCCAGGCCCTGTTTGGACATTCCAAACATTTTCTGCAAGTTACTATCCTCTAGCTGTCTTCTCGCAATCTCTGCTACGAGCGAAGACCTGACCTGGAATTGAGCTAAAAGACTCCCTGAATTCTCTGCAGTCACAACTGCCTTAGAATCCCTTAGAGTTCTTAAAAAGGTTGCTTGAATACCACACAAGGCATCCCTAGGAAGTCTTGACTTCCTGCTTAATGCATCTGCTACCACATTCGTCTTACCTAGATGATATTCTATGGTACAATCATAATCTTTAATCAATTCTAACCATCTTCTCTATCTCATATTCAATTCTCTCTAATCAAAGATATATTTCAGACTCTTATGATCTATAAAAAATATGACACCTCTCACCAAACAAATAATGCCTCCAAATCTTCAATGCTAAAACAATTGTTGCTAGCTCAAGATCATGAGTAGGGTGTTGTCACTAATCTCTTCTTCAACTCTTGAAAACTTTGTTCACACTTATCTGACCATTCAAACTTAGCATTCTTCATTGTTAAGGGTAATGTTAATCGTGAGAAATCCTCAACAAATCGTATGTAGTATCCTGCCAGGCCTAGGAAACTACATACCTCTGTCGCATTAGCTGGTCTCTCTAAGTTGACCATAGCTTTCACTTTATGCGGATCCACACTAACTCCATTTGCTGAAACATTTTGCCCCAAAACACTACCCGATTCAACCAAAACTCGCATTTGGTGAATTTAGCGTACAACTGTTTATCGCGTAGTGTTTGTAGAATAATCCTCAGGTGTTCCTCATGGGCTTTCCTGTCAACAGAGTAAACTAGTATGTCATCAATGAATACTATCACAAACCGATCCAAATACTTGTGGAAAATCCTGTTCATGAGATCCATGAAAACTGCTGGTGCATTCGTTAAATCGAATGACATTACTAAAAACTCATAGTGCTTGTACCCAGTTCTAAATATTGTCTTAGGAATATCTGATTCCCTGACCTTTAACTAATGGTATCCTGATCTTAAATCAATGTTAGAAAACACTGATGCTCCTCTTAACTGGTCAAACAAGTCATCAATACGGGGTAAAGGATACTTGTTACGTATCGTGACTTTATTTAACTGTCTATAATCAATGCATAATCTAAGGGTACCGTCTTTCTTCTTTACGAATAACACTGGAGGTCCCCAAGGCGATACACTAGGTCTGACATATCCCTTGTCAACTAGTTCTTGTAACTGCATCTTCAGCTCCCTGATCTCACTTGGAGCCATTCTATACGGTGCTTGCGAAACGGGTGTTGTCCCTGGTAACAATTCAATAGTGAACTCAACTTCCCTATCAGGTGGAAACCCTGACAGATCGACTGGAAAAACATCAAGAAATTCATTCACATCAATAACATTTTCTGGTTTTAGTTTTTCCCCTTGCACCTCCACTACGTGTGCAAGAAACGTCGTGCAACCTTTCCTCACCAACTTTTCAGCTTTTAATGCTGAAATCAAATTCGTAGGAATAATCTTCCTTTCACCCCTGAAAACCACTTCAACCAACCTTGGTTTCCTAAAAACGACTTCCTTTGTATGGCAATCCAAGGAAGCATAATGAGTAAATAAGAAATCCATTCCTAAGATTGCATCTAACATCTGCAACTCTAGTGGAAGAAGATCCTCTAACAAATTGAGACCTTCTACTAAGACCTCACAATTTCGCAATACTGCATCGACTAGTAAAGCATCACCAACTGGAGTGTATATAACTAACCTCTCAAATAAAGGCTTCAACTTTCTATTCAGCTTAGTTAGGAATATACTGGAAACAAAAGAATGCGTTACACCTGGATCTATTAAAACACGTGCAGGTACATTACAAATAGTAATCGTACCAGTAACACATCCGGAGCATCATCCATTTATTGTTGAGTCTTAGCATAGACCTTCCCCTGTTGCTTAGGTTTCCCTACAACTCCCTTGTGTCTAGCACCGTTGGTGCCCTCTTCTGCAGCTACTGGAACTCTCGACTGCTCAACTGTCTAGGACTCAACTCCCTAGTCCCTCTGTGCGGATGCCCTTAGCTGTGGACAATCCCTCTTGACATGTCCTGGTTGTCTGCACTGATAGCACGTACCAACACTCACAAGACAATGACCTCGATGATTCTTGCAACAAATCGCACATGGAGTTTTCCTTGCTACACTGACAATGGACTCTTACCCTCTCTGCAATCTTGTTGTTGATCTAACAGACTAACTAGGTGCTCTCTAACTCTGCCTCTTATAAGTACTACCCACATTCATCTTGGTCGATGTCTGGCTACTAGCTCGGTTTTTAAAGTCTTATCGACTTGGAAACATTTACTCCAGGTGTGAACCTCCGCTGCTCACGACCTCGAAAACTGCTTGTTGTCGAAGTCCCACAACTAGGCTCCACTACTGCCTTCTCCTCTGCTATAGTCTGCTCAACACGTAGGGGAATCTCTACTAGCTTAGAAAAGTCAGTCCACTTAGAAATAGCTATGACTGGGGTACGTATCTCAGGACATAATCCTCTTTCAAACCTTCGACACCTGTCACTCTCAGATGCCACAATCACATCAGCATATCACGACAACTCGTATCCCTTCTCTCGTACTCAACCACTGAAAGTGACCCTTGCTTTAATTTCTAAAAATTCATCCCTCTTTGCCTCGCGGTACGTACTAGGGTAATACTTGTCCTCGAATATGCTTCTGAAAGTTTGCCAGTCTAAACTATGTGCATCACTACACCTGACTAATATTGATTTCCATCATCCTTCTGCCTCCTTCTGCAACAGGAATGTGACCAACTTGACTTTCCGCTCCTCAGGACAAATGATCACATCAAAACATTTCTCAAGCATATCCAACCAAACCTCAACGTCAGCTGGATCTGTGGAACCCTCAAACATTGTGGCTCCTAATTCTTTTAGGCGTTCTATTCTATATATCTTGTCTGGATCACTTGGCCCTGCTCTCTATGGCTTACCTACCTCATGTGAGGAACTAACATGCTGCTTAATTCTGGCCCCTATCTGGACTCTTGGGGCACTAGATCCCCTCTCAGATTGGGCTTGGGTAGGATCATGCGTCCCATCCTGATCCTGCCTGCATCGGTGTCTAGTACGTGGTGGCATGACTTCTATAACATACCAACATACTAGACATGTAATGAATACTTAACTCAAATCCACAATTCTAGACTTGCGTTCACACTCTAGTCCTGACTGGACTTACTCTTATCCTTACTTGGACCATGCTCCGCTAGTTCTATTGAATTAACTCAATAACTTGCTATTTACTTCTTAGTTTCTTCTAGAGCTATCTTGCTCTGTCTTATTCCCATGGAGCTAACCGCTCTAATACCAAGTTGTCACACCCCCTCTCGAACTACCTACTAACTTAGCCCGGCAGACGATGTGAAACCAACAAACATCGTTCACCTCTCTAACGATACCTGTTGACCCTGTTTTACCCGATAAGCATACTATACTTGTATAAGAAACACTTTAAACATAACACAACATAATATTGATAATTACGAAACCTATGTAAGGAGTACCCTACTTAAGATTCTTTTGAAAACTGAAACGGGTATGAGCATCACAACCCAAATCATACCCAATCATGGTTTACACAACCACAACCTAGAATGTACACACAAACATAACTACATAGTTCTCTCAAAATAACCTACAATACATATAGACTTGCTATACAACTCCACCCACGTACAAAATATCAACCTCGTGGAGCTACCAGCAGACTATGGCAGGATATCAGGCGTCGAGAGCTCGATCTCTACATGAAAAGTTTGAAAACACAGAAAGAATGAGTTATGAAGCTCAATGAGTAACTGAGTTTAAGATCTAATAACTCATAAATCGTATCACCTGGAAACCTATGAGCATATACATCTGTAATCAAGCGTTGAACATAAACGTGTAATAACTTTTCAGAAAACCAGCAAGTACATCATTAAAATCTCGCAAGGCATATCGATAATATTAACCCTTATAAAGCAGATGACAATCTACATTGTATAGAACACACCTAGTACAACCAACGTTTACTCTACGATGTAGTGGGGCCCGCCCAGCACTCCCATCGTCTTTGTCGTAGTGGGGCCCGCCCAACACTCACGACAGCATTGTTGTCACGGACTCAACGTCGACAACAGAAAATGACTTGTGTGCACACGGTACTATACAACCTCGAGCTCAATATCTCAGTCATTTACTCATTCGAGTCTCAGAAAAACACATAAAAATACCTGAATATGCCTGCTTATCTTTCTTTCGTAAAACTCAAGCTTACTCAGCTTGTTCATAAAAACTGGAAATCTTTAAATAATACTTGCTAGTACATGCTTGCTTGAAATCATAACATTTTCACTAAATTTCGGTAACAAACAACATATGCTCACATATAAATTTCATCGGGAAATCTAGGCTCACAACGAGCACTTGAAATCATTTTTAGGAAAACATGTATGCTCATAAGTATGTGTTCAAAAAAAAAATACATAAAGCATCTAAGTAATTTCATTCTAGGAAAACCTTGTACTCCTTAAGCATAATTCAAGTATAAAGATCGTTTTGGAGGTTCGTTTTATCACTCACAACGTTAGAATTAGAACCTTGGTCCGTACACTGGAACTTGGCCTGTCAAACAAACCAAAAACAAGTATTAGAACCTCGAGCTCATGAATTTCAACCTTAAAATTACAAAACAACACTTCATCTATTTTTACAGCATTTTACACATTTCATGCCCTGATTTCATACGCTCATAACTTCTTCATTACTTAGCCAAAAAGGATGTAATTTATACCAAACTCTTTTTTTGAACCCTCTAAAACTCATCTGAAGAAATGAAATTGAAATTCCAAATGGATTTGTTCGTAAATATCTCGAAACCTTCTTCCCTAAAAACAAACTTCTGCTATTTCCAGATTCATTTCCCTACTGCACCCCGAACTTAACCAGAAATATAAAGCATCCTCTAGTCGTTTTCTACTTACGAGTTCTTCATGAAAGTTGTAGGAAATTTAATAAGCTTTCCAACCATATCTATTACAGCTTTTGATTCCAACTCTATAGATCAGCACGATCGAAAAACCAGAGGTTTCTCAGATTTGACAGCAAATTCTCTTCTCTGCCTTCCTCTTCACAAATCAGTAACTTAGATTTAGAATTTGCTCGAGCTTCCTCCACGACTTTTGATCAAATATGAGTTAACTTTCAAGAAAATCAAACCTCACCTCTTACCTCTTCTTGTGGAGCCCGAAATGATCCAAACATCAGAACTGGGCAGAAGTGCTTACCTTGCTGCCATGGAAAATGAATCTTCTTTCTCCTTTCTTCTTCAACCTCAAAACCAGAAACTTTCTCCCTTCTTCTTCTCTTAAACCCCTCCCACGAAGCTCTGGTTTAATTTTTGAAAAAAAATGAGATGGAATTGAGTTTAAAAGATTTAAAAATAGTTGAGATAACTTAGGAGGTGGAGTTTGTCTTTTACCCTTTTCTTTTTCTTTTTCTTTTTCTTTTTCATTTTTTCCTTTATCTCTTTCTTCCTTTTTCTTTTTCTTTTTTTAAGCAAGGAAGACCAAATATTTAAACATTTCTTTTCTTCTTTTCTTTTTTTTTTGTAAGGAAATTTCAAAGACAGATCTCGGGTTTACAAGTAAACCCTGGGACTATATACAAAGTATCTAATAAAATGTAATCCCTGCCGAAAAAGAGCTTCACTTTGCCGATCGCTGCAGCAGAGAATATCTCCCCGGATTCAACCCGTAGAGTCACCTCACCCTCTCGCAGCTGTTGTCAGGAACTAATTCCCTGAAAAGAAGAACAAACGTGGTTAGTGGCGCCTGAATCCAATATCCAGGCAGAGTCATTACTCTCCACTAAACAGGTTTCCGTTACTAGTAAATCACATTTACCTGTATTCTTCCTGTTGGCAAGGAACTTGGGACAGTTACGCTTCTAGTGGTCGTCCCCATCGCAGTGGAAACACTTTCCTTTCTCTGCAACTTCCTTGACCTTTTTGCCCTTTTGGGCGGCAGTGCGGTCAACTTTGCCCTTCTTCAATTTCTTCTTCTTCCCTTTCGGGTGAGAAGTACCCACAGATTTTGTCCCAGAGGTCAAACCCCTGTGATAGGACCTGAAGGCAACATTTGCCTCAGCTTCCGGTATCCTAATCCTTATCAAGGGCTGGAAGTTCTGTAACTCATTCAGAAGGGTGGTCAGTGTGTAGCTAATTTTGTTCATCACAACATTGCTACGAAACTGAAGGAAACTCTTCGGAAGAGTCTCCAAAATAAAGCTGATCTGGCTCGACTCATTGATCGAAGCCCCGTTCATCTCCGCCAGATTAAAGTGGGTCATCATGTCTAGAACGTGTTCTCGGACAGACGTCCCTTCTTTCATCCGGGCGTTGAAGACGTGTTTGAGCGAGTCATGCCGGACTTGAAAGGATTGTTGTCCAAACATTTCCTGCAAGGACTCCATGATCTCCTTGACGGTGATCATCAGCTCATGCTTCTTTGCCAATACTTCAGATAAGCTAACAATTATGTAGACCTTGGTCTTTTCATTGGCCCTGATCCCCCGATCGTATGCATCACGAACACTTCGTGACGCAGTCGAGCTCGGCAACTGAGGACACTCCTCAGTGAGCACGAACTTAAGGTCATCAGTTACTAGAATCGTGTTGATATTGTTTTTCCATGTTTGGAAATTATCTCCCACTAATTTGTCGGATGCTAGTAACGCTATAATTGAGCTAGACATTTTTGCTGAAAATCAAATTAAAACTTTGTATCAGTCTCGCAAAAACTTTTTGAAATCCAATCAAGTTTAGCAACAATTTATCCTATGATCCCTAGGTCATTAAAATTTGCAATGATATCCTAAAGGTTTAGAATGACCGCCACCGAAGGGTGAACAAAAACACTTCTCCTCTAGGACGAGACTTTCTCGACTAGACCCTAATCCTAGAATAACTCTTATTCCATTAGGCGTCCAGTTACCATTTTTCGATCGAATCCATTAACTCTTAATGAATCCCGTGAGTGTCACCCTCAATCTTTAAGTTTCCAAGTATCCGTCCAAACAATAGTCACTGAAGGGTGAACCAAGAAGGAAAACCAACAAGGAAACTGTATCCCTTTCGGGAATTCACGGTGTTTCGACTCCCATGATCAAGGCCCTCCGAAGGGATTGTCTGGTCCAAGCCAAACTAGCAGGCGGATCATAGGGGTCTCACGGTGTGAATCGAAAGAAGAGACCGTGACTCCCGTTTTCATAGGTCCCGCTCCCACTCACTATAAGTACTCTCTCCATCCACTATGATATTGATCCATACAAATACCATCCGAAGGGGGACGCTCCCATTTGCGCCACGAGGCTGAGTATGGATCTCACGGTGCGAACTTTTAACGGAGATTTGTGGTCGGAAATTCAAGTGTATCTTATACACTTTATTTCCTCCCACTCAACACTTTATATTATTCGGGATTGACCTAGATAAATCGGCTAATATTTACCTAAGTCTACCAATATAACTCTTATATCGATTTAACCTAAGTTTATAATCACATTATTAACTTAGGTCTATGTGAATAAATTAATCAACTTTTAATTAACGCCACTCACGATAATATAACCTAAGAATCTCTGGACCGAATTCACTCCCAGGTCGGTTTCCAGGTAGGGGTGTTCCGCAAAGCATCAGCTTAAATACCCCAGCCTTAGACAAAACCTACCTTAGACAGAGTTACTTATCAGTCACCATTCAAAGGTCATATTTTGATTTCCTAATTCTAATCTTATTAGAACTAGAAAACCTAAGTCTAATTATTCAAGTTCTAAACATTTTAAAACTAATAATTAATTTTGGTTACATGCATTTCTATGTTATAGTGCTTGATCATTCATCACATGAATAATACTATACTATAACATATATTCATCACATGAATTAAATGCATGAGCATACTTTTAATCTAAGAAATATAACTCTTATATTAAATAAATTAAAACATGCTTTAATTATATTATAACACTTATAATATAACCTATCATGCATATTATATATTATAACACTTATAATATAAATATGATGCATGAAATGTTTAACCTAAGGTGCGATTATAAATCTATATGACATACATTATGCACATAGAATAAAAATATTCCATACATCTCATGCATAAAATAATTAAATAGTAAAAATTGGATTGGTTTTGGCACTTAGGGGCATTAAATAAATTAATTAACATTAATATAACATTTATATTAATATTAATTAATTAATTTAATTAAAATAAAATTAATTTACATTTTACAAAAGAAATTAAATAAAAAATACAAGCAAAACCGCCCACGTTGATGCCAACATTCAACTGCCCACGTTGCATGCGAACCGCCCGCGAACTGCCCCTCAACGCACGCAGCGTTGCAACACCATGGGCAACGTTGCAACGCTGCAACACTCAGTGTCGCATGCCGCGTGCTCCACACCATGGCGTTGCAACGCTGATCTGCAGCAGGGACTCCTTCTACGCGGACAGCGTTGAGACGCTGAAGAACAGCGTCTCAACACCGTCAATACAACAACAAACTCCTCTTGTTGTTCTTCGTCGTTTCTTGCCCGTTTTCGCTCCGATTTCTTCTCAACAACTCTTTTCGTCAAAGACACGGACTTATAGACTCGATTTATTTTCTAATTTGCCCAAAAACACGGGCCTTTACATTTGATCTCATCAAACATAAAATAAACCTAAACTAGTGCCAAAACCGAAACATCCAATCATGCAAACCACAATTCATCACATAAATTGAAGCAATTACCCACCTAATTTTAAGAGAACAAATGCACAACGAAAAGCCCACAACCTGCCTCTGATACCAATAGAAAAGAATAAAATCCCGCGCAGCGGAAGGGTGATCGAATCACCGTGGTATCGTTGTGAAATTCGTTTTCTTAAATCAGTTTCTATCTCATAAAAACAAGGCTAAACATGCAAATTAAGAAGAAAACAACAAGTGTACTTACTTGTTGAAGAACCGTTTTCAAGTTTTCTTCCTCTGTTCACAAACCCTTCGTGATCACGATCTCAACGTACTCGATCTCCTCGAACTGTGAGTAACCCTGACACCTCCACACAGTTTCTCGGTTGTTCTACTTTTGGTAGAAGGAGAGTTGTGGAACTCCTTTTTGGTGAAGGAAGGGAGGAGAGATTGAGAGAGAAGTTGAGAGAGAATACAAGAGCTCTTTGGTGAGATTTCCAAAAACTGAGCCTTGTGATACCAAATCCTTCTTGCAAAGGAGTTTAAATAATGGTGATAGGTGGAGTTGAAATCTCCACCTATTTACCATTTAACCACAACCATAGGTTATGCAAATCATATTTGCATAACCACATATAATAAGATATCTCATATCTCATTATACAAATCACATTTGTATAATTGTGGATTTTTAAATTGAATCACATTCAATTTAATTTCTTTCAATCCAATTTCTCCTAATTAGCCCTAATTCAACAATTAGGCTAACCTATAGTTTATTATGAATCTCATTCACATTAAACTATATAATATGTCAATCATATCACATATAAATGACATAAATACCCTTTAATGAACTTGAACACTTCAAATTCACACCAAAACTGTAAACCCTCTATTAATCTAATTTGAGCCAACCGAGGGACCTAATGGACCTACAGTGACAAGCTCCAATGATCCGAGACTAACCTGTCAAACTCTTTGACCCGGTTAATCAACATTCATTAGCTACGACAACACTCCACTAAAGCCCGTAGTTGCACTCCCGTCACAGTTAGACAAGTTGTGTTCACTGATATAACCAATGCCTATGAGTCGACCCTTCACAGGTTGTTCGTAGACACTACTGGGTCAAATTACCGTTTTACCCCTGTGTCTACTTCTTGCTCCTTAAGTCCTCACTGCTCCTCTAATGAACAACAATGTTGTAATGGTCCAACCATACACAACACCCCTCTCGGGCCAATGAGAGGGTGGGCGCCCGTTGTCCAAGCCCTGAAGACAACTCTTAAGGGAACAACCCATCTAGTTTCCCTAAAGGCGGGAACGAGTGAATTCCATCTCGCATAGTTAAGTTCTCAACTCCCCACGTGGTCATGTCCCTTAGCAGATACGCATATTGGGTGAGTAACTGTGACCATCCTCACCCGTACTAGTCAAAGGACAGACCCCCGCAGACAGGAGTTCGTAACACGCTCAGGATTCAGGTCGAGTCACTAATGGTCATCTACGAAGTTATTAGTCTCATACTATTAACAGTGTTACATAAGTAGGTCTAATAATTCACGGTCCATTCTTGTACAATCTCATTGCACAGGATGCCCCCACTCGCATGTCAACCACATGAACGAGTCAGATCACCTCGTTTGTATCTAATACGAAGCGGGTCGCATCCACAACATATCTAGGATTAGGTCTCCAACCCTATCCCTATATTGTAGACCGTTCGGGTCATTAACTCGAACGTGATCCTCCCTGTGTGTCCACTACACACCGTTCAAGTTCTATTTCTCTCATAAATTCAATGACCCTGGAGCTTAGTTTATTGGACAAAGTTTGTAAAATTGCGAGACACAAAGCGATGAAAGAAATAACTCCCAACGTGGTTGACATGCGAGTGGGGGGCATCCTGTGCAATGAGATTGTACAAGACCAGACCGTGAATTATTAGACTTACTGATGTAACACCGTTAACAGTATAGAGCTAATAATTTCGTAGATGACCATTAGTGACTTGACCTTAATCCTGAGCATGTTACGGACACTGTCTGCGGGGATCTGTCCTTTGACTTGTACGGGTGAGGGTGGCCACTGTTGCTCGCCCAATATGCCTATCTTCTCATGGACAGGACCACGTGGGGAGCTGGGAACTTGACTACGCAAGAAGGAATTCACTCGTTCCCAATTTAGGGAAACTAAAGGGGTTGTTCCCTTAAGTGTTGTCTCCAGGGCTTGAACAACGGGGCCCCACCCTCTCACTGACCCGAGATGGTTGTTGTTTATGGTTGGACCATACAACGTTGTTGTTCATTAGAGGAGCAGTGGGACTTAAGGAGCAAGAGGTAGACAATGGGTAAAACGGTAATTGTCATATATATGTGATGTAGATTTGAAGTGTTGAAATTCATTATTTGGGTATTTATGTCATTTATATGTGATGTAGATGACATAATATATAGTTTGATGTGAATGAGATTCATAATAAACTATAGTATAGCCTAATTGATTAATTAGTGCTAAGAGGAGAAATTGACTTGAGAGAAATTAAATTGAATGTGATTCAATTTAAAATTCCACAATTATGCAAATGAGATTTGTATAATAAGGTATGAGATACCTTATATTATGTGATATGTAAATATGATTTGCATATCATATAGTTGTGGTAAAATGGTGAATTGGTGGAGGTTTTAACTTCACCACACACCATTATAAAAAGATGCATTCAAAGGCATCTCATATGCCATTTTGCCATTTTTTGGATTTTCATCCAAAGAGAGCAAAAGACTTCTCTCTCAATTCTCTCAAATTCTCCTCACCCAAAAGCCAAAGGGAGTCCCACCTACTCTCCCTCAACCTCCCGAGAACAACCGAGAAGACCCTTTGGAGGTATCTTGCTGTTCAGTTCGAGGAACGAGATCGAGGAGATCGTTGGTTCGAGAGAGATCGTGACTGGAGGAGGAAAACGTTGAAGAAAAGTTCTTCAACAAGTAACATGTTACCTTACTATTTTCTCTATTTTTCTTCTCCATATGCATGTTTAGCCTAGGAATCTATGAGATAGGTTCGTTTTAAGATAAGATTTACACAACGAAACAACGACATTTCACAACGTCTTCCGCTGCGGGAATTCCAAATCCCTTCACGAGGTGCTTGTTTCAACCCATAGAGAGCTTTCTTTAGTATGCAAACAATAGAAGAACCATCATGACTAATAAAACCAGGGGTTGTTCTATTAAAACTGATTCAGATAGTACTCTATGCAAAAATCCATTATTTATATCAATTTGTCAAACAAACCAATTATATGCAACAACAAGAGTAAAGAGGACTCTTATGGTCATTGGTTTTACTACAAGACTAAACGTCTCAAAATAGTCAATGTCAGGTAATTGTTGAAAACCCTTGGCAACTAATCGGGCCTTGTATCTAGAGATTGAACCATCTTAGTTCCTCTTAATCTTGAATACCCACTTGCCGCGTATGACTTTTTGATTGTTTGTTTTAGGAACTAACTCCCAAGTTTTATTTTTCATCTAAGCATCTTACTCCTCTTTCATAGCCACTATCCAGTGATGACATTTCATCACTTCCTTAACATTGGGAGGTTCATTATGTACATCATCCACCACAAAAGTAAGTGCCTTTGGTTTAAAAATATCTTGCTTTCCTCTAGTAATCATAGGATGTATATTCATGGGTTTTACTGCACAAACATGATTCAAATTTGTTTCTGACTCCTGAATTATTTGTTATTCAGGGGACTCCTGAATTCGGTTCATAGTAGATTCAAGTTCATGTGGTAAGGAGGTAGAATAAGTTGGTAAATTTTGTGTAGTCAGTGGAGAGGGTATGGTTGAAGTGGGATCGTTTGGACTTATAGTGAGGAGAGGTACACATGTTTGGGATGAAGTATGAGGTTTCGAAACTTTGGATGCAACATATGGGAATGAGGGTTCATCAAATAAAACATGTCTAAACACATATAATCTCCCATCACTATCAAGACATTTGTAACCTTTATGCATAGCACTATAGCCAAGAAACATGAGAGCGAAAATTTTATTTATGCGAATTGTAAGGTCTAAGGTAGGGAAAGCACTTACAATCGAAGACTTTGAGCTGTGAGTACTCTAACACCTTTCCAAATAGCTTCTCCAAGGGACTAACTCTATTTAGGACAGAAGTAGGCAACTTGTTTATAAGATATACAACAGTCGAAAATGCATCATCCCAAAAGGTTAGAGGCATATGCAAATGAGATAGCAATGTCAACCCAGTTTCAACATTGTGGTGATGCTTCCTCTCTATTAAAGCATTTTGTTTAGAAGTATAAGGATAAGTGACACGATGCTCAATGCCATTACTTCTAAAAAGTGGAATAAGCGGTTTAAATTCTGCCCCCCCCCCACCCCATCAGTTTGAACCCGTAAGATAGATGTATGTAATAACTTCTCTACATGAGCTTTAAAGTCAACAAATATTTTTGGTGCTTTGGATTTGGATTGAAGGAAATAAATCCATGTGTATCTAAAATAAGCATCGACAAAACTCATGTAGTATTTGAAGCCATTTCTAGAATGCATTTGAGAGGGTCCCCACAAATCAGTGACAACTAGTTACAAAGGATGATTATAAGTAGTGACAGAAGATTTAAACAATAAAACATGAATTTTTCTAGTAGCACATGCTTGACAAAATGAAGTACGATGACTTTTGTGTTGGGTTTTATGCCCTGAAACTCGTAGTTTGTAAATAATATTCTAATTAAATCAATAAAGAGTTATTGTTTATCTAATAAAGAGTTATTGTTTAATTCATTATTTTATATTGCCTTAAGTTAACCCTAAATCCAATAAACTAACATCCAAGGTTGTTATATGTCTCTTGAACTGAATGTAGTGAACATATAAGGATCTCAGTTCGAGATACAACCTAAAGGGTTTATAGTAAGGGGGGATAAGGCTTGGGTACCTTACCCTGGTAATACTATGGATATGGCCCACTTTGTATTTGATACAAACACAGTGATCCTAACGTCTTCGTGCAGACGACATGTGATAATGAGATTGCATAAGACCGGACCACGAAATAGTAACCATTAGATGTAACACCGTTGACTAGCTAGGTTTCTACTTCAATAGGATGACATAAGAAACTTGATCTCAATCCTGAACAGGTTACGAACTCCTGTTTGCGAGGGATTGTCCTTTGACTAGTATGGGTGAAAGTGACCCGAGTAGCCGACTCAATAAGCTTACCTTCTTGGGGACAAGACCGAGCAGACAGCTGGGGACTTAACCTAGCAAGAAGGAATTCCCTCATTCCCGCCTATTAGGGTAAGTAGATGAATGTTCCCTTAAGTGGTGTCTCCAGGACTTGAACAAAGGGCCCGACCCTCTCATTGGCCCGAGAGGGACTTCTGTTTGTTGGTAGGACGATAAACAGGTTGTTCATTAGAGGAGCACTGGAACTTAAGGTATAAGATGTAATCTAGAGGTAAAACGGTAATTTGACCCAGCAGGTGTTACGAAAATTCGTGAAGGATTGACTTGTTGTTATTGGTCTATATCCGTGGACACAAAAATACATCTGCAGTGAGAAGAGTGCAACTGCGGGACTTTTGTGGAGTGTTCTGGCTGTTAACGAATGTTGATTAGGAGGTTAATGAGATTAACTAAATAATCTTGTATCATTAGAGCTTCTGATCTGTAGGTCCATTAGGTCCACTTCCTAGCTCGTAAAAGGTTCTTAGATCATTAGAATTTGAAATGTTCGAATTCTATTAGGGAATAAGCATAATGTATGGAGATGCATTATAAAACTTTATAGTATAATTTATTTTGAATATGATTCAAAGTAAATTAATTGAGAGAATTAAATATTTGAAAGAGTTCAAATATTAATTAAATGTGAATGAGATTCATATTTAAAACTATAGGTTAAAATTTAATGTACATAAGATGTGCATTAATACTATAGGTTAGAGGGAACTTTGATTAAATGTGATTTAATCTTAATTAAAAATATAAAGTTAATTTAATATTAATTAAATATGATTTAATTAATTATATTATATTTAATAATTAATTTGATTAATTATTAATTAAATAAAAAAAAAGAAAGTGGGAACGTGCCCCACGTCTCTCAACTCCTTATCGTTAAGGGAGTGGGGAGGTGCCCCTCTTTTGTAGTTTCTTCTTCCTTTTCCAGGGAGAGAAACAATGGATTTTTTAGTTCAAGGGGTTGAACTGTAAAAATTACTCACACTCTCTCAATTCACATAATTCTCTGTACTTCCAAATTGTTGGAATACCTTCCCGCCAAGGTTGGATCTAAGGATTCAGAGGATAGGAGGTTCTCACTTGTGGTGCTATCCTGCTTTACAGAGGAAGAAAAGTTTGTTGTATTGTGGAATTTGCTGCAAAAGGAGGCAAGGAGTTGCCAATTCGAAACTACAAAGGTAATATGCTTTTCCTTTTAGTTTAGAAATTAAAGCATGTCTATGTTGCTTTAATCCATGCTTCGATTAGGCTTATCTCTGTTATTTTTACCAATTCTTTGATCATGTCACGTTTCCACTGCTTAGAGGAATTCGTTTTCCTTCATTTTGATCATGTCATAAGGTGAATGTTGTTTTACAATTTTATGAACAACAACAAAACCTGGATGACCAATTCTTTGATGCCAAAGTTCAAAATTATGGAAATGTCAAGCAGTATTATAACAAAAAGGTGAAGAGGTATGAGACACATTAAGCTAAGGAACTTTCAAAGGAGAGCACCCTTGTGATGACGCAAAGATAGGAAAGCGATACAACCCTTCATGGAGACTCCCTTGGAGTAGTACCTAGCCAGTTGTTAGGTCCTTCATAAAACAAAATGTAGGGAAAAATTCAAAGAAGATTGAGTTGTCTTTTGCAAATTGACTGACACTTATCAAGTTTTTGGTAATAGCAGGGGCATGCAGCAGATTATTAAGGTAAAACATACAATTAGAAGGTGATCTAAGGAAGCCATAACAAAGGTGAAAGATAGACAAATCTGCTCCATTACCAACATGAATTTGATTACTTCCATTATACTCTGAAATTGTAGTCATATTCCCTGGATTATTTGTAATATGGTTGGTTGCCCCTGGATCTGGATACCAATTACAGTCTTGATTATAGCTTGGAGACGATACTACTGTTGTCGTGGAGTTCCCTTGTGTGCCATAAGGAGAAAAGGCAAGTGGTGCATACGCACCAAATGAAGGAACTGACACATTTTACATCGACTGTGGCGTCCATTGAGGTTGTGGTGGATCATATTGAGAGTAACATCGAGTTGCAGTATGACAAAACTTGTTATAAAGCTGGCATTGTGGTTTTCCAAGATTTCTCTATTAAGATCTTCCTCCTCGATTATTATTATTGCTTCATCCTCTGCCTTTGTTCGCACCATAACTTTGACTATTATTCCATTGATTTTCCTCTTCGATGTTGTTTTGAGAGAACATTCGCAAATGGCAATGTACCATCAACATTGATAACTTTGGCTTCCAATCGTGTCTCATGAGCAAGTAGGAGAGTCATTATGTCTTAAATACTTTCAATGCATACTTTGGTTGAAATTACTAATAGCATAGATTCATATTCTGAACCCAGGCCAGAGAGTATATACCAAACATGATCTTTGATAGGGAGAGGTTTACAAACAGTCACAAGAGCATCAATACACTTTTTTATCTTTGTAAAATACTCATTTAATGGCATACCTCTTTTCTTCAAGTTCTATAACGTTGATTTGATCTTCATGACTTGTCGTAGGTTACGAGAGTTAAAAATTCGCAACAAACATGACCAAATCTCCTTTACGCAGGTGCAGTGAAGCATCTGTTCAAGTATGTCTTTATTCATCAATTCGAGTAACCATGAGGATATGAGCTTATCTTGTTTCTTCCACTGATCATACATCAGATTTGCCTTCATAATCAGAATCTCATTTTTCACTTACTTGAAGAAATTGTTGCGGTAGTTTTGCATTTTCTGTGATGTGCGTTTCAAACAAATCCTGACCTTCAAGTGTGAACTCTACTTAGAATTTCCAGAGGAGAAAATTGTCGTTGTTCAATTTTATCATCGAGATTTTGTTGTCGAGATTTATATCCATTGGTGCAACTTGTTGAAAGATGAGAGATTCTGAACATTCTTCTGCACTATCCATCGAGAAGGGCTTTCGAAAAAAATACATCGTTTAGACTGACGGCTTGGTATTGAAATCAGAATGCCAGGAGAAAATCCTTTGCCATCTTTATTTAAGTGTTAGAGAATAAAAAGTTCATACTCTCGCAATTGAAGGATCGAGTATTTATCAATGTGTAAAGGTGAAAAAACTCCTAACTTAATATAACTAATTACAACTAAATCACAATAAAGACAATTTCCTCTTTTTAAGACTACCCCGTACAACAAACTCCTAATACCCTATCTTGGGCCTTTTTCTACTGATTGGGTTGCTTCTCAGTAGGCTTCTTTCCTAACAGAGAGGCTAAAGTCTAGGAAATAACTTCACATCTCAATTTTTTAATTAAGTAATTCAAATCATTTCTATAAAATAAAATTCAAATTTCCTCATTATCACGATACTTTATAAAATACATAGGTATTCACCTCTACAGGCAGACACGTTTTGACACCCAAAACTCGTATCGAAACTGAAATTACCTACGAAGAGCGATCATCAGGATGGAGACAGAAAGAGAAAGAGACCGAACAAGTAGGAAGACGAAGATGCAGAGGATGAAGCAGCGAAATGTGAATTAAGAAAAGCGAAACGAGGAGAGCTGCAAGAAATGAATTGGCTTAATATCTCTTCGCATTTGTTTTACCATTCCTTATGGTTCCAAAGAAACAACTGGATTTGGTGATGATCACTTCAAAAAAATTTCACTCTCCATGGCAATGGATTGAGATCTTGTAACCACTCGATCTCGCGCTGAGGCAATGCTTGTTATGCGTGTCCAACCTATTTGTTAGATAAACACGATTTTTCTTATATTTGTGGGCCCAAAATGTCAGGTTATACGTTTAGCCCACTTGGAGTTAAATGTGTTGGTTTATCTAGAAAGACTACGGTTCATTTAGAAGATTATGACCTAAAAAAAAGGAAAAAATGAAGAAAAATACAGAAAACGTTGTGAGATTAGTGCAATTCAATTTTTCACAGACGACTTTCACAAAGTTGTCAATTTCTAGAGTTTTAACCGTTGGATATTTTTACAATTTTTTCAGCTTATTGGGGACACATAGTTCCTCATTTTGAATGGTTGGATCGTTGTTCTAAGTTTTGGTTTATTACAAATTGTTGATGGATAGAACCTGCAAAAACCTGGTGATAATTATTATCTTTCATATCTCAATTGTTGTTCTCTTATGTATGGAACTATTGGTGAGTTGTGAACCATTGTATGACTAGTTTGGGTTCCTTTCCCCTCAAGTTTATCATAATAAGAGAAGGTGACTAGGGTGGATGATAACACACAAAATGTGTTATTCTTAGGCTTAGATTTTGCTAGTTTTTATGATGATTTTAGTACTTTCACGAGTTTATTCTATTTGATTTCAAGAAAAGAGCAAGAATGGAGCAAAATGAGAGAACTCGAGATATTATGACTCGATTTGGAGCTAACAGCATATAAACGTTGAAGCAAATGGAAGAAGAAGAGTCAATGTAGCAAATGACCCAAGGCCAAGGCGTTGAGACACCAGTTTAGGCATTGCAACGTAGTGTAATGAGATGAAGCAAGCTGAAAACCCGAGTAGGCGGCGTTGAGACACTGCTTTGGAACGTTGAGACACCGAAATACACCTCCTTTGCATCATACATGTTCATAGCGTTCACAGCGTCTCAACGCTACGTAATTTTTCCTTATTTAAGTCGGGCTCTAGGGCACGACGTTGCAACGTTGTGCCAATCGTTGCAACGCCGTGCCGATTGTGTATAAATACAAGTTTTATCCTCATTTGAAGGGGAACCGAATTTGAGAGAGTTTTTACCCCTAATTTTGAAATATACACTCTTGAGGGAGTTGGAGAAGATTCTTTGGAGGCCAAGCACAAGAGTGGAGGCTCGAGATCGTGACGGGAGCTCAGAGACGAGGACCGACATCGATACCAAAGCATTTTTCTTTCTCTTCCCTTTAGTTTTGTAGTTTTGTTTTATGGATTCTAGCATGGATTTGGTATGTTTTGTAGTGATTATGAGTAACTAAATCCATAGTTAGGGGATTGATGTAGCCTTTTGTGGATTTATTCTAACAATTGTGTTGAATTGGTTGTGTTGAATTATTTTTGGTAGTTTGTTCTTAATGCTTGTTTTTCTTTGGCCAAGAATTGCATGTTTTATTGGTTTAAGTTTAATTCAGAGAATAGACTTTAGACTAGATTAAAATTGCCAAAACCCTTAGTAAATCCTTACACGAGAGTGAAGGATTCTTGAAGGGATGGAATCCCGCAGCGGAAGCGATGCGAATCGCGTTGCTTTCGTAGTATTACAAAATTTCTTAAAAAATAATTACATCACATGCAATCCTAGGTTAAACAAAGGGGAAGAAAAAAAGGCTACAACAAGTACTAACCTTTGAAGAACCTTTCTTTGTGTTTTCCTCCTCCCGTGTCACGATCTCTCGATTAACGATATCTAGGAATGATCTAAGAACCGACACTTCCACCAAGCCTTCTGATGGAGATCTAATCCCCTTGAGCAGCGGAAACGAGTTTGAAATCGTAATTGCAAGCTTATTTTGGTTGAAAAGCAAAAACCAATGCATTGAAAAATATCAGAGATAAACACACATTTCTAATCTAATTAGACATGGAAATCATGTATACAAACATGCTCAGAAGTTGTTAAACTAAAAGTAAACATTACCTTTGTAGTTTTTCCAAAACAACAACTCCTTGCTTCCAAGATGTACAGCAGCACAGAACAAATTCTCTGTTCTAACAGAACACTACCAGTAAGAAAACCTCCTATGACTCTGAGTTTCTACTTAGATCTTCCTTAGGTGGGAAGGATCCAACAATTGGAGTGTTTAGAGAATTGAGAGATTGAGAGAGAGAATTCTTCTTCAGCCAAACAACAATCCAGAGAATCGATCGATTGCCTATCCCCTCTCACCAGGAGAAGAGCAAGCTGTAGAGGGCATCTCCCCACTCCCTATCGATCAGGGAGTTGCGAGAGATGGGGAACGTGTCATCCTAACACGTTCCCTCTTTTTTTTTTTACATAATTAAATAATCAAAATTATGAATTAAATAATAATATAATTAATTAAATCACATTTAATTAATCATAATTAAATATCATATATTTAATATAGATTAAATCTCATTTAATCAATTATCCCTCTAAGCTATAGTTTTAATGCACATCTAATGTACATTAAATTTTAACCTATAGTTTTCAAATATGAATCGCATTCACATTTGAATTTAATATTTGAACTCTTTCAAATATTTAATTCTCTCATATAATTTAATATGAATCAAATTCACATTAAATTTATAATATATAATTCTAAAACTATATATTATATTGTATCTATATACATTAAATTTATTCCCTAATGAATTTGAACATTTCAAATTCAAATGATCTAAGAACCCACGAGCTAGAAGGTGGACCTAATGGACCTACAGATCAGAAGCTCCAACGATACGAGATTACTCGGTTAATCTCATTAACCTCCTAATTAACATTCGTTAACTGCGGGAACACTCCACTAAAGTCCCGCAGCTACACTCTTCTCACTGCAGATATATTTCTATGTCCACGGATATTGACCAATAACACCAAGTCAATCCATCACGAATGTTCGTAACACCAGTTGGGTCAAATAACCGTTTTACCCTTGGGTTACATCTTGTGCCTTAAGTACCAGTGCTCCTTTAATGAACAATTTGTTTGTGGTCCTACCAACAAACAGAGTCCCTCTCGGGCCAATGAGAGGGTCGGGCCTTTTGTTCAAGTCCCGGAGACACCACTTAAGGGAACATTCCTCTACTTACCCTAGTAGGCGGGAAGGAGTGAATTCCATCTTCCTAGGCTAAGTCCCCAACTGCTCACTCGGTCTTGTCCCCAAGAAGGTAGGCATATTGAGTCGGTGAATCTGGTCATTCTCACCCATACTAGTCAAAGGACAATCCCTCACGAACAGGAGTTCGTAACCTGCTCAGGATTGAGATCAAGTTGCGTATGTCATCCTAGTGAAATAGAAACCTAACTAGTCAACGGAGTTACATCTAGAGGTTACTATTTCGCGGTCCGGTCTTTTGTAATCTCATTACATAGGATATCCCCACTCACATGTCATTTACACGAACACGTTAGGATCACAGTGTTTGTATCATATACAAAGTGGGCCACATCCATATTTTTACCAGGGTAAGGTACCCAAATCTTATCCCCTAACTATAGACCCTTTAGGTTGTATCTCGAACCGAGATCCTTTATATGTACGCTACATTTAGTTAAAGATACATTTAACAACCTTGGATGTTTAGTTTATTGGATTTAGGGTTAAAACAAAAGCAATTTGGTAGATAATGAACAATAACGCTTTATTGAAGTAATAACCGTTTATTACAATAATTAGAACAAATATACAAACTACGAGTTTTAGGGCACAAACCCCAACACCTTCTTGGTTGTTCTCCGGCGGATGAGGGAGAGTTGTGGGACTCCTTTTGGAGTTTGGGTATGGAGAGAGTTGAGAGAGTAGAGAGAGTTCTCTAGAGAGCTCTTGGTTGTAAAACCAAAAAAAAAGAGAGAATTGATCTCTAGAATGCTTCATCAAGCACTCTTAAATAGTGGTATGTGATCGAGACAAATTCTCCACCTATTTACCACTTTACCACAACCATATAATATGAAAATCATATTTACATAATTATATAGTATAAGGTATCACATACCTTATTATACAAATCCCATAATGTGGAATTAAAATTGAATCATATTCAATTTTATTTCTCTCAAATCAATTTCTCTCCAATCTAAGCCTTAATTCCATAATTAGGTTATACTATAGTTTAATATGAATCTCATTCACATTAAATTATATATTATGTCAACTATATCTCATATAAATGACATAAATACCCTTTATATGAATTTGAACACTTCAAATTCACTCCAAAATGTATACCCTCATTGAATCCATAATTGAGCCAACCGAGGGACCTAATGGACCTACAGATCATGAGCTCCAATGATCCGAGATTAACTGACCAAACTCTTTGATCTCGTTAATCAACATTCATTAACTACGGGGACACTCCAATATAGCCTCGTAGTTGCACTCTCCTCACTGTAGGACAAGTTGTGTCCATCGATATAACCAATACCCGTGAGTCAATCCTTCACAGATTGTTCGTAGTCATAGTTAGGTCAAATTACCATTTTACCCCTGTGTCTACCTCTTGCTCCTTAAGTCCCGTTGATCCTTTAATGAACAACTTTGTTTATGGTCCTACCATAAACAACGTCCCTCTCGGGCCAATGAGAGGGTGGGGCCCCATTGTTCAAACCTTAGAGTCAGCATTTAAGGGAACAACCCCTCTAGTTTCCCTAGCTCGGGAACAAGTTAATTCCATCTTACGTAATTAAGTTCCCAACTCCCTACGTGGTTCTGTGTAAGCCCTAAACCCTATTCTCTTTTATCATTGAGCACTCGTTCATGATGTTTTGAAATATGCAAAATGGTATAGGTTGCACTAAACGATGTCGTGATCGAATTTGGAAATCTATTGAATTTGGAGCTACAATGTGTCTAAACTTCATAAGGGGATAGGTAAACCATTGAAATAAGTATATTAAAAGTTGCATTGAAGTAAGTTCAACTCATTAGCAAATTGGAGGAGCTTTAGGTGCATCAAGTATTGAATGGAAGATCATATGTCTTACAAACTTAGGATAAGTTGGCTAAATGCTTAAGGTTTATTTACACACTTATTTTGTTGTTTTAAAAAGGTGATTAAGATGTAAAAACTGAAGGAGGAGCTGGCAAAGGGAGGTGAAGCTTCGGAGTTAAACAAGGCAAGTAGGTGCTGTCAAATTCGCAGAAAAACAGCAAGCAGCTGGAAAAAGGGTCATCTTCAATCGACCATATCTCTCTATCTACTGAACCAAATTCGATGATGTTTGTGTCAAAATCTCATAAATTGAGTGTAGAATACGAAACTGGTCGGCTTTGCAGAAAATACCAAGAGGACGAAAGAGAAAAGTGCAGAATAGTGAAGGGTGTTCAAGTTTCTCGGGTAGCAGAACAGTATGAGGAGATCAGTCTGTTTTGAGCTCTTGAGGAGGAATTAGAAGCTGAAATTTTGAGGTAAGTAAGCTAAGATGTTGTCCTTGAGGTTTATCAAAAAATATTTGGTGGTTGTGTTGATAAATTTTGAGGAACCCAAGCTGAAATCTGAACCTGTAGTTTTAGGTGAAAGGGAAAAACTTCTAGCAAGAGATTGAGGGAGATTTTCTTTCATTTCTATATACCTTACAATCAATTGTGTGTATGGTTATTCGGAATTGAGTTATGGGACTGAGTTAGACCTGTTTCTAAGGTGCAAGGAAAGGAATTGATGCTACTGTTTTGAAGAGGAAGGCAGAAGACAGAAGTATGCTGTCAAATCCGGGAAGTCTCTGATGTTTTGGTTGTTCTGATTTGCATACTTGGAGTTAGAAGCTCTACTTGGTATGGTTCGAAAGCTTATTGAATTTCCTACAACTTTCGTGAAGAAACCGTGAGTAGAAAATGTCTAGAAGATGTCTTAAATATCAGATTAAATTTGTTGTGCAGCAGGAAATCCGAATCTGAAAACAGCAGAAGTCTGTTTTGAGGAAAGTAGCTTTCGAGGTCTTTCTGAACAAATTCGTTTGGAATTTCAATTTCATGTCTTCGTATGATTTTTAGAGGGTTCAAAAAGGAAGAGTTTGGTATAACGTACATTATTTTTGGATAAGTAATGAAGAAGTTATGGCTGTTTGAAAACAGAGCAGAAAATCTGAAAATGCTGGAAAATTTAAAAGTGTGTTTTCTTGCAAGTTTTAAGGTTAAAAATCATGAGCTAGAGGTTTTAATGTTTGAGTTGGTTTGTTTGACAGGCCAAGAGCAAATAGGTCAAGTTTACAAGCCAAGGTTCTAATTCTAATACTGTGAGTGACTCTATCTTAGAACTATGCTTGGCCTATGTTTTTCTTAAAAACATAATTGTTGATCATTGAATCTTGTTTGAACTAATTATGTATAGCTTCATGGAGTTCCTAACATAAAGTTCATGATGGAACCTAAGCATGCTTTGAATTAGTTGTAACTATAAATCCAAGTATGGAAACTAAATTATGAAAGTATGCTTTCCTTTAGAGAATGTTTTGTGTAAATCCACTTGGGAACATGTTTAGATGATAATATGAAATTGTCATGAAATTGTTGTATGTGTTATAAAGACATGATTTCCATGGTAAACAAGTTATGCCCTTGGTCTTGGTTAACCCCTAAATACTGAAGGACATTCGAGAAGGTACTTAGGGGGGAATGAATCATAATTTCCCGATACTGAAGGACAATGAGAAGGTGTCCGGGTAGTGAATGGTCTTACCTTAATACTGAAGGACATAGAGAAGGTATTAAGGAAAACCAAAGGGCAAAAGGTATTCAACGTGCACGTGAGAGAGGTATAAACCTTGTTGGTACAAATGTAACTCTACCACCTCTATGGTTCGAAAGTGGTATCATTCTATGTGTTTTATTGTTATGAGCTTCTATATTATTGATCTATTTACACTCAATATAATACTACATTATGAGTTATGTGCTATGCATAAGTGGTGACTTAAACTTTGTAAAAATTGGAAGCATGGTTTGTTTATGTTAAGTTATTTTCTACTTATAATCTGCCATTATTATGCTTCACCTTTGAGCTTATAATAGACACTCACTTGAGCTTCCTAGCTCACGTTTTCTTTATGTCTACTCTTCCCAGTGTGAGCATTTGTTTCCAGTGCTTAGCCTTCACAAGACCTATTTGCCACCACGCCATTTAGCTCCTTGTATATACACTTCCATTTGTATATGGTTTGTAGTGAGAACATATTAGATGGGTTGTAATAAACATGGAAACTTTATGACTACCTAAAGAACATAGTAAAGGAAGTGAATGTGTTTCATATTATAGTGTATATCAGTGCTTAACTTTACTTATTCAAACATGATGTGTTACGTCTATTTTAAGTTAAGTCTTGGGATAGTCAAGCAAAAGCCAACAAGAGGTTTTGTTATCTTTGTCTTTGCATCTCTTCCTAGGTTAGGCAAGTAAGCTGGGACGGGGTGTGACATTCTGCCCCTGAGAAGATAAGCATATTGAGTGACAACTCTGGCCTGCTCTCACCCGTACTAGTCAAAGGGCAGACCCCCGCAGACAGGAGTTCGTAACACGCTCAGGATTAAGATCGAGTCACTAATGGTCATCTACGAATTTATTAGTCTTAAACTGTTAACGATGTTACATCAGTTGGTCTAATAATTCACGTTCTGGTCTTGTACAATCTCATTGCACAAGATGCCCCCACTCGCATGTCAACTACATGAACGAGCTGGATCGCCTCGTTTGTATCCAATACAAAGTGGGTCGCATCCACATCGTTACCAGGATAAGGTTCCCAACTTTATCCATATATTGTACCCCATTCGGGTCAACTACTCGAACGTGATCCTACATGTGTGTCCACTACACACCGTTCAAGATTTCATAAATAAGTATGACCCTGGAACTTAGTTTATTGGATTAAGTTTAAAATGTGAGATACAAGGTTTGTTGATAAAATATTTTTTATTCATCAATACAACAACTGTTAGAAACGACACGAGTTTAGGGCATACACCCAACAGTTCTCTGGGAAACATTTAAAAGATGTTTCTTAATGCCTTGCATGCTTTTAAAATCTAAATGGAGACTTTTGGTTTATCGTTATGCATGAGGTCATTAGAGCTCGAGAGAGTCTTTTGATTACTTTTAACTTCTTGTTTATAATCTCACAACCAAAGTCAATTCTATGCACTAGAATAATGAAATAATTGGTGAAGTCAATTCCCTAGCGTTCCTCTCAAATTTGTGTTTCCACTTTTAGTTTTAGTTGTTATATTTTATTCCATCCTTGATAATTTAACTTTCTTTAGATAAAATTGGAATTAGTATCTTAGTAGTTCATCAATCTAGAAAACCATTCCTGAGGACGATACTTGGAAACTCAAATCACTATATTAAAAATTTACACTGTACACTTGCAGTTTTGCATGGTTACATTTACGTGCAACAGTGGACTCCTCACAAGTCCTATGGTTTTTACTCTTCACATCGAAGAGGTTTTCCACATATAATTCATGTATTTCTTACATTTTTGTATGGTTTATTACTGTTCGTTGTTGGTTGTTGCTTGGAAATTATTTGGTGAATAATTTATGGTGGATTGAAGTACTATTTTTTTTTGGTTGATTGTCTTAGAGGAGATCTTGGTGGATTATTAATATACTATTTTGGTCCTATCAGTTGATATCAGAGCCAAGACTAAATTTAATCATTATTATGGAGTCTATTAGTAGTAGTGGAGGTAATTCAATGGCTAGATTGACATTGACCAATTATTCCATCTGGAGATCGATGTTAGAGGATTTGTTGTTTTGCAAAGATTTGTATGATCCAATTAAAACAACCATAGAAGTTGATGGCACAATTTCTAAACCTTCAAAACCATAGAAAATGGAAGAGAAAGATTGGGTAAAGTTAAAGAGGAAGACTTTAGGGACTATTAGGCAATGGGTTGATCTTAGCATTTTCAACCATGTGTCTAAAGAGTCCAACCCATATGATTTGTGGAAGAAATTGGAAGGTCTTTATGAAAGGAACACTACGCATAATAAAGCTTCATTCATCAAGGGACTTGTTAATTTGAATTGAAAGGTGAGAAGTCTGTTTCTGAACATTTGAGTGACTTCCAGGATATTATTAACAAGCTGACTATTGTGAAGATTACTTTTGATGATGAATTGCAGGCTTTGTTCTTGTTGAGTTCTTTAATAGACAATTGGGAAACCTTGGTTGTAACTATTAGTAACTCTGTTCCATAAGGTGTTCTATCTTTGAATATGATCAAAGAAAGCATGTTCAATGAAGAGATAAGAAGAAAGAAAAAGGGAATTGATAATTTGAATGCTCTTATTGTGGAAAATCGTGGTAGAAGCAAGAGTAAAAGACCTAAAGGTCGTGGTAACTCAAAGGAGAGGTCCAAGTTTAGAGACAAAGAGACTAGGACATGTGTATTACTGCAATTGCTACCCGTTGGAAGAAAGAACAAGGTAAGAAGCAAGACTCACAAAAGGAGGGAGATTATAAAAATACTGCAGCAACCACTACTACAAGTGACAGTGATGTCACTTTGGTTTGTGCAACTAGTGAATGTCATCATGTAGAGAGTTCAGACACAGAGTGGTTGGTAGATTTAAGAGTCTCATATCATTGTGTTCCTAGAAAGGAGTATTTCATGAACTATCAATTTGGTGATTTTGGTAGTGTTAATATGGGAAACAAGAGCTCAACTAGTATTGTTGGGTTAGGTATTATTCGAGTGAAGACAAGTGTTGGGTGCGTGCTTACATTAAAGAATGTGTGTCATATTCCTGATTTACACCTCAACTTGTTATCTGCAAGTGTCTTTGATTAAGAAGGGTTTCAACATACCTTTGATGATGGTAAGTGGAAATTGTCTAAAGGTTCGATGACAGCTGCTTGCGGTGAGTTGTGTTGCTCTTTGTATAAAACATACTTGAGGGTATGTTCTTGTGAGCTTAATGCAGTTGAAGAAAAGAATTCTCCTAATTTGTGGCATCGAAGGCTAGGGTATATGAATGACAAGGTGATCAAACTGTTGGCAGGTAAATCTCTTATTCTAGTAGATAAAATAATTTCTCCTGACCTTTGTGATTATTGTTTGGCAGGTAAGCAACATAGAGTTTCTTTTCCTAAAAAGTCTTGAAGGGAATCGAGTCCCGCAGCGGAAGCGATTGTGAATCGCGCGCTCTTGATTTAGTTATAAAGATTTCATTCAAGAACAAAACAACTAGATTAAGCATATAAAACTAGATGGACAGCAAGAAATTGTACCTTTGAAGAACCTTTCTTCAAGTGCTCCTCCTCTCTCTCACGATCGGGATCTCAAAGAACACGAAACCACGAACGGACTAAGACACGACCACTGGATCTTCTCCGTTGTTCTCTAGGTGAGGGAGGAATGTGGGTTCCCCTTAGGTAAGATGAGATATTGTGAGAGAGAGAGATTGTGTTTTGGAACCTTTCCAACAACACAACAAAGCCTTAGGTTAACTTTACCTAGTTGCATCTTATGCAACTATATATATAAGGAGATAGAAATTACCATCCTATTCCTCTTTCATTCTCTCTTTGGTATATAGTTAATATGTGAATCCAATTCACATTAAAACTATATATTATATCAATTACATCATATATAATTGATATAACACCTCATATACGAAATTGAACACTTCAATTTCATTCCTAACTTTATACCCTCAATATTACCATGTTGAGCCAACGGAGGGATCTAATGGACCTACAGTTCATGAGCTCCAATGATATGAGATTAACTGACCAAACTCTTTGATCTAGTTAATCAATATTCATTAACTATAAGTCACTCCACTATAGACTTGTAGCTGCACTCTCCTCACTGTAGATAATATTGTGTCCACTGATATAGTCATTACCCATGAGTCGACCCTTCACAGGTTGTTCGTAATTACAGCTGGATCAAATTACCGTTTTAACCCTGTGATTACCTCTTTGCTCCTTAAGCACCACTGATCCTCTAATGAACAACAAGTCTAAGGTCCTACCTTAGACTCATACCCTCATAGAGGGCGGGGCCCCGTTGTTCAAGACCTGAAGTCAGTTCTTAAGGGAACAACCTATCTAATTCCTTAGTGTAGGAATGAGTGAATTCCATCTTGCACAGTTAAGCTCCCAGCTACCTACGAGGTTCTGTCCCTGAGAACAAACCCCTATAAGCAGGAGTTCTTAACTTGCTCAGGATTCAGGTCGAGTCACTAATGACTATCTATAAATTACTAATCTTATCCTGTTAACGGTGTTACACTGGTTAGACTAATAATTTGCGGTCCGGTCTTGTATGAACTCTTCATATAGGATGTCCCCACTCACATGTCAACTACATGAATGAGTTGGATTACCTCATTTGTACTAATTACAAAATGGGTCGCATCCATGGTGTTTCCAGAATGAGGTTTCCAACCTTATTCTTATACCATAGACCATTTAGGTTATATTATTGAACACAATCCAAATAGTGTCCAAAGATAATCGATGTTCAAGATATATGTTATAACCTTGGAGCTTAGTTTATTGGATTTATAAAGCAAGACTGTAATTCTATCAAAACAAATAACCCTTTATTTAATTGATCAAAATTACACAAGTTTAGGGCAAAAATCCCAACAAATCTAGGCAAGGAAAGTTGGAGTTAGTTCACTCCGATGTTTGTGGTCCTATGGAGGTAGAATCTCTTGGTGGCAATAGATATTTTGTTACTTTCATTGATGGTGCTACTCGAAGAACATGGGTGTATATGTTGAAGACGAAAAGCCAAATGTTTGAGATTTTCAGAAAGTTTCATGCTATAATATAAAGGGAGAGTGAAAGAAAGTTGAAGTATCTTCAATCTGAAAATGGTGGTGAGTATACATCGAATGAGTTCAAGTACTATTGATCACTGAAGGGAATCAAATCTCATGCGGAAGCGAACAATCACCATTGCTCTCGATTGTGTTACATAGAAAATGCTCAAAAAACAGAAAACCTAGCTAAGCATACATTTGAAAGCATAAAAGAGGAACTTGAGGTTACCTTTGAAGACCGATTCTTCACGTAATTCCCTCATCGTCAACGACTTCTTCTTCCTCTATGATCGAATACATGAACACCGCCAAAAAGTCTTCTCGGTTGTTCTCTAGGAGAGGGAGAGAGGTGGGATCTTCTTTTGGGATTCGGGAATTGTTGTAGAGATTTTGAGAGAGAACTCTTGTGTTTGCTCAAAGTGCAAAACTACACAAATGGTTCAAGTGTTGCAAAATGCATCCAAAGGTATGTTGGGATGTTTGTCCTAATCTCGTTCGGTTTGTAAATTAACATTTGAAAATAATAAGAGTTATTCATTTCATCATTTTGTGTCTCGCAATTCATATAAACTTTGCCCAATAAACTAAGCTCCAGGTTCATTGAATATATGAGAGAACTAGAACTTGAACGGTGTGTAATGGACACACAGGGAGGATCACGTTCGAGTTAATGACCCGAACAGTCTAGTTGGAGACCTAATCCTAGATACGCTGGGGATGTGACCCGCTTTGTATTAAGATACAAACGAGGTGATCTGACTCGTTCATGTGGTTGACATGTGAGTGGGGGCATCCTGTACAATGAGATTGTACAAGACCGGACCGTGAATTATTAGACCTACTAATGTAACACCGTTAACAGTATGGACTAATAACTTCGTAGATGACCATTAGTGACTCGACTGAATCTCGAGCGTGTTACGGACTCGCATGCACGGGTCCGTCCCTTTGACTAGTACGGGTGAGGGTGGCCACAGTTACTCGCCCAATATACCTATCTTCTCAAGGACAGGACCAAGTAGGGAGCTGGGAACTTAACTACGCGATATGGAATTCACTCGTTCTCGTCTTTAGGGAAACTAGAGGGGTTGTTCCCTTAAGTGTTGTCTCTAGGGCTTGGACAACTGGCGTCCACCCTCTTACTGGCACGAGAGGGTTGTTGTGTATAGTTGGACCATTACAACGTTGTTGTTCATTAGAGGAGCAGTGGGGACTTAAGGAGCAAGAAGTAGACACAGGGGTAAAACGGTAATTTGAGCCAGCAGTGTCTACGAACAACCTGTGAAGGGTCGACTCATGGGCATTGGTTATATCAGTGGACACATCTTGTCTTACACTGACGGGAGTGCAGCTACGGGCTTTAGTGGAGTGTTAACGTAGCTAATGAATGTTGATTAACCGGGTCAAAGAGTTTGACAGGTTAATCTCGGATCATTGGAGCTCTTCACTATAGGTCCATAAGGTCCCTCGGTTGGCTCAAACTGGATTAATAGAAGGTTTACAATTTTGGTGTGAATTTGAAGTGTTCAAGTTCACTAAAGGGTAATTATGTCATTTATATGAGATATGAATGATATATTATGTAGTTTAATGTGAATGAGATTCATAATAAACTATAGGTTAGCCTAATTGTTGAATTAGAGCTAACTTGGAGAAATTAGATTGAGAGAAATTTAATTGAATGTGATTCAATTTAAAAATCCACAATTATACAAATGGAATTTGTAAAATGAGATATGAGATATCTTATAATATGTGGTTATGCAAATATGATTTGCATAACCTATGGTTATGGTAAAATGGTAAATAGGTGGAGATTTCAACTCCACCTATCACCATTATTTAAACCCCTTTGCAAGAGGGGAAGGTGATCAATTGCTCATTTTTGGAATTCTCACCAAAAGAAGCAAGTCTTTTCTCTCTCAAAACTCTCTCGCAAAATCTCCTCCCAAAACCAAAGAAGGATCCCACAATCCTCCTTCTACCTATGGAAGAACAACCGAGAATCCAAGTGGTGGTGTCTAGATCGTTGTTCGTGTGAAGAGTTCGAGATTGTTGAGAACGAGGAGAGCACAAAGTGTTCGTGAACGGAAGGAAAGCTTGAAGACTGTCTTCAGCAAGTAAGTATCTTTAAACTTGTTGATTTTCCTTTCTAAAATGCATGTTTAGTCTATACTATGTGATAGTTTAATTTTAGTGAAATTGAATTCCACAACAACACCACGACGATTCGATCGTCTTCCACTGCGTTGGGACTCTAATTCCCTTCAATTGGTATCCGAGTCAATCGTTGGCTTCTTGTTGTGCACTTGATTTTGTTAAAATTAGGTGGGTTTACGCTTTGATTCATGAGATGAATTTTGGTTTGCATAATGGATGTTTTCGGTTTTGGCACTTTTATTAGATTTACATTAAAGTTGATTCGATCAATGTAAGGGCCCGTGTTTTTGGGTAATTTTTAGTGTAAATCGAGTCTGTAAGTCCGTGTCGTTCGTGGCATGAGATGCTGTGAAGAAATCGGAGCGCGAAAGCGGCGACAAAACGGCGAAGAACAAAGAAGAGGAGCTTGTTGTTCGCCGACGCACTGAGACGATGTTCATTGGCGTCTCAATGCTGCAATCGCGGGCGGAGGCTTAGCTGCAGAGCAATGTTGCAACGCCGAGGCGTGGAGCACGCAGGGCGTGACGCTGGACGCTGCAACGTTGCAACGCTGCCCACGGCGTTGCAACGCTACAAACGTAGTGGGTAGTTTCACGAGGCGTGCGCGCGAAGTTCGTGGGGCATGGAGTCATGGGCAGCGGTTTTTCAACGTTTTTATTTATTTTTTTTTTAAAAATGTAATTTTTTATTATTTATGTTATTTTATTAATTAATATTAATGTTAATTAATTAAATAAATGTCCCTAAGTGCCAAAATCGGACATTTTTTTCTATTTAATTATTTTATGCATGAGATGTATGATTTAATTAAATTCTATGTACATAGTGTATGTCATATAGATTTAAAATCCCACCTTAGGTTAAACATTTCATGCATCATTTATATTATAAGTGTTATAATATATAGTTTGCATGATAGGTTATATTATAAGTGTTATAATATAATTAAATGCATGTTTTAACTTAATTAAATATAAGTGTTATATTTTTAGATTAAAGTATGCTCATGCATTTATTTTCATGTGATGAATATTTATGTTATAGTATAGTTATTCATGTGATGAATGATCAAGCACTATAACATAGAAATGCATCTAACCTAAGTTAATTATTAGTTTTAAAATGTTTAGAACTTGAATAATTAGACTTAGGTTTTCTAGTTCTAATAAGATTAGAATTAGGAAATCAAAATATAATCTTTGAATGGTGACTGATTAGTAACTCTGTGTAAGGAGGGTTTTGTCTAAGGTTGGGGTATTTAAGTTGACGCTTGCAGAACACCCCTACCTGGAAACTGACCCGGGAGTGAATTCGGTCCGAAGATTCTTAGGTTATATTTATCGTGATTGTCGTTAATTAAAAGTTGATTAATTTACTCACATAGACCTAAGTAATAATGTGATTATAAACTTAGGCTAAATACAATATAAGAGTTATATTGGTAGACTTAGATAAATTTTAGCCAGTTTATCTAGGTCAATCCCTGTTAACATAAAGTGTTGAGTGGAAGAAAATAAAGTGTATAAGATACATTTATTTTTCAGACCACAAATCTCATTTAAGTCCGCACCGTGAGATCCATACTCGGCCTCATGGCGCAAATGGGAGCGTCCCCTTTGGATGGTATTTGTATGGATCAATATCATAGTGGATGGAGAGAGTACTTATAGTGAGTGGGAGCGGGACCTGTGAAAACGGGACCTACAGTCTCTTCTTTCAATTCACACCGTGAGACCCCTATGATCCGCCTGTTAGTTTGGCCTGGACCAGACAATCCCTTCGGAGGGCCTTGATCATGGGAGTCGGAACACCGTGAATTCCCGAAAGGGATATAGTTTCGTTGTTGGTTTTCCTTCGTGGCTCACCCTTCGATGGCTATTGTTTGGACGGATACTTGGAAACTTAAAGATTGAGGGTGACACTCACGGGATTCGTTAAGTGTTAATGAATTCGACCAAAGAATAGTAATTGGACGCCTAATGGAATAAGAGTTATTCTGGGATTAGGGTTGGTCGAGATAGTCTCGTCCTAGAGGAGGAGTGTTTCTGTTCACCCTTCGGTGGCGGTCATTCTAAACTTTTAGGATATCATTGCAATTTTTTAAATGACCTAGAGATCATAGGATTAAATTTTGCTGAAACTTGATTGGACTTTAAAGGTTTTTTGCGAAACTTACACAAAATTTTTAATTTGATTTTTCAGCAAAAATGTCTAGCTCAATAATCAGTTTACTCGCTTCGGATAAGTTAGTAGGAGATAACTTCCAAACGTGGAAGAACAATATTAACACGATTCTTGTAACCGACGACCTAAAGTTCGTAACTTCGAGAGTGTCCTCGATTCTTTCGACCTCGTGCATCACGAAGTGTTCGTGATGCATACGATCAATGGATCAGGGCCAATGAAAAGGCCAAGGTTTATAACATTTCCACCTAATCTGAAGTCTTGGCAAAGAAGCACAAGTTGATAATCACCGCTAAGGAGATCATGGAGTCGTTGCAGGACATGTTTGGACAACAATCCTTTCATGTCAGGCATGACTCACTCAAACACGTCTTACACGGCCGAATGAAAGAAGGGATGTCTGTCCGTGAACATGTTCTGGATGACCCACTTTAATTTGGCGGAGATGAACGGGGCTTCGATCGATGAGTTGAGTCAGGTCAGCTTTATCTTGGAGACTCTTCCAAAGAGTTTCCTTCAGTTTCGTAGCAACGCTGTTATGAACAAGATAAGCTACACTCTGACCACCTTTCTCAATGAGCTACAGAACTTCCAGTCCTTGATGAGGATCAGGACACCGGAAGCTGAGGCAAATGTTGCCTACAGATCATATCACAGGGGTTCGACCTCTGGGATCAAATCTGTTGCTCCTTCTCGCCCGAAAGGGAAGAAGAAGATGAAGAAGGGTAAAGCTGACCGAGATGCCGCCCAAAAGGGCAAGAAGGTCAAGGAAGTTGCAGAGAAAGGAAAGTGTTTCCACTGCAGTGGGGACGACCATTGGAAGAGAAACTGTCCCAAGTTCCTTGCCGAGAGGAAGAATCAAGGTAAATGTGATTTACTAGTAACTGAAACTTATTTAGTGGAGAGTAGTGGCTTTGCCTGGATATTGGATTCGGGCGCCACTAACAACGTTTGTTCTTCTTTTCAGGGAATTGATTCCTGGCAGTAGTTGGGTGAGGGTGAGGTGACTCTACGGGTTGGATCCGAGGAGATAGTCTCTGTTGCAGCAATCGACAAAGTGAAGCTTTACTTTGGCAGGAATTACATTTTGTTAGACAATATGTACATAGTTCCAGGGTTTACTAGAAACCTCGTTTCTATTTCCTGTCTTTTAGAACAATGTATATCTGTTTCTTTCGATGGCAATAAAGCGTTTATTTCCAGAAATGGTAACTTAATTTGTTCTCTTTCACTTAAGTCAAATTTTTATGTTTTAAAACCTAATTCGGTCAAAAGCGTTTTGAACACTGAGTTATTTAAAACTGCAGAAACACGAACTAAAATAGTTAAAGTTTCTACAAAAGAAAATGCGCATCTTTGGCATCTAAGGTAAGGCCACATTAATCTCAATAGGATTGAGAGACTAGTGAAGAGTGGACTTCTAAGTCAGTTGGAAGAAAACTCTTTACCGGTATGTGAGCCATGCCTCGAAGGCAAAATGACCAAACGTCCTTTTAGTGGAAAATGATATAGAGCCAAGGAGCCCCTTGAGCTTATACATTCTGACCTCTGTGGTCTAATGAGTGTTAAAGCACGAGGTGGTTACGAATACTTCGTATCTTTCATAGATGATTATTCGAGGTATGGGTATATTTACCTAATGCATAGGAAGTCTGAAACTCTTGAAAAGTTCAAGGAGTTTAAGACTGAGGTTGAGAACCTGTTAGGTAAAACCATAAAAACACTTCGATCGAATCGAGGTGGAGAGTATATGGACACTGAATTCCAGGACTATATGATAGAACACGGAATTACGTCCCAACTCTCAGCACCTGGCCACAGGAGAATGGCGTATCGGAGAAGAGAAACAAAACCCTATTAGACATAGTTCGATCGATGATGAGCTATGCTCGTCTCCCTAATTCTTTTTGGGGTTACGCAGTGAAGACAGCGGTTTATATTTTGAACAACGTTCCGTCGAAGAGTGTTTGTGAAACACCTTTCGAACTCTAGAATGGACGTAAAGGTAGTTTACACCATTTTAGAATTTGGGGATGCCCGACCCACGTGTTGGTGTCAAACCCGAAAAAGTTGGAACCTCGTTCGAAATTGTGCCTATTCGTAGGTTACCTAAAAGAGACTAGGGGTGGTCTATTTTTCGATCCTAAGGAAAATAGGGTGTTTGTGTCGACAAACGCCACTTTCCTTGAGGAAGACCACGTCAGGGATCATTTGCCTAGGAGAAAAATCGTGTTGAATGAAAGTGACAGTACATCAGCAAGAGTTGCTTATGGGTCTAGTACGTCAACAAGTGTTGTTGATCCTAGCACGTCAAGTCAAGTCCGTTCCCAAGAGTTGGGAATGCCTCGACGTAGTGAGAGGGTAGTGAGACAACCTGAACATTACATGGGTTTAGTTGAAACCCAAGTCGTCACCCCTGATGATGACTACGAGGATTCATTGACCTATGATCAGGCAATGGCAGACGTAGACAAGGACGAATGGATTAAAGCTATGGACTAGGAAATGGAGTTGATGTACTTCAATTCTGTCTGGGAGCTTGTGGATCAACCGAATGAGGTAAAACCTATAGGTTGTAAATGGATCTACAAGCGTAAACGTGGCGAAGGTGCAGACCTTTAAAGCACAACTAGTGGCAAAGGGTTTTACCCAGGTCGAAGGGGTTGACTATGAGGAAACCTTTTCACATGTTGTCATGGTAAAGTCGATCAGGATCCTTCTGGCCATTGTCGCGTATTATGACTACGAGGTATGGCAGATGGATGTCAAGACCGCCTTTCTGAATGGAAACCTTGACGAAACCATCTACATGGACCAACCCAAAGGGTTTATAACCCAAGGCCAAGAGCAAAAGGTTTGCCGGCTTCATAGGTCCATTTATGGACTGAAACAAGCCTCGAGGTCTTGGAATATAAGGTTTGATGAGGCAATCAAATCTTATGGTTTTGATCAGAATGTTGACGAGCCTTGTGTCTACAAGAAAATCGTCGATAAAACTGTCGCATTTCTGATATTGTACGTGGATGATATCCTTCTCATTGGGAATGAGGTAGGATTTCTTACTGACGTAAAGAAATGGCTAGCTTCGCAATTCCAAATGAAAGATTTGGGAGAAGCTCAGTATGTTCTAGGGATGCATCCTGATTCCACAAGGCTCGTCAATATTGTCCAGAACTGGAAGAACAGGACGTTGACCATGTCTCAAGCATCTTATATTGACAAGATGTTGTCGAGATATAAGATGCAGAACTCCAAGAAGGATTTGTTGCCTTTCAGGCACGGGGTTCACCTGTCTAAGGATCAGTGTCCTAAGACTCCTAAAGAGGTTGAGGATATGAGACAAATACCCTATGCTTCAGTTGTGGGGAGCCTGATGTATGCAATGTTGTGTACTAGGCCCGACATCTATTATGCAGTAGGGATTGTCAGTAGGTATCAATCCAATCTAAGATTAGATCACTGGACAGCCGTAAAGGCAATCATCAAGTATCTTAGGAGAACGAGGAACTACAGCTTGGTGTATGGCAGTGAGGATTTAATCCTTACAGGATACACAGATTCTAACTTTCAGACCGATAAAGATTCTAGGAAATCCACTTCGGGGTCAACCTTCATTCTGAATGGAGAAGCTGTAGTATGGCGAAGCATCAAGCAGGGATGCATCGTTGATTCCACTATGGAAGCAGAGTATGTTGCGGCTTGTGAAGCTACAAAGGAAGTTGTTTGGCTTAGGAAGTTCATGACGAATTTGGAAGTTGTTCCAAATATGAACTTACTGATCACGTTGTTTTGTGACAACAGTGGTGCAGTTGCCAACTCTAGAGAGCCTCGAAGCCATAAGAGAGGCAAATACATTGAGCAGAAGTATCACCTGATACGGGAGATTGTGCACCGCGGCGACGTGACAGTCACGGAGATAGCGTCGGAGCACAATGTTGCTGATCCATTTACAAAGCGCCTCACGACTAAGGTATTTAAGGGTCACCTATAGAGTCTGGGTCTTCAAGTGCTTCCTGACTAGGGCAAGTGGGAGATATGTAAACGGGTATTCAATGTCCTAGTTTATTGTATTACTTCATTGTAATTTATGTACATTTCAGAAATGTATTTGCTCCACTAGCTTAGTCCAAGTGGGAGTCTGTTGGGATGTTTGTCCTAATCTTGTTCTGTTTGTAAATTAACATTTGAAATTTGTTAACTTCTCCAGTCCATATGATGTTTTCCCTGCATTCCTAGATGCCATTTTAATCCATGGGCTTCATCTTCATCAGCTGTGGAAGAAGACAAGGATGATTAGGAGTTGGTGCATGGAGATGAAGATTGAACAAAAAGGAAAGTTCTATCCTTTTTGGTTGGCTAGTGGGTTGTTTCTGAGTAGTCTGCCTTTCGTTGCTTTTGATGTTGTTGCTTTTTTTGTTTTAAATTCAAGTCTTTTTATATTGTTGTCTGTTAGTTGTTGTTGGTTTAGGTGTTGTGTCTTTCATTTTGCTTGCTTCCTGTGATAGTTGGTATGACATGAAAAGAAAAGAAAAAGAGAATGAAGGAAAATGGTTGTTGTTGCTCATATGAAATGAATACTCCTGCCTAGTCTGCTCCAATTCTTTTCTTGCTTCTGATGAGTTTAGATGTGCTTAATTCTTTTGTCATAATTCTTTTAGTGTACAACATTGGTTGTAGCAGTTTTATGGTGCCCCTAGCTTGCTAACTGCTAACTCTTGAGAATTTGCTCCTTTACACTTAGATTAAAGAGTTTGGATGCTCGTTGCCTTTAGTTTTTACATTAAAAGAATTAAGTTTGGGGGAAACCCCTTACCTTGCTTCTGTACTCATTGGGGACAATGAGTAATTTAAGTTTGGGGGTAAGACACCCTAGTAATAAAAAAAAGTTATCACTCCTAGGAGCATTCCTCTTCTCTTTAGGACTTATGCCTCCTCTTTAAAAAAAAAATGAGTGAAAGTTGAGAGTTATTCCTCTACCCAAGATGCCTATTAAATCATAGTTGGACATAACACTCATGTTTACCTTTAAGTTGAACAGGAATAAGGGGATATGAATATGCCTTGGAAAAACCAATTTAGTAGCAGGGCTCGTTGTTAGGTAGCCTTCATCACAAATGTTGGTGCTTAAATCGAATGTTATGTTTACAAAGAGGGTTCTCTCTGACTACTTCAGTGAAATAAGTTCTTATCTGGAAAAAAAAAAGGAAAGTTAAAGCCTAGGGTATAGTTTCTCATTGCTTAGGTGAGTTGCATTACCAATGTGATCACCCTAAGAACTAAGGAGAAGTTATACAAGGTTAAGTGGCTTTGAGACACCGAAGGGAATGAATGTTTGCCTACTTTTAACTTAAGGTTAGCCTTGTAGGATTCTTAGGCGTGATAGCTCTTGTTTTCTTTAAAAAAAAAAAAAGCTAAAGGTTGCATAACTCATTCTCCTTTTTATGAGTTTAAGAGGTGCATAGTGAATTCAAAGATGGACTAAGTGCTAGTTGAGTTGTGAGGTTGTTTTGTGAAGCTTGCTACTCTTTATTTGAAAGAAAAATGATTTTGGCAAATCTTGTGAATGCTAAGCTTTGATGAACTTTAGTAAGAAAAAGAATTGGGGATGCTATGTCAGTAACTGTTTTATTCATTTGATTGCTTAATCATTCTTTCTTGAGCATAATGTTGGTTGTTGCCTCATGGTGGGATTAGAGTGTTTAAGCATTACTCAAGGACGAGTAATGATCTAAGTTTGGGGGTTTGTTAGCTCTTAGTATGAGAGCTAAGAGTGAGCTTTTATGGTGTTTAATTCTTGGTATTTTGAGTTTTCCTGTCTATTTTAACTTTAGAAATCCCCTTAAGTAGGTACTTTTGTGTGCTAATTGTCATAAAGTAGTTCTGATGTACCTTTTGGCCATTAGAGAGTTTTTCATTGTTGAATTTTGTCATTTTGGCCTTGTTTACATGAGCTTTTGGAAAGATGGATTTTATTAAGTGTTGAAAGTCTGCTTTGAGGTGTTGTAGTTGTGCATTTGCTGAAGGATCAAGCTTGCTAGAGTAAATTTTTGGTATCAGTTCGCAAAATATACACATGGGAGAAAATTTCATTAATTGAGTTGGACAAAAGTTGCCACATCAGCTGCTGTGAGCCAATGGGAAGCCGCCAGACCATTTCTCTTATCTAATCAACCTTCATTTCGAGATGGATATGCTATAAAGGCTATCTTTAGCCGTTTTTGGAAAGGAGAAAAAGAAGAAATTGGTGATTGGAAAAGGAGAGCATTCGAAAACCAAGGAGAAGGCCAGCTTGGAAGTGTTCCTCTTCTGGAAAGAAGCTAGAATAGCTTGAAGGAAGCCTTAGAAATTCTCCGAGCTGTCAATTCGTCTTTATTCTTGCCCTCACTTTTTTTACATTGTAACTAAGACTATTTTAAGCATATTTAGAGTTAGGTTTACTATTCTATTACTGTCTTTTCTTGTCATTATGAACTAATCACCCTTGGGGTGAGGATTGGGGATTTTATGTGAATGCAAACTTAATGAAGGAGTATTTTACTGTAATTCTAACTCTTATGCCTTGTGATTTTACTGCTTAGCTAAGATTTGTTTGGTCATCTCATCTTAGCATTGTTTATTATAACTTGGGAAAGGGAAGAGTAAACCGATTTCAAGGCATAACTAGTTCTGATTAAGAGATTTACTTCTCTCAGGTAATTGAGGAGTCTAGGGATAGTCACTCACCTAGTGTTTACAGTTAGGAGCTAAAACTGAGGTCTTTAATGGGAATTAAGTGCCTAAATCGCAAGCAAATCTGGGAAGATTCGTGAATTAAACTGTTTTGGGTTCTGGTGCAGTTTTAAGCTCTAGCATTAAGATTGTTGAAGCATGATTTCATCCCTAATCCAATCCCCTTTTTACTGCCTTGGTTAAGTTTGTTATTGTTGTTGCCTTATTTTTGTTTTTTGCTAGTTCTGCATTGCTTGAGCCTTTTTGTTGTTACCTTTAACCCCTAAATTCCCTTACCTATTTTATTCTTGTTGGTTACCATTTTATTCATTAAAATCAACTCAGCTTAGTGAAATTCCCATAACTAATCCCTAAGGAGACGATAAAATATACTTATCACTTGCTGCTTAGATTGTGTATACTTGCACAGTTAGGAGTGTTTCATTGATAAATTCATACACCCCTTTTTAAGCAAACACACATGCAATGAACTATGGTTGCGAATTCATAAATAAGAAGTACAAATACTCAAAAAAATCTCTCGACCCATGGTGAGCCTCGTGCACAACGATAAATCCTAAAGTTTCCTTATGAATTTTAAAAGCATGCACGACATTAAGCAACTTCTTAAATGTTTCCCAGAGAATTCTAAGTTACTCTCGTACCAGATTTCTAAGAGTTTTGACAACTTTGCTCTAATCTAAGCTTCTTTCTCTCGAGTCCACTTAAACCAACAAGATCAATGAACTTAAGAACGAATTGCCAAAAATAAATAACACAACAAAGTTCAATACATAATCAAATAAATTCAAAACATGTTCAATCCTCAAACTACAACAATTAGCTACTCAAAATCGCCATAAAAATAAGCTAAAGTCATAGGATAGTCTTTAAACTAAGTTACAAACTAAAAGATGGAGAAATCAAATTCTATGTGTCGATGTCGGTCCCTCGATCCCGAGCTTCCGTCATGATCTCGAGCCTCCACAAACGATTTGACTCTCAAGGAATGCTCTTCTGTCTCCCCTTAGAGTGTGTATTTCGAATTTAGGGCTAAAAACTATCAAATTCGCCTCTCTTTGCAAAGAGCACAAAGTGTCTTACATCACATATAATTCTCTAAATTGATATAATTGATATAGTTCTCTAAATTGAATTTGAACACTTCAAAATTCATTCCAAAACTTTATACCCTCATTATTTCCATATTGAGCCAACTGAGGGACCTAATGGACCCACAGATCATGAGCTCCAATGATACGAGATTAACTAATCAAACTCTTTGATACTATTAATCAACATTTGTTAACTACGAGTCACTCCACTATAGATTCGTAGTTGCACTCTCCTCACCGTAGGACAAGTTGTGTCCATTGATTTAACCAATGTCCGTGAGTCAACTCTTCACAGGTCGTTCGTAGTAACAGCTAGGTCAAATTAACGTTTTACTCATGTGACTACTTCTTGCTCCTTAAGCACTACTGATCCTCTAATGAACAACAAATTTATGGTCCGACCATAAACAATGTCCCTCTCAGGCTAGCGAGAGGGGGGGCCCCATTGTTCAAGACCTTGATTTAAGGGAACAACCTATCTAGTTACCTTTGTTTAGGAACGAGTGAATTCCTTCTTGCGAAGTTAAGTCCCCAACTCCCTACGAGGTTTCATCCTTGAGAAGATAGGCATATTGAGTCGGCAGTTGTGGCCACTCTCACCCGTACTAGTCTAAGGATAAACCCTCGTAGACAGGAGTTCGTAACTCGCTCAGGATTGAGGTTGAGTCACTAATTGTCATCATTGAATTATTAGCCCTAATCTATCAACGACGTTACTAGAGTGGTCTAACAATTCTCGATCCGGTCTTGTACAATCTCATCGCACAAGATGCCTCCACTCGCATGTCAACTACATGAACGAGCTAAATCGCCTCGTTTGTATCAAATACAAAGTGGGTCGCATCCATAGTGTTACCAGGATGAGGTTCCCAACCTAATCCATGTACTATAGACCATTTGGGTCATCTACTTGAACTTGATCCTAGCTATGCGTCAGCTACACACAGTTCAAGATCTCCTAAATGTGACCCTAGAGCTTAGTTTATTGGATTTAAGTTTGTAATTGCGAGAATACAAGGTTTAAGGAAAAAATAACACTTTTATTCATTTCCTTGAAAAATTGCAAATACACGAGTTTAGAGCATAAATCCCAACAAAACGAACTACAGTTGATTCTTGTGTGTATTTAAGAAATTTCCTGGAGGTAACTTTATCATCCTTCTTTTATATGTAGATGATATGCTGATAGTTGGATGTTAGCTCTTAGAATAAGAGCAATAATTGAGCCTTTATTGTGATTATTTCTTGGTATTTTGGGCTTTCTTTTTCTATTTTAGCTTTAGGAACTCCTTGATTAGGTACTTTTGTGTGCTAATTGTCACGAAGTAGTTTTGACGTACCTTAAGGCCATTAAAGTTTTTTACCTTGCTAAATTTTGATATTTTGGCCATTCACAGGAGCTTTTGGAAGGTTGAAAATTGTTACGTGTAGAAAAGATGCTTTGAAGTGATGAAAGTAGGGGTGTACAAGTAACCCGGTAACCCGACCAACCCGGACTACCCAACCCAAACCTCAAGGGTTGGGTAAGGTTAGATTTTTTTTCGGTTTGGGTTGGGTTAGAAGTTTGAAGAACCGAAAAGTTCGGGTCGGTTCTCGGGTTGGGCCTTTTAGGCTCGGGTTGACCCAACCCAACCCAACCCAACCCAAAGTTTATATTTTTTAATTTTATTTTAATTAAATATATACTTATAAATGAATTATTTGTTAATTTCTTATGTTTTCTTCTATATTTCTAGCAAAATGTTAAGATGTTATGGATTTTGAAGTTTGATATTTGAATTTTATGTGATTTTAGTTATTAATTCAAGAAAAAAATATTTTAAATAATTTAAAAATAATAATAAAAATAAAAAAGTTAACCCGGTGACCCAACCCAACCCAACTCGAAAAATATTGGGTTGGGTTGGGTTGGGTTACTCTCATGAATAGGGTTGGTTGGGTTGAAGGAATGACCAACCCGAATTTTCGGGTTGGTCCAAAAATCTCCCTCAACCCAACCCAACCCGGCTTATGTACACCCCTAGATGAAACTAGTCAATTGCTGAAGGATCAAGCTTGTTGGAGCATTTTCTGATATCAGATTGCATATTAGGCACGTGTGAGCTTTTTTATTAATTGAGTTGGACAAATTTTTCCGCGTGGACTGTGTGAGCCAATAGGAAGTTGCCAGACCTCCTTGCCTTGTCTATTCAACCCTTATTTCAAGAAGATTGGATATAAAGGCTTTCTTAGCCATTTTTAGGGCAGAAGAGGGGAGAGGAGAGAGGAGACAACTTTGGTGGAAAATTTTCGAGAAAGGAGAAGAATACCTATTTTGGGAGGTGTTCCTCTTCTCGAAAGGAGCTGGAACAACAAGAAAGAGCTCTAGAAGATTCATCCATCTGTCATTTCTTCTTTTTCTTACTTATGAATTTTTTTATATTGTAACTAGGATTTTTAATCATGTTTAGAGTTTTGTTTACTTTTTTTTTTTTTTTGGTTATTATAAACTAATCACCTTTGGGGTGAGGATTAGGGGATATTATGTTGATTCAAGCTTAATGAAGGAGTAATTTCTTGCAATTTCTCACTCTTATGCTTTGTGTTCTTACTGTTTAGCTAAGATATGTTTGGCCATCACATCTTAGCATTGTTTATTCCAACTTAGGAAAGGGAAGAGTGTAAACAGATTTCAAAACATAACACTAGTTCTAATTAAGAGTTTTTATCTCAGGTGATTAAGGAATCTAAGGATAGTCGCTCACCTAGTGTTTACAGTTAAGAGCTAAATTGAGGTGTTTGGGAATTAATTACCTAAATTACAAGAAAATTTGGGAAGATTCTGAGAGTTAATTGTTTTGGGTGCTGAAGCAAATTAGAGCTCCAACATTAAGTTTGCTGAAGCATAATTTCACCCCTAATCCAACATCTTTTTTACTGCTTTGATTTAAAAGCTTGATTTATTGCCTCTATTGTCTCTTTAACCTTTTAAGCATTACCTTTGAGCATTTTGTTTACTTTTTATCCATTAAGTTTAGTTGCACAATTTTATGTTGGTTACTTGTCACTTCACTAAATCCAACTCAAGTATTGTGAACTTTCATTAACAAATCCTTGAGGAGACGATAAAAATATACTTATCACTTACTGCAATAGACTGTGTACACTTGCACAACTTATGAGTGTTTCATTGTTAATTCATATACACCCTATTAGGCAACATTTGACACGATGCATATATGATTCAAAGTTTGAAGAAAGACTTGTCCAAGTCATTGACATGAAAGATTTGGGCCCTGCAAAACAAATTTTAGGCATGAAGATTACTCGTGACAGAAAAGCTGGGAAATTGTGGTTATCCCATGAGAAGTATATTGAACAGCTTCTTGGAAGGTTCAATATGAAGTATACTAAGTTTGTTGGTACACCATTAGCAACTCACTTCAAGCTAGATAAGAGAGTTTGCCCTACAACAGAGAAGGAGAAAGAAGCTATGTTAGTCATTCCTTACTCTTTTGCAGTTGGTTCTCTAATGTATGTTATGGTGTGTATTAGACCTGATATTACACATGCAGTTGGGTTAGTGAGTTGTTTCTTATCCGATCCAGGTAAGGCTCACTGGGAAGCAGTGAAGTGGATCTTCAGGTACTTGATTGAGTTTGTGTTATGGAGGTGGTAAACCTATACTTCAAGGTTATATTGATGCAGACATGGCAGGTGATCTTGATAATATAAAGTCTACCTCAGGTTATGTGTGTTACATTTTCAGGGGGAGTCATCTCATGGTAATCCAAGCAACAAAAATGTGTAGCATTGTCCACAACTGAGGCAGAGTATATTGCAGCAGTGGAAGCAAGCAAAGAGATTCTATGGCATAAAAGATTCCTTCAAGAGTTTGGTTTGAAGCAAGATGAGTATGTAGTATTCTGTGATAGTCAGAGTGGTATGGATTTGAGCAAGAATTTAATGTATCATGCTCGAACCAAACACATTGACATTAGATATAATTGGTTGCGAGATGTAATTGAAGAGAAGAGAATGAAAATGAAGAAAGTCTACACCGGTGGGGTTGGAGGGGGAGATTGTTATCGGTGTTCAACCCATTTGTTAGGGTTCTTTTTCCCTCAATTTATCATAAAATAAGAGAATGTGACAAAGGTGGACTCCTCACAAGTCTCATGGTTTTTAAGAATGTTCTTTTTTTATGAAAAAATTAATAGGGGCCAACCAGGTTCGAACTGGTGACCACTTGATCTACAGTCAAATGCTCTACCACTGAGCTATGGACCCATATGACTACATAGATTGGATGTATAAAATTATATTAAAGGTAATTTTATAAGGTCGTGTTAAAATTTAATAAACAAACCATAAATGAATATATTGATTTAACTTGATAACATGTAAACAAACTATTTAGTCATGATTTATTAATACTAAGTTAGCTAATTAATTTTAATTAATAAAATTATATTTTCCTTTCTGTTATCGCATAAAAATGCTATTTGATAATAACATTCAAATTCTACCGTTAATATTTCCTCAAAACAAAAATTCTAACCTTAATATTTCTTACTCTTTTCTTTCTTCTCAACCATCATTTTTTTATTTTATACATATACGTAAGAATAGTAATAAGTAAAACTGAGTATTCATTTTTTACTTCATCACCCAATTCAAAAGGTCAAAACCCTGTACTTTTAATTTTAATTTCATCAAATTAGAGCTTAAATGAATGATAAGAAGTATTAGTTCTTTTCTGTCTTTTTTTACTAGTTATTTTACTGCACTTCATGCTTTTTAAAATATACCTTATAGCTGAGGAAAATTGTTAAAAATACTAAAATAGGATAAAATTGGGAGAATTTGTAATGGATAGCAATGGTGGTTTTACTATTTGTAGATATAGCAACATTTTAAAAGAATTGCAAATATGGCAAAAATCTTTAAATTTTTTTTTATAATTCGAATTATACCCTTGGCGCTTAAACCTATTCTTTTTTCAATTGGTATTTCTTCTTTGCGGATATTTCTTCCGAATACGCTTTTTCGATTGTTATTCATTTTTCGTAGGTATTTTGTTTCCATCATTTTTAAATCAAACTCATCTTCTTGATTCCAATCCAGATCTTCTCGTCGAGTCGCAAGCCTATGTTTGAGTATCTTGTCCAATTCAATCGGAGTCGCAAGCCTTCATTGGAGTATCGTCCTATTCGATCGCAGTCGCAAGCCTCTGTTGGAGTATCTTCCAATTCGATCTTCTCGAAGTCCACATCTGTTGGATCTTTTTTCGTGGGTATTTGAGTTTTTCAATCAAGCTTGATTCAGTCCACATCTTCCAATTCACAAGTACAACCTCTTGATCTGTTGGAGCTTTTTTCGTGGGTATTTGTTCTATCACTGATTTTGTTCATATTTCATCTTCATATGCAGTCGCAAGTCTTCTCTATGCTCTTCATTTTGTTCTATCACTGATTTTCTGCAATGCTTTGTTGTCTGGTGTTTGATTTTGGTGATTGATTTCTATCAATGATAGATTTTAATCACAAGGATATGCTAGTGATCGATAGATATCAGCGATATACAAGTGAATATGCTAGTGATATCATTGATCAATGATATACGAGTGACTATTGTGTATGTGGTGATCGGTTTCTATCAATGTTATAATTACTTAATGTTGTTATTACTTTTCTGTTGCAGGAACTATGATGAAGCTTCCTTATGAGAAAAATTTCTATGAGAATGACAAGATCATTGGAATTTTAGTTGATGGTATGATGTGTTTTGATGATTTTATTAATCTGATTGTGAAAGAAGTTCGAATGGATAATTGTATTTCTTCTATAGAATTGTCGATGTTATTAGGTTATGGGATGAATGGTGCTCAGGATGTGGTTAAAATTCAAGAAGATAAAGATGTTTCTTGGTTTTTAACTTTAGTGAAAGATCAAAATACAAGATATCATTTAGTTGCTCATATCAATGATGCTTGTTTTGATGGCTCCTCTTGTGCAATTAGTGATGGGAGTGACAAGTTGTTATCAATTGCTTCTTCGTTGTCTTCTTCTAGGATTGATGGTGATTTCCAAGTTATTACAAACATTTACAGAGATGTTGATTTGGAGGAAAATGATGTTTTTGCAAGTAAGGAAATTGTGTCAAAGTGTTTTTCATTCCTCGTTGTGAAGAAGAATTTTGAGTTTAGGACGTTAAGAACAAATTCAAAGTTGTTGGGTTTTATGTCCTAAAACTCGTGGTTTTGTAAACTGAATGAATATTCTATATCACAATAAAGTTGTTATTGAAATTTATTCAGTAAAAGTGTTATTGACTATTGTGTATTGTGTAACCTTAATCCAATAAAGAACCCTTGGCTATAGGATGAATACTTGAACTTTATGTGTGACATAAAAGTGGATCAAGTTCAAGTTATAGCCAGAACAGTCTATAGTATAAGGATAGGGTTGGGGACCTTATCCTGGGGACACTATGGACACGGCCCACTTTGTAGAGAACAAACGATGTGATCCTTAATCGCTCATGTGGAGACATGTGAGTGGGGGGCGCCTATGCAATGAGTTTGCATAAGATCGGACCAGCGCAATAGTCACTTAGACTTTATAACTCCGTTCTTGCCTTAATCGACTATATTCATCCGATGACCTAGGTAACTCGATCTTAATCCCGAGCGTTCTATGGACTCCTGCTTATTCGAATTATCCTTAGATTTACATGGGTGAGAGTGGCTCGAGACCGCCGACTCAATAAGCTCGCCATTTCAAGGATAAAACCGGGTAGATAGTGGGAACATAGTTCGGCAAGATGGAATTCATTCCTACCCGCTTTAGGGATTAGTAGAAAGGTTGTTCCTTTGGTCTCGACTCGGGTCTTGAACACGTGGGCCCATCCTCTCATTGGCTCGAGAGGATTTGGTTTCTTCGTTGGACCACAAACCAATTGTTCATTAGAGGATCGGTGGAACTTAAGGAACAAGAGGTAATTACAGGGTAAAACGGTAATTTTGACCCACCATAATTACGAATGACCCGTGAATGATCGACTTACTAATCATGGTTATATCGAGTGGACATAAATATATCTACAAATGAGGAGAGTGCAGCCACTGGGCTTTAGTGGAATGTCCTGGTGGTTAACGAATGTTGATCTCGTATCGTTGAAGCTCATGATCTCAGTAGGTCCATTAGGTCCTCCTTACTAGCTCTTCGGACTTAGCCTTATTACTTTTTGAGAGAAAAGAATTTGAATTGTTCAAATTCAAGTTTGGGAGAAAGCGTTATTTATATGTGATATATTTAACGAATCATAGCTTAATTATGAATTAAACTATGATTAATAAGAGGTGGATATATTTAAATATGATTTAAATATCGGGATCGGTTTATAGCATGAATAAGGATTCATGTTCAAAAATCGATCGAGATCGGCAATTTATTTAATTTAATATTTGATATTAAATTAAATTAAAAAATTAATTAATTAAATTAATTTTGAATTATTTAATTAATTATATTAATTTTAATTAAAAATCAATTTAATATTGATTTTTGAATTAAAATTAAATGTAAAATGAGGGATTTTCATGATTTTCATGAAAAACAAGTTGCCAACTTGCCCAATCTTACTCATCTTCAAAATTCACCAAAATTGGCCACCACCTCCATCTCAAAACATCCTCATCACCCTTGAGTTGTCACTCCATTGAAGCTTTTGAAGCTTTATATAATGGTGATTTGGGGTGTTTAGAGAGAATTACACGAAAATTCAATATTCCCGAATTAGTGACCTTTGAGGTCTTTTCTTCCAAATTCTCTCAATCTAGGATCCCACAATCCGTTCTAAGGCCCGAGGGTAGTAGGGAAGACTCTAACGGTTGTCCACGAAGTGTTCGTCTTTGAAAACCATCAACCGGGTGAAGAGAATTTTATCTTCAAAGTTGAGTTTTCTATCCCTCTGTTTTTCCAGCTTTGAGCATGCATTTTATTTTACAAAATTGATCAACTTAGAGTGTTCAAGATCCAAAATTGCTTCCGCTTTCTTAATCTAGACTCTTTCAATTGGTATCGAGCAATTTTGAGCACTCAATTTGATCAATTGTGTTATGTGGTGGGTGTTTTATGAAATACAATTTTTCCGGTATCTAAAGTGTTCTTCCTGACTTTGGCATTTAAATTGAGCATCTATTTGTGCTTTATTTTCAAATTGCTCAAGTGTGTTTGAGCATTAATGTGTGTAGAATAAACTGTAAAAATTTCAAGTCGATTGGAGTTCGGAAGGCCTTCAATTTGATGAAAGAAGCCACGGAGGTCCAGAAAATTAAAAAAAAGAGAGGTCGCTTTTAATTCGCGCATTTTCTCGCTCTGATAATTTTCCATCTCCCGCGTGTTTTGATTTTAAAAGGAAGAAGATGTTTTTTTGTTGACTTTGACCTTGGTTCGTTGACTTTGACCGGTTCAATGGTTTTGGGTAGTTCGGCTCATTTTCGGTCCGGTTCGGGTGGTTTAAGACCTGCTTCGACTATTTCGAGGCCGCTTTTCCATATTGGAGGTCCGTTTCACCATTTGGAGGCTCGTTTCAGTCTTTTACAGCCCGGTTTAACCTTATGAAGGTCCTGGTTCACACATTTGTAAAGTTTGTTCGACCCAAATTCAAGAGTTCAAGTGGTTCGATGTTAATTCTAGATTATTATTGTAATAATTTAGTAGTTTGCTTGCATTAGATGCCAAAACCAGTCCACTTTAGTGTGTTTAATTAATTATGCATTGTGAATGTATGTTTTAATTAAATTCCCTAATTATATGTGCATAAAGTATGCCATATAGATTTTAAAATCCCACCATAGGAAGCATGCTCCATGCATTGAAATATGTTATAAGTGTTATAATATATTGTATGCATGTTTATTGGTTTCATAAGAATTAATATAAGAGTTATATTAATTTATGAAACAAATATTATATGTTTTAATTATAATTAATATAAGAGTTATATTAATTAAAAAAAAAAAAATTAAACATATAATTGTTATGCATTTATTCATGTGATGAATTTGTTATAAATGTATGTTTATCCATATGATGAATGATGAAATAATTTATAACATAGAAATGCATGTAACCTAAGGTTAATTAATTAGTTTTAAAATGGTTTTAGAACTGGAAATTAATTAGATCTAAGGTTATCTAGTTCTAATAAGATTAGAATTAGGAAACTAATAATTTATAAACTTTGATTAAAGAGGACTCGACTAAGGAAGGTTACAGCTAGGTTGGGGTACTTAAGTCGACTTTAAACGAACACCCCTACACTGGAACCGACTGGAGTGAATTTAATCCATAGGTTTATAAATTATCTTTCGTGAGTGGCGTTTATTAAAAGTTAATAAATTAAACTCATAGACCTAGGTTTATTAAAAGGTTAATAGACTTAGGTAATTCCAAAGATAATTGTTATATTGGTAGACTTAGGTGATATTGTTTTAGCCTCTAATATGCCTAAGTAAAAGTATACCCAAACAGTTTAAAATACTTAGTGGGAGTGAAAAGGTATATATGATATATCAATTTCCTCTTACGCTCTTCACAATGTTCACACCGTGAGATTTATGCTCGGCCTCGTGATGTCAATAGGGCATCCCCATTCGGATGGTGTTTGCATAAATAAAGAGCAAGGTGAATGGAGAAAGTATTTATAGTAAGTGAGCGAAGGAGGTGTGTCAACACATCCTACGGTCTCCTCCATTAGGTTGGGCCCGTGAGATTCCCATGTTGCGCTGCGCAGTTGCGAAGTAGCACCATCCATTCGGAGGATGTAACATGGGATTCTAACAACTCAAACTCTCGAAAATGGATAGGTCTCTTAGGTCCATTCCCGCTTTGTCTCTCCATTCGGTAGCATTGTTGGGGCCGACCTTTGAGGTCCGAAAATGGCGGGTTACACTTACAAGAATTGCTAAGTGTTAGTAAATTCTTGACCAAAGTTGCGATAACTAGAATGTTATAGGAATAAGAGTTATTCCTATTAACATTTAGTCAAGAATGTCTTGGTTCGATGAAGGAGTGATTGATCGCCTCAGGTAGCGGTTGCTCGACTCACTGAAATATCGTTACAAAAACAATAATGAGTTTATGGGTACATTATTACTTTTGCTAAATTCTTAAATTGGATAGGTTACAAACAATTCACTAATAGAATTCATTCTTTTTCAAAGATGTCGAACTCTTTTATCCAATTACTCGCCTTCAATAAACTTAGCGGCGATAACTATGGAACCTGGAAAGTCAAACTTGAATACAATTCTTGTTCTTGATGATCTGAGGTTCGCCTTAACGGAGGAATGTCCTCCCCCCACTTTCAACCGCAAACCGAATGGTTCGGGATGCTTATGAAAGATGGATTAGGGCTAATGAGAAGGCTCGAGTCTATATCTTAGCCAAACATATCCGATGTGTTGTCTAAGAAACATGAGACCATGGTCACAAAGAAAGGAGATCATGGGATCATTACGAGCGATGTTTGGACAACCGTCCTCACCTGGTCCATTATGATCTTTGTCACAATCGCTTACAACTCCCGTATGAAGGAGGGAGCCTCATGTTAGGAACATGTCCTTGACATGATGACCCACTTCAACGTGGTTTGAAGTAAATGGGGCGATCATAGATGAGAGAAGTCGTAACTTTTATTATGGAATCTCTTCCAAGAGTTTCTGCCATTCCGCACAAATGCGGTAATGAATAAAATAGAGTATAACCTCGACTACTCTCCTCAACGAGCTACTGAGACTTTTGAGTCCCTCATGAAATCAAAAGGAAAAGAGAAGGAGGCAAATGTTGTCACTTGAAGAAGTTCCTTAGAGGATCGTCCTCTCCGGGACCAAATGCAGTCCTTCTTTTCTAAAAATAAGGGTATTCGTAAAAAAGAAGAAGAAGGACAAAGGAAGGGACAGAGCTCCCACACGCAAGGCCAAAGCCACAGGAAAATGTTTCCACCGTGGTGTAGACGGCACCTTTGGAAGAGGAACCGCCCAAAATACCTTGCAGAAAAAGAAAGGCGAGAAAGAAAAACAAGGTAAATATGATTTACTCGTTTTTGAAACATGTTTAGTGGAACATGATGATTCCGCTTTGATATTAGATTCGTGAGCCACTAACCATGTTTGTTCTTCTTTTTTAGAAACTAGTTCTGGCAAAGACTTTTGTGATGGGGAGATATCTCTCGTGGTTGGAACAGGAGAGGTTGTCTCACCAAAGCGAGCAAAGGGGAGCAGAGTGAAGTTCATTGTTTAGAGATAGATTTGTTTTATTAGAAAATGTACTTTTGGTTCCCGAATCAAAAGAAATCTTGTATCTCTATCTCTTGTTTGCTTGAACATATGTATAAAGTATCTTTTGATCATAATGAAGCGTTCATTTGCAAAAGAGGTGTACGAATATGTTCTCGCTAAACTTGAAAACAAATTATATGTGTTAAGACCAACAGAGTAAAAGTCATTTTGAACACCGAGATGTTTAAAACAGTTGATACTCAAAATAAAAGGCGTAAACTTTCTCCTAGTACCTATCTTTGGCACTTGAGACTAGGCCACATTAATCTCAATAGGATTGGGAGACCGGTCAAGAGTGGTCTCCTAAGTCGATTAGAGGACAACTCTTTACCACCATGTGAGTCATGTCTCGAAGGAAAATGACTAAAAGACCTTTTTCCAAAAAAGGTTATAGAGCCAAAGAGCCCTTGCAACTCGTGCATTCTTCGACCTTTGTGGTCCTATGAATGTCAAGGCACGAGGAGGATATGAATACTTCATCGGTTTTATTGATGATTATTCTAGATATGGTTATCTTTACCTAATGCATCATAAATCAAACCCTTGAAAAGTTCAAGGAATATAAGGCGAAGTTGAGAATACATTAGGTAAAACGATTAAAACACTTCGATCGGATCGAGGTGGAGAGTATATGGATTTGAGATTCCAAGACTATATGATAGAACATGGAATCGCATCCCAACTCTCAAAGACCTGGTACACCTCAACAATGAATGGTGTATCTCGAGAGGAGAAATAGAACCTCGTTAGACATGGTTCGATCCATGATGAGCTACGCCACCGCCTAGTTCGTTTTGGGGATATGCGAGAGAGCTGCTGTATATATTTTGAACATGGTTCCTCTAAAAGTGTTTCGAAACACCCTATGAGTTATGGAAAGGGCGTAAAGGAGTTTACGCCACTTCGTGATTTGGGGGATGTCCGACACATGTGTTGGTGTCCAATCCAAAGAAACCGAACATCGTTCAAAATTATGCCTATTCGTAGGATACTCCAAGGAAACGAAAGGTGGTCTGCTTTATGATCCTCAAGAGGACAAGGTACTTGTGTCGACAAACGCCACGTTCTTAGAGGAAGACCACATGAGAGATCATCGATCTCGTGAGCGTGATTGTCTTAAGTGAAATTTCCGGAAGCTACGGATAAATCAACAAGAGTTGTTGATGAAGTTTGGTCCTTCTCAAGAGTTGAGAATGCCTCGACGTAGTGGGAGGGATGTTAGACAACCCGACCGCTACATGGGTTTGACCAAACCCAAGTCATCATACCCGATGATGGCATTGAGGATCCATTGACCTATAAACAGCAATGAATGATATAGATAGGGCGAGTGGATTAAAGCCATGGACCTTGAAATGGAGTCAATGTACTTCAATTCAGTCTGGAAACTTGTAGATCAACCAGATGGTGAAAGACCTATCGGTTGCAAGTGGATCTACAAGAGGAAACGAGATCAAGCCGGTAAGGTGCAAACCTTTAAGGCTCGACTTGTGGCAAAGGGTTATACCCAAAGGGAAGGGGTGGACTATGAAGAAACTTTTTCCCCTGTTGCCATGCTTAAGTCCATTAGAATACTCTTGTCCATTGCCACGTTTTATGACTATGAAATTTGGCAAATGGATGTCAAGACAAATAGTTTCTAAATGGCAATCTTGAAGAGAGTATCTATATGGATCAACCAGAAGGGTTCATAGTTCAGGGTCAAGAGCAAAAGGTTTGCAAGCTTAAACGATCCATCTATGGATTGAAACAAGCTTCTAGATCCTGGAATATAAGATTTGATACTGCGATCAAATCTTATGGCTTTGAACAGAATATTGACGAGCCTTGTGTTTACAAGAAGATAGTCAATACCACTGTAGCTTTCTTAGTTCTATACGTAGACGATATCTTGCTCATTGGGAATAATACAGGATTCCTGACTGGCGTTAAGCAATGGCTAGCGACCCAATTCCAAATGAAAGATTTGGGAGAGGCTCAGTTTGTTCTTGGAATCCAAATTGTTCGGAATCGCAAGAACAAAACGCTAGCATTGTCACAGGCATCTTATATTGACAAGATGTTGGTTAGATATAAGATGCAGAATTCCAAGAAGGGTTTATTACCTTTCGTGCATGGAATTCATTTGTCTAAGAACGAGTGTCCTAAGACACCTCAAGAAGTTGAGGATATGAGACGCATTCCCTATGCATCCGCCGCTCGGTAGTCCGATGTATGCCATGTTATGTACTCGACCCGACATATGCTATGCAATGGGGAATAGTCGCCAGATATCGCCTAATCCGGGATATGATCACTGAATTGATCGCCAGTTAAGAACATCCTCAAATATCTTAGGAGAACGAGGGACTATATGCTTGTGTATGGCGCAAAGGATTTGATCCTTGCGGGATACACCGACTGATTTTCAGATCGATGTGGATTCGAGGAAATCCACATCGTGATCGATGTTCACTCTTAACGGAGGAGCTATAGTATGGAGGAGTATAAAGCAAGGTTGTATTGCCGACTCCACCATGGAGGTTTGAGTGCGTCGCGACTTGCGGCGAAAGAAGGAGGTCAGATGGCTTAGAAAGTTCTTGACCGATTTGGAAGTTGTTCCAAATATGAATTTGCCTATCACCCTTTATTGTGATAATAGTGATGCAAATGGCAAATTCTAAAGAACCTAGAAGCCATAAGCGCGAAAGCACATAGAGCGCAAATACCATCTCATCGTGAGATTGTGCAACGAGGAGACGTGATCGCCACGCAGATCGCCGGAGCACAACATTGTCGATCCGTTTACAAAGCCCTCACGGCTAAAGTGTTTGAGGGACACCTAGAGAGTCTAGGACTACGGGTTGTACAAAGAGGGCGCTTTTCTTTGCTCAAAGATGTTTTACCCCACGCACGCTTTAGTCCAAGTGGGAGATTGTTGGGTTTTATGTCCTAAAACTCGTGGTTTTGTAAACCGAATGAATATTCTATATCACAATAAAGTTGTTATTGAAATTTATTCAAGAAAAGTGTTATTGACTATTGTGTATTGTGTAACCTTAATCCAATAAAGAACCCTTGGCTATAGGATGAATACTTGAACTTTATGTGTGACATAAAAGTGGATCAAGTTCAAGTTATAGCCGAAATAGATCTATAGTATAAGGATAGGGTTGGGGACCTTATCCTGGGGACACTATGGACGCGCCCACTTTGTAGAGAACAAACGATGTGATCCTTAATCGTTCATGTGGAGACATGTGAGTGGGGGCGCCACTATGCAATGAGTTTGCATAAGATCGATCAGCGCAATAGTCACTTAGACTTTATAACTCCGTTCTCGCCTTAATCGACTATATTCATCCGATGACCTAGGTAACTCGATCTTAATCTCGAGCGTTCTATAGACTCGCTTTATTCGAATTATCCTTAGATTTACATGGGTGAGAGTGGCTCGAGACCGCCGACTCAATAAGCCTCGCCATTTCAAGGATAAACCGGGTAGATAGTGGGAACATAGTTCGCAAGATGGAATTCATTCCTACCCGCTTTAGGGATTAGTAGAAAGGTTGTTCCCTTAAGCATCGACTCGGGTCTTGAACAATGGGCCCATCCCTCTCATTGGCTCGAGAGGGATTTGGTTTGCTGGTTGGACCACAAACCAATTGTTCATTAGAGGATCAGTGGAACTTAAGGAACAAGAGGTAATTACAGGGGTAAAACGGTAATTTTGACCCAACTGTAATTACGAATGACCTGTGAAGGATCGACTTACTAATCATGGTTATATCGAGTGGACATAAATATATCTACAGTGAGGAGAGTGCAGCCACTGGGCTTTAGTGGAATGTCCTGGTGGTTAACGAATGTTGATCTCGTATCGTTGAAGCTCATGATCTGTAGGTCCATTAGGTCCTCCTTACTAGCTCGGACTTAGCCTTATTACTTTTTGAGAGAAAAGAATTTGAATTGTTCAAATTCAAGTTTGGGAGAAAGCGTTATTTATATGTGATATATTTAACGAATCATAGCTTAATTATGAATTAAACTATGATTAATAAGAGGTGGATATATTTAAATATGATTTAAATATCGGGATCGGTTTATAGCATGAATAAGGATTCATGTTCGAAAAATCGATCGAGATCGGGCAATTTATTTAATTTAATATTTGATATTAAATTAAATTAAAAAATTAATTAATTAAATTAATTTTGAATTATTTAATTAATTATATTAATTTTAATTAAAAATCAATTTAATATTGATTTTTGAATTAAAATTAAATGTAAAAGGAGGGATTTTCATGATTTTCATGAAAAACAAGTTGCCAACTTGCCCAATCTTACTCATCTTCAAAATTCACCAAAATTGGCCACTCCATCTCAAAACATCCTCATCACCCTTGAGTTGTCACTTCATTGAAGCTTTTTGAAGCTTTATATAATGGTGATTTGGGGTGTTTAGAGAGAATTACACGAAAAATTCAATATTCCCAATTAGTGACCTTTGAGGTCTTTTCTTCCAAATTCTCTCAATCTAGGATCCCACAATCCGTTCTAAGGCCCGAGGGTAGTAGGAGAAGACTCTAACGGTTGTCCACGAAGTGTTCGTGGCTGAAAACCATCAACCGGTGAAGAGAAATTTTATCTTCAAAGTTGAGTTTTCTATCCTCTGCTTTTTCCAACTTTGAGCATGCATTTTATTTTACAAAATTGATCAACTTAGAGTGTTCAAGATCCAAAATTGCTTTCGCTTTCTTAATCTAGACTCTTTCAAAAGTCACTTGAATTTCAATGTGCCCAAGAGAGTTGCCAAATTTATGTTCGAGCATCGCGTTATAAGAATAGTAACTTGTGGGTGCTTAGGAAGTATGTTTCTATTCACATTTGTTCTATAAATAGTATTCAGGCTTCTCATAGGAAAGCTTTTTCATCTTTAATTAGTGATTATTTGACAGATGACTTTAGATTTCACTCTTCTGATCTATCGACTCCTAAAGAAATTATGTCTGAAGCACGCACAAAACTTGGAGTTAATATTAGTTATTACAAAGCTTGGAGAGCTAATAAACATTTTAAAGTCACTAAATGGTGATACAGCTGAATCATATGTCTTGGTTCCAAAGTTCTTTGTAAAATTAGAAGAAATGAATCCAAGTACATATTCTGATAGACTTATATCAATTACTAATGGTATTATATATTTTTATCTCTGATATACTTAAATAACTAACACTTTGATAAACTTATATCATTTGTAAAATTATATCACTAGAAGTCTGATAGAGTCTGATAGAATTCTATTAACTGTTACAGGTACATACATTGCACTTGAAATTGATGCAGATGGTCATTTTAAGTATTGTTTTATGGTCTTGGTTCATCTATTGAGTATTGGAAGCATTGTAGACCTAATATATCTTTGGATGAGACATTTTTGAAGTGTAAATTTGTTTGAACTCTATTGACAGCCTCAGCTACTGATGGTAGTAATCAAATTTTTCCTCTTGCTTTCAGCATTATGGATTCAGAAAATGATGCATCATGGAAATGGTTTTTTGAAAACATAAAGAAGAGTCTTGGGAATCGAAAAATTTTGGTTATTATCTCTGATAGACATTTAAGTGTCCCAAAAGTTGTGTTGTCTATTTTTCCAAATGTTGAGTATTGTATTTGTATGCAACAACTTTTGGAAAATCTGAAATTGTCATATAAAGATGCTTTGATAGATAAGTTTTTTAAAAATTGTGCAAGAGCTTACACAGTGGAAGAATTTGAAGACAATATGAGATTGATGGAGTCAATCTATCCTACCATACGAGGATATCTTAGTAATGTTGGTTTTGAAAAGCGGGCACGTGTATATTCTTGAAGAAGAAGATATAGAATAATGACTACAAATAATTCAGAGAGCATAAATGCACGTTTTAGAGTTTCAAGAGATTTACCTGTTGCAGCCTTACTTGATTCCATTAGAGACACATTGCAAAAGTGGTTTTACGAGCGAAGGAAAGAAGCATCAAAATTAAAGTCAATTTTGTCTACTTGGGTTGAGACAGAGCTACGAAACCAACACGATAAATCAAGAAGTTTCAAGGTAAGAGTTTGTTTTATTGTTGTTTAAGTCATTTAGATATAGTGTTTTTATCATTGATAGTGTAGTGATAGAAGTTGTTTTATTGATTTCTATCCTTATTATTATTGTTTTTCTATTCAGGTTGATCCCATTAGCAACTTTGAATATAAAGTAGTTGATAATGACAATCTGGTAAAGTTGGATTCTAGGTCTTGTAGTTGTCGTGTTTGGGATCATGATGAAATTCCATGTTGTCATGCACTTGTTGTTCTTCACGGGTTTAATGTGAATGTTTCTTCTTTTGTGTCTAAGTATTATTTTTCAGAAACGTTGTCATCAACTTATGGAGGTGTAATTCACCCAGTTGGGAATCATTCTGAATGAAGTTCTATAGATGTTGGCATGACTGCATTACCTCCAATTGTTAAACGTCAAACATGAAGACCCCGAAAGCAAAGGATTCCGTCGATTGGTGAAGCAATAAGTCACACAAAATGTAGTCGTTGTCATCGTGTTGGTCACAATCGTAGGACATGTAAATTTCCACCATTTTTACCATGATGTAATTTTTGACAATTCGTTTTAAATATATGTTTTCAAGATAGAACTCAATAGTGTTGTTATCATACTATCAATACTATCAGTACAAGACTTTTGATTGCTTCTATTCCTGAAATTTACTATCAATACTATCAATACATGGTTTTTTATTTACTATCAATATTTTATTGCTTCAATAAACATTGACAATGCACATATAGAATGGCAGACTTCAATGAAGATTTCAAACAAGGAATGAAGTATATTCTGATAGACTTGTATTTCAAACAAGGAATGAAGAATAATATAACACTTTGTATATTTCAAATAGTAAACAGTCCAGACTTACAAACTCACAAATGAACAGCGTTGCAACGCCAGACTTACAAATTGTTGGCGTTTGTGCCCTAAAACTCGTAATTTGTAATTTTGTTCTAATTATTGTAATAAAGTGTTATTATTTCAATAAAGAGTTATTGATTCGTTATTTACGATATTGTTCTTTGTTTTAACCCTAAATCCAATAAACTAAACATCCAAGGCTGTAAAATGTATCCTGAACTGAATGTAGTGTACATATAAAGGATCTCGGTTCGAGATACAACCTAAAGGGTCTATAGTAAGGGGATAAGGTTTGGGTACCTTACCCTGGTAATGCTATGGATGTGGCCCACTTTGTATATGATACAAACACTGTGATCCTAACGTGTTCGTGTAGATGACATGTGAGTGGGAATATCCTATGTAATGAGATTACATAAGACCGTACCGCGAAATAGTAACCACTAGATGTAACTCCGTTGACTAGCTAGGTTTCTATTTCACTAGGACGACCTAAGAAACTTGATCTCAATCCCGAGCGGGTTACGAACTCCTGTTTGCCAGGGATTGTCCTTTGACTAATATGGGTGAGAGTGGCCAGATTCGCCAACTCAATATTCCTACCTTCTTGGGGACAAGACCGAGTGAGCAGTTGTGGACTTAGCCTAGCAAGATGGAATTCACTCCTTCCCGACTACTAGGGTAAGTAGATGAATGTTCCCTTAAGTGGTGTCTCCGGGACTTGAACAAAGGGTCCGACCTTCTCATTGGCCCGAGAGTGACTTCTGTTTGTTGGTAGGACCACAAATAAATTGTTCATTAGAGGAGCACTGGTACTTAAGGTACAAGATGTAACCTAGGGGTAAAACGATAATTTGACCCAGTTGGTGTTACGAACATTCGTGAAGGATTGACTTGCTGTTATTGGTCAATATCCGTGGACACAGAAATATATCTGCAGTGAGAAGAGTGTGGCTGCGGGACTTTAGTGGAGTGTTCCCGCATTTAACGAATGTTAATTAGGAGGTTAATGAGATTAACCGAGTAATTTCGTATCGTTGGAGCTTCTGATCTGTAGGTCCATTAGGTCCACCTTCTAGCTCGTAAAGGGTTCTTAGATCGTTTGAATTTGAAATGTTCAAATTCATTAGGGAATAAATTTAATGTATATAGATACGATATAATATAATGTTTTAGAACTTTATATTATAAATTTAATGTGAATATGATTCACATTAAATTATATGAGAGAATTATATATTTGAAAGAGTTCAAATGTTAAATTTAAATGTGAATGTGATTCATATTTGAATACTATAGGTTATAATTTAATGTGCATAAGATGTACATTAAAACTATAGGTTAGAGGGAAAAATATGATTAAATATGATTTAATCTTAATTAAATATAAGATAATTAATTTGATTAATTAAATATGATTTAATTAATATAATAAATTAGATTAATTGTATTTTATTTAATTTTAATATTAAATAAATGGGAATGTGTCAGGAGGACACGTTCCCCACTTCCCTCCAACTCCCTATCGATAGGGAGTGTGGGAAGTTATCCCAAATTGCTGCAAAATTCTCTCCTCTCTCTTTTTCCCTTCTCTTCCAACTGTTGGAATCCTTCCCACCAAAGGAATTGGTCAAGGAAATCCAGAGAATAGGAGGTTCTCACTAGTGGTAGTGTTCTGTAAAAACTACAAATTGAAGCAAGGAGTTGTTGTTGGAAAAACTACAAAGGTAATTGTTACTTACTTTTAGTTTAATTTATTTTCACACAACATGTTTGCATGTTTTAGTTCCATGCCTAATTTGATTAGAATTTTATGCTTATTCTCAGTATTTTACCAATGTACTGGTATTTGTTTTCAACCAAAAAGAATCAAGCAATTTCGATTTCAAATCACGTTTCTGCTGCTCAAGGGGATCGGATCCTCATCACAAACAAGGAATGAAGAATAATATAACATGTTGCAACGCCAATGAACGGCATTGCAACGTCATTCACAGAACATCACTGCCACTCTTTCATTTTTGCTCGTTTTTGCTCCGTTCTTTTCAGCAACCACTTTGCCTCGATCGACACGGACTTACAGACTCAATTTACAATTTAAATTGTCCAAAACACCGGGCCCAAACATTGAATATTTTAATGAAAAAATTGCAAATCTAAGTGCCATAAATGAAAACATCTAATTTTGCAAACCTTCATTCATCTCATGAACAAAATGTAATCCAACCTATGTTTTTGATAGATCTAGAACAAAAACAAGAACACAATTGGCTTTGATACCAATTGATAGGATCGAATCCTGTAGGAGAAGCGATTTGAATCGCTTGTTCTTGTAATGTGTTACATAGATCTAATTAGAAACATATATATAAAGTGATTAAGTATGTACATTAAAATTGGACAGCAAGAGATTTACCTTTGTAGAACGAAATCTCTTTTGTGCTCCTTGCTCCTCACGATCTCAACGATTCCGACGCAACCGATTTGCACAACTAAGTCTTCTCCATTGTATCTCTAGGAGAGGGAGGAAGGTGGGATTCCACTTTGGAGTATGGGAGACTTTTGAGAGATGTGAGTGTTATGGAACTTTTTCCAACAATACAAGAGAGCACTTTTAGGGTTTCTCACCAATGCTTTGGAATTCTTACAAAATGTGCATCTCATGCACATATTTATAGGGGAATCGGATGGAAATGACCATCCTACCCCTATAGTGCTCTTATAGTGTATTTCTCATTTAATATATAGATTGAACTATATACTATATCAATTATATCATATATAATTGATATATCTCCTTATACATGAAATTGAACACTTCAATTTAACTCCAAACTATAAACCTTCAATATTTCCATGTTGAGCTAACGGAGGGACCTAATGGATCTACATATCATGAGCTCCAATGATACGAGATTAATCAATCAAACTCTTTAATCTAATTAACCAACATTCATTAACTACAAGTCACTCCACTATAGACTCGTAGTTGCACTCTCCTCACTGTAGACTGTGTTGCATCCACTTATATAGTTAATATCCGTGAGTTGACCCTTCATAGGTTGTTCGTAATCACAGTTGGGTCAAATTACCGTTTTACCCATGTGATTACATCTTGCTCCTTAAGCTCCACTAATCCTCTAATGAACAACCAGTCTATGGTCCTACCATAAACTTAATTCTTCTTAGGCCAGTAAGAAGGCGGGGCCCCGTTGTTCAAGACATGGATTCAGTTCTTAAGAGAACAACCTATCTGATTCCCTAATTTAGGAATGAGTGAATTCCATCTTGCAGAGTTAAGTTCCCAACTACCTACAAGGTTATGTCCCTTAAAAGGTAGGCTTATTGAGTAGGCTGCAGGCCACTCTCACACATACTAGTCTAAGGACAACCCCCATAAGCCGGAGTTCGTAACTTGCTCAGGATTAAGGTCAAGTCACTAATGATCATCTATAAATTATTAGACCTATCTTCTTAATGGTGTTACACTAGTAGGTTAATAATTCGCGGTTCGGCCTTGTATAATTTCATTATACAGGATGCCCCCACTCGCATGTCTACCACATGAACGAGTTGGATTACCTCGTTTGTACTAAATACAAAGCGGGTCGCATCCATGGTGTTACCAGTATAAGGTTCCCAACCTTATGCATATACCATAGACTTTTAGGTTATACTTGAACAACTTAATCCAACTTGTGTCCACTACACAATTGTTCAAGATCAATCATTATAACCTTAGAACTTAGTTTATTGGATTTAGGTTTATGTGCGAGAATATAATAAATAACATCTTTATTTACTTGAAATATGATTACTACAAAACTACACTTGTTTAGGGCATAAACCCGAACAATCTCCCACTTGTCCTAAAGCTGGTGGAGTACATAATTAACATTACAGTAATGTAAATACAATAAACTAGGGCATTGAATACTCTTTGTACAACATACTCCCACTTGCCCTAGTTAGGGTAAGATATGTAGTCCTAGACCTTCTAGGTGACTCTCAAACATTTTAGCCGAGAGAGTCTTTGTAAATGAGTCACCAGTATTGTGCTCCGAAGCTATCTTCGTGACAATTACGTCTCCTCGATGCACTATCTCCCTGATTAGGCGATACTTCCGCTCAATGTGTTTTCCCCTCTTGTGACTTCGGGGTTCTCTTGAATTTGCCACAGCACCACTGTTATCACAATAAAGTGTGATTGGCAAACTCATGTTGGGAACAACTTCCAAATCCATCATGAATTTCCTTAGCCATACGACTTCTTTAGCTACTACATATTCGGCTTCCATAGTTGAATCTGCGATGCATCCTTGCTTGATGCTTCGCCAAACTACAACCCTCCGTTAAGAATGAAAACTGACCTTGACGTAGATTTCCTAGAATCTTTGTCAGTTTGGAAGTCAGAATCTGTGTATCCTGTAAGGACCAAATCCTTAGCTCCATACACAAGCATGTAGCCCCTCGTTCTTCGAAGATACTTGAGGAATGTCTTAACCGTTGTCCAGTATTCTGGTCCTGGGTTGGATTGATATCAACTAACCATTCCTACTGCAAAGCATATGTCTGGCCTAGTACACAACATAACGTACATCAAGCTTCCCACAATTGATGCATAAGGAATTCGTCTCATGTCCTCAACTTCTTGAGGTGTCTTAGGACATTGTTCCTTAGACAAATGAACTTCATGCCTGAAAGGTAATAGGTCTTTCTTGGAGTCTTGCATCTTAAATCTTTACAACACTTTGTCGATATAAGATGTTTGAGACAATGCTAGAGTTTTGTTCTTGCGATTCTGGACAATCAGAATTCCAAGAACAAACTGCGCCTCTCCCAAATCTTTCATTTGGAATTGCGTAGCTTGCCATTTCTTAATGTCAGTTAGATAACTTACATCATTCCCAATGCGTAGGATATCATCCACATATAAGACTAGGAAACCGACAAAACTATTAATGATTTTCTTGTAGACACAAGGTTCATCATCATTTTGGTCAAAACCATAAGATTTGACTGCCTCATCAAATCTTATGTTCCAGGACCTAGAAGTTTGTTTCAGTCCATAGATAAACCTTTTAAGCTTGAAAACTTTTTGCTCTAGTCCTGGTTCTATGAACCTTTTGGGTTTGTCCATGTAGATGTTTTCGCCAAGATTGTCATTCAAGAATACTGTCTTGACATCCATCTGCCATACCTCATAGTCATAATATGTGGAAATGGCAAGTAGGACACGGATAGACTTTACCATAGCAACAGGTGAAAAGGTTTCCTCATAGTCCACCCCTTCTACTTGGGTATAACCCTTTGCTACTAGTCCAGCCTTGAAGGTTTGCACCTTTCCATCTACACCACATTTTCTCTTGTAGATCCACTTACAACCTATAGGTTTTACCCCCATCAGGTTTATCTACAACATCCCAAACAGAATTGAAGTGCATAGACTCCATTTCTTGGTCCATGACTATGACCCATTTGTCTTTGTTTTTGTCAACCATTGCTTGGTTATAAGTCAATGGAACCTCACAGTCATCATCTGATATGACAATTTGGGTTTCAGTTAAACACATGAAGTGGTCAGGTTGTGTTATAACCCTCCCACTACGTCGAGGCACCCTTAACTCTTGAGGTGGACTTGACAAACTAGCATCAACAACCCTTGTTGATGTACTATCAGCAACTTTTGTTATTGTTTCGTCTAGTTCACTTAACACTACTTTACTTCTTGGTAGGTGATCCCTCATGTGGTCCTCCTCTAAGAAAGTGGCATTCGTTGACACAAGTACCTTATCTTCCTTAGGATCATAGAATAACCCACCTCTCGTTTCTTTTGGGTACCCTACAAAAAGGCACAATTTTGAATGTGATTCCAATTTCTTTGGATTTGTCACAAGCACATGTGTTGGACATCCCCAAATTCAAAAATGATGTAAACTGTCTTTACGTCCTTTTCAGAGTTCAAATAGTGTTTCTGAAACACTCTTTGATGGAACGTTGTTCAAAATGTAGACTGCAGTCTCTACTACATAACCCCAAAACAAGTTAGGGAGATGAGCGTAGCTCAACATTGATCGAACCATGTCCAAAAGGTTTCTATTTCTCCTTTCTGATACAGTTGGGGTTTATGCCCTAAAACTCATAGTTTGTATTTCTGTTTTAATTACTGTAATAAATTGTTATTACTTCAATAAAGTGTTATTGTTCATTATCTACGAATTTGCCTTTGTTAAACCCTAAATCCAATAAACTAAACATCCAAGGCTGTTAAATGTATCTTTAACTGAATGTAGTGTACATATAAAGGATCTCGGTTCGAGATACAGCCTAAAGGGTCTATAGTTAGGGGATAAGGTTTCGGTACCTTACCCTAGTAAAACTATGGATGTGGCCCACTTTGTATATGATACAAATACTGTGATCCTAACGTGTTCGTGTAGATGACATGTGAGTGAGGATATCCTATGTAATGAGATTACATAAGACCGAACCACGAAATAGTAACCTTTAGATGTAACTCCGTTGACTAGTTAGGTTTCTATTTCACTAGGATGACCTAGGCAACTTGACCTCAATCCTAAGCAGTTTACGAACTCCTGTTCGCGAGGGATTGTCCTTTGACTAGTATGGGTGAGAGTGGTCAGATTCGCCAACTCAATATGCCTACCTTCTTGGGGACAAGACCGAGTGAGCGGCTGGGAACTTAACTTAGCAAGATGGAATTCACTCCTTCCCGCCTACTAGGGTAAGTAGAGGAATGTTCCCTTAAGTGTTGTCTCTGGGACTTGAACAAAGGGTCTGACCCTCTCATTGGTCCGAGAGGGACTCTGTTTGTTGGTAGGACCACAAACAAATTGTTCATTAGAGGAGCACTGGTACTTAAGGTACAAGATGTAACCCAGGGGTAAAACGGTAATTTGACCCAGCTGGTGTTACGAAGATTCGTGAAGGATTGACTTGCTATTATTGGTCAATATCCGTGGACACATAAATATATCTGCAGTGAGAAGAGTGCAGCTGCGAGACTTTAGTGGAGTGTTCTCGCAGTTAACAAATGTTGATTGTGAGGTTAATGAGATTAACCGAGCAATCTCGTATCGTTGGAGCTTCTGATCTGTAGGTCCATTAGGTCCACCTTCTAGCTCGTAAAGGGTTCTTAGATCGTTTGAATTTGAAATGTTCAAATTCATTAGAGAATAAATTTAATGTATATAGATACGATATAGTATATAGTTTTGTAACTATATATTATAAATTTAATGTGAATATGATTCATATTAAATTGTATGAGAGAATTAAATCTTTGAAAGAGTTCAAATATTAAATTCAAATGTGAATGTGATTCATATTTGAAAACTATAGGTTAAAATTTAATGTGCATTTGATGTGCATTAAACTATAGATTAAGGGGTAAAATGATTAAATAAGATTTAATCATTTTGTATTTAATTAAATGAAATTAATTATTATATTAATTAGGGAACGTGTCATGATGACACGTTTCCACTACTCTCCAACTCCCCCTCGATAGGGAGTGGGGAGTTACCCACCGAAGTGTCCTTATCCTGGTGAGAAGAGTAGGGATGATTGATCGATCGATCATTCATTCAATCGATTGGTTTTCAACACAGAGGAAATTCTCTCTCTCTCTCTCAATTCCCATTCTCCAATTGTTGGGTCCTTCCCACCTAAGGAAGATCTAAGTTGAAACTTAGAGACATAGGAGGTTTTCCTCGTGGTGTTGTCCTGTTGGAAAAAACAGAGCTTGTACCTGTATTGTTGAATTCTTTTGGAGCAAGGAGTTGCTGCGAATCTACAAAGGTAACCCCTTTATCTTCTTTTTAGTTTAATAGTTAAACTTAACATGTTTGCATGTTTTACTCCATGTCTAATTAGATTAGTTTATATGCTTGTTATGTATTTTTTTACCAATGTATGGGTATTTATTTTTCAACCACAACAAACTAGCAAAATTACGATTTCCATCACGTTTCCGCTGTTCAAGGAGATCAGATCTCCATCAATTGATATCAGAGCAATGCTTGTTTTGCTTTGGTTGAAACAAATTTGCATTGGTTAGGTGGGATTTGCATTTGGTTTGCTGTAAAACTAGTTTAGGAATATTTTGGCCATAGTTTACTTTTGATTTGATTAAATTATATGTAAAGGCCCCTATTTTTTGGGCAATTAAGTGCATTATCGAGTTTATAATCGAGTTAAGAGTCGTTCGGGACCAGTTTCGTGCTTTTTGGTTGAGAATCGAAGGAGAAATTGAAGTTGGAAGTTGTTGTGTTCGAAGGAGAAAGTTGTTGTCGAAGCAACAGCGTTGCAACGCTACCAGCAGTGTTGCAACGCCGTTCATCAGCGTTGCAACACTGAGGAACGACATGGCAACGCCATCCCTTCCTATCGACGCGAGAGCTCCAGGGGTTAGCAGCGTTGCAACGCTACCCCGATAGCAGGCGCGCGCGTGGACAAAGCCAGCGTTGCAACAACCTCATCAGCGTTGCAACGCCGTGATGGCTCTTCAGAAGCTGCAGACCGGTTTGGCATTTTGGTTGGTTTTCGGTCCGATTCGAGCGGTTTGAGCCCGGTTCAAGGAGTATTGGACCGGTTTATGTAATAAAAGTAGAGTAATTTTATTATTTTGCACTTTAGGAGCCAAATTATTCCGGTTTTACAGCTGTATTTCTTTATGAATGTCGATTAGAATTTTTCCCACCTTAGGATAAGCATGTTCATGCATTTTATTTGTATAATCGTTATATGAATATGGTTTAAATGTTAGATTAATTTATTTTTCATGAGTAATTACTTATAAATGTTATAATTGGATTATATGAAAAATAAATTGCATGGAGCATGAAATTACTTAGTTTAAAATAAATGTTATTTTATTTAAGTATTTTTTAGTTATTAAATTAGTTGAATAAATTTTATCATTCCAATTTGAAAAATAATTGTTGGTTTTATAATATAGTTTTTTGTCATAGGTTAATTATTAAAATTTATAAGTGTTGTAAATTAAAGTGGGTTTAGAAACCATAACCTATAACAAAGAAATGCATGCAAACATAGGAACTTGGGTTAAAATTAAATTAGTTTTAAATTGTTTAAAATTAATTTAGACCTAAGTTTTAATTTCTAATAGGATTAGAAGTTAGTCTTACATGGTATTTTAAATAGTTTAAAATATAGTAGGACATTAGAATTTTGGTTATAAGGGAACTCTACTGGTGAAGTTCTGTCTAAGGTTGGGGGTACGTAAGCTGACGGTTAACAGAACACCTCCTACCTGGAAACTGATCCAGAGCTTGAGTTGAATTAACCTTAGTTCTATTTTATATTTAGGTAATTAAAATGTTTATTCACCTAGACATAAGGTTAAAAGACCTAGTTATAACAGTTATAATAGGCATAGACTTAGATAGATTCTTTTAGCCAGAATCCGACTAAGTTAAACCTATACCCTAATCTTAGAAGTTTTAGTGGGAGAAAACGAGATGTTCGCATCGAGTTTACTCTCACGTCATCAAGAGTCCACACCGTGAGTTCCATGCTCGGCTACGTGGCGTCAATAGGGTGTCCCCCTACGGTAAGTGTTTACATGGTTCAATACCAAGGTGAATGAGGGAAGTATACATAGTAAATGGGAGCAGGACGCGTGTCAACGTATCCTAATGCCGTGAGATTTCTATAGTCCGCCTGCTAGGTTGTCCTGGAACAGCCAAACCCTACGGAGGGCCTGACTATAGGGATCGGAACACCGCGAACTCCAGAAATGGATAGGGTCTCTTAGGTTATTTGCCAACAGTTGTCTTTCTTAATAGTAGCCTGTTGGCTCAGGCCTATTGGATCTGAAAATGGTAGGGTCACATTTACGGGATGAGTTAAGTTAGTTAACAAGTCATTGACCAAACAAACGGTAGCTAAGGACCATTGGGGCATGAGATGTTCTGGTAGTGGGAATTGGCTGAGAAAGTCTCAATTCAAAAGAGGAATGACTGACCGCCCGACGGAGGCTTTTGTTCTAAACTCTTGAAGTATCATTGCAAAATTAAAGGTTTGATTTAAACAGTGTGTTTAGTTTAAACACTAGGGTTCTTTAATAATTTTGCTAAATTTGATTGGTTTTATAATGGGTTAAAAGGTATAACTAATTAGAACTATTTTGGATTTTCAGTATGTCGTCCTCAATAATAGCCTTATTAAAAAGTGACCGTTTAACTGGTAAGAACTTTACTACGTGGAAGTCCAACTTGAATACGATTCTTGTTGTTGACGACCTTCGATTTGTACTAACTGAGGAATGTCCTCAGGTCCCTGATCGAAACGCTCCTCAATCTGTTAAGGAGGCGTACGACCGTTGGATCAAGGCCAATGATAAGGCCAAGGTCTACATTTTGGCTAGTGTTTCTGAAGTTCTAGCCAAAAAGCACGAGGGCATGGTCTCAGCTCGTGAGATCATGAGTTTGTTGCAGGATATGTTTGGACAACCGTCTGGACAGCTTCGGCACGAATCCCTCAAATACGTTTATAACTCCCGTATGAAGGAGGGGTCATCGGTGAGAGAACATTTCTCGATCTAATGATCCACTTCAACGTGGCTGAGATGAACGGAGCGGTCATTGACGAGCAAAGTCATGTCTCGTTCATCTTGGAATCTCTTCCGAAAAGTTTCCTGCAATTCCGCAGCAATGCGGTGATGAAACAGATAGAGTATAACCTAACTATTATCCTTAATAAACTGCAAACTTTCCAGTCTCTTATGAAGAATAAGGGACAGGTTGATGGAGAGGCCAATCTGTTTGCCCATTCCAGAAGGTTTCAGAAGGGTTCATCCTCTAGGGTTAAGTCTTGCGGTTCATCTTCTGGGCTTAAGAAGACCCAAAAGAAGAAGATAGGAGAGAAAAGGAAGGCACCTGCTGCTGATAAAGGCAAGGGAAAAGCCAAGGTTGTAGACAAAAAAAAGTGTTTTCACTGCAACGTGGATGGGCATTGGAAGCGAAACTGCCCAAAATACCTTGTTGAGCTCAAAGAGAAGAAAGGTAAATTAGATTTGATTGTTCTTGAAACTTGCTTAGTGGAAAATGATGATTTTACCTGGATACTTGATTCAGGAGCCACTAATCACGTTTGCTCTTCTTTTCAGGAAACTAGTTCCTTCAAGGAGCTCGAAGAGGGTGAGATGACGCTCAGGGTCGGAATGGGAGACGTCGTCTCAGCTCATGCAGTGGGAGATGCCAAGTTGTTTTTCAGAGATAGATTTATTTTATTAAAAAATCTGTATATAGTTCCTAAGATTAAGAGGAACTTAATTTATATCTCTTGTTTAATAGAATTTGGATATTGAATTTCTTTTTCTATAAATGAAGCGTTCATTTTAAAAGAAGGGGTCAATGTTTGTTCTACTAAATTGAAAAACGGTTTGTATGTACTTAAACCGAATCAAACTAAAGCAATTTTAAATAATAAGATGTTTAAAACTGCTAATACTCAAAGTAAAAGGCAAAGAATTTCTCATAATAATACCTATCTATGGCATCTTAGACTTGGTCATATAAATCTCAACCGGATTGAGAGATTATCTAAGAATGGACTTCTAAACAAGTTGGAAAATGATTCTTTACCTCCTTGTGAATCATGCATGGAAGGTAAAATGACCAAGCAACCTTTTACTGGAAAAGGTTACAGAGCCATAGAGCCCTTAGAACTTGTACATTCGGATCTTTGTGGTCTGGTGAATGTTAAAGCTCGAGGAGGGTACGAATATTTCATCTCTTTCATAGATGATTATTCGAAGTATGGTTATCTATACCTAATGTATCACAAGTCTGAGGCTCTTGAAAAGTTCAAAGAGTATAAGGCTTAAGTAGAGAATGTATTAGGGAAAACCATTAAAACACTTCGATCCGATCGAGGTGGAGAGTATATGGGTTTGAGATTCCAGGACTATATGATAGAACATGGAATTAAATCTCAACTCTCAAAGACCCTAATACACCACAAAGAAAATGGTGTGTCGAAAAGGAGAAATAGAACCTTGTTGGACATGGTTCGTTTCTATGATGAGCTATGCTCAATTGCTCCGCCTCGTTTTGGGGATACGCGCAGAGAGATCTGCGAGCTCAAATCTTGAACACTGTTCCATCAAAGAGTGTTTCATAAACACCTTTTGAATTGTGGAAGGGGCGTAAACGTAGTTTACAACACTTCAGAATTTGGGGTTGTCCGGCACACGTGCTAGCGACAAACCCAAAGAAACTGGAACCTCGTTCAAGATTATGCCAATTTGTTGGCTATCCCAAAGAAACGAGAGGTGGACTTTTCTACGACCCACAAGAAAACAAGGTGATTGTATCGACAAACGCACTTTCTTGGAGGAAGATCACATGAGGAACCACAAACCGCGTAGTAAATTAGTGTTAAATGAAGCTACAGGAGAACCAACAAAAGTTGTTGATCAAACTGGACCTTCATCAAGAGTTGATGGAGAAGCCAACACCTCAAGTCAGTCTCGTCCTTCTCAATCGTTGAGAATGACTCGACGCAGTGGGAGGGTTGTTTCCCAACCTGACCGCTACTTGGGTTTAGCTGAAACTCAAGTCGTCATACCTGATGACGGCGTAGAAGATTCATTGTCTTATAAACAGGCAATGAATGACGTAGATAAGGACCAATGGATGAAAGCCATGTACCTTGAAATGGAGTCAATGGACTTCAATTCAGTATGGGAACTTGTAGACCAACCTGAAGGGGTTAGACCCATAGGGTGTAAATGGATCTATAAGAGAAAGAGAGATGCAGCCGGAAAAGTACAGACCTTTAAGGCTAGACTTGTAGCAAAGGGTTTTACCCAAAGGGAATGAGTTGACTATGAAGAAACTTTTTCCTTTGTTGCTATGCTGAAGTCTATAAGGATACTCTTGTCCATAGCCGCGTTTTATGATTATGAAATCTGGCAAATGGACGTCAAGACAACCTTTTTGAATGGTAATCTTGACGAGAGCATCTATATGTCTCAGCCCGAAGGGTTCATAACCCATGGTCAGGAGCAAAAGTTTGCAAGCTCAATCGATCCATGTATGGGTTGAAACAAGCATCCAGATCTTGGAATATAAGATTTGATACTGCGATCAAGTCTTATGACTTTGACCAAAACGTTGATGGGTCTTGTGTTTACAAGAGGATCATCAACGAAAAAGTAGCTTTCTTAGTGCTTTATGTGGATGATATCCTACTCATAGGGAATGATGTAGGATACCTTACTGACATAAAGAATTGGTTGGCGACCCAATTCCAAATGAAAAGATTTGGGAGAGCCGCAATATGTTCTTGGGATTTAGATCTTCATGAATCGCAAGAACAAATCGTTAGCTCTGTCTCAAGCCTCTTATATCGACAAAATGTTGTCCCGATATTATTTCAAGAGGGGCTTATTACCCTTCAGGCATGGAGTTCATTTGTCTAAGGAACAGTGTCCTAAGACACCTCAAGAAGTTGAGGATATGAGACGTATTCCCTATGCCTCTGCAATAGGTAGCTTAATGTATGCTATGATGTGCACGAGGCCAGACATTTGTTATGCAGTGGGAATAGTCAGTAGGTACCAGTCCAATCCAGGGTTAGACCACTGGACAAGAGTTAAAATATCCTCAAGTATCTGTTGGGATGTATGTCCTCATCTCGTGTAGTTTGTAATATTCCAAGTTGTAAATGAATAAGAGTTATTTATTTCAACATTGTGTAATAAATAAGAGTTATTTATTTAAACTCTGTGTCTCGCATTTTTCATAAACTTAATCCAATAAACTAAGCTTCAGGGTCATTGCATTATGAGAGAACTAAGAACTTGAACGGTGTGTAGTGGACACACAGGGAAGATCACGTTCGAGTTAATGACCCAAATGGTCTCTGATATATGGATAGGGTTGGAGACCTAATCCTCGGATACACCGTGGATGCGGCCGCTTTGTATTAGATACAAACGAGGTGATCTGACTCGTTCATGTGGTTGACATGCGAGTTGGGGCATCCTGTGCAATGAGATTGTACAAGACCGGACCGTGAATTATTAGACTTACTGGTGTAACACCGTTAACAGTATAGAGCTAATAAATTCGTAGATGACCATTAGTGACTCGATCTTAATCCTGAGCGTGTCACGGACTCCTGTCTGCGGGGGTCTGTCCTTTGACTAGTACGGGTGAGGGTGGCCACTGTTGCTCGCCCAATATGCCTATCTTCTCAGGGGCAGGACCACGTGGAGAGCTGGGAACTTGACTACGCAAGAAGGAATTCACTCGTTCCCGACTTAAGGAAACTAGAGGGGTTGTTCCCTTAAGTGTTGTCTCCAGGGCTTGAACAACGGGGTCCCTCTCTCATTGGCCTGAGAGGGTTGTTGTTTATGGTTGGACCATGCAACGTAGTTGTTCATTAGAGGAGCAGTGGGACTTAAGGAGCAAGAGGTAGACACATGGGTAAAACAATAATTTGATCCAGCAGTGTCTACGAACAACCTGTGAAGGGTCGACTCACGGGTATTGGTTATATCGATGGACACAACTTATCCTACAGTGATGAGAGTGCAGCTACGGGCTTTAGTGGAGTGTTACCGTAGCTAATGAATGTTGAATAACCGGGTCAAAGAGTTTGACAGTTAGTCTCGGATCATTGGAGCTCGTTTACGTGAGGTCCATTAGGTCCCCTCGGTTGGCTCAAATTGGACAAATTGAGGGTTTACAGTTTGGTGTGAATTTGAAGTGTTCAAATTCATTATTTGGGTATTTATGTCATTTATATGAGATATAGATGACATAATATATAGTTTGATGTGAATGAGATTCATAATAAACTATAGTATAGCCTAATTGATTAATTAGTGCTAATTGGAGAAATTGAATTGAGAGAAATTAAATTGAATGTGATTCAATTTATAATTCCACATTTATGCAAATGAGATTTGTATAATAAGGTTTGAGATACCTTATATTATATAATGTGCAAATGTGATTTGTATATTATATGGTTGTGGTAAAATTGTGATTTGGTGGAGGTTTTAACTCCATCACACAATAGTATTTAAAGGCTTTGCAAGAAGCCTTTGGTATGCATTTTGCCATTTTTTGGATTTCCATCCAAAGAGAGCAAGTGTTTTCTCTCTAGAACTCTCTCAATTCTCTCTAAAACTTCTCCTTACCCAAAACCAAAGGGAGTCCCACCTACTCTCCCTCAACCTCCCGAGAACAACCGAGAAGACCCTTTGGAGGTGTCTCCTGCTTCGGATCGTGGTTCGTGTTCGAGGAGAACGTTGGATTGAGAGAGATCGTGGACCAAGAAGGAGAAAACGTTGAAGAAGTGTTCTTCAAGAGGTTAGTATCCATTATACTTACTGTTTTCTCTACTATTTTGTATGTTTAGTCTAGGATCTATGAGATAGATTCAATTTTAAGATAGGAATTACACAACGGATCAACGACGTTTCACAACGTCTTCCGCTGCGGGAATTTAAAATCCCTTCAGTATCTTAGGAGAACGAGGGACTATACGTTTGTGTATGAGACTAAGGATTTGATCCTTACTGGATACACTGATTCTGATTTTCAGATCGATAAGGATTCTCGGAAATCCACATCGGGATCAGTTTTCACCCTTAACGGGGGAGCTATATAGTATGGCGAAGCATCAAGCAAGGATGCATCACGACTCCACGATGGAGGTTGAGTATGTCGTTGCTTATGAAGCAGCTAAGGAGGTTGTTTGGCTAAGGAAATTCCTTACTGATTTGGAAGTCGTTCCAGATATGGAATTTCCCATCACCTTATAATGTGACAACAGTGGTGCGGTAGCTAATTCGAAGGAACCTCGCAACCATAAGCGAGGCAAGCACATCGAGAGGAAGTATCACCTGATACGAGAAATAGTGCAACGAGGAGATGTGACAGTCACAAAGATCGCTTCGGAGCACAATATTGTTGATCCATTTACAAAGACTCTCACGACTAAAGTGTTCGAGGGTCATCTGGAGAGTCTAGGCCTAAGAGACATGTACATAGGCTAATCTAGGGCAAGTGGGAGATACGTAATTGGGTATATAGATGCCCTAGTTTATTGTATTTGTATCTCTGTAACCACTGTTTTAGATTATGATGTACCCCACTAGAGTTATAGTTCAAGTGGGAGTTTGTTGGGGTTTATACCCTAAAACTCGTAGTTTGTCTTTCTATTCTAATTATTATAAGAAATTGTTATTACTTCAATAAAGTGTTATTGTTCATTATCTATAAATTTGCCTTTGATAAACCCTAAATCCAATAAACTAAACATCCAAGGCTATTAAATGTATCTTTAACTGAATGTAGTGTACATATAAAGGACCTCGGTTCGAGATACAACCTAAAGGGTCTACAGTTAGGGGATAAGGTTTTGGTACCTTACCCTGGTAAAACTATGGATGTGTCCAACTTTGTATATGATACAAACACTGTGATCCTAACGTGTTCATGTAGATGACATGTGAGTGGGGATATTTTATGTAATGAGATTACATAAGACCGGACCACGAAATAGTAACCTCTAGATGTAACTTCGTTGACTAGTTAGGTTTCTATTTCACTAGGATGACCTAGACAACTTGATCTCAATCCTGAGCAGGTTACGAACTCCTGTTCGCGAGGGATTGTCCTTTGATTAGTATGGGTGAGAGTGGCCAGATTCGTCGACTCAATATTCCTACCTTCTTGGGGACAAAACCGAGTGAGCGGCTGGGAACTTAACTTAGCAAGATGGAATTCACTCCTTCCCGCCTACTAGGGTAAGTAGAGGAATGTTCCCTTAAGTGGTGTCTCCGGGACTTGAACAAAGGGCCCAACCCTCTCATTGGCCCGAGAGGGACTCTGTTTGTTGGTAGGATCACAAAAAATTGTTCATTAGAGAGCACTTTGTACTTAAGGTACAAGATGTAACCCATGGGTAAAATGGTAATTTGACCACCGGTGTTATTCTGAACATTAAATGAAGGATTGACTTGTTGTTATTGGTCAATATCCGTGGACACAGAAATATATCTGCAGTGAGAAGAGTGCAGCTGCGGGACTTTAGTGGAGTGTTCTCACAGTTAACGAATGTTGATTGGGAGGTTAATGAGATTAACCGAGCAATCTCGTATCGTTGGAGCTTTTGATCTGTAGTTTTAAATAATTCAGTGTTCAAAATCATTTTGACTGAATTAGGCCTTAAACATACAACCCATTTTCTAATGAAACTGCACATATTTCAACATCATTCTTAAAAATAAACACTTTATTAGAAGAAAAGGATATTGAAATACATTGTTCTACTAGGCAAGAAATTGAAATCAGGTTTTTAGTAAACCCTGGTCATTGTTTAACAACATATGTTTCTTACCAAACAACAGTTTCATGGTGCCCACTACTACAACTGAAACAATTTCCTCATTTCCAACACGGAGTGTTATCTCCCCTTCTTGTAGTTGTTGCCAGGAACTTATTCCCTGAAAAGAAGAACAAACATGATTAGTGGCACCCGAATCCAATATCCAGGCAGTGTTATCACCATCACTAAACAAGCTTCTAAGCAAAGTAAATCATATTTATATTCTTTCTTCTTTTCGGCAATGTACTTCGGACAGTTCCGTTTCCAGTGCCAGTCTTCATTGCAGTGGAAACATTTTCCTTTGTGTTGCAACTTCTTTGACCTTCTTGCCCTTCTGGGCGGCAACTTTGTCAGCTAGTTTCCCCTTACCAGCCTTCTTCATGTTCTTCTTCTTGCCTTTTAGGTTTGAAAAAGATGAAACCATTGATTCCGTTCCAGAGGTCGAACCTCTGTGATTACTCATGCTGACAACATTTGCCTCACCTTTCGACCCCTTGATTTTTATGAGAGATTTGAAAGTTTGGAGTTCATTCAGAAGAGAGGTAAGGTTGAAAGTAAGGTTGTTCATAACAACGTTACTTCGAAACTGTAGAAAACTCTCTAGAAGAGTTTCTAATATAAAGCTGACCTGGCTCGATTCGTCGATCGAAGCACCATTCGACTCTGCCGTGTTGAAGTGAACCATCATATCGAGAACATGATCCCGAACAGATGATCCCTTCGCCATTCTAGCATTGAATATGTACTTGAGGGCATAGTGCCTGACCTGAACAGACTGTTGTCCGAACATGCCCTGCAATGAATCCATGATTTCTATCAGTGATAGAAGTGATTGAGTTCAATCACTTCATGATAGAGTTCTATCAGTGATAGAAGTGATTGAGTTCTATCAATGATAGACTTCTATCACTGATTGAGGTCATTTCTACTTACCTTTCCTTTTTTCCTTATCATGTTTCTTTTTTGTTCTATGCTCCTCTTCTTCATTTTGTTCCTCATTTTCTTCATTTTCTTCTTCATTTTGAACTTCCTTTTCACCTTCTGTTGGAATTCCATCCTCCTTCAAACCTTTTGGAATTCCATCCTACTCTTTCAAACCTTCATCTTCATCCTCTTTCAAAGCTTCATCTTCATGCTCTTTCAAAGCTTCATCTTCATGCTTTCTTCATTTGCTTAAACTTCAACTTCAACCTTCATGTAAAAATAAAACATAAAGTGCTTGTGGTTGCATATAAATAGATGTATAAATGCATAATATAAGTGGTTGCATAACATTATAAATGTGTAAAATTTATACATGTAGAAATGCATAACATAATAAATAGAACATAAAGTAAATTTACCTCTTTCTCCATTGCATAAGTGGTTGCATATTCAACCATCTTATCTAGATTGCTGATGTTTGTGATAGATTCAATTTGCTCAAGACTAGAAGTTGGAGGTTTATTTTTTTGCATAGATTCTTGTTCTTGAGATGGTTTTGCTATCCTTTTGTGGAAGTCTTTCATTTATAACTTCCGACAAAGAGATTAACAACTTTTTGATCTCTTGTTGTCCATCCCTTATTTCCTGAATTTGGTTTAATATTTTTTCCTTCGTGCTTCCTGCCTTCTCCACGATCTTTTCTCTAATGCTCTCTTCTTCAACATCCATTTTTTCTTCTTCTTCTAACTTTCTTTTCTCCAACTCTTTCATCGACAATTCAACAAAGTATTGAAAATTGGTTGACTGAATTTCTTCTTTTGTTGCTATCAGTGGGGTGATGGAAAACTAAAATTATAAGAAAAAAAAATTAGTTATTAAATAAACAGCCTGTAAGTCTGTAATTCTATCACTGATAGACTTCTATCAGTTTCTATCACTGGTAGACTTCTATCAGTCCAGGATTCTATCAGTGATAGAAGTCTTTCAGTGATAGGAGTCCATCACTGGTAGGACTTATATCAATGATATAAGTCTATTAGTGATCGACTTCTATCAGTAATAAAAGTCTATCAGAACTCAACTAAACAACTAAACAAATACAAAACAGTAAAGGAATACAATAGTCTTACATCATTTGCCAAAAAAATATTATCATTCAGTTGCTGTCAGTCCTCAGGAGTTTGAGATTCCCATTGTATAATTCTTGGGTCTCGATCATCAATTCTTTTTGCAAATCCATACGTTGGATGAGAAAGTTTTGGTATTGTTTCAAAAGCCCAATAAACTAAAACTTTTGGAAAACCTGTAGGAAGTTTGATCCTGATTTGCTACTTTTAGTAGCCTTCCTAAAATATTCTAGAGTGTGATCGAAACATAACCTACCCCATGGATAAGACTTGAACATAAGGTCATCATCTAAGACTTTAACATGTTTCCAATTTAATTTATTGTGTGCTTGTTTTGGAATTAACAAACACTCCAATAAATATAAATTTGAAAAATTGACCTTAATACTGTAATCTATCAGAGAATCAGAAGAAGAAAATAAGAGACTAAATGCAGGTGTAGGTCTATTCTATCAATTTTCTCTTTTTTTTTGAAAAAAAAAAGTTCCTAATGTCATTGTTTCTTTCTTCCTCCTCATCAAAAATATGTTCTACTAGATATTCATCACAATTTAATTCAATTATGAAATAAAAATCTTTAATCGCAAATTCTATCATATGTCCTTCTAAGTTGAAAAGTAGTGTGTCTTTTCTACTATTATGGCATAATCTAAGGACAAGGGGGGAAAGAAGTTGCAAGGGGACTTTTTTCATTTTTAAATCTAAGAAGTGCCCGAATGACCCTTCCCTAAACAATTTCAAAGCATTCTCATTCAATCCCCTAACAATATGTGAAATGATATCCAATTTAAAGTAATGAGTTATTTTTGTATGCACAACCCAATCTTGTTTTTTGACTATTAATTTGGCATTATCATTTCTTTCTTGTTATAACAAATATAATAAATATAATAAGAAAGATAAGATAAGAAGTCATCTTTTATATAAAGGGAATTGAATCTCGTGCGGAAGCGATTGATTGCATTTGCTCTCAATTGTTTGACGTAGAAACACTCAAAAACAGAAAATCTAAGCTAAGCATACATATTGAAAGCATAAATGGATTAGATGATTACCTTTGAAGACCAATTCTTCACGTGGTTCCTTGTCGTCTATGAGCTCCTCTTCTCTACGAACAAATCCTCGAACACCGCCAAAAGACCTTCTCGGTTGTTCTCTAGGAGAGGGAGAGAGGTGAGATCTCCTTTTGGATTAAGGATGTTTTGAGAGAGAGCTTGAGAGAACTCTTGTGTTTGCGTTAGATGCAAAACTACACAAATGGTTCGAGTGTCTCAAAATGCATCCAAAAGAATGCTTTTATAGGCAATGTGGGTGGAGACAAATTCACCACCCATTTTGCCACTAAATCCACATATTATGCATAAATGCATAATATAAGGTGTCAAACACCTTATTATATGAATCTTATTCGCATAATTTGGAGAAATTTGATTTAATTAAATCCAATTTCATCTCTCCCAAAATTCTACCATAAGTTATGTCCTAATTCCATAATTAGACACAATTAAGTTCAATATGAATCATATTCACATTGAACTATATATTATATCAATTATATCATATGTAATTGATATAATCCCTAAATTGAACTTGAACATTTCAAATTCATTCCAAAACTTTATACCCTCTATTAATTCCATGTTGAGCCAACCGAGGGACCTAATGGACCTATAGATCATGAGCTCCAACGATACGAGATTAACTAATCAAATTCATTGATCCCGTCAATCAACATTCATTAACTACGAGTCACTCCACTAAAGACTCGTAGTTGCACTCTCCTCACTATAGGACAAGTTGTGTCCATTGATTTAACCAATGCCCGTGAATCAACCCAACATTATAAATGTAAAATTCATAGAAGTTTTAAGTTGATGATGTACCTCAGTAACTTTCATTTTTTTTCTTGAAGATAACCCCTCCTCCTTTAAGTGTCTCTTAGCAGTTTTTTGTTTTTTTTGAACCTTTTCCTTTTTTTGTACAACTTCTTCTACTTGTTTCGCAGTATTCTCATTCACCATTTTGTCCATCTTGTCCATCTGTCAAATTAATCACTTATATCAAAATTTTGAAGTATATGAAAATCAAGCAAGCAAATAAGAAATCTATCAAAATCAAGTGACTTCTATCACTGATGTCTGATTCTTGTTATGAGAAAATTTGAATTGTGATTTCCATCAATGATATAAAATAACCAACCAATAACAGACTATCAAATATCTTGATATATAAAAAATAAAGCAAAGCAAAACAGGACCACAAACAAGCAAGAATTGATAAGAATTGGTTGATGTCTATCAGTTATAGACATCTATCACTGATAGAAGTCAACCAATTCTTCCTTATCAAACAATTTGACAATCTAGATGTTTATAACTAATAGATGCCAACAAGAAAGAATAACAAGAATTGATAGCTTGAGAGTCTTTTATGATAGTCTTCTATGAGTGATTGGTGTCTATCAAACAAGCAAGAATTGGTTGTTATGAAAAAGAAGTTAATAATCATGCACACTGATATGCTTGAAAAAGAAGCATATGCTTGAAAAAAGAAGTTAATTATCATGATATCAACACTAATATGCTTGAAAAGAAGTTAATAATCATGCACACTGATATAACACAAGAACTTTGGCCTCATTGGCAATCATAGAGTCCTATCAGTGATAAACCATTACTCAGAATCAAGAATCAACTTTAAAGATCATACAAACAACCAAACAAACAAGAAATGGTTCAATTTTAGACGTATAAGTGACAATCCACTTCAATCTACACAACAACCAAACAAAAATGGTTCCAGTATTACAATAATTGGAAGCGAGTGGAGGAAGAACAATAAGTCAATCAGAAGCCTATCACTGTGATATCAAAGAAAGAAAAGTCTATCAGTTATAGACTTCTATCACTGATATCAGGTGATAGAAGTCTAACACTGTTCAAAAAACAAATCAATTTAATCAGACCAATCAAGAAATGAAAAATCAGACCAAAGAAATAAATATGATAACCAAATGCAGTGATAGGAGTTCATAACTGTGGACAGATGCAACTATTAACTGATATAAGGTGATAGGCCACCAAAAAATTACTAATAAGAAAGAATAAGCAATATAGAAAAAAAATTTAGGAAGACACTTCAAGTAATTCTATCAATGATAGACTATTACTTACTGAGAATGTTCAAAAGCCAACCAAATAAGAAGTCTATCATTAATTGGAAGTTATCACTGATAGATAACCTATCAAACAAACAAATAGAAGTCTATCACTGATAGCATGTTGGTGGTTTTTAGTTATATGAAAATAGAGACCATCCAAAGGTGGATCATAAATCAAGGCAACTCAAAATGAAAAACAAGCAAGAAACAAGCAAGCAAACATGCCCTAGCTTGATAGTGTTATATGATAGGTGTGTATCAAACAAGCTTCGTTATCTTCATCAGTGATAGACATCCATCACTGATAGTTTGTTTGGCTTCTATCAGTGATAGAAATGCTTGATAGTCAAATGGGAACAAATAGAAATGTTACAAAAAAAGAAATCTAAGTCTATCTATGATTTCTTTCATGAGTCATAAAATGTACGGATAATTTTTTATGCAAAAAATGCAAGATCGACCAAAATATGAGTCACTGATATTTCAGGGCAAGAAATCTACCAGAACAAAACAAAAAATGGAAGATCGACTCAGACAAGATAACTTTTGATGTTCGTGTAGTGATATTCAACAACAAATAAATCATTCAGAAACAAGTTTATCAGAAGGAATCATTTAGGAATCTATCATTAGGGCAAGAAATTAATAGAAAGAACGCTTGCAAAAAAAAAAAAAACTACTGATAGAAGATAGAAAAATTGAAAAGAAAAAAAAAACAAATAAATCAAAAGGAATAAGATGTAATCAGTAGTAATCAACTGAAAGAAGGAAACGAAAAATGTATGTTTACCGTAGATTTTCTTGTTTGAAAGCACGACGTGTTTTTCTCACAGTAACGCCGTCATTTGCAGGAGAAGAAAAATGATGAAGGTTTTAGTGAGCTGGCGGAAGGGATGAAAAGGAAGAAAAAGGTGAGGAAGTACTGAAGAAGAGGAAGAATGGGGAAATCGTGATTTTTGTGAGACGTGGGTTCAGTTAAAAATCGGCGGAACAGTAAGAACGTGTGGGCTTTTTAGTAATTTCAATTCGTGTTTTCAAATTTTTGCTATTTTTGCAAATAAATAGAGCCCTTTGTTATATACACAGTTATGTTGGGCCATTTTGCTACCAACCCAATTGCCCCTTAATATAACAATATATTTTTAAATGGAAAAGTCTAGACTGACGTTTTTCAAATTCAAACTAAAACCAGTAGAGGATATAAATTAAGAAAAATCTATCTAATATGCAACCCACTGGAGAGCCACAAAAAAAGTTAATTTTTTTGTTTTAATTTTTTATAAATTTTTTCTTGTGGTTGAAAAATGGGCGGCACCCAAGTACAACTCATAAATTAATATTGTGGAGTTTAAATGGATACAAATATTAGTGTAGGGTGTAAATTAAATTGATTCATTAAAAGGGGTAAAATAGTCTTTCTCTGTTTTGGTTTGGCGACTTTAGTTTTTGCTTATCTTTGGCAATTACCGCAGTTGGATCAATTCCCAAGTCCCGCCATGGAAGTAACACCTCACAGCACTCGTCTTCTCCGTTCCGCTCTGTTCCCTACTACACCTTCAAAGTTAAGAGGTAGCCTCCTGAATTTTGGTTCGCCGGAAAATATTACATTAGAAGGATAAATAATTAAATTGTAAATCCATGATCTTCTTGTTTCATTTGATGGTGTCTGTTCTCGTGTGGTTGAAGCGTATTCTCATTTTCTGAAAAGAATGTCCTAAGCACGAATTGTTTTAGTAGACCTTTTTTCCCTGTTCAATTAGCTTATAGGTGAAATTACCTTGCTTGAAGATATTTGAAGTAGCAATGAAGTATAGGGCATGAACTCAAACCGTTTTTCTTTTTAGTTTTTACTCCATGGACATGGAGTCCTTATCAGAAAATTAAGAATGAGTCAGGCACTAACTGTTTAGCTCGAGATAAGATGTATGCATAGGTTCAGAATGGATAATGGTTGTAGTCAAAGAAGGATGATGAATTGTAGATAGAAATGGGGTTTGGGCAGAAACTTTTATCGCATCAGTAGAGTTTGGGGCTCCTTTTTGCACTCAAGGAAGCAATTTTTTATGGAAATTTCAGACTCAAAACTCGTCTAGTAGGAGTAGGCTGGATGAGGTAGATTCAGGTGTCTTGCTGGTGTTGGGGTTTTCAGTGGACATTGAGAGAAAATGAGTAATGATGAAGGGGTTTGCCTGTGATGCTATGATATAAAGTCAATGAATGCCAAACACAGTGTGTGAAATAATTCTCAGCTCAATGGAGGCTGGCTACTCGGGATATTAGTTATAGTGTAGAAGATATATAGGAGGAGCCTTTGGGTAGACAACATGCGGCGTGGTATGCTACCCTTGACTGAAGGAATAAATGATGCTACTAATGATTACAAATAATTGGAAAATAATGATCTGTAAAAATATTAACTGATATAAGAGAGAAGAAAACTGTAATAAAGAAAGGTCCAAGCAGATGACATGACTTATTAGGTAGCTGCTTTAGCAGAAATGTCTCTGATCTAATTTTTCCATGTCAGTTGAGTGGTTGTGTAAATGTAATTAATTAGGTGTGAGAACACCAGCTTGTCTAAATGCATCTGTCTTTTTTCCTAACATTCAGATATCTTATGTTTTTGCGTGAAGATATATTTTGGGTTTTCCTTTTTCTATCAGAAATACTTCCAGACGTTATGAGTAAACTTTGATGAGGTGTCCAACAATCAATTTACTATTTGGTTGTCAGCTTAGGCTTGTAATATAATTTGTTCCATATTTTCTCCTCAGGGTTAACTGAAAACTTGTTTCCAATATTGAACATATAGCAAACACTCATTTCCTTCCAGGATTAAAATTGCCACACTAAGATATAATTTATGTCTAATCGCTTCTGCTGCAGAGCAAGGGAGTTAGCTTTGCTACAAAATAATGTTTTGCTTAGAGCATGTTTTACAGGACCTCACTTGGCTGCTTTTGTTCTTACAGTTGCGGCAGCTTATGATGTCCAATTCTGTCACTTGCAGTTTGGTAGATCTTCCACTGTGATTAATTTCAACTGTCTGAAATTCAAGGGAAGAAATAATGTGTTATCAAATAGGCCTTTTGTCTCTAAATTGAACCAACAGTCTTTTGATTGTTTGTCAAATCAGTGCCAAAGCAGCTGTATGAATGTCAAGGCAACATCTGAACAGTGTCTAGACTTTGAAACTTTTTCACAGGAATCGAATGATGGGGATACTCTTCTCACTTCTCCCAATGCCACTAACTTTGATACCTGGAAACCTAGATCTAAAATATTTAGAAATAGATTCTTGAATCTTGTACGTCTTCGTTCTGTCCTCAACAATGCTGCTGAATCGTTTTTTAAAAGTGAAATACGACGGAGGTTGTTTGTAACAGCAGTGCTAATTGTAATAAGCCGAGTGGGATACTTCATTCCCCTTCCTGGGTTTGATAGAAGGTTGATACCACAAGATTACCTTAGCTTTGTTTCTGGATCTGTTGGTGAGTTCATAAAATTACTATACATGCATGAGTTATGTACATTAAATATTCATATTGTTGCAGAATTCAATTTCATTTCAGACTTTTTACTCAGGTGATGTTGACTGTCTTTTGCATCATGTTCATGTTTTTGGCAGATGAACTTGGTGATTTTACTACAGAGATGAAAATGTCTTTTTTCCAGCTAGGTATCAGTCCTCAGATTATAGCATCAATCATCATGCAGGTTTAACATTTTTCTTCATATTATCTTCAATGTCTTGATATTGAGGTAGAGAGTGACATATAGAAGGCATTTAGGAACATTGAAGGGCTTGTTCCCTTTAGAGAAACTTGGCTGCGAAATATTTAGAAACTTGCAGCATTGGGAAAGTTCTAATCCACGTCTACTCAATGAAGACAATATTGAAGGGTAAAATTTTTAAGGAGCAAAGAACCCTAAGCTATGTTTGGATAACTACAAATTTTTTTTCTTCTCATTTTTCTGTTTTAGTCTGCTCTAACTAGTGGCTTACTTTTTAGAATACAAATGCTATTCTTATTTGATTCATTAGCCTACGAACATTAACTTATAGCATAAGATAACCTTAATCTTTACAAGTTACTTAGCCACTATTCTTAATATCAATTTTGTTTTCACAAATACTGTCCGTGAACATTATTGGCTTAAGAGAATGAATTCAAACCATTGATCTACCTCTGTAATTGTATGACTATGGTTAAGGAAGATGAATGCTTTTGCAATTACCTTATTGCTTTGTAGTTTATTAATCATGCAAATTTTTGGAATGCATGAGGAATTTAAAGTGCATCTACTGTTTCTTTGTTAGCCATTAGCAGTTTACTCACGATAAAGTAAGTTCTAACATATCCAATAAATTCCATGTCTTTTCCATTCTCAAGCTGTTTTTCATTTTGCTTTCCATTTTCTGGAGGTTAAGAAACTTCATATTATTTCCTAAGCCAATAGCATCGTCACCCTCTTCTCCATAGCAGGGATGAAAGAATTTTCAAGATTTAATTTTTCTTACTGTATGGTATTTGGTTCTTTTATGTGTCCAATAACACGAGGCAGAGCTCTTTTGGTCCTCATAATTGCTTTCATGATGAGTTTCCATGGGCAATACCTCTTGTTGATGCAGTTTTTTTCTGAAGGTTTAGTTGGTTTTTTGTTTTATTTATTTTCTGTTCTTTTTATTGTATTGTAATGTAGCCATCTTGGACTGAAGTTCAATGCTAACTTCTCAAAAGTTGATATATAGGTACTCTGTCACATTCTACCCTCGTTAATAAAGCTGAGAAAAGAAGGCTTGGATGGTCATGAGAAGATCAAGAGTTATATGTATGTCTGATACTTCATTCCAACCATTGATCTGCATTTTTGTATTTATTTCATATTGGACTTTGCTCATTTTCTTCCTTTATTTTGGATGGAATTCCCATGAACATCACCATGTAACATCAGATGGTGGATGTCACTTGGCTTTGCAATATTGGAGGCTTTAATACTATCTTGTTACTCACTTCCATACTCAATCTATGCAGCTAATCACAGGTAAATTTTAGCTACAAGAGCATCAGTTTGCATATTATTTTAGGATTCGAAGCAGTTCTACGAGATTAGAATTAGTCTCAATTTACACATTAAAAGAAAACGTCCTTTTCCATATTTATAATCTGCATGTGCATGTTGCTCTTTCATTTTACTTCCAACTTCAAAATTGGTTTTTGCTTTCGTGTGATTCTCACAATTCTCACATTTATTTTTATCGTAATTGTTGGTTCAGATACTTCTATTTATAGAATTGAGGTTGCATCTTAAAGCGAGAGAGAGAGAATCAAGGTTACATAGTTCATAAATGGGTTTGTTCTTGTATTTTATTCTTATTTATTTATTATATATATATTTTTTTGTAGAGTTAAGCATGTGATGGTGACTACTTTGTTACTGGTTTGTGGTGCTATGACAATGACTTGGATTTGTGACACAATCTCAGAGTCTGGCTTTGGTAAGCCACTTCTTTCTCTCACTTTGCTTCGGTCGTTTGTTCCAATTTTTATACCATTCTTCATTACTTATAGTTCAAGATACTTGAGAGATTCCTATAAAAAAAAGAAAGATGCTCAAGAGATTCATTGCATTCTAATGAATTCATATGTTGGATTTTACTTCTTTGTTACTTGTCATTTAAGTCGTGCTTCAATGTTCTAACTATTGTAGCCTTAATTTGGGATTGTTGTGGTTGTTAAAATAATGACTAAAATAAGCATACTGTTAGAATTTGCATAACTTTTATTTGGATATTTCTAAATTATTTAAAATCTTATATGCTTACAATTTAAAATTATATATTTTTTATTCTAAATTATTTATTAAAATATTAGGAGAAACAATCGTGAACAAATTGTATTGCAAAAAAGACATCTGGTATAATTTGTTTTTTTAAATGGTTGCATTGAACTCATCAATTTTTTTTCCCCCTTCCAAAAAAAAAAACCTTATGAATTTGAAAATTTGACTGTAGTACTTCTCTCGTTAATAGTTGAGAAAGTAGAGGTTTAGAAACGAGGCATCATGGTAAAAAGCTAAGAGATAAGACAATATTGTTGTGTGAGAAACTATATATAATGAATGTGACTAGATCTCTTATTTTTTCTCTCTCTCCTCTCTCCTCTCCTGGAAGGCTTTTCGTTTGTCAACCCTAGATCTTCGATTACTCTCCAACTCTTCTCCAACCATTTCACTCGTCGTTTTTTCGAGTTCGTTCTTGCTTCTTTGTTGGTGGCTGAGGTTGCTACCCTATAGCTTTTCTGTTCCAAGTATGATCGGTCTTGAGGTCTTCCAGTAAGAGATTTCAAGGATGGAAAGACATAGCTGCTATATCGATGTTGAGGATTTCCGTATAAGGCCGTGAGGATGATTGCTTCTTTATGGAAAATTGGGCGCAAAGGTCAAAGATTTGGTTGTCACTAGAACATTTTTGTTGGTTATTGGATTCATTTGACGAGCTTGTTAGGACAAGGGAAGGGGTTTTCGAACATAGAAAATTCAAGGATGAGTTCGGTACAAGTGGGCCTTTCAAATTCCAGTCTGGCGTGCATTGGTGTGTTAAATGCGTCTTTCGGCCTCCCACCGGTGGTCAGGTTTTCTTTCTATTCAGTCGAATGTTGGAGTGCTTCGTCCCGTGGGTAAGGTGTCTTCTGTGGTAGAGTTTTTGGAGAATTCTTCGTCTATTGCCGTGGAAGTCTCAATGATGAACGAGCATCCCTTCTTACTGGATTCGCCCAACAAGGGTGGTGAAGGTGGATTTTGAGCCGTTGCTGGTTATTTCCCGTTTGTTTGTGCATATTTCGTGGAAAGGTATTAAGGCTTTAATAGAATCTCATTTTCAAATTAGAATACAAATCAATCCATTCTTGGCCGATAAAGCGTCGATCTTAGTTGATGAAGGGGCAAATGATATTTCTGCTCTTAACCTTGCGAAATGGCTGTTGGTAAAGGACCTTAGTTGGTCTGATCGTCTGCATAGTCTACCCGAGTTTGTGGAGCGATATGGAAGGTGGATTTTGGTTCAAAATTTGCTTTTGGCTTTGGACAAGGACAGTTTTTGAGGCCATTGGCTAGCAACTAGGAGGATTGGAAGATATTGATCCGAATACTTTGAACTTCATCGATCTCTTAGCAGCTCGGATCAAGGTTAAACCAAATTTGTGCGGATTTCTCCCAGCCTCAATTGAAGTCAAGGACAAAGTCCTCGGGTCCTCCTTAACATTTGGAGACTGAGTCTCATCCAAAGCCCCGGTACCACTTAATGATTCTTTATTTTTCAAGGACTTTTCCAATTCAAATGATCTTGATTGAATTTACGAGGTTATGGAAGACGAGGGGTCTTTGGTGGATTTTCATTATCCAATGAGGGGGTTTGTATTGGTTCAAATCACTTGTTGGTAGGGGAATTAAATGAGGATAATCGAGTTAATGGCCATCCTTTGAATGTGTTAAACGATGGTGATGACCATCTTGATAAGCGTTCCTATTTAGGACAAAGTTAATGACCATCTCTCTTCACGTGAAGACTTGCCCGTTCATTCCGTTTTAGAGGTTCAAGTGTTTGTGTAAGGGTACTAATAGGAGTTTATGGGGAGGAGTAGGATGGTTCTAGTAAGGACATAAGAGTAATTAGTCAGGGAGTTAGTTAGTGCTTTTGGTTATAAATAGAGGGAGGGGGGATTGAGGGAAGACAAGCAATTGTTGAGTGTTTTAGGTCTTGGGTTAGCATACTCAAGAGAGGGAGGTTCCAAGTGCCTTATACTTGGTTTATCTTGTAGTTTTTATCCTTTACCTTTCAATATATTTCAGTTCTTAGTTCTTGGTATCTGGGTTCCTAACATTTAATGTAAGGGTACTAATAGGAGTTCATGGGGAGGAGTAGGATGGTTCTAGTAAGGACATAAGGGTAATTAGTCAGGGAGTTAGTGCTGTTGGGATTGAGGGAAGACAAGCAATTGTTGAGTGTTTTAGGTCTTGGGTTAGCATACTCAAGATAGGGAGGTTCCAAGTGCCTTATACTGCCGCCAGTGTTAGCCTCCGTCCGACCTTGGTCTTCTTCTATTTTCTTTTTCTTCATCAGCCCCTGATTTTGCTGCCACCTCTCCACCTCTCCGCCTAGTACTCTTCCAATTTGCAAGTTTTCCATGAAGCTTCCAACATGTATCACGAGTATGCCGGGGTTTGTTACAATAATCACACCAGACATGAGGCTTTTCGTGGGCCTTGTTGGGTTGATCAGAAGCCTTGTGTGCAGTAGCTTCGACCACCAAAGTAGAACTTTCAACTGAATCAACTGGTTTCTTCCCAATCACAACATTTCGATGATTCTTTTCCCTACGTACTTCAGAAAAAACTTCATTAATATTTGGGAGGATTGTTTTACCAAGTATTTTGCCTTTAACCTCATCAAATTCAACATTGAGTTCGACCAAGAATTTATAAATGCAACCATCCTCCATTGTTCTCTTGTAGTGCTTTTGATCGTCGGTAGACTTCCATTCATATGTATCAAAGAGGTCAGGATCCTGCCGAACCCTCTTTAAGGAGTGGAAATACTGTGTATTTGAGTTTTCTCCCTGTGTCGTATGTCACCCAATTTGAGATTCAACTCAAATACTTGTGACTGATTTCCTAAATCTGAATACATCTGAGTCACGCTATCCCATAGTTCCTTCGCAGTAGAATAACACATATAGTTATTGCTAATATCTTCTACCATGGAATTGACTAGCCAAGTCATAACCATGGATTTTTCAGCATCCCCACAGTATACGAAGGATCATCTTTTGTGGGCACTATTTTATCTCCAGTAAGATAGCCAATCTTCCCCCTGTCCATGAATATACATTCGAACACTTTGGGACCAATGAAGAAAATTGTCACCATTGAGTCGAATGGTTGTAATTTGAACGGTAGGGTTGGTAGGATGGGTGTGGTTGTTTGAGACTTTAGCAATTAACTTGTTTTCGACCATTAATGCTACAAATAACAATCTAGGAGGAAAAAAATTATTAGAACCAAACCCAAAAAAAGAAACAGCAGTCGAGAACAAAAAAATTTGCGAAACAGAACTCAAACGTGAATGTTTGGTCGAACCCACGACAACCGAAGAAATAGAACCCACAACAGTTTACCAGTGAAGACGCGACTTTCCGGTGATATAGACAACAACGACTGGTACACTCAATGCATTATGAGAACTAAGCAAAGGAAAATAGGGAAATGTGAATGTCTCTCTCCTCGAGTCTCTCCGTCTTCCTCCCATCTAACCCTAGCCACCAGTTTCCGGTAACCATTTTCTAACTCCGGCGAGCCAGTTCTCTTTCTCCGCTAACCTTTTCTTGTCTCCGACGAACTCAGCTCCCTCTCCGGCGGCCTCCGTCGTCTTCATCTCTCGAGTTTTCGACCTTTCTTCTTCCACTCCGTCTCCCCGTCGTCCTCATCTCTCGAGCCTTCGTCTGTTCTCCGTCTGCTCCGTCGCTCCATACCCCGAGTTTCCGGCTGCCAATTCTCTTTCCCCGCTGGCCTTTTCGTGTCTTCGGTGAGCTCATTTCCCTCTCCGGTGGCTTCTGTCGTCCTCATCCCCCGAGTCTTCGCCATTTCCCTCTTTGGTGGCTTCTCCGCTTTAAATCCTGTGGTCGTTGCGTATTCTTTTCCCCTCTTCTCTGTCCGTCTTTCTTTCCTTCTCCTGCCGGCTCGGTCTCTTCTGTTTTCTAGGGGGGTCGATGAGGAGTTTTAGTTGCTGTGTTGGGGAGAGTCTCTTCTGGATTTCAATGGAAGACACAAAGGTTAAGATTAATGACGTTATGAGTTGTAGGATTATGTGGTGCTCTTTGGATCACGTGAGATGGTTCCTTCACCATTTCATCACGTTGGGATCAAAGTTTGGTCTCCCCTTCAAGAGAGAGAAGTTTAGGGATGCCAAGGCAACGTTGGGCCTGTTCGTGAAAAGAAGGGTGAACGAGAAGGTAGCAGAAGGTTCTTTCTGGCCTCCTGAGGGGGGTAGACATTTTTTTCAGTGTGCCGCTGGGTTCTTTTGGAAGGTTTGATGGTTTTCTGTGATATGTTGGCTGATTTTCTTTGTTCTATTGACAACCCCCTCGAGCCAAATAGTGTGGTTTTTTCTGAGGCTTTTGGTAGGTACAACGATGCGGGGATAGGGGACTTTAACCGTGCGCTTGTGCCCGTTAATACTTGTTGTCAGAGGTCTGGAGGCTACTGGGCCAGGAAGAATGAAGAGGTGGTGGAGGTCGATTTCAAAAATGTGTGGGTTGTCTCGAGGTTGTTCGCTCACATCAGTTGGGAAGTGGTTAAGCAGGTAGTTGAGGGCTTTTTCAATATTAAAGTGATGACGAATCCTTTTCAGGTCGATAAGGCATTCTTCACTGTTTTTTCTGCACCTCTTGAGATTTTTTCTACTTTCAGGGGCAAATGGCAATTGGTAGGCGGTCTTCATTTGAAGTTGGAGAAGTGGCATCATGCTTCGCATAACATGCCTGAGTATGTGAAAGGCTATGGTGGTTGGATTGCAATTAGAAATCTCCCGCTAAGATTGCGGAATAGGAAGGTTTTCGAGACCATTGGGTATTTTCTCGGGGGTTTGGAGGAAATCTCTGTGGATACCCTTAATCTCATTGATGCTCAACAGGCTAAGTTAAGATTTGCTAATAATCTCCGTGGCTTTCTGCCTGCTTCTATCCTTGTTTCGGATCCATTAGGGGGTGACTTTAGAGTTGTTTTTGGGGATGTGGAAGTGCTGGAGGCGTCGATCAGGTGTTTTGAATCGCTAGTGTTCGAGGATCTCTCTAATCCCTTGGATATTGCGAGGGCAATGCAGGTTATGACGGATGAATTTGACGCGACTTTGGAGGCTAGTCAGGTGTAGGGGTCTCCTTTGGCCGAATGTTTGGGAGTCAATGGTGTGGACTTTGAAAAGTCACATTCTGAGAATTTCGCTAACGATTCTGAAGGGGTTTTGAACAGTCATGAGAGGCTAGTTGAATCGTCTGATATGGCTGAAAGGATGCCCGTTTATTGTCCGGATTCATTGGAAGTAGTCAATGCTGAAACTGACGACTCTTTTATTAGGGAGGAGGATTCGTTGGATGTTTTCCGGATGGGCGTGTTCTTTAATGACCTTCCTCCAGGTTCCATTGGGGATTGTAATGGTCTTCCGGTAGCTGATTCGTGCGAAGATGCTTTGATTGATAACAATGGTCTAGTTCAACAGGGTTCAGATTTCGAGGATGCCTCTTTGTTTTCATCCCTGTTGCCCTGTAGTGTGAAGGAAGTGAGGGACAAATTCTGTGACAAATATTATTCAAGAAGGAAGCCCACGATCAGGGATGCTAAGAAGATTTCTGGTCCCCCTGTATTTTCTGATTTTTCAGGTGAGAGGTTAGAGTTTCTTTTTCCTACTACACCAGAGCCTCAGGCAAGCTCTAATAAACCTCTTAATGCTTCGGGTTTTGCCATTGAAGAATGTCATCTTGGACCAAAGGGGGTCTCGTTTTTTAAAGCTTCTTTTCAACCAATTTAGGTGCTATCCGAAAAGAAACCTCTGCATCTCCAGTGGTTGGTCAGAATGCTGCTTTTGAATATGACTCTGAGGTCAGTCTAAGCAATCTGGATATAGGCTCAGTAAGAAGTTTGGAAGATAAAATGTTGGAGGACCTTTCTCCTGTGATTAATTTGGTTGATTTATTTAACTCCGCAACTCTTCAGCCTTCTTCGGGGGATAAGAATGAGACGAATAAGAAGATGTTTGATTGTCCTGCTGATTTGTCTCGGTTTAGTGCATTAATTAAAGAAATTGTAGCAGGAAGTAATTCTGTTCCTTTGCAATGAAAATATTTTCATGGATTAAGAGAGGTGGGGTGTCGGCTCAAAGTGAGTTTGCCTTAAACAGTATTTTCAAAGATTATCTCCGGATGTGGTGTTTACTCAAGAAACAAAGTTGAGATTAATAGATGATAAGGCGATTAATTCCTTATGGAGTACAAAGGTTTTAGGGATGGGTGTATGTTTGATTTTTATGGTCGTGCAGGAAGCAAGACAACTATGCGGGGGTACATCCTTTTGCATTTCAAATGATTACGGGCCTAATCATTATTAAGAGAGGAATTTTTGTGGGGTAAATGACGTTCTCTATAATATCACGATGAAGGGTCTGGGTATTAGGGAGAAGAAGTTAATTTCTTCAGATGGATTCATGAATGGTTGCCTTAGGGACGGGGGTGGCTTTGGAGAGGAGTCTTATTTGCGCCCTGTGGGACGGGGGTGGCTTGGGAGAGGGGTCTTATTTGCGCCCTGTGGGACGGGGGTGGCGTGTCAATGTTCTCGTTATGGGTTATGGATTTTGGGCATGGGGAACTTCAATGCAGCTGAGATTCTGCAAAGAAAGTTGCCTTCTTCGGTGTTGCAACCCTCTCTTTGTTGTCTAGGTTTAAAAGCAACTGAAACTTCTTTTTATTGGTTCTTTGGGTGTGTCTAGGCGCTTTTTAATCTGGCTCGGCAAAAGGCTTCTTCCTGGTGTGCACTTTCCAAAGTCTTGCGGGTTATTTTGTGTCTGATATGTATTTTTCTTGGGTTCCGTTTTTTGTCTGATCCGACTTGAGGTCTCGTGGTTTTAGTATTGCTTGGGCTTATTGGATTCTCGTGATATGTTTTTCCTTGTTATTTTGTACTATGAGCTCCTTGCTCTTTCATCTTTTCAATAAAATTTTCTTGTTTCCTTGTAAAAAAAAACGACAACAACGATTGGTGGAGCAATCGCTAGTTGGTTGGTGTTCGAAGAAATAGCTTACTGGTCAGTTTGCAATGGGTTTTCCGTTGTATTTCTTTTGTGAGATGGGTCGGATGAAGGTAGGGATGAAGGTAGGGTACAAGTGTGGGATGAAGGTAGGGTACAAGTGTCCCAGTTGCTAGTGGATCCGCTTTTAGGCTTAAAGGCTAGAGTGCTGTGGTTGGCTGGGGTCAAAGCTGTTCTGTTAGAGTTATGGGTTGAAAAAAAAATCAGAGGGTGATTGAAGATTAGAGGATGGAGTGGAGGCGAAGATATGATTCAACCTTCTTGAAGGCGTGCTCTTGGAGTTCCCAGTGCAAGGAGTTCGCAGGTTATTCTATCTCAGATTTGAGCTTTTCTTGGCTTTCCTTTTTGACTAATGTCTAGTTATGATTTTGTTTGGATTGTTCCTAGTTTTGATTTTGTTTGGATTGTTTCTGGTTTTGGGGCTTCCTAACCTCTCTATGTCTCCTGTACTAGCTTTCTCTACTCTATTTATCATGTATCTCCTATTTTCAAAGAAAAGACTATATATTATGTATTTTCATTATATCAATAAAATTATTTTGTTGCTTTTGTCAAAAAAAACTAGGAGGTGCAGGGTTGGGTTGGAGAGTCTTCAGTGATATATTGGAGGGGTTTTTGGAAAGATTGGAAGAAGTAAGCCTTGATTTGCGGCTACCCAAGGTTAGGAGTTGGCCTTTGACTAAGTCTCTGGATTGCTATTCCTTTGGGCGTTCCCGCTCGGATGCGGGGGCACTTTTTGGGTGCGTAAGACTGAGGAGGTGGTTGGTTTGGATTTCTCAAACCTTTGGGTGGTCTCTCGGTTGTTTGCTCATATTCAGTGGGGGTCGGTTAAAAAGGAATTGGAGAGCCATTTCTAGTTTAAGATCCAAATTAATCCTCTTTACATTGATAAGGTGGTTATCATCATAGATAAGGAGGCTGAGAATTGGTGTCCAGTGTTGGGTAAATGGCAGATTGTTGGTTCGTTGCATCTGATAATTGAAAAGTGGGATGATCAGAGACATAGTTTGTCGGAAGTTGCGGAAGGCTATGGGGGTTGGTTAGCAATTAGAAATCTGCCGCTGAGGCTCTGGAAAAGGAGTGTTTTTGAGGAATTTGATTTGCATTTTGGGGGTTTGGTGGATATTGCCTTAGACACTTTGAATTTGGTGGATATTTCGGTGGAGAAAATTAAGGTGGCTCCGAATCTTTGTGGGTTTTTAGTGGCTAATGTCCCGGTTAAATATCCGAGTATTGGTGACTTTTTCTTGAGGTTTGGGGACATACATGGGTTAGAACTTCCTTCAGATTTGTTGAAACCTTTGGCTTTAAAGGATGTCTCAAATCCTGTTGATTTGGCTCGTGTTCTTCAGGTTTTAGATGATGAAGAGGGGGTCTTCCTTCGCAGTTCTCTAGTGGTTACTTGACTTCCGATGAGTTATTGGAGGAGGTGGCTGATGGTGTCTCTTTGGGTGTGGTGCAACCAGAGGGTGACTTTTCGAGAGTAAAGGATAAGGAGGTCTGCGGTCCTCTTTATCGGGATTCACATTTGGGAGCTTTCGTTGTGGAAGAGGTTGGAAGGGCTGCCTCTGATTAGAGGATATTAGGGGGGTAGGTGGAAGGGATTCTGAGTTTTTGGCGAAAGAAGCTGTAGCTGACAGTTCTTTGGTTCCTTCTTCCGATCAGAAATGGGATAAGGAGGGTGAAGATAGGTTGTGGGGGAAAGTTTATGCAAGAAATTATGGTAAGCGGGGAACGGTAGTCCATACTTCCCAAGTTGAAGAACTTTTTCCTGATTTTCTTGAGCAGGGAGTGGCTGGTTGCCCTGTGGTGTAGGGGTCAAGAAAGCCATTGATAGGGGCTGGCCCTTCGGTTAGTTTTTCAATTGAGGAGTGATTTTTAGGCCCCAGAGGTGTCTTTTACAAAAGTTATTTTTTAGTGGGTGGATGAAGGGCCTGATGAGGACAATTTTTGCTCGCCGTTGGAGGGGCTGAACTCAGAAGGAGGGTCAGTACTAAGCTTGAGCAGTGTTGATCTCAGTTCGGGCAGAAGGCTAAGGGGGACGAGCTGGGTGATTGATTCCCCTATTATTAATCTAGAAAGTTTGTTTGATTCTCTTGAAGTGCAGCGGGGAGTGGATGAGGCCAAGAGGGTGGTTTGTCCAAGTATTCCTACGGAGTTGGATCGGTTTGCTTCGCTTATTAAGGCAAACGGTCTGCAATTCAAGGAAGTGGCAGTCGGGGGAGCTCATCTCATCTGATTTGATTTTAGTTTCCTCTGTTAGGAGGGGGCTGGGAAAAGGTAATGATAGAGTTTTTTCTTGAATACTTAAAGCTTGGACATGTTGTTTGGCCGCAAAATAAAATTAGGCGTTCGGTTTGGAGTTCAAAGGATGTGGGTTGGTTTCTTGTGAAGGCTTTTGTGGAGGTTGTTGGCTGGTTTCGGGTGTGTAAAAGTTTTTGTGGGATGAGCGGTCTTCGCTTGCTGGTTTTTGTGATGGGGGCTTTGGTGCATGAAAGGCAATTTTAAGTTTTTATTCGGGTTCGTGTAAAGGATCCCTTTTTGAGTGTGTCTAGAAGCTTGAAGTACTTTTTATCAGTTTTCTGCCAAAGCCGGGTGCTGTTAGTTCAAGTTCCTTGATTGATAGAATTTTTGTTGGAGCGGAGGGGAGAACTGTCTTCAAAGTTCCAGGGTGAGCATGCTTTTCTGTGGATTTGATTGTTTGGGGCTTCGAGTTGTTTCATGACTTTCTTTTGAATTTTGTCTTTATGGGATTTTGACTCTGTTGGTCTCTTTTGGGGTTTTGTGAGTTGGGTTTTGATTTCTTGTAAGGGGTTTTTATTTTGTTGCTTTTGTTTCGCTTTGTATCTAAGACTTTGTCTCTTTTTTCATTATTTCAATGAAGTTACTGTTGTCACATTTTCAAAAAAAAAAAAAAAAAAGAAAGAAATCAAAGAATTTTTGAAGACAAATATTCAAGTCCCGGTGTTAGATCCAACTCTATTCAGCTTAAAGTCTCTTCCTACTGTGCTCTTTCCAAATCTTTCGTTGGTTATTCTTGTTCCGATATCAATCTTAATTGGTAAAATTTCGTTAATCTTTATAATTACTTTAGTGTTTTGTATTCACCTTATTGCTTTGTTTTTAGATTGGTTAATAATTTTTGTCTTGTGCTCTCCCTTGTGGAGATATATTTTGAGCATTATTCTCTTTTCATTATTTCAATGAAGGCTTTTGTTACCTTGTCAAAAAAAAATTTGTTGAAGGATGAATTTGGTATTTAAAAATTTTTTAGCCAGAGGCACCTGCTTTTCCAGGAATCTAATTTCTAAAGTTGCTGCTGAATAAAGTTTGCAAATTAAACTTATTTTAAAAAGTGATTTTAAATGAATTAATTTGGAAGAAGTTTTATTAGACACTAAAAGCAGTTCAGACGCTAAAAGTTTTATCAGACACTAAAAGCAGATCAGGAGGGGTTTGAGGGACGTTTCTAAGTTGTTTGGTCTAAAAATTTTGTTCAGTTGGGGTGAGGCTTCAGTAAGCAATGTTGGCTTTATTTTGTTTTTCAGTATCGAGTCTTGTTGGGGATTGTGTGTTTGTTTTGGTGATTGTCCACGACAGTCTTTTGCTTTGTAGTTGGCCAGTGCTTGGATGGTTTGTTTTGTGATTTTGTTGGTTGGTTGTTGAGGCATTTCTTTGGCAGTTGGTCTTGGTGGGGTTCAGCTGGTTTTTGAGTTGTTTCTCTTGTTGTTTGGTTTTGTATTGGTTCGGTGCGACTTCCTTGGTTCTTTGTTGTTTCTTTCGCTTTGGTTGCCTTTTGTTGTTGTTGTTTTGTTGGTGTTTTTTGAGGTTTCCCTTTGTTTCTTGGGTCTTGACTTTGTTTTGGTCTTTTGGAGTTCTATTGTATCTCGTTGTTAGTTTTGTACTTGGAGTATTAGTCTCCTTTCATTATTTCAATGAAATCTTTGTTGACTTGTCAAAAAACAAAAAGACACTAAAAGCAGTTAAAATTCTCTAACTATTGAGTGCTCTCAAAATCAATCCTTGTTTTATTAGTTCAGCTATATGATTCCTTATTTCTTGATTACATTATAAATTAATAGATATATGCATACTACATGTGAGATTTAAATGGTATCCTAAACTTCAGTAAAATTATGATGCAATGAATTATGACTAGTATGTGGATTGTGCCACTACTTACTGAGTTACTGAGAATACCATTCTGATTTTTCTTTGCTTTGCTTTTGGAATCAAAATTTCCATAAAAAAAAATAAAAAGCACACGGGATGGGAAGGTAAGACGATTTTCTTCTTTCACATTGCAGGTTAAATGAGACAAGCTTTTCTGGGAGCATGTTTTGTTGTCAAACATAATTTCTTCCTATAGTTTACATGACTGCTGCTAAACTGTGCATATCATGTTACCCGCCCTTCCCTTATTAAAAAAAAAAAGTTTACACTCACTTCCTGAGACAGTCCCGCTGATAATAATGTTCTTCCATTAATCGAAGAATTTATAGTCAGTGTATTATAGTGCGACTGGCTGTGCTTGTTATGTATGTGCATGTTTTTGCACGCATGTACAAATGTGGGGACGGGGTGGTGTGTTATAAACCACCTCACGGAGTATCTTGTACCATACTCATAAACTTGTAATGTCTTACTTTTGTGTACAGTGCTTCTTCTGTGTTTAACTAGCAACGCATTTTGCAGGGCAAGGTTCTTCTCTAATTATATGCGTTGGAATACTGACGGGCTATACAGAGACATTGTATAAAATGTTGTCTCAGCTGTCAGGTATGCAAATAAACTTGATGGTTTAAAAATTCTTTACCCATTGGAGTTTCATTTTTAATTTGGATGGTTAAATAGCACTTTTCTTTTCTGTAACTATCCTTAGTAATAATAGCTTGATGAGTACTCTTGAAACGACACTTCATTTTTCTTTACTTGGTAATCCCCAGTCCCCTTTTAGAAACCTTTTAATATCTTGCCACATGCGTTTATTCTTGCTTCAAGTAAATAAATTTGGATACTGTTGAGAAAAAAATGAAAGATAAAAATATTGCGGAAGCAATAATCCAATAAAAATCTCATTTTTTGTTGAACAAAGAGAGGAAATAAAAATGAGAGTGAAATCCAATAGATAAATAAGCTTCTATTGAAGTAGAAAAAATTAGTGATACAAATTCAATGAAAAGAAATTGTGCTACAAAATTGTGTACATCACTTCTCATGGAAGTTCACATGAAGAAGAATTAAACCTATTCAAGATCTAACAACTTAAAACTTAAAAGACAACATTAATGGTAAATGTTTAAAGTGGAAACTTAATACTTAAAACTGAACAATTAAATCTAATAATAAAGTAAGAAACTTAAAACATAAAACTGAAATTTAATTAAGAAAAACCTCAAATCTCAGCACTCCTTCCTGAAGTTTTTCTTTGTCACACCTAACTGTGTAGGGTAGAAACACAAATTGTCATGTGGTAGAGCTTTTGTGAGAACGTCAACGAGTTGTTCAGAAGTACAAAAAGTGTGCTTGAGTTTGTCTTCTTTCTCTTTCTTTCTCTGCTTCCTTCAACAAACAAAATTTTGACTTTGATGTGCTTTGTTCTACTATGTTGTACTGGATTGAAGGTACTGGCAGACTTGTTATCTCAAAACCTTTTTTTTATAGGTTTTTCTGGCTTAAATCCAAAATCACCAAACAATTTGTGAAACCATATTGCTTGTTTTGTAGTTGATGTAGAAATAATATATTCAACTTCAACGGTAGATTTAGCCACAACCTCTTGTTATTACGTTCCAAGAGGAAAAACATCACTTGAAATCCTTTAAACTCAACAACACAACCAACCCAATCACTATCAACCCATCCAATCAATTTCAAGTTCCTTGCAATAAATATTAAGTCGGACTCAGATGGCATTCTCAATGATGTAAGCTTGAAATCACTCTCAATTTCAACTAGATTCGTAAGCTTCTTGAAAATAACATAAACTTGAGTTTTGTCCCTCAAAAAATATTTTCAAGTCCTCCTGGTAAAATAATCAATAAATGAAATAAAAAATTTATCATTCCCAATAGACGTGTTGTGTGTGTGACTGCAAATATCACTTTGCACCATTCGAGCTTTTCTTTGACTCTAAATCTGCCACCTTTTGGAAAAAGTAGTTTGTGCTTCTTCCCTTCTGATCGACTTTCACAAATATGATCAAATGAGGTAAATTTGGAAAAATCATCAACCATATTAGAAGAATGCAAAATTTTTAGAGCTTTGTTGTTGTAGTGACCAAAGGGGTGATGCCTCTTTTTGCTTTCTTCTACTTCAACATTTAGTGCATGATGACTTAGTGAGTCACCATTTAGAACAAAGGCATTGCCAACTATTTTGACCCTTGCGATCTCTGCTCCCTTAGAATCATAAATAACCCTAAACTTGATCTTTAAAAGCCATAAAAAAAATTGTTTTGCGACAATTGAGCAATACTATGTAAGTTTTGAAATAATATTGGACATATAAAACATTAGATATTTTATCTTCACCTTGCTTAGTATGCATGACAATTGTACCTTTGCCTTTAGCTAGTACCGTCTCGCCATGTCCAAGAACCACCTTAAATTGAATAGATCTGCCAATTTGACTAAAAAGATTGTATCTTTAGCCATGTGAGTAGTGCATCCGTTGCCAATAAGCATGAGGCTGACTCGTCATTCGTACATCTAACAGATCTTTTTCCGCTAGGTAGATCTGTCACTATCCATATGTCATTTGTTTTCAAGAGCTTCAATCTCATCTTGTACAACTTTTCTCCAACCAGGTTGTTTCAATACTTCATGAATATTGGTTGGTACTTGAACATTATCAATGATAGAAATAAATGCTCGATATGACTTAGATTAATCCGTCATATGATACATAGTTTCCTATAGAGTGAATGGTGCAACTCCTTACTCCCCCTTTTATTGTAATTGGCAAGTCTAAATCATCAACTTCTGGAATTACATCCTCTCCCATTTCTCCTTCATCCTTATGGATTGTTCATTGGATATTAAAACTGGTTCAGACATTGGAGAGCGTTGATTTCTAGAATCTATTTTCTCAACTTGTTTGTTTCTCCTTTTGTAGGTGAGGAGACTTTCACTCGCATTTGGAGGAACAACATTTAGATTTGTGTTAGGAGAAATAGATAGTCACAAGATCTTGAGGAGGAGAATGAAGTAAGATGACGGATTGGGGTTCTGTCTCAAGTAACGAGATCCATAACTGATTTTCATTCACCTTCACCCCTTGGCGATCAATTTTGGAATAGAATGGTTGATGTTTGAAGAATGTAACATCTATAGTGACATATATCCGTTTGGTGATAGGAGAGTAACATTTGTATCCTCGTTGATTTAGTGAGTAACCCAAGAAAATCATTTATGGGCTTGAGAATCCAACTTACTTCGATGTGGGGAATGAATGAGAACAAACACACTACACCCAAACACTTTAGGGACAAACCAATAGATTGAGCACGAAGATGAGAAAAGATTGAATAAAAACCTGACGAGGAGTGGAGAATCTAAGAACACGAGAAGACATGTGATTGATCAAGTATATGGCAGTGATAATGACTTTTCCCCAATAAATTTAGGAACATGAGTAGAGAACATCAAACATCAAGTAACTTCAAGAAGATGACGATTTTTGCATTCAACTGCCCCATTTTGTTGGGGAATGTCAGAACAAGTGCTAAGATGGAGAATCCCTTGGGCTGATAGATAACCTCCCAGATATGAATTGAAGAATTCTTTTGGATTTTCTGTTTTTAGGTCACGAATTTAGTTTGATACTGAATTTGAATCATATTATGAAAATGCTTGAAATGTTGATGAACTTCAGATTTCTCAGGGATCCTGCTTTTTCGATTTTCATTAATGGGAGTCCAAAAGGTAGAATAAAGGCATCAAGGGGGCTAAGGCAGGGGGACCCTCTATCCCCGTTTCTTTTTTTGCTTGTCTCCGAAGTGTTAAGCTTCTTAATTAGGAGAATGAGGGAGCTAGGCTTGTTGGAGGGTTTGGTGGTGGGAAAGGATAGGGTTCATTTCTATCTTGCAGTTCGCAGATGATACTTTGTTGTTTTGTGAATTTGATGATGGAATGATGGAGGTGTTGGTCCATACAATTGCGCTTTTTGAATCTTGTTCGGGGTTGAAGGTAAACTGGTTGAAGTCATCTGTTTCGGGCATCAATATTAAGAAGGAGTTGGTGGAAACAATGGCTGGTAAATTGGGTTGTATGGTGGGGTCTTTCCCTGTTTCTTATTTGGGACTGCCCCTTGGGGGACACCCTAAGCAAGTTGGTTTCTGGCAACCTATTGTGGATAGTTTTGGGGAAAAAATAGATAGATGGAGGAAGTTTAACTTGTCTAGAGGGGGACGAATGACCTTGTGCTCCTCGGTCCTGTCAAGTTTGCCTTTGTATTACTTTTCGTTATTTGAAATTCCAACATGAGTGTGCCTTCAGCTAGAGAAAATTATTAGAAATTTCTTTTGGGAGGGTAGAAATGGTTCTAAAATTAATCATTTGTTTAGCTGGGACAAGGTAATGAAAGATCGATTGCTGGGGGGTTTGGGCATTGGCGACTTGAGAAGAAGAAATAGGGCCATTTTGGCCAAATGGGGATGGAAGTTTGGCAACAATCAGGAGGCTTTGTGGTGTCGGGTAGTGGCGAGTATTCATGGAGTTTTGCAAGATGGGTGGAGCACGTTGGTAGGGAAGGGAAGGAGTTTAAGGAGCCCTTGGTTGAATATAGCCAAGCATTGGGGGTCGGTGAATTCCCTTGCCCGATTTCATCTTAGGAGTGGTAGGAGGATTGCCTTCTGGAATGATGTTTGGGTTGGTGAGTTGCCTTTGAAGGTTGAATTTCCTTTGCTACCCCGGGTTGTAAACAATCCTCAGGGATGCGTTTCTGATTTTTGGGATAATAATACATTGTCTTGGAGCATCTCTTTTAGGAGAAATTTGAAGGATGACGAAATGGCTGAACTGATAGTGTTGTTGGGTCGTTTAGACTAGCTAAAGCCGTCGGAAGGGGCAAACGGGAGGAAGTGGAGTCTTGAGTCCTCGGGGCTTTTTTCAGTTAGCTCTTTAGTTTCTCATTTTGGGGAAGGAGAGGTTATGGATAAATTGTTGTATTAGGCAATTTGGTGTTCGTTTTGTCCTAGAAGGGTTAATATTCTTATGTGGATTTTATTGAGAGACAAGGTGAATACTGCAGACGTCCTTCAGAAGAAGCAACTTACTTCTTTGCTCCAACCCTCGATCTATGGTCTTTGTTTGAGGAATGAAGAAAGTTCTTTGCATATCTTTTTTCAGTGCCCTTATGCATAAAGGTGTTGGGCAAAGTTGCTTGAAGTTTTCGATGTCAGCTGAGTTTTTTCTAACTCGGTCTCTGAAAACATATATCTGTTGATGGTGGGGGCCGTCCTCTAGTCCCAAGGCTAAAGTGTTGTGGCTGTCCGGAGTCAAGGCTCTTCTGTCAGAGTTATGGTTTGAGAGAAACTAGAGAGTGTTCGAAGAAAAAAGGTTGGAGTGGTCAAGAAGATATGATTCAGCTATCGTGAAAGCCTCTTCTTGGAGTTCTCAGTGCAAGGAATTCGCAGGCTACTCGATATCAAATTTGACTTTCTCTTGGCATCCTTTCTTGTTTAATGTCTAGTGTTGTGTTTGTTTGATTTATGGTTTTGGAATGACTCCTACTTGCTGAAGCACTGTGTTATGGTTTCATGCTTTAGATTTACTTCTATCTTATTTATTTTTGACTCATGTTAAGATGCTTGGCAAGCTGTTCGCTCATGTGTGTTGTCTAGTTTCTTTTTAATTTTGTCATCTTTTTTATTGAGTTTTATTTTTGTTTTCCGTATGAAATTTGTAACTCGAGCATTAGACTCATTTCATTACTTCAATGAAAATTTTGCTGTTACGTTGTCAAAAAAAGAGAAAGATCCATGTAATTCGTGTATGATCATCAACAAAGGAAACAAACCAATGAGCTCTAGAGATACTTTTTATTTTTGAAGGGGCCCAGACATCATTTATGAATCAATGAGAAAGGACTTGACGCTTTATAATCAATGCGTGGATAGGGATTTCAAGTATGTTTGACAATTTGACAAATCTCACAATTGAACAATGCTGGATTTTTATTATGAAAAAGATTTGGAAAGGTACAAAAAATTTGGATGATCTAATCGATAGTGTAATAACATAATTTCACTATCTTGTTTTACAAAATGAGAAAGCTGACTACTACTAGAAAACTGACTACTATTACAAGAAACAAAGGAAGATAAAAAAGATGACTTATCTCCAAATGCTAGTGAGTTTTAATCATAGTTGAGAAGATAGAACCCAGAACAAAGTTTAGCACTGGAAATCGTCTTCCCCGATTCTAAATCTTGAAAAACACAAAAGTTTAGATAAAATTTAGTCATACATTTAAGATCATGTGTCAATTTACTTATTGAAAGTAAATTACAATCCAAGCGTGACACATGTAATACAAAGTTAAAATATAAATTTTGAGTAACTTGAATGGAACCCATTCCAGCTATTTTGGAGTATGATCCATCTGCAATTTTCACAGAGGAATTAGAGGTGTCAGCTTAATAGTTTTGAAATAGAGATCGACTCCCTGTCATATGATCTAAAGCTCTAGTGTCTATAATCCACGGTTGTATCCCTCATTTACTAGCAGTCATTGCAGTAGGTGTAACTTTCTGTGCAACCAGTCCTGCTCCCTGTATTGTGTGACCAATGATCTTTTGCAGTGCATCTATTTGAACTTTGCTAAATATAGTTGTCTTTGGTTCGCACGTCTTGCGTCTTGCGCCTTGTAATATAAGTTGAAGCTTGCGATTGGTTCGGACTCTCTGAGGATACCTTCAGAGGTGGACTCTTTGAGGAAGAAGATGACAACACCGTCGATCAGAAAAAAAAAAAAAACGCATGTGGCCTCGCGCTGTCGAATCGATGGAAGAAGACCTGTTGCGTGGATTTCGATCCTCCGAATCACAGGAAGAGTGGTTGATGGAGGGAAGATCTATTGCATGATGCGCTGGAGGAGTGGTTGCCGGCGAGGAGGATCTTATGCCTAAGATGCCACATGAGGGAGATGAAGAACGATGAAATGATACCACTGTTAAGGCTTCGTGTGGGAAAAAAAACCCTAAGCTCTAATATCATGAAAAAATTCTATCTTTCTTGTATTATTCAACTATACAAAAAAACCAATATAGATACAAGGTACAAATCTTTTTTTAAGGAGGCAAAGGATATTCTATCCTATTTTAAAACTTAAAAGAAATCTAAGAGATAAATCATAAAAAAACCCTAACTTTAACCATAATTTTCAAGGGTCAATGAGGTTCCTAAAGAAGGATATTCATTATCTATTAGGGGTCGTTTGGTTTAAGATTTTACTGGATGAGAATGGGTAATAGATGCCTGAGAATAATAAATGGCTGAGAATAAGATGACTATGTTTGGTTCTACATGGGAATGTTATCAGATTTTTATGTAAAAAAAATGATATTTTATATTTATTTGACGAAATTAATATATAAATCTTATGTAATATATACTTACGATCTAATAAATAATGTGCAAATTTATTTTATGATATTTATCTTATAAATTTTATATATTATTATCTATTATTAATAAAATAATAAAATATTAATTGATTAATATAATGTTAATTAGTGATTTAATATTTTTATAATGAATTTTATAATGAATGTGTATGCTTGTTTGATGAAATTAATCTTAAAAAGATTATTTTATTAACTAATCAAAATTAATGTCAACTAATAAAAATAAATAAATTAAATATAAATATTTTTAATTAAATAATTAATTTTGATTATTGAAAATAAATAAATAAATATAAATATATAAATATTAATAAAGAAGAGAGAGATAATAAAAAAGAGAGAGAAAGAGATAGATGGATGAGTATGAAGAAAACCCATCATTCTTGAAGGGTATAGGAAATCCATCCACCATGGGAAAAAGTGATGCATGGGAATAAGTGATACCCATGCTCATGCTTACAAACCTTGTTCCAAACAAGGAGATTTAAAACCCTTACCCATTCCCATCCACAAAACCTTGAACCAAACGACCCCTTAAGGTTTTCTTTCTTAGGGGTGTTTGGATTGGGGAGTTGGGAGGAGTTAATAACTCCCCCCAACTCCTTGTTTGGCCCAAGAGTTTATTAACTCTTTGTGAGCCCCACAAACTTATTAATTCCTCCTCCAACTCCCAATAACTCCTCCTCCAACTCCTCATGGTAGGCCCCACAACTTTTTTATCTCATTTTTTCTTCACCCCATCTCACTCCTACCTCTCTCTTCTCTTCTCTTATCTTCTTTCTCTCTATTTTAACTTTTTTAATTTCTTAATTCAAAAAAAATTATTTATTTTTTATATGAATATTCTTATCATTATTATTAATTAGTACTTACATATAAATATTTATTAAAAATATATTTATTTGGGAAAAATACCTTTTTAGTCCCTCATGTTTTAAGTTGTGTCTATTTAGTCCCTATGTTTCAAAATCGGACAATTAAGTCCTTGAATTTAGTTAAATAGTTCTATTGGGTCCTTAGCCGTTAATTATTTTTAACGGAGATGACGTGGATAATTTTAATATTAAAATAATAATAATAATAACATTTTTTTTTAAAAAATCATTATTTTATTTATCGTTCTTCTTCCCTAATCCTGCCCATCTGGAGCTTCCACGACAAATTGGGTCATTCTTCTTCGACCACGTCGGATTTGTTCGCCGTCAAACGAGTCTGAACCAAAATCTGAAGCTTTTATAGGCGCGACGTCGTCACCAACTTGCGGTGCGTTGCAACCTCAGTTGGATGAGGGCGCTCAGATCTGGGTGGTCAACGACCGATGAGACGTCTCGTCGTTGAAGCCAAGTGGCTAAAGGGCAGTGACATACTCCGGAAGAAGATTCGACGGCTGGGGGTCGAACAATTGCGGTGTGCAACTCCGACGAGGTCAGATTTAACGCCCAACGACTTTGTCCGATTGGTTATGCAACTTGCCATAGTTGAGCTTAGATCTGGGTGCGGCAGCGTCAGACTCCTTGCTGGATAGATCTGTGAGAGGAGGGTGGTTGCGATGCGTGCGAGCGGTCAACTGAGGAGGGATGTGGGGTTGAGCTAGAGCCGACGACAGGAGCAGAGATGAATGGGCAATCGACCGCACGAATCTACTCGCTGTCGCACAAAGGCTTGCATCCGACGATGGCCGGCGGTTGGGGCTCAACTCCGGTGAAACTTCAGATTTGTTCGACGGCGAACAACTCCGACACGGTCGACAATGGCTGATTGTTGAGATAAAGCAGGTGATGGGTTGGGGGTGGTTGTGCGGCAGGATTGGGGAAGAAGAAGGACAAATAAAATAATGGTTTTTATATTAATAATAATAATAATAATAATAAAGATTATTATTCTTTTAAAATTATTATTTTAATATTAAAATTATCCACGTCATCTCCGTTAAAAATTACTAACGACTAAGGACCCAATAAAACTATTTAACTAAATTCAAGGACTTAATTGTCCGATTTTAAAACATAGGGACTAAATAGACACAAACTTAAAATATGAGGGACTAAAAATGTATTATTCCCTATTTATTTTTATCTTATAATTTTAATATATTTTTAACAAAAATATTTTTCCTTTTATTCTATACTTTTATTTTTAAATATAAATTATATGTAAATATTTTAGTTATGATATTATTATTTGAATTGAAATTCTTATTCTAAATTAGAGTACTGCTTAACATTTTTCTAATTGATAAAAATCTCTCTAACTCACTTCATCTACATGTCATTTACAATTTTATTTTAAGTTTATACAAAAACTACTCATAACAAATAACAATCTTATTTTTTTGTTTTGTTTTTGTGCTTATTCTTTTATTAATAGCTAAAAATATATACATAATTGATTTGAAGAGATGAAAAACATATTTTAAACTAACCCGTATACAATTTAAGAAATTAGTATTAAAAAGTGTTAATATATTAAAAAACAATTTGATATTCAAATTAACCTTATTCAAAGTAAAAAGACAAACGATTTCTCCTTCCAAACTTACCAAAATAAAATTATACAATAAGTAACATAAATATATAGTAATATGAACAAAAGTATATATGATATTCATTTTGAGTGGTGTTAAAAAATATATATTCATTTTGAACTTAGTTATTTTAAAATAACACAAGTATTTGATATTTTATTCTTACTTAGTTATTTAATACTTCAAATAATATATTATTCTCAAATTAATCTGTTAGGAATCCGAACACAAAAAATAACAAAGAACACTAAGAAACTGATATATTGCAATAACTATGAAGAAATTACAATACCCAATAGCCTTTTGAGAGGGCTCTCTCTCTCCTAAGTCCTACAATGGACTCTCTACCAAAATGATCCACACCAAAAAGAGGACCCTAACACTACTATTTATAACTAAGACACCTTGAACTAATTACCAAAATACCCCTACTGAAATACTAATAATCTACCACATATACTCCATAGAATACCCTACTAGTACTCTCACACTACTCCACCCTTCAAAGACACCTTGTCCTCAAGGTGTGTTTAACAAAACACAAACACACAAAAAAGAGTAACAAACACCCAGAACCTAACTGCTCCTAAAAAAAGAAAACAAACATTCTGTAATATAGACCCAACTGGTCCGTGCTTCCTCGGCCATATGCAAGAGCGAAAGTCGGTGGTGATGACCGGCGAAGAGAGCTTTTCCTGTGCAAATGTTGGCAGCGCAAGTGAAAAGCAGAAGGTGGATATGGATGCTTATTTCACGGGAATCTAATGACAAATTGGCCTTAGTTAAATCTTTTAAACTAAGGCCACCTCAAAGTCTTTGGCCCACATGATTAGGGTTAGCCCATTTCCCTTTTTTATCTTCCCTTCTACCGTAACTGCCAACCTTTTCAGCAGCCTTTAAAGTTTAAGGCTAAGAAGCACAGATACGGATACGAGACACGGATACGATACGACACGGACACGACGACACGTCATTTCTTTAAAATCTAGGACACGGACACGGCTAGGACACGTTTATTAAATATACATTTTTTAAAATATATATCATTTTTACATAGAAAGAAATTTAAAGTTAATAAGTTTATGTATCTATATGCTTAAAAAAATGATTTTGATGTATTTCGTTCTCAAACTTCATTATTTTTGTCCTATATTACATGTAGTTTAGTATACTTGACAAGTGTTCATTATGTGCCTAACAAATAATGGACCTATATTGACTTTGTACAACTAGTTTCTAACACATCTATAATGCTAACAAGTGTCGGAGTGTCTAAGTGTCTGACACGTGTCCGACACGGACACGCTAGCCAAATTAAAGTGTCCGTGCTTCTTAGGTTTAAGGTATGAATAAATCCAACCCAAGTTCCATCATTTTCTAATGCATCCTTTAAAAGAAATTGGGCCTCAGACAATTTAGGTGAATCCAACCCAGGGTCCTCTCCAGAATTAATGCTGCAACTTTTTCCAAACCCTAGCCCCACTTCCTGACACTTCACGTGGGTACATTTTTCTTTGCCCACTTCTTCACGAAATTTACAATGGCCTTCCCCAAGTATTCATCTCTGTTTGCATCTGCATTGTGTGATGTCGACGACCTCCGACCATTACTTGTCTCAATTTTTTTTTTCCGTTTTTTTATGACCGTCCTTCTTTGATCCCTCCGCTGCCTTTCCACGAACCTTGCATTGGAGTCTTCCCTTCGACTTTGTCTTCCGCCCCCCATGCCGGCAACGTCGAATATGGTCCTTGTCAGACTTTTTCTTTCTTTGTTGTTTTTGAAGCTTGCAGATAACAAAGCTTTCCCTCCCCTTAATGATCGATTATCCATCCTTCGAACTCCATCCTTTGGTATCCCAATTATTCCAGACCGTTCGCGTGTGGTTTTTGAACTCCAATAGAAAACAGGTTGGTCTTGTTTTGATCGTTTCTCTCTGCTTTTCTTCTTTCCTGATTGTTGCACTGGTTTCATCTTCCAAACAACCTTACTCTTCTTAACTTTTTTCATTGACTTCTCTTTTTTTCCATCATTCTTGCACTGAGATGATTCATCTTCATCAACAACCATGGGTTCTATTGATTCTTTCTGTTTAATAGCTAAAAATCCGGCACATAAACTCCCTTCTTGCGTTGATCGATATCGATCGAATATTCTTGACGTCATATCTTCCCACGAAACCACCTTCATTCCTTCCGATGGGATGCCCGAGCTTTCTCCAATCCGCGAGCCCGACTGATACTGTGTCGTAATAGTGGGCGAGCTATCTCCTTGTATCGTCTCTTTTCCGGCAATTAACATCACAAGGGCCTTATGATTTTCCCGCATCTCCTCTGTTAACCTCTTCTGATTTTCACCCTCCAAGTTTCTCTGACTTTCATTTACTCGACCCGATAAGCTGCCCACCCTCTTCCTTAAATCCATCGAGGCTACCCAAAGGTCACTCACTTCCCTCTCAGTTCCTTCCACCCTCTCCTCTATTTGCCTCTGTGCCATAGCCTGCGTTCTCCCATGATTGAACGTGCTCTGATACCAATTTGTTAGGAATCCAAACACGGAAAATAACAAAGAACACTAAGAAACTGATATATTGCAATAACTATAAAGAAATTACAATATGCAATAGCCTTTCGAGACGACTATCTCTCTCCTAAGTCCTACAATGGACTCTCTACCAAAATGATCAACACCAAAAAGAAGACCCTAACACTACTATTTATAACCAAGATACCTTAAACTAATTACCAAAATACCCCTACTGAAATACTAATAATCTACCATATATGCTCCATAGAATACCCTACTAGTACTCTCACATAATCAAACTATAGATAATCCATTATATCGATTAGTTAGAAAAATAAATCTTAAATTATTCAAAAAAAAATTATTTTATTAAGGTTGAAAAATAAATTTTAAAAATTTTAAAATTGACGAAAACAAGTGTTTAAAAAAATTGTAAAATATTCATAAAATAATGTAATTTAAAATCTCAAATTTAGGATTGACGGAAACAAATTTATATTATTTATAGAATTGAGAGAATAAAGACATAAAAACATTAAAATTTGTTTGAGTTTTTTTAAAATTAATGCATTGAAATCTTTCCCAATCAGATTTCTTTTTATTTAAAAACTATCGATAGAAAATGAATAATTAATGTGAGAGATATTGGAAAAATGATGTAGGGTAATTTTTGTCATAAACACATATATTATTTTTGTGTTGGAACAATGAAGTTTTACTTGTTTTGAATTGAAATTCTTAAGGTAAATTAGATTGATTAATTACTCAAAATTAGATAATCAATTATATTGATTGGTTAGAAATATAAAATATTAGATTTTGCAAAAAGAAAATATATTTTACTAAGCTTGAAAAACAATCTTAAATTAAAATTCTTAAATTGATGTAAATATTTTACTAAACTTGAAAAATTGATATATTACAGTGAATCCCTGTTAAATAATGGATTGAAATCCTTCCTAACCCCATGTAATATTTTAAAAAGTTTTGTAACATTTTATTTTATTTGAAAATTAATCCAAGGCAAATCAATAATTAATCTGGTATTAAAAATAAGTATGTGAGATATTTTTTTTTCAAAATTGTTGTTTTTCTTTAAGTAAAATTTTAAAATATAAATAAATTAATAGAAATAAAAAAATATAAATCATAGGATTGATGGGAACAATTTCATAATAATAAAAATTTGAGAAATTGTAGAAAAAAGGGTACAAAAAACATCTAAAATCAACTTAGACACCAGAACTCCTACTCCCCGCAACTCCTTGCCTCAAACACAGACTTCAGTACTCATATTTCCTGCCACCCCTTGCTCCAAAAATAGAATTCAGAACTCCATACTAAACAACTCTGCACCCTAAACATAGATTTCAGAACTCCGTAACTCTCCAGACTTCTTTACTCATACTCCTTGCAACTCCTTGGGCCAAACAATCCCTTAATGACAAAGTTTGTTGGATCTCTAATGTGTATTGGCCGAGCAGTGACTTTGAAAGAAAGCACTTGTGGAATGAATTAAGCTCTCTCCTTGCATATTGTGTTGAGCCTTGGTGTGTTGGAGGAGATTTTAATATCACACGTTGGGTGTATGAGAGGAAGCCTCTAGGTCGACAAACTAGGGGTATGAGGCAATTTAATAAATTGATTGATGATTTGGGATTGTTGGAAATTCCATTGTCTAATGGCAAATTTACTTGGTCTAGAGTGGGAGATAATAGTTTGCAATCCTTGATTGATAAATTCTTTATCTCAAAGGATTAGAAAACCTTGTTTGATTCTTCTCGAGTGGTTCAGAAGCCAAGATTTTTTCAGATCATTTCCCTATTTTGTTGGAAGCTGGTAGTGTTAGTTGGGGGCTTTCGCCTTTTAGGTTTCTCAATTCTTGGTTGGAGTTGATAGGTTGTGTGGATTTAATTGAGCATTCTTTATTAAATGATCATTCATTTTGCTGGGTAATTTCAGACCTTGATGATGTATCCGATAGCAGATCTTTGTCAAGTAAAGTGCTGGAACTTCGTGCTTTAGCAAAACAAGATTTGTTTATTTTGCATTTGAAGGAAGAGAGAAACTTGATCCAAAAGTGTAAGTTGAAATGGCTGAAGGAGGGGATGAGAATACAAGGTTTTCTCATAGATACTTGGCAGCTAGAAAATGTAAGCAGTTAATGAGTTGTCTTCGTTGGAGGGAGGCACACTGCTGTCTTTTAGAGAAATTGAACTTGAAATTTTGGGGTTTTTCTCTTCTTTATACCGTAGGCTTCTGGGGAAGAGGTGCTTACCGGTTAACTTAAGTTGGTTCATGGTTTCGGGTGAGCATAATGAAGCATTAGTTGCTCCATTCTTGGAGGAAGAGGTTGGAAAGGCAATCAAGAGTTTGGGAAGGAATAAGGCGCCTGGATCAGATAGTCTTACAACTGCAGAGTTTTTGCTAAAATTTTGGCCAATTTTGAAGGACTTCATGCGGCTTTTTAGAGAATTTTATACAAATGACCATGTGAATTCAACACATAAGGAGAATTTTATTTGTTTGATACAGAAAAAAAGTTCGTTATGTCAATTAAAGATTTCAGACCAATTAGTTTGACTTCATCTATTTATTAAATTCTTGCCAAAGTGTTGGCTGAAAGATTAAAGAAGGTTATGCCATCTATTATAGCTCCTCACAATGTGCCTTCATCGAGGGTAGGCAAATTCTATATCCGATCCTGATTGCTAATGAAATGGTGGAATATTATAGAATCAAGAAGAAAAAAGGGCAGTTGCTGAAGCTGGATATGGAAAAAGATTTCGATTGTGTTGATTGAGGTTTCCTGGAGGAAATTCTACAGCTTAAATGTTTCGATAAGAAATGGTTTCAATGGGTTCTTGGCTGCATAAGGAATCCAAGATTTTCAATTTTTATTAATGGGAGGGCCAAGGGGATTCTCTTTCTCTCTTTCTCTTTCTTCTTATTGGTGAGGCGCTGAATGCCTTGGTGGAGAACTAAGAAGCACGGATACGGATACGAGACATGGATACAATACGACACGGACACGGCGACACGTCATTTCTTAAAAATCTAGGACACGGACACGGCTAGGACACGTTTATTAAATATACATTTTTATATTTGAAAGAAATTTAAAGTTAATAAGTTTATGTATCTATATACTTAAAAAAATGATTTTGATGTATTTCGTTCTCAAACTTCTTTATTTTTTTTCCTATATTACATGTACCTATCTAGTATACTTGACAAGTGTTCATTATGTGTCTAACAAATAATGGACCTATATTGACTTTGTATAACTAGTTTTTAACACATCTATAATGCTAACAAGTGTCTGATACGTGTCCAACAAGTGTCGGAGTGTCCAAGTGTCCGAAACGTATCCGACACAGACACGCTAGCCAAATTAAAGTGTCCGTGCTTCTTAGGTGGAGAATGTGTATGATAAAGGGTTATGTGAAGACACATGTTTCTATTCTCCAATTTGCAGATGATACATTGTTTTTTGTAATTATAGTAATGATATGATGGATACGTTATCAAAGACAATTGGCTTGTTTGAATAGTGTTCGGGGATGAAGATCAATTTGGAAAAATCAACGTTATGTGGAATTCACATTGATGAAGAGGAGGTTTCTTTAATGGCTGAACACTTGAATTGCAAGGTGGAGCCGCTTCTGTTGCTTTATCTTGGCCTTCCTTTGGGTGGTCACTTCGAGTCTTTGGGCTTTTGGCAACCGGTTCTTGACAAAATATCCAAGATGTTGGATAGATGGAAGAGCGTTAATTTATCTCGAGGTTGAAGAATGACGCTTTGTAACTCGGTTTTATCTAGTATGCCACTTTACTATTTATCTATCTTCCTTATGTCGGTAGAGGTTAGTTCAAAGTTTGAAAAGATGTTGCGAAAGTTCTTTTGGGAAGGAAATGGTGGAGGGAAATCTTCTCATTTAGTTAGATGGAGTGTCTCCTCATTGTTGTAATCTTGTGGAGGTCTCAGTTTCGGGGTTGTAAAGCATAGGAATGTGACATTGTTAGCAAAATGGGGTTGGAGATTTATCAAAGAACCTCAGTTTTTTTTTTTTTTTTTTTTGAGAAAAGAGGTTTCAAGTATTATGGAGTCTTTCCAAATGTTTGGAACACTTTGGGAGAGGCCGGTTGTAGCCTTCGGAGTCCTTGGATGAGTATTTCAAGAATTTGGGGAAAGGTGGAGGCCTTTGTAGGTTTTAAGTTAAAAGGCTGGCAACAAAATTTTGTTTTGGAAAGATGGATGGGCAGGAGATCTAAATTTCATGCAACAATTTGCTCAGCTTTATTCCTTATCTTTGAAGCCTAATGCGGTGGTAGGGGATATTTGGATGGGGAGACTTCTTCGTGGAGTTTGGGGTTCAGGCATATGTTTAAGGAAGAGGAGGTTTCAACCTTTGCATCTTTATTGGAAGTACTATCTTCTTTTAAAGTTGGTGAAGGGGATGATCTCAGAGTGTGGAGATTGGAAGCTTCGGGGCTCTTTATTGTGAGATCGTTGACTAGATAGTTGACGTCTTCTTCTCCTATTTCAAAGAAGTTGTTTAGAATCATATGGAAGACTACGAGCTCTAAGAAGACTAATATTTTGTTGCAGATCATTCTTTATGGGAACCTTCATACGACAGAAATTCTTTAGAAAAAGGTGCCAAGGTCATGCCTTTTGCCATTAGTGTGCTGTTTGTGTTTGAAGGAAGGAGAGTCACAATCTCATATTTTCTTTGGTTGCCATATGCTCAGATGTGTTGGTTTAAACTTTTATCCTATTTCTGGTTGAGTTGGGTATTCTCGGCAGATGTCAAGGAAAATGTCTTCAGCTTCTGTTGGGTCAAATTTTTGCCTTGAGGCCATCTCTATTATGGTCTAATGCGGTTAAAACTATTATCTCAGAAATTTGGGTGGAAAGAAACTCGGGGATTTTTTATAGCAAATGTCTCCCGCGGGTGGAAAGATTTGACTCCGCAAGCTTAAAAGCATCTTCTTGGTGCACTCTTTCTAAACCCTTGGAAGATCATGCTTTAATTATATTTATCTCCCTTGGGAGGTCTTTTTGCATTCTTAGTGTTTGCCTTTTTGTGGCTTAAAGTTTTTATCTTTGTAGTTTCTTTACCTTATTGGTTTGCTTGCTGTTTTATTTTTATGGCTCTTATTCACCCCCTTTGTGGGGTTTGTATCTTTTGTACTTTTTGAGCATTAGTCTCTTTTCATTTCTTCAATGAAAAGTTTCGTTTCTTGTTAAAAAAAATGATAGTCTTTCTTTTTTGAGTTCGAATTGGAAATCGTTTACTCTAGTCATTTTTTTAGGCAAGGCAACGAACGAAATTTCATTGATAAAATGAAATGAGACTAATGCTCAAAATACAACAAAAAGAAAATAACCGACAATATCCAAAACAACATGAGACAAAACTTAAACAAGAGAGAAAACAACACCTCTTCGAAGAACAAACCAAAAGAGAGAGGAGAATAACCATAAAGATACGAGAACGTCATTTATCGATGAAAGTTGTTTCTCTTCTTAAAAAAATGATAATTGTCAGGGATGCAAGTAGGTTAATGGTATCATAACATAGTTCTCAACTGAATTCCTATATTCCATCTGGGTGCTGTTAGTTGAGGTGATTTATGACATGGAATGTGTGAGGCTAATGTGTGAGATTTATGACATAGAATGTAATAAATTAAATTTCTTAAGGTTCCACTCGAGGATAATGCATGATGTGCCTTGTTTGTGTATTAACCAAGGTACAATTCTTTTGGATGGAGTGAAAAAAACATAATTATCCTCTCTCCCTCTCTCTCTCTCTTTTCTTTTAAATTTTTGATTTTTTGATTTCTTTAAATTTCTATGAGCTATTTAATTCTTCCATATTTCATCTTTTTGATTGCATAAAATTTAAAAATATAACATTTCACAGGACGAGCTGTGATTTGGTGGCCTTACGTACTTGCCTTAATGGGAATCTTTACCATGGTTACAATGTGGGCGGTTGTTGTAACTGAAGGTTGCAGAAAAATTAAGCTGCAGTATTATGGTTTTAAACTTGCTTCAGCTGCGAGGTATTCCGATTCTCTTTTCCTGGAAAAGTTTTTTTTTTTCTTTTACCATCGTCTCATGCTGCGAGGTATTTGGTTTCTTTCACAATAAGAAGTTTCATAGTATAGAATGAGACTGACTACATTTTTTTTGCCAAATGTTAGGGTAAGATAAAGTAACATCACGTGATCTGTTTAGTTTCATCTCTTTGATCATACATGCTTTTATCAGTTGCCTTTTCATTCAATGTAGCTACTAGCTTGCATTGGCTAGGTTTTAACCAGATGTCTGGATATTGCATATTGCTGGGGCCCATATCCAATTTTTCGATTTTCTCTTGTTTGGTTCATCACTATTGTACGTTACCCTTTTTCGTTTGGTTTCTTTCCAGAGATGACTCACCAATCACTGAAGTAGAGCCTTATATACCTTTTAACATCAATCCTGCTGGGATGCAACCAATACTCACGACCACTTATCTCTTGGCGTTTCCCAGTATCGTTGCCAGGTTGTTATGTAAATATATTATATAAACATCTGCTACATTACGACGACTAAAGTTATTTTGCTTTATGTGATTGATATCAACCTTTCTTGTGTGATAATGATGCAATTTTTTATTATCAGAAAAATAATAATGCAATTTCTAACATTAGGTTTTGTACACAGCCTCCTAAATTCAAAATTCTGGGAGCATGTAAAGGAGATACTGAACCCTGAAAGTTCTATTGGTGCAGAGCCTTGGGTTTATTACTTAATATATGCAGTTTTTGTATTCTTGTTCAATATATTTGACATTGTAAGTTTCTTTACCTCATGTCTTTGAGTTTTTAAATGACTACTGCATTGGGCATGCTGCAAACATTTCTAGAATTTTATATTCTAATGTTCTGGTGTTTTACGAATTAGTATAACATTTAACATCCACTAGTAGAAAGAGTATAAAAAATGTTAAAATGAAATAGACTAAATTGAAACTTCTTAAAAAATAGAGGTTAAATTGCAAGTTATGGTGACCATTTATCTTGGAAAGATAAAAACCGAGCCACCACCCCCCGATTCTCTCTCTTCTCTCTCCTCTCGTCTTGCCCTAAGTGTCGTTTTCTGATATCCTTCGTTTGACTCCGTCGATCGCATCTCCTTCTCTTTCTCTGATAAACCCAGTTTTCCAGGAGGACGATGTGGTTAATTCTAATTTAGAATCCAACGAAGAGGTAGTTCAAGAAGGGGCGGCTTTGAATAGCTCTCAATCGGTAGACACTCTCTCGTCCCCGATTCCTTCTTCGGTAAAAGAAATCAGAGACAATTTTTGTGCAAAGTATTACTTGAGGAGAGTGGTGAAGGTTCCGCAAGGCACGGAGCAGGGTGTTCCCATCTTGATTAGCAGGGATTTCTTAGATGAGCCGTGTCTCCTCCCTTTGAACAAAGAATTTTCTTTGCAGCTTGCAGATTCAAAGGTTGGCCAGCATTTGTCTAAGTCAAAAAGTCAAGCAGATTATTCGGGTGAGTAGGCCAGAGCTAAGGTAGCGAAAGTCCCAGTTAGTGCGACAATTAGGGGGTGTCTCGATAGCTCGGAGTGGCCCTTTGCTGAGAAGTTGATAGATGATGGTAACTCAGAAGTAAGCTTAAGCAGTTCGGATTCAGTGGAATTTACCTCAATTGGAAAGTTTGAAAATAGTGTTCAAGGGATCTCTCCAGTGTTGGATACAAGCCTTCTCTTTTCATCCAATAACGGTAGCTGTTCTCACGTAAACTTTTCTTCTACTTTGAACTTGGGGGATGGTCAGATCCTCTCTTCCCATCTGGACTTGGATGCTTTTGACTGCTTAATTAAAGCTAGTGGCCTTTAGTTTCGAGGAATTTCTCCTGTGGCTTTATTCCCCTAGGATTAATGAAGATTCTGTCATGGAATACAAGGGGGTTGGGGGGTGTTTCTAAAAGGGCTAGCTTAAAAAAGTGTTAAAAAAATATGCCCCGATGTGGTGCTTATACAAGAAACTAAAATGGCCTGCATTTGACAGTAAATTTATTAAGTCTATTTGGAGTTCGAGTTCTAGAGATGTGGGTTGGGATCATCTTGAGGCAATGGGAAAATCAGGAGGTTTTTTGATATTATGGGATGAAAGTAATGTGAGTTTACAAGAAGTTCTTAAAGGAAATTACTCCATTTCAATTAGGATCCTTTATGCTGATGAACATTTATGTTGGATTACAAATGTATATGGGCCGAATAAGTACAGAGATAGGAAGCGGTTTTTTGAAGAGTGGGTTGATGTTGCAACATTTCATGTGTGTGGGAGGGGATTTCAATATCACTCGGTGGGGGCATGAGCGTTTCCCCGAAGTAAGACAAACTAGGGGAATGAGAAAATTTAACACAATATTCATGGATCTTGGGTTACTGGAACTCCCCTTGAGCAATGGCAATTTCACGTGGTCAAGATTGTGGTCGAATAGCTCCAGGTCATTGATTGATAGATTCTTTATCAGCATTGATTGGGATGAGTTGTTTGAAAACTCCAGGGTCACCAGACAGGCTAGACTATTCTCGGACCATTTTCCTTTGCTAATGGAGGCTGGCTCGATTTATTGGGGACCCTCCCATTTCGTTTCTTTAATTCTTGGTTGAATAATAAGGAGTGTGTAGTTCTTATAGAAAACTCCCTCAAGAATGACCAAGCTTATTGTTGGGCTGGTTATGCTATTTTCTTGAAATTGAGACACCTAAAAATGGCACTCAAGTCCTGGTTTGCAGAATTTGAGGCAACAAACAACAGTAGGGAGAAGAATCTGATTGATGAAATTAATTTTCTGGACAAAAAGGAGGAGCTTTCCCCTTTGACAACCCATGAGTTATCAGTCCGTTCCATAACAAAAGGGGAATTGTTAGATTTAAAATTAGCTGAAGAAAGGAACTTAATGCAGAAAAGCAAGTTGAATTGGCTTAAGGCGGGGGATGAAAATTCGAGTTTCTTCCACAGGTTTTTAGCAGCCAAAAAGAGGAGGTTGTTGATCTCAAATATTCTTTCAAACGAGGGGGAAGCTCTGGTTACTTTCAAAGCAATCGAATCGGAAATCCTTGGTTTTTTCAGCAGCCTGTACACTCAGCCACCAGGTCTTCGGTTCATTCCTTTAGGGCTGGAGTGGAAAGCGGTCTCGGAGGTATCGAGTGGAAAGCGGTCTCGGAGGTGGATAACAATCTTCTTACGACTCAATTCTCAGCTGAAGAAATTTGGATGGCAGTCAAAAAGTTGGGACGAAACAAGGCTCCAAGACTCGATGGGTTCACTATTGAATTCTACCTCAAATTTTGGGACCTTTTGAAGGTCGATATGTTGCGTGTCACGGGTGTCATGATCACACTTTCAGAAGGGTCTCGAGTGATCGTGCGGCACTTGTTCCCGCTCTTGAACAAGTAAGCCAACTTAGAGAAAAAGGATTGTCGGTGGCACAACGGTCGTATCTCGCAACCTCCACCCCCATTTCAAGAGAAAACGGTTTTCGAAAATGGGGTCAGAGAAAGTTTGGAAAATCATTTGAGAAAAGATTGTTATAGGCTAGCAAGCAAATAAGGGACAACCACGCTCACGATAGCATATAACTCCGGGTAGGAAGATTTTGAAAATTTAGCTATTACAGACTTGAACATGCAAAGTGGCGAGGAGTCATACACTCGCGAAAATACAAGGAAAAGTAAACAACCTACTCTAGGGAAAGTAAGTACATGAAACATTGTAAAAGGGGTTGGACGAGCATGCGGCCATGGGCAACACGCCCTGGACAAGCATGACCGTGACATCCTCCCCCACTTAATTGGTTGACGTCCCTGTCAACCGACTTTCTTCAAACTCAGTAATCTTGATGGCGGTTGACTTCAGGTCTTCAGCGCGCTCCCAACTGATCTCAGCTTCAGGGAGTCCCTTCCATTTTTCTAGGAACTGTTGTACATCTTTCTTTGGCCTGCCGACTCAGCGTGTTCTGTCAGCTAATATCTCTTCTACTTCCTTCTTGAAAGTGTTCTTCATGGTCACAGGAGGTCTGGATACCTCATTTCGAGTTTCATCCTCAGGATCCGGAAGATAGGGTTTCAAGTTACTTACGTGGATGACAGGGTGGACTTTCATCCACGAAGGAAGTTGAACCCTATATGATGTTTTACCGACTTTCTGGATCACTTCCACAGGGCCTTCGTACTTCCACACTAGGCGTTGGTTTTTGTTTCCCCGAAATCAGAGTTGTTCCGGCCGTAACTTAATTAACACTTTCTCCCCTGCTTGAAATTCTAAGGGGCAACGTTTTTTATCGGCCCACTTCTTCATTCTCTTTGACGCCTTCTCAAGATAAGCACGGGCCACTTCCGACGTTTGCTTCCACTCCTTAGTGAAGTTATAAGCTTGAGGGATTTTTCCCACATAAGGGTGGTCTATGAAATGGGACATGGTCGGTTGTCTCCCGCACACGATTTCCAAGGGGGTTTTCCCTGTTGCGGAACTCTGCTGACAATTGAAACTAAACTGAGCCACGTCGAGCATATCAACCCAGTTTTTCTGCCTTGCATCGATGAAATGTCGCAGGTATTCCTCTAACATGTTGAACCGTTCAGTCTGTCCATCAGTCTGCGGGTGGTAACTGGAAGAGATGTTCAGGTTTGAGCCTAATAACCTGAACAATTCTGTCCAAGAGGTCCCTGTGAATCGCCCATCTCGGTCGCTGACAATGCTTTCTGGGACGCCCCATAGTTTTACGACGTTCTTAAAGAACAATTGGGCCGTCATCTCTGCCGAACACATCTTCGGAGTCGGAATGAATGTCGCATACTTCGAAAATTTGTCGACAATGACTAGGATTGCTTCTAATTTGCCGACCTTGGGAAGGTGGGTGATAAAGTCAAGCGAGACACTTTCCCAAAGTCGCGTAGGGACTGGCAGGGGTTCCAGCAACCCTGCTACCTTTGTTCTCTCGATCTTGTCTTGTTGACAGATCAGACAGGTTTTGGTGAACTGCATAACGTTGTCACGTAGGTTTGACCAGTAGTATCCCCTTTTTAGTAGGGCATAAGTTCTCTGCCACCCAGTGTGGCCTGCCCATAGCGTGTTGTGGCACTCTTCTAACAACAACTTCCTCAAGTTCCCCGAACGGGGCACGTACAATCGATTGCCTCTAGTGAGCAAGAGGTCATCTTCCACCCGGAATCGCTGGGTTTCCTTCTCGAGCTAGTTGAATGATCGTCTGTGTCGTGGGATCATTACTCAGGTGATCTTTGATATTCTCGCGAATCGTTCTGTTTAACCTACTGTTTTTCAAGTGAACTAGCATGCACAGGGTTGCATGCTCGCTTTTGCGACTAAGAGCGTCTGCAGCTTGGTTAGCCCGACCGGGCTTATGCTCGAATTAGAAATCGAATTCAGCCAGATATTCTTGCCAGCGTGCTTGCTTAGACGAGAGCCTTGGTTGGTTGAAAAAGTGACAGATCGAACTATTGTCCGTCTTCACACAAATTTGGCTCCCAATAGGTATTGTCTCTAGGCTCTTAGACAATGGACAACCGCTAGCATTTCTTTCTCATAAGCGACATACTTCCTTTCCGCTTCATTCAACTTTCGACTTTCGGACGCGATGGGGTGGTCGTCTTGTAGGAGGACGCCACCCAATGCAAAGTCAGATGCATCGGTCTCGATCTCGAAGGGTTTGGTTACATCGGCAATACTGAGCACCGACCCTTCCATCATTGCCTTTTTTAGATCTTCAAAGGCAGAATTACACTCTGAGGTCCAGTTCTAACTAAGGTTCTTCTTCAGCAGGTCGGTCAGGGGACCTGTTCGTTTCGAGAATCCTTCCACGAATCGCCTGTAGTAATTGGCTAATCCTAGGAAGGATCGTAGCTCAGTGACTGAGGTCGGTACCTTCCAGTCTCGTGTGGCCTCGACCTTTCCGTCTTCCATTTCGATTTTCCCACATTCGATTACGTGCCCTAAGAAGCTTATACGTTCCTGGGTAGAAGAGCATTTCTCCTTCTTCACGTATAGCTGATTCTTCCTCAATTTATCAAAGACAAGTCGAAGGTGGACCTGGTGTTCTTCCAATGTTGGACTATAGACCACAATATCGTCCAGGTAGACCACCACGAACTTGTCAAGGTACTCGTGGAACACTTGGTTCATTAGAGTGCAGAAGGTAGCTGGAGCATTGATGAGGCCGAAAGGCATTACAAGGAATTCAAAGGCCCCATATCTGGTGACGCATGTCGTTTTAGGCTCGTCCCCTTCTGCAATGCGAACTCGGTAGTACCCTAATCTCAAGTCTAGTTTGGAGAAGTACTTTGCCCTGTGGAGACAATCAAACAGGTCAGTTATAATGGGCAGTGGGTACTTGTTACGGACGGTGAGCTTATTTAGAGCTCTATAGTCAATACACAAATGGAGACTGTCGTCTTTTTTCTTCTGAAAGAGGACTGGGGCTCCATAGGGAGCTTTTGCTGGTATGATGAATCCAACATCTAGAAGTTCGTCGAGTTGTTTGCGAAGTTCAACCAACTCAGGAGGTGCCATACGATAGGCATTTTTGGCAGGTGGTTTGACACCAGGTATCAACTAAATCTCGTGATCGATTCCCCTTCTCGGGGGTAAGGTCTTCGGCAAGCTATCGGGCATAACATCGACATACTTGTCTAGGACGCCCTGAATTTCTTTCGGCACCGCCTGTTATCTACTTTTCTCTTCCAGTAAGGGAATGACCATAAATGTTGGTTCATCGTGGGCAAGACCCCTCTTCAGCTGAAGGGTTGATATCATTCTTGTTTCATGTGGTTGTTTGATGATGGTTTGAACGACCGTGGGGTTGGACCCCGTAATCACCAAACAGTGGGCATGATGCATAGGTATCACTTTGTGTTCGAGGAGGAATTCCATCCCCAACACCACATCGAAGTTATCCATTTTAACTACGTTTATGGCCATTCCCTTACTAGAAGGGGAAAACAAAGAGCAAGCAGTGCCGAAAGAAATTCAGGGCGTCCTAGACAAGTTTGTCGATGTCATGCTTGTCCAAGTTATGTTGCCCATGGCCGCATGCCCATTCCAACCTCTTTTAGCTTGCTTTCATGTATATACTTTTCTTTTAGCTTTTTGTTTACTTTTCTTGTAATCTTGTTGGCATATGACTCCTCGCCATTTTCATGTTCATGCCTGTAAAAGCTATAATTTCATATAATATACTATAGGGGGATGCGACTAGTCGTCAAGTCTTCCTACCCGAAGTTATATGCTATTGTGAGCGTGGTTGCCCCTTATTTGCTTGCTAGCTTATGACAATCTTTTCTCAAATGATTTTCCAAATGTTTTCCAAACTTTCTCTGATCCCGTTTTTCGAAAACCGTTTACTCTTGAAACGGGAGTGGAGGTTGCAAGATACGGCCGTTGTGCCACCGGCGATCCTTTTCCATTAAGTTGGCTTACTTGTTCAAGAGCGGGAACAAGTGCCGCACGATCACTCGAGACCCTTATGAAAGTGTGATCGTGACACTGCGCTTCTATAGTAATGGTCACATTAACTCAGTTCAAAAGGAGAATTTCATTTTCCTCATACGAAAGAAGGGATATGCTAGCTCGGTGGATTCGATGGATGATGGTGTAGTGAACCCAAAATTTTCTATTTTCATCGATGGTCGGCCAAGGGGGCGTATTGAAGCTTCAAGGGGGCTCAGGCAAGGCGACCCGTTGTCTCCTTTCCTGTTTTTGCTAGTTGCGGAGGTGTTGAATGCTTTGATAGATAGGGTGGCTCGTCAGGGGTTGTTTGAAGGTTTCAAGATGGGGCACGATGGGGTTCACATTTCTATTCTGTAGTTTGCTGATGACACATTGTTTAGCAAGGATAATGATGATATGTTGGGCCATCTGGTTAGCACTGTTCGGCTATTTGAGGCTTGTTCAGGGTTGAAGATCAATTGGCTAAAATCCTCTGTTTGCGGGATTAATATTCCTAGTTCTGAAGTTGAGAGGGTGGCGGGTAATTTGGGTTGTAAGAGTTGCAAGTTGCCTTTTTCATATCTTGGCCTCCCTTTGGGTGGTCACTCGAAAGGCCTTTCTTTTTGGTAGCCCGTGATTGATAATTTCGAGAAGTGATTGGATCGTTGGAAGCGTTTTAACCTCTCTAAGAGTGGCCGGTTGACTCTTTGTTTCTCGGTGTTGGAAAGTTTGCCTCTCTATTTCTTTTCGATTTTTGAATTGCCAGCGCAGGTATCTCTAATTTTGGAGAGGTTAATTAGATCCTTCTTTTGGGAAGGTTCTACAAGTGGTAAAGTCTCGCATCTAGTTTGGTGGAAGGAGGTTGCTAAACCGTGTTGCTCGGGTGGGATAGGAATTGGTGCTTTGAAAGTTAAAAATCAAGCCCTTTTAGCCAAATGGGGATGGCGTTTTTCAGTAGATACTTCTTCGTTATGGAGGCAGGTGATTGTGAGCATTCATGGGATAGCAGAAAACGGTTGGGATGCCTCAAGTTCTCGATATGTGTCTGTAGTACGTGGGTGAATATCATGAGAGCATGGGTTTGGGTGAATCATCTGGTAGTTTTTAAGCTGGGCAATGGGAGTTATTTTCGGTTTTGGCATGATCCTTGGGTGGGAACTTTTCCCCTTAAGGAAAGATTTCATCCTCTATTCTTGTTGTCAACCTTTCAGGCAGCATGTGTGGTTGATCTCTGTGACAAGAATACTAGCTCTTGGGGGCTTTCCTTTAGACGTTTACTAAAGGAGGAGGAGTTAGCATTATTTGCGGAACTTTTGTTGATCTTGGATAGGGTTAAGCCTTCCTCTTCCATAGATACAAGGTCTTGGGGGGCGGATCCTTGAGGGGTGTTTACTGTCAAGTCCCTCATTAAACAGTTAGCCACTCATCAGTCCCTGAATAATTTGGTTTATAAAGCTATTTGGAAAGCCAAATGCCCCAAAAGAGTTAAAGTTTTGATGTGGGTCCTTGCTTTTGGAAGTTTGAATACTGTTGATGTTTTGCATAAAAGATTGCCTTCTACGGTTTTTGCAACCTTCAATTTGCCTACTATGCTTCAAAGCTGCTGAAAATGGGGTCCATCTTTTTTTGGAGTGTGGTTATACCAGGAAATATTGGGACATCTTATTTCAGAATTTCAATGTTTGTTGGGCGTTTTCGGGGAATCTTAAAGAGAACATTCTTCAGCTTCTTGTAGGGCCTATTTTTGAGAAAAAGGCCGCGGTGCTATGGGGGAATGCTGTGAAAGCTATTTTATCAAATATTTAGTTTGAGCAGAATCAACGCATGTTTGAAGGGAGATCTTTAGCTTGGGAGGCTCGTTGGGATGCCATTCACCTTAAGGCTTCTCCCTGGTGTGATCTTTCCAAAGTTTTCGAGGATTTTTCTGTTTCTGATATTAGTCTAAATTGGACTCTTTTATCTCTTTGTGCTAGTTTTTGTTTATACTTTTGCATTGTTATAGCATGGTTTAGTTTCCTTTTCTGTACTATGAGCTACTAGCTCCTTCATTTTCTCAATCAAATCTCGTTGTTTCCTTGTCAAAAAACTATATCTTGGATTTAATATCCTACAAGTTTCCTGAGCAATAATAGTAAGGTCAATTAATTATCTTATAAGAATAGTGAGGTGTACTCAAGTTGGTCTGAACACTCACGAATATAAACGAATAAGGACAAAGTTAAAAAAAAAACACCCAAACAACTGAGACTAAAACATATATTTAACCTCTTTCATCTTCTTACCTAACTAAACTCTTGAATAACTATCTATTTGTACGATGAACTCATTTGTAATTTGTAGTAGTCGTGAATCCTTACATGTTGGTCCGTTTAAATGCATCTGATTGTCCTCGATAGTTTCTTCACTTCCACTGATTCCTTCTAAATGTGCAAAGCCGTGGTGGTTGCAGACTGCACTCCATTCATATTTTCATGTGTTGATAAATTAAATGATGGTCTAAGAATGGTTAATAAACAAATGAAAAACCTGAATTAATTCAAAAAAGGATACATAAGGAAAAAAAAAACAGGAAATTAGTAATATCAGTTTAACAAAGTTTTGTATTTTTGCACACTTGTACAAATCCATTTGTACTTTTTCTGTGTTTTTCATTAACATAGATTTGAGTCCTTTTGTTCGACTCCTAGGCGAAGAGAAGCCCTATCCTACTTTTTTGGTGGTTTGTTATCTTGTTTCCAAATGACAATAAAGCCCATTGGAAATTTTACCTTTCAAAATGTGGTAGAAGCTGGTAAACGTTTGCATCTGCATCTCTAGAGCATCACTATGTACTTGAGAGCATGCCCAAATTATTCTTGTGTTTCATTAGTCTGCAATTCATAGAATGAATTGGAGCCTTTTATTTTCTACCCTCGGTATTTGTTAATTAGGTTACTATAGAAAGTAAATAAAGGAACTCCCTTGGCATCTCTTTTATGCACAAGATATCAACTGCAACAATATGATGTCTGCATTGTTTTCTATTCTAAATAATATGATATATGCTTTGATTTCTATTCTAAGCAATATGATATATGCTTTGATTTCTATTCTAAGCAATATGATATATGCTTTGTTTTCTATTCTAAACAATATGATGTATGCATATAACTATGTAAAAGTGGCTACTTCTAGGAGGCCATAGGTTTGATTCTCTCAACTCTGCCTGTCATGCAATATTTTCAAATATAATGATATAAAGTGAACTCGATTGTTTTACTCATTCCTTTACTCATCCAGGCCAACTTGCCAAAAGAGATTTCAGACTATTTAAATAAGATGGGAGCAAGGATACCAAACATTAAACCTGGGAAAGCTACTATTGAGTACCTCACAAAAATTCAAGCGTCAACACGCTTTTGGGGTATATTTTATCATTGAATTTGTGGTTTTAATGATGTTGGCTTTCCTAGCTTACCATTATTTTCATATTTTTGGTTGGTTTGTCTTTTTGACTTTGCATAATTGTAGGAGGGCTATTGTTGAGTTTTTTGGCAACAACATCATCTCTTCTTGACCATTATTTACGCAGTATTAATGCTGGCTTTGCAATTGGTTTTACGTCAGTTCTGATCATTGTAAGTACAAAAATGTTTTATCATTGCTTGAGTCCTTGGAAAACGCAATGACACTGGTGGGTTCACCAAAACAATGCTAACTAATCATAGTTATAAAATAAGTTGCTGTATGTTCACTATTCAGGTGGGTTCGATTATTGAACTCAGGAGATCTTATCAAGCATATAATGTGATGCCAAGTTTGAGCAATGCATTGAGGCGTTATGGTGTATGACATAACAAGTTCAAATGATGATGCTTCTAAGCGGTTCTGTATTTGAGAGCCTCCAGAGGATCCAATAATCTCCCTCAAGAATAATTGACTGGTTGCTACAGGCTCGAAGGTGAAGCAGAACAGAGAAAATATCGTCCCTTCCTCAATTCATTCTTTAATAGTATTAGTATTGCAGGGTTTCAGAATGGTGTGCATCCATCCATACTGTGTACTAATGCAAACCCCCACAAAATTTTGATCTTCCGGACTTTGAAACATGTATTGGTTTCAGAAGGGACGCAAGCATTGGAATGATAAATAATGCTATGTATTGGTAGTGGTTTACAAAATGTGTATAAAATGTGGTCATGGTTTGAAGATCTGATTATATTGCTGTTGCTATTGCTGTTTGGCTGGAAAAAAAAAAAAAAAGTTTTTAAGGGGAAGATTTATCCTTTAGATATAGGCTTAGTTATTGGGCTTTAATTATATTAACCACAGTAACTAACTAACAACCTATCTTAATCTATATCAATTTTCCCTTCATGAAAAGAACTCGTCCTCGAGTTAAACAAGAAGTTCATCCGGAGAAAAATAGGTAGATAATCTGAAATATTGAAAGTGTTAGATATGTTGTATCATTTTAGAAGTTCTACCACATAAGCATTGTTGCCAATTTTTTAAAAGATCCGACACGGTCCAATTTTCTTATTTTGCAATTTATTACAAGTTCTTGAAATCTTTCTTTCTTAAGATGTACAAAGAATAAATCATCTTCAACAAACTCCTAATGCTTCTTTTAATGTTAGCAAATTGGGCATATTTAGCATTAGCTTCTTGAAGATGGTATGTGACTTCTTTGTGTATTTTTTGAACTCGATCAACCATCACTTCAACTTCTAACCTCAAATTTGCAGCACTAAGCAAACTAATAAGATCAAGAGTTAAGTGAGGAGGGTTAGTGTATACTACCTCAAAGGTGGTTTGCTTGAGGATCGATTTTTCATGTTGTTGAAAGCAAATTCAACTTGTGGTGAACAAAGGTCCCATTGTTTCGGCTTATCACTGCTTAAACACTAAATTAAATATCCCAAAGTTCTATTTGTGACTTTGGTTTGACCATCAGTTTGTGGGTGACAAGTGATGTTATACTTTTAAGTGGGTATTAAACTTGCACCAAAGACGCTTCAAAAAATGGCTTAAAAATTTTGTATCCCTATCACTAGTAATGGTTTTAGAAATTCCATGTGGTCACTTCTTTACAAAAAGGTTAGCAATATGAATATCACCATTAGCTTTTCTACTTGGTATAAAATGAACCATTTTGCTAAAACGGTCATCCACAATATGTTGGGGTTTTATATCTTAAACTCATGTAGTTTGTAAATATTCGATGAAATCAATAGAGAGTTATTATTCATTATTTTTTGTGTTCTCGCATTTAAAACTTGAAAACCATAAACTAAGCTCTAGTGTTATGATTATGAGACTTGAACAGTTTGTAGTAGACAGGTAGGATCTTGTTCAAGTGTGTAACCCAAATGGTCTATAGTATATGAATAAGGTTGGAAACTTCATCCTAGTAACACTATGGGTACAACCCACTTTGTATTTGATACAAACGATCCAACTCGTTCATGTAGTTGACATGCGAGTGGGGGCATCTTGTGCGATGAGTTCGTACAAGACCGGTCCGTGAGCCTACTGATGTAACATCGTTAACAGATAAGGTCTAATAGTTTATAGATAACCATTAGTTACTCGACCTGAATCTTGAGCGGGTTATGAACTTCTGTCTGTAGGGGCTTGTTCTTAAACTAGTATGGGTGAGAGTGGCCAGAGCTGCCGACTCAATATGCCTAATAAAATCTCGTGGGGAGCTGAGAACTTAACTCTGCGAGATGGAATTCACTCGTTCCCGAGCTAGGGAAATTAGATCGATTGTTCTCTTAAGAGCTGAATCTAGGTCTTGAACAATAGGACCCCATTCTCTCACTGGTTCGAGAGGGACTTTGTTTATGGTAGGACCATAAACAAGTTATTCATTAGAGGATCAGTGACACTTAAGGAGCAAGATGTAATCACAGGGGTAAAATGGTAATTTAACCCAACTGTGATTACAAACAATCTGTGAAGGGTCGACTCATGGGCATTTGTTAAATCAATGGACACAACTTGTTCTAAAGTGAGGAGAATGCAACTTCGAGTCTATAATGGAATGACTCATAGTTAATGAATGTTGGTCAACCGAGTCAAAGAGTTTGATCGGTTGACCTCACATCATTGGAGCTCATGAACTGTAGGTCCATTAGGTCCCTCCGTTGGCTCAACGTGGATATATTGAGGGGGTATAAAGTTTTGGAGCAAACTTGAAGTGTTCAATTTCGTAAATGGGAGTTATATCGATTATATGTGATATAATCGATATAATATATAGTTTAATGTATTTGATTCATAATAAACTATATACTATATTTGGATAAATTTTTAAATATTGTTTTAGTATGAAATTGTTTCATATTAAATACTAGAGGAAATAACTGAATTGAGAGACAAGCAAAATTGATATGATTCAATTTGTAAAGTATATGATACATTATAATGCAATTATGCAAATATAATTAACATAATAAGGTATATCATATGTGCATTAAAATTTAAACTATAGTCTTTAATATGAATCCTATTCACATTAAAACAATACTTTAACTCTTTCAAATATTTAATTCTCTCCAACTTTAATCTTGAATCATATCCAAAATTAAATTTATATAATAAAGTTTTAATCAGCATAAAAACTTTATATTATAATACATCTTCATACACTAAAGGGAAAAATACATTTTTAGTCCCTCATGTTTCGAGTTTGTGTCTATTTAGTCCATATGTTTCAAAATCAGACAATCGAGTCCCTGAATTTAGTTAAATAGTTCGATTGGGTCCTTAGCCGTTAATTATTTTTAACAGAGGCTGACATGGATATTTTTAATATTAAAATAACAATAATAACAAAAAAAAAATATATTATTATTAAAAATTATTATAATATTCCTTCTCTCTCCCTCTCTCCCTCTCTCACTTTCTCCCTCTTGTCCCCTTCTCCCTTCCCTTCCTCTTCTTCTCTCTCTTCTATGCGTCATCCAAATTTCTTTTTTTTTTCTTCTTATAGCAAGGAAAAGCAGAGGATGAAGAAGAATGGCAGAAGGGCCACGATTGGGTGGCAGAGCATGACAAAATGGAAAACAGTGAAATCTAAAGCGCAACGGATCTAGGCATCGGACTCGTGGCGCGACAAACAGGCTTGGGTTGTGCATCACTCTACATTTTGGCGACCAACGACGTGAACTCGGGCCTGAACGGCTAGGGCGACTAGTCTGGCGTGCGAACGACAAAGCGCAACTCGCGAATGGCGAAGCTTGGCTCCAGTCAGGCGTTGACGCCAGATTCGCTTCAGACCTGCTCTGTCGGTCGGAAGATCTAGTGTGCAACGTCGGTCGGTGAATTGACTGTAATCTACAACAGAGCAGGTGCATGTCATGCTTGATTTATGTTATGAATGTTTTCCATAGAAGAAATAAGATCATAAATAAGCGAAAAAGATTTTTTTTTTTTATGGCAGAATCAGAAGGAAAATAAAAAAAATGAAACTTACAGAGATTTGCGTTTGTCTATGAAGGTGATAGGACAAGAAGAGTAGCCAGAAGCAATGAATTGAAAAGTTTCACCAAGGAGAGGCCAACCCAGTTCCCTTTTGGAATTCCATCATTATTTTGAATATGCTACTTCATCTTCTTCTTCAACCAAAACCAACTCTCTTTTTCAACCCAGCGGATTCCGTCGTCGGTGCGTTCTTCTTCCTCCTCTTCTTTGGCCAGCTATCGGAAAGGAAAAAAAAGAAGGAAGGATCGGATGGACACACAGAAGAGAGAGACGGAAGAGGAAGGGAGAAGGGGATGGGAGGGAGAGAAAGAATATTAAAATAATAATATTATTATTTTATTTTGTTATTATTATTATTTTTAAATTATTATTTTAATATTAAAAACGTCTTAGTTTCTGTTATTATTATTATTTTTAAATTTTATTTTGTTGTTATTATTATTATTTTTAAAAATAATTAACGGTTAAGGACCCAATCAAACTATTTAACTAAAATTTGGGTCTCGATTGTCTGATTTTGAAACATAGGGACTAAATAGACACAAACTCTAAATATGAGGGACTAAAAAGGTATTTTTCCCTACATTAAATTAATTCTCAAAGTGAATTTGAACATTTCAAATTCTAATTAAGAACTAGTAATCTCAGAACATTTTACGAGCTAGAAAGTGGACCTAATGAACTTATAGTTCAGAAGTTCCAACGATACAAGATTAATTAGTTAATCTCATTAATCGCTTAATTGACATTCGTTAACTGCGGGTACACTTTACAAAAGACCCGCAACTACACTCTTCTCACTACAGATATTTTTCTGTGTTCATGGATAAAGACCAATAACAACAAGTCAATCCTTCACAAGTGTTTGTAACTCCAGCTGGGTCAAACTACCGTTTTACCCCTAGGTTACATCGATGACCTTAAGTACCAATGTTTCTCTAATGAACAACCTGTTTATGATCCAACTAATAAACAAAAATCCCTCTCGGGCCAGTGAGAGGGTAGGGTCCTTTATTCAAGTCTTGGAGACACCACTTAAGAGAACACTCATTTACTTACCCTAAGTTGGGAAGAAGTGAATTGAATTCCATCTTCCTAGGATAATTCTGTTGGGTTTTATGCCCTAAAACTCGTAGTTTGTAAATAATGTTCTAATTAAATCAATAAAACGTTATTGTTATCAATAAAGAGCTATTGTTTATTATTATTTTCTTCATTGCCTTAAGTTAACCCTAAATCCAATAAACTAACATCCAAGGTTGTCGTATGTCTCTTGAACTGAATGTAGTGGACATATGAGGATCTCAGTTCGAGATACAACCTAAAGGGTCTATAGTAAGGGGATAAGATTGGGTACCTCATCCTGGTAATAACATGAATATGACGCACTTTGTATTTGATACAAACATAGTGATCCTAACGTGTTTGTGTAGACGATATGTGAGTGAAAATATCCTATGTAATGAGTTTGCATAAGACCGAACCAAAAAATAGTAATCACTAGGTGTAACTCCGTTGACTAGTTAAGTTTCTATTTCAATAGGATGACCTAGGCAACTTGATCTCAATCCTAAGCAGGTTACGAACTCTTGTTTGCGAGGGATTGTCCTTTGACTAGTATGGGTGAGAGTGACTCGAGACGTCGACTCAATATACCTATCTACTTGGGGACAAGACCGAGCAGGCAGCTGGGGACTTAACCTAACAAGATGAAATTCACTCATTCCCGCCTATTAGGGTAAGTAGATGAACGTTCCCTTAAGTGGTGTCTCCGAGACTTGAACTGTCACATCCCGTCCCAGCTTACTTGCCTAACCTAGGAAGAGATGCAAGGACAAAGATAAGCAAACCTCTTGTTGGCTTTCTTTGACTAACCCAAGACTTAACTTAAATTAAATGTAACACAACATGTTTGAACAAGCAAAATTAAGCACTGATATACACTTATAAATGAAACTTATTCACTTCCATTACTATGTTCTTAGGTAATCATAAAGCTTCCATGTTTATTACAACCCATCTAATATGTTCTCACTACAAACCATATACAAAAGAAAGTGTATATACAAGGAGCTAAATGGCGTGGTGGCAAATAGGTCTTGTAAAGGCTAAGCACTGGAAACTCGTCTGCTACCTGGGAAGAGTAGACATAAAGAAAACGTGAGCTAGGAAGCCCAGTGAGTGTCTATTATAAGCTCAAAGGTGAAGCATAATAATGACAGATTATAAGTAGAAAATAGCTTAACATAAACAAACCATGCTTTCAATTTACAGGTTTAAGTCACCACTTATGCATAACACATAACTCATAATGTAGTATTATATTGAGTGTAGATAGATCAATAATGTAGAAGCTCATAACAATAAAACACATAGTATGATACCACTTTCGAACCATAGAGGTGGTAGAGTTACATTTATACCAATAAGGTTCATACCTCTCTCACGTGCACGTGGAATACCTTTGGCCATTTGGTTTTCCCTAATACCTTCTCTATGTCCTTCAGTATTAAGGTAAGACCATTTACTACTCGAATACCTTCTCATTGTCCTTCAGTATCGGGAAATTATGATTCATTCCCCCCTAAGTACCTTCTCGAATGTCCTTCAGTATTAAGGGTTAACCTCAAACAAGGGCATAATTTGTTTACCATGGAAATCATGTCTTTATAACACATACAACAATTTCTCGACATTTTCACATTATCTTCTAAACATGTTCCCAAGTGGATTTACACAAAACATTCTCTAAAGGAAAACATACTTTCATAATTTAGTTTCCATACTTGGATTTATAGTTACAAACTAATTCAAAACATGCTTAGGTTCCATCATGAACTTTATGTTAGAAACTCCATGAAGCCCTACATAATTAGTTCAAACAGGATTCTATGTTCAACAATTATGTTTTTGAAGTAAAACATAGGTTAAGCATAATTCTATAATAGAGTCACTCACAATCACCAAAAGAGTTCCAAGGGTTATACGCTTTTCCTATATCCGTTCGCCCTGAAAATGAAATTAGTAATATCAATTCTTTCCCCTATGCACCTTAGAAACAGATCTAATTCAGTCCCATAACTCAATTCAGAATAGACATACACACAATTGGCTGTAAGGTATATAGTTATGGAAGAGAATCTCCTTCAATCTCTTGCTAGCAGTTTTTCCCTTGCACCTAAAATTACAGGTTCAACTTTCAGCTTGGGTTCCTCAAAATTTATCAACACAACTACCAAATATTTTTTGATAAACCTCAAGGACAACATCTTAGCTTACTTACCTCAAAATTTCAGCTTCTAATTCCTCTTAATGAGCTCAAAATAGACTGAACTCCTCACACTGTTCTGCTACCCGAGAACTTTGAACACCTCTCACTGTTCCGCACTTTTCTCCTTCATCCTCTCTGTATTTTTCCTAAAGTCGACCAGTTTCGTATTCTACACTCAATATATGAGATTTTGACTAAAAAATCAACGAATTGGACTCAGTAAATTGAGAGATATGATCGTTTGAAGATGACCCATTTTCCAGCTGCTTGCTGTTTTTCTGCGAATTTGACAACACCTACTTCCCTTGTTTAACTCCGAGGCTTCACCTCCCTTGGCCAGCTCCTCCTTCAATATTTACATCATAATCACCTTTTTAAAACACCAAAATAAGTGTGTAAATAAACACTAAGCATTTAGCCAACTTATCCTAAGTTTGTGAGACATATGATCTTCCATTCAATACATGATGCACCTAAAACTTCTCCAATTTGCTAATGATTTGAACTTACTTCAATGCAACTTTTAATATGCTCATTTCAATGGCTTACCTATCTCCTTATGAAGCTTAGACACATTGTAGCTCCAAATTCAATAGATTCCCAAATCCGATCACGACATCATTTAGTGCAACCTATACGATTTTGCATATTTCAAAACATCATGAATGAGTGCAAAATGATAAAAGAAAATAGAGTTTAGGGATTACAATTTACTACCCCCTTAAGAGGAATTTCGCCCTCGAAATTCAGCAAGAGAAAAGTTTTGGGTACTTTTCTTTCATTTGGTCTTCGCTCTCCCATGTTGCTTCCTCGACGTCGTGATTTCTCCACAACACCTTTACCAGTGGTATTGACTTGTTCCTAAGCACTTGTTCTTTCCGATCCAGTACTTGTAGAGGTTCTTCCTCATATGATAGATTCTCCTTAAGTTGTATTGGTTCTACCTTGAGCACATGTGATGGATCAGAAATGTATTTCCTCAACATTGATACATGAAAAACATTATGTACCCGAGACAATTCTATCGGTAAAAACTAATCAGTAGGTCGATAGCCCTACACGTTCCGAGATCTCGTAAGGCCCTATATATCTCGGCTCGCTTTCCCTTCCTTCCGAACATAAAATACTCTTTCCACGGGGATAGTCTCAGAAAACTTTGTCTCCGATTTCAATTCTAAATCTCTTCTTCGTTTGTCGGCTAGCTCTTTTGTCTATCTTGTCTTTGTTTTCAGTCTTTCCCTGATAAATTTAACATTCTCCGAGGTAACTTGGACCAACTCGCCCTATCAGCTTCCTTTCTCCTACCTCCCCCCAACAAATAGGGGTTCTACATTTCCTTCCATATAATGCCTCAATGCGGTGCCATTCCGATGCTAGAATGATAACTATTATTGTATACAAACTCCATCAATGATAGGTGAGTCTCCCACTTCCTTTATATTGCAATCACGCATGCTCAAGCATGTCTTCGAGGGTCCGAATGGTTCTTTCCGATCGACCATCGGTTTGTGGATGAAATGTTGTACTAAAGTGCAACTTAGTTCCCAAGGCCTCTTGGAGACTCGGCCAGAACTTGGAAGTAAATCTCGAATCCCTATCCGACACAATAGATACTGGGGCTCCGTATTGGCTTACAATCCTGTCAACATATAATTTAGCAAGCTTATCCAGAGTAAAAGTTACCTTGACGGGTAAGAATCGAGCAGTCTTAGTCAATCTGTCTACTATCACCCAAATCCCGTCATAACCACTCGGTGTTCGGGGAAGTCGAAATAAGAAATCCATCGTTACATGCTCCCACTTCCATTCAGGTATTGGGAGTGGATTTAGAAGCCCTCCTGGTTTCTGCCGTTCAGGTTTCACCTGCTGACAAATTAAACATTTAGAGACATACTCTGCTATTTCCCATTTCATTCCTGGCCACCAATAATGGTTCTTTAAGGTCCGATACATCTTTGTACCTCCTGGATGCATCGCATAGGCTGAACTATGTGCTTCTTCTAGTATTGCATTTCTCAAAGTTTCATCTTTAGACACACAAAATCTACCATACTTCATCAACGCTCCATCACGCCTTACTTCGTAATCTGCTCTCTGATTCAAGTTCACCTCTTCTATCAATTTCTTTAGGGTAGGGTCTTTAGCCTGACTTGAGATAACATCATTAATCAAGGTAGGTCTTACCTGAAAATGAGCTAACAAGTTCCCTTTGTCACCAACATACACTTTTGCATTAGAACTCTTGAGTTCCTCAAATGAAAGCCACTCTAACAAAGATTAAGTGAACCCCTACGTTGCTTCGACTTCCACTCGCATTGCATCATTTACAACATTAGCCTTCCCGGGGTGGTATTCAATCGTGCAGTCATAATCTTTTATCAATTCAAGCCACCGCCGTTGTCTCAAATTCAACTCTTTTTGTTTGAAGATGTATTTTAAACTTTTATGATCTGTGTAAATACAACACTTCTCACCAAACAGATAATGCCTCCAAATCTTTAAAGCTAACAAAACTGCTGCAAGCTCCAGATCATGAGTAGGATAATTACATTCATGCTTTTTTAACTGTCTTGAGGCATAAGCAATCACTTTCCCATCCTGCATAAGTACACATCCAAGGCCCTGATGTGAGGCATCACAGTAAACCTCAAACTCTTTTCCCGTGGTGGGAGAGCTAGTACCGGTGCTGTGACAAGTCTGTTCTTTAACTCTTGAAAACTTTTTCCACACTTTTCACTCCACTCGAACTTCGTATTCTTCTTTGTCAAACTGGTTAATGGAAGAGCTATCTTCGAAAATCCCTCGACAAAACGTCGATAGTATCCTGCAAGTCCCAAAAAACTACGGACTTCCGTTATTGAAATGGGTTGCTCCCACTTTACTATAGCTTCTGTCTTTTGAGGATCCACTTGAACTCCAGCTGCTGACACTACGTGTCCCAAAAACACAACCTGTTCCAACCAAAACTCACATTTACTAAATTTAGCATACAACTTCCGATTTCGTAATGTCTGTAGCACTAGTCTGAGATGTTCTGCGTGCTTCTCTTTACTTTCTGAATACACCAAGATGTCATCAATAAATACTATCACAAACTGATCAAGATAAGGATGAAATACCCGATTCATGAGATCCATGAATGCTGCTGGGGCATTTGTTAACCCGAATGGCATTACCAAGAATTCATAATGCCCATACCTTGTCCTGAAAGCTGTTTTTGGTACATCAGAATCATTGATCTTCAGCTGATGGTAACCTAATCGTAAATCAATTTTGGAAAACACTGATGCACCCTTTAGTTGATCGAACAGGTCATCTATGCGGGGCAAAAGATATTTGTTGCGTATTGTTACCTTATTCAGTTGTCGGTAATCAATACATAATCGTAATGTCCCATCCTTCTTTTTAACAAACAACACAGGTGCTCCCCACGGAGATACACTTGGTCGAATATAACCCTTATCCACCAACTCCTGCAACTGAGTTTTCAATTCCTTCAATTCCTTTGGTGTCATCCTATACGGGGCTTGAGATATTGGCGTTGTTCCTGACATCAGGTCTATGGTAAACTCCACCTCTCTATCAGGTGGCAACCCTGTTAGCTCTTCTGGGAAGACATCTAAATACTCACATACTACTGGAATGTCTTCAGTGTTTCGATTTACTCACTTTGGTGCACAAACTACATATGCAAGATATGTTTGTACAACCTTTCTTCAATAATTTTCCAACTTTAATAGTTGATATCATACAAGTAGGCAATATCTTCCTATGCCCCTTAAACACAACCTCGATGTCGCTTTGATTTCCTCAACACAACTTCCTTCCTATGACACCATTTAAGGCATGATACCTAGATAAGAAATCCATCCCCAAAATAACGTCGAACTCTTGGAGATCTAAGGGAATCGATTCGATTGTCATGGTCATACCATTCACTTCCAATCGCATACAATTAGTATAAACACTACAAACTATCGACATATCACCAATAGGAGTATAAATACACAACTCCTCAGATAAAGGTTCTAACTTCGCAACAATGCTAGCAACAAACATTTTAGAGATAAAAGAATGTGTAGCTCCTGGATCTAATAATGCATGTGCAGGTTTACTACAAATAGAAAGTGTACCCGTAACAACTTCTGGTGCATCATCTGCCTCCCTGTTTGTGTCATGGCGTAAATCTTTCCTCTCGTTGTGGGGTTTCGACCTACTCCGCCTTTTGCTTAGCACTACTAGTGCCTTCTCCTCCAGCTGCCCCAGTATTTTGCTGCTGGTTCACAGTATGCGATGTAGTTCTCTGTCCCACCATGCCTTCTTGCATTAATTGGGGGCATTCCCTTTTGAAGTGACCACCTTGCCCACAGTTGAAACATACATTTTCGCCACTCAAACATCGACCCCAATGATACTTTCCACAAGTGTTGCACAAAGGTTTCCTTCCTGAACTTGCAACTGACTCACTGGGTTGCCTTATACGGGAGTCCCTCGCTGGTCCCATAAGGAAACTTGATCCTTGCTGCCTCTGTCTTTCCCCACGTCCACCTGTACCAGTCCTTGGAGTAGACTGCCCACCACGATGGGGTTTAAAGCTCCCTTTTCTTGAAACTCCTGGAGTGAATCTCCTATTATCTCCTCGTTGGAATCGGTCTCGTGGTAAATCAACAGAATAAGTGGTATGACCACCACCTACAACCCCTTTTCTCATTCTGTCATCTACCAGGCTTCGCTCTACCCGTAATGCCGTCTCAACAAGCTTGGATAACTCAACCCACTCCGAACTTGCTGTCACAGGCGTTCTGATCACTGTTCGTAGACCATCCTCGAACCTCTTGCATCGATCTGTCTCGTTTGCAACAATAGTGCTAGCATACTTTGATAATTCTGTGAACTTCTTCTCATATTCTTCATCGCACATCGATCCTTGAACAAGTTCTAGAAACTCGTTCCTCTTTGCATCACGATAAGAGCTCGGATAATACTTATCTTCAAAGGCCTTTCAAACTCTTTCCATTGACAAGCATCCCCTTTTTTCGCTCTCTGTTATCTTCCACCAATCATCCGCTCTCCTTTCTCGGAGTAAGAATCTTTGCTAAATCGACCTTCCCTGTCTTGGGGCATCGCATGACCCTAAAGCACTTCTCAATCGGTTTTAACCAAACCTCAAGATCGGTGGATTTGTCGTGCCTTCAAATGTTGTTGCACCTAAGGCTTTCAGTCTTTCAATGCCATACTTCTTTTCTGGATATGCTTGTGCTGATCCAATACTTTCAACTAATCTTTGAGTTATCCGCGTAAGGCTCTGTTCCTCCATGTTCACCTCTTGCTGAGGATGACTAGACTCTCCCTCTGATACCTCTCTTCCTCTATCACCAGTAGCTTCTTGAGTTCCAGTCTCCACTTGCCTGCCTCGTTTGCCACCTCGAGCCATGGTCCTAAATTATACAATCTTATTAAAATAGGTAAGACAACAAGCTCCTAGTTTAATGCATGAATCTAGTTCCTTCCCAAAACCTTTTGCTCTGATACCAAGTTGTCACATCCCGTCCCAGCTTACTTGCCTAACCTAGGAAGAGATGCAAGGACAAAGATAACCAAACCTCTTGTTGGCTTTCCTTGACTAACCCAAGACTTAACTTAAATTAAATGTAACACAACATGTTTGAACAAGCCAAATTAAGCATTGATATACACTTATAAATGAAACTTATTCACTTCCATTACTATGTTCTTAGGTAATCATAAAGCTTCCATGTTTATTACAACCCATCTAATATGTTCTCACTACAAACCATATACAAAAGAAAGTGTATATACAAGGAGCTAAATGGCGTGGTGGCAAATAGGTCTTGTAAAGGCTAAGCACTAGAAACTCGTCTGCTACCTGGGAAGAGTAGACATAAAGAAAACGTGAGCTAGGAAGCCCAGTGAGTGTCTATTATAAGCTCAAAGGTGAAGCATAATAATGGCAGATTATAAGTAGAAAATAGCTTAACATAAACAAACCATGCTTTCAATTTACAGGTTTAAGTCACCACTTATGCATAGCACATAACTCATAATGTAGTATTATATTGAGTGTAGATAGATCAATAATATAGAAGCTCATAACAAAAAACACATAGCATGATACCACTTTCGAACCATAGAGGTGGTAGAGTTACATTTATACCAATAAGGTTCATACTTCTCTCACGTGCACGTGGAATACCTTTGGCTATTTGGTTTTCCCTAATACCTTCTCTATGTTCTTCAGTATTAAGGTAAGACCATTTACTACCATAATACCTTCTCATTGTCCTTCATGATTTCGAGAAATTATGATTCATTCCCCTAAGTACCTTCTCGAATGTCCTTCAAGATTAGGGGTTAACCACAAACAAGGGCATAATTTGTTTACCATGGAAATCATGTCTTTATAACACATACAACAATTTCTCGACATTTTCACATTATCTTCTAAACATGTTCCCAAGTGGATTTACACAAAACATTCTCTAAAGGAAAACATACTTTCATAATTTAGTTTCCATACTTGGATTTATAGTTACAAACTAATTCAAAACATGCTTAGGTTCCATCATGAACTTTATGTTAGAAACTCCATGAAGCCATACATAATTAGTTCAAACAGGATTCTATGTTCAACAATGATGTTTTTGAAGTAAAACATAGGTTAAGCATAATTCTATAATAGAGTCACTCACAATCACCAAAAAGAGTTCCAAGGGTTATACGCTTTTCCTATATCCGTCACCTCAAAAATGAAATTAGTAATATCAATTCTTTCCCCTATGCACCTTAGAAACAGATCTAATTCAGTCCCATAACTCAATTCAGAATAGACATATACACAATTGGCTGTAAGGTATATAGTTATGGAAGAGAATCTCCTTCAATCTCTTGCTAGCAGTTTTTCCCTTGCACCTAAAATTACAGGTTCAACTTTCAGCTTGGGTTCCTCAACATTTATCAACACAACTACCAAATATTTTTTAATAAACCTCAAGGACAACACCTTAGCTTACTTACCTTAAAATTTCAGCTTCTAATTCCTCCTAATGAGCTCAAAATAGACTGAACTCCTCACACTGTTCTGCTACCCGAGAACTTTGAACACCTCTCACTGTTCTGCACTTTTCTCCTTCGTCCTCTCTGTATTTTTCCTAAAGTCGACCAGTTTCGTATTCTACACTCAATTTATGAGATTTTGATTCAAAAATCAACGAATTGGACTCAGTAAATTGAGAGATATTATCGTTTAAAGATAACCCATTTTCCAGCTGCTTGCTGTTTTTCTGCGAATTTGACAGCACCTATTTCCCTTGTTTAACTCCGAGGCTTCACCTCCCTTGGCCAGCTCCTCCTTCAATATTTACATCATAATCACCTTTTTAAAACACTAAAATAAGTGTGTAAATAAACCCTAAGCATTTAGCCAACTTATCCTAAGTTTGTGGGACATATGATCTTCCATTCAATACATGATGCACCTAAAACTTCTCCAATTTGCTAATGATTTGAACTTACTTCAATGCAACTTTTAATATGCTCATTTCAATGGCTTACCTATCTCCTTATGAAGCTTAGACACATTGTAGCTCCAAATTCAATAGATTCCCAAATCCGATCACGACATCATTTAGTGCAACCTATACGATTTTGCATATTTCAAAACATCATGAATGAGTGGAAAATGATAAAAGAAAATAGAGTTTAGGGCTTACATGAACAAAGGACCCGACCCTCTCATTGGCCCGAGAGAGACTTTTGTTTATTGGTAAGACCATAAGTAGGTTGTTCATTAGAGGAGCACTGAGACTTAAGGTAAAAGATGTAACCCAGGGGTAAAATAGTAATTTGACCCAATTGACGTTACGAACATTCGTGAAAGATTGACTTGCTGTTATTGGTCGATATCCGTGGACTCAAAAATATATCTGCAGTGAGAAGAGTGCAACTGCGGGACTTTAGTGGAGTGTTCCCGCAGTTAACGAATGTTGATTAGGAGGTTAATGAGATTAACTGAATAATCTGGTATCGTTGGAGCTTCTGATTTATAGGTCCATTAGGTCCACTTCCTAGCTCGTAAAGGGTTCTTAGATCATTTGAATTTGAAATGTTCAAGTTCAATTAGGGAATACGCATGATGTTTATAGATACATTATAATATAATGTTTTTATGTGCATTAAAACTTTATATTAAAAATTTAATTTGAATATGATTCATATTAAATTAATTGAGAGAATTAAATATTTGAAAGAGTTCAAATATCATTTAAATGTGAATGAAATTCACATTTAAAACTATAGGTTAAAGTTTAATGTTCATGAGATGTACATTAAAACTATAGGTTAAAAGGGAAGTTGATTAAATATGATTTAATCATAGGTATATAATTCAAATATGAGATATTTGATTTAATTAAATTAAGTTATATATATTAATATAGTTAAATTAGTTAAATTATATCAATTAATTTAATTAATTAATTTTGATTAATTGATTTTAAGTTAATTAAATAAAATAAAATAAAAAAGGGAACGTGTCAAGATGACACGTTCTCCCACGTTTCCCAATAGGGAGTGAGAAGTTTTCCCTCAGGGGCTTCTTCTTCTCGATTAGGAGAAGGAAGCAGATGAATCAATTGGTGAATTGGTTTTGGAAATAAAATTAATTCTCTCAAAACTCTCTCTCTCTCAAATTCCCAAATATCCAATTGTTGGAGGTTTTCCCACAAAAGCTAGATCTAAGACACTTAGAGTGATAGAAGGTGATCTCTCGTGGTGGTGTCCTGCTTTATTGAGGAAGAGAAGCTACTGTGTTGTACAATTGTTGGAGATTTACAAGGAGTTGACAATCTGTGTTTCTACAAAGGTATACTCATTTCCTTTTAGTTGAGATAACTACAACATATCTTATTTTGTCAATGCATGCTTTTATACGCTTATCTCTGTTTATTCCCAATGTATTGGTTTTTAAAGTAAACCAAAACAAAATTCGCAATTACGATCCAATTACATGTTTCTGCTGCTCTCGGGCCATTCTCACCCATACTAGTCAAAAGACAATCCCTTATAGACAGGAGTTCGTAACCTGCTCAGGATTAAGATTAAGTTTCCTAGATCATCCTATTGAAATAGAAACCTAATTAGTTAATGGAGTTACATCTATCGGTTACTACTTTGCGATCCGGTCTTATGTGAACTCATTACATAGGATATCCCCGCTCACATGTCACCTAGGATCATTGCGTTTGTATCAAATACAGAATAGGTCACATCCATAGTGTCACCAAGATAAGGTACCTAACCTCATCTCTATACTATAGACCCTTTAGGTTGTTTCCTTAACCTTGTTCCCCGTATGTCTCTACACACAATTGAAGACACATAATACAACTGAGGATGTTAGTTTATCGGATTTAGGGTTAATTTAAGGCAAACTACATGAAATTCAACAACATTTGAATGAACAGTGTGTTGGGGTTTTGTGCCTAAACTCGTGTAGTTTGTAATCATTTGGTGAAATGAATAATTAGTTATTTTTCATCAATTCTTGTAATCTCGCATTTAAAACTTAAATCCAATAAACTAAGCTCTAGGGATATGTACATGAGATCTTGAACAGTGTGTAGTGGGCATACAAGTAGGATCATGTTCAAGTAGATAACCCAAATGGTCTATAGTACATGGATAAGGTTGGAAACCTCATCCTGGTAACACTATGGGTGTGGCCCTCTTTGTATTTGATACAAACGAGGCAATCAAACTCGTTCATGTAGTTGACATGCTAGTGGGGGCATCCTGTGCGATAAGATTGTACAAGATCGGACCACGAATTATTAGACTACTGATGTAACACTGTTAACAGATTATAACTAATAATTCATAGATGACCATTAGTGACTCGACATGAATCCTGAGCGGCTTACGAACTCCTGTCTGCGGGGGTTTGTCCTAAGACTAGTATGAGTGAGAGTGGCCAGAGTTGCTGACTCAATATGCCTACTTTCTCAGGGACGAAACCTCGTGGGGAGCTGGGAACTTAACTCCGCAGGAAGGAATTCACTAATTCCCGATCAGTTGTTCTCTTAAGGACTGAATCTAGGTCTTGAACAACGGGGCCCTACCCTCTCAGACCATTTTTTATGGTAGGACTATAAACTAGTTGTTGATAGAGGTTCAGTTGTACTTAAGGAGCAAGAAGTAGTCACAAGGGTAAAACGATGATTTTATCCAGCTGGGACTACGAACAACAGGTGAAGGGTCGACTCACAAAGATTGGTTAAATCAATGGACACAACTTGTCCTACAGTGAGAAGACTGCAACTACGAGTCTATGGTGGGGTGACTTATAGTTAATGAATGTTGATTAACGAGATCAAAAAGATTGATTAGTTAATCTCATATCATTGGAGCTCATGATATGTAGGTTCATTAGGTCCCTTCGTTGGTTCAATATGGATATATCGAGGGTATAAAGTTTTGGAATGAATTTGAAGTGTTCAAATTCATATAAGGGATTTATATCAATTATCTGTGATATAATTGATATAATATATAGTTTGATGTGAATATGATTCATAATAAACTATATATTAAATTTGGATTAATTTCTAAATATTGCTTAATTATGAAATCTTTTCATATAAGAGATTAAGTATGAGAGACATGTAAAAAATTGAATATGATTCAATTTATAATGTACATTATGCAAATATGATTTGCATAATAAGGTATGAGATACCTTATATTATGAAATTATGCAAATATGATTTGCATAATGCATAATTTGTGCATTAAGTGGGATAATGGGTGGAGGAAGTTATTTCCACCCTACTCCTTATATAAAGGTGCATTTAGATGCATTTGCGGGGTTGGAAGTTCATTTTTTGGAAATAGGATTTTTCCATAACTCAAAAACTCTCTCAAAATCCTCTCAAGATCTCTCCATTTCTCCAAAATGAATTCTACACATTCTCCTTTTCCTAGAGAATTACGGCGAAGCCCTTTTTTGAAGTGTTTGATCGGTTCGTGATCGTTGAGAACGAGATGAGCACCCTAGTGGAGAAGAACTAGAAGAAGTTGTTGGGTTTAATGTCCTAAAACTCGTGGTTTTGTAAACTGAATGTATATTCTATTTTGCAATAAAGTTGTTATTGAAATTTATTCAGTAAAGGTGTTATTGACTATTGTGTATTGTCTAACCTTAATCCAATAAAGAACCCTTGGCTATGGGATGAATACTTGAACTTTATGTGTCACATAAAAGTGGATCAAGTTCAAGTTATAGTCAGAACAGTCTATAGTATAAGGATAGGGTTGGGTACCTTATCCTGGGGACACTATGGACGCGACCCACTTTGTAGAGAACAAACGATGTGATCCTAAATCGTTCATGTGGAGACATGTGAGTGGGGGCGCCCTATGCAATGAGTTTGCATAAGACGGACCACGAAATAGTCACTTAGACTTTATAACTTCGTTTATTGTCTTAACTGACTATATTCATACGATGACCTAGGTAACTCGATCTTAATCCTGAGCGTTCTATGGACCCCTGTTTATTTGGATAATCCTTAGATTTGCATGGGTGAGAGTGGCTCGAGACTGCCGACTCAATAAGCCTCCCATTTCAGGGATAAAACCGGGTAGATAGCTGGGAACATAGTTCTGCAAGATGGAATTCACTTCTACCCGCATGAGGGATTAGTAGAGAGGTTGTTCCCTTAAGTACTGACTCTGGGTCTTGAACAATGGGCCCACCCCTCTCATTTGCCCGAGATGGATTCGGTTTGTTGGCTGGACCACAAACCAATTGTTCATTAGAGGATCAGTGGGACTTAAGGAACAAGAGGTAATTACAGGAGTAAAATGGTAATTTTGACCCAGCTGTAATTACGAACGACCTGTGAAGGATCGATTTACTAATCATGGTTATATCGAGTGGACAAAAATATATCTACAGTGAGGAGAATGCAACCACTGGGCTTTAGTGGAGTGTCCCTGGTGGTTACGAATGTTGATTAGTTTGGGCTAAAGAGTTTGGCCAGGTTAATCTCGTATCGACGTTGGAGCTCATGATCTGTAGGTCCATTAGGTCCTCCTTACTAGCTCGGACTTAGCGTTGTAACATTTTGAGAGAAAAGAATTTGAATTGTTCAAATTCGAATTTGGAAGAAAACGTTAATTATATGTGATATATTTAACGAATCATAGCTTAATTATGAATTAAACTATGATTAATAGGAGGTGGATATATTTAAATTTGATTTAAATATTGGATCGGTTTATAGCATGAATAAGGATTCATGTTCGAAAAATCGATCGGGATCGGGTTATTTATTTAATTTAATATTTGATATTAAATTAAATTTAAAAATTAATTAATTAAATTAATTTTAAATTATTTAATTAATTATATTAATTTTAATAAAAAATCAATTTAATATTGATTTTAGAATTAAAATTAAATGTAAAATGAGGGATTTTCATGATTTTCATGAAAATCAAGTTGCTCCAATCCTCCTCATTTTCAAAATTCACCAAAATTAGCAATCTCCATCCCAAACCATCCTCATCACACTTGAGTTGTCACTCTAATAAAGCTTAATGAAACTTTATATAATGGTGATTTGAGGTGTTTTGTGAGGATTTGATAGAAAATTTAATATTCCCGAATTAGTGACCTTTGAGGTCTTTTCTTCCAAATTCTCTCAACTTAGGATCCCACAATCCGTTCTAAGGCCTGAGGATAGTAGGGAAGACTCTAACAGTTGTCCACGAAGTGTTCGTGTTGAAAATTATCCATCGGGTGAAGAGAATTTGATCTTCAAAGTTGAGTTTTCTATCCCTCTGTTTTTCCATCTTTGAGCATTTTTTTTAATTTTACAAAATTGATCAACTTAGAGTGTTCAAGATCCAAAATTGCTTTCGCTTTCTTAATCTAGTGTCTTCAAAGGTAACCTTCTCTTCTCTATTATGCTTAATCGTATTTTTGTTTTTGTTGAAACTTATATAATGTAAATTGAGAGCAAAGCGATTCAAAACGCTTCCGGTATGGGATTCGATCCCTTCACAATGATAATAACATTTTATTGAATGAATTGGAACAAATCACAAAAATACAAACTATGAGTTTTAGGGCATAAAATCCAACACTAGTTCTATAACTGTTATGAGCAAACGTGCCCTTTATTTATAGAGTTCTTAGTCTTAGGAATGGTAAAAAGAATAAGTTGTTTTAGTTAATAGTTTTTTTTTTGCCACACGGGATAGGCACGTGTGATGTTTCTTTTTCAATTTTCTGTTTTTTCCTCTTCCATTCCTGATTTTTTTTAAAATATCACTCTATTTCATATCTATTTAAATGGTATCTTATCTATTTTTTAAAAACTTACATTGCAATTACTCTCTTTTTACTTATTTCAAATCTTTTAAAATATGCGATTATTTTTTAAATTTTACCTTCATATTTTTTCGATTATTCACATATCAATTATTTAATTTTTTAAATTATTTTTCGTTCATTTATTCGTATTTTGATTTCGTTACTCCAATTTCGGTATATTCCATAATATTTCCAGGTTTTTTTTCATTGTGTTTCATCTTCACCCTTACATTCTTTTCTAGTTTGTAATTTGATTTTTTTTAGGTTCAGATGTGTCTTCAATCTGTAAGTATATTGTATGATGGGATTTGGAACAAATCAAATTGATACTAGAACTTTAAGATTGTGACTTACTCGTTCCTTTGGATTCTAGTTTTTACCCTTTTTCTGATTTCATTCATAACAAACTCCATCCTTCAAATCATCAAGTTATTAATCGGTTGACTGTTTATAGGGATGGTTCTAATAAATCCAACATAATTAGAATTATTGACGACTAGGATGTTATGTGGTTTCTTTCTATTCTATCATATGGTCTTGTTAATAATCTCCCTGTTGTTGTTGATTATTCAGAAATAGTTGATTTTGATTGTTCCACTACGGTTACCCAGTGTAGGTAAAAATGTGAATCATACTAAGAAGAAGGATGGAGAATTTAGATCTATTGACTTTGATCCTCCTTCATTTGATTTGTCTATTAATGAAAACTCTGTCTTTAAAAGTAAAATTGTTTTGAAGAAAACTATTTACTTTCTTGCGTTGAAAATAACTTTGAATTTAGGACGGTCAAACTAAATGGTAATTAAATTGCTTGTTCTTCGTTGCATAGGTGATCATAACTGTGGGTGATATTTAAGGTCTTCTCATTTTAGGGATGGTAATTTATGTGTTGTTCGCAAATATATCAATGCTCATGATTGTTATATTGATGTTGTGAAGAATGATTCTAGAATAAAAAGTTAAATCTATTTACATTTATCATTTTTTTTAATTTTGTATCTTCCAAAAATCTCGGGTTATTTTGAGTTGTAAGTACCTTAATATTCGAGGTCAAATGTCTATCACGTTGGCTTTTTTTTTTCCATGTTCTTCCTTAGCTTTTTGCGATTTTTCTGCCATTGAAGGAAAGCTTGAATCAATTTCGAGCTTTTCATACACATAGGATTCTCTATTTTACCAATTAATTAAGAAATCTTAGGAATTGAAGTTATTAGGGGTAGTTTGATCATTTAATAATTATTAATAATAATTTGGCCATTTTTTAAAAAAATTAAGATTGTGGGGTCGTTTTTCAAAACCTGAAATAAAAAATGGTTATTTGGAACAATATGGGCTTTGAATCTGATTGGTTTAATGGGCTTGGATTTATTTGAGCCAATCCAATTTCATTTGTCAAACGTTAACTAAATTGGACTTTGAGGCCAAATTATCATGGGAAATTGTGACAAATGTCTAAAATAAATAGTCTATAATGAAAAATGTCTAAAAAAGTTTCATATTTCAATTTTGTCTAGGAATGAGTGAAGAGATTTGAATGCCTATTTTGCCCCTAGTATATAATTGTATACAGAATCAAACCAAATTCTTCCTAAATCTATTCCAACAGTTTTTTTCCTAATATTCGATTCCCCAAACTTTTGTAGTTCCTATTGATCGATTTTTTGTGGTTGTTCATTGTAGGTTCTCTCTCATGGAAGTTGCACAAAGGTAGATTCTCTCTCATTAATGGTTTTTTACCATTCAATGTTCCTGAAGATTGGATTATTCCTTGCGTTTACATAATTGCAGATTGAGATCGGTTGTTAATTGATTCTCATAGCATCCCCATCTTGTTTGATGGTGTTTGAGATGATGAGAATGATTACAAGGACTACAAGTCTATGTCAGTGGTAGTCGACCATGTTTCCACCCTTTCAGAACTCTCTCAATCCATTGTAGCGAGATTAACCTTGATGGATCCAAAAGAATTTCACGACTTTCCCTCGTCAAGAATGGAGATAAAAAGTTGATGATCATAACCATTGTTTACGATAGGGATGTAGTTTGGATGCTTACAGGGGCATCAAAGGGCATGTACTCTAATTAGGCTTTAGTTCTGGACGTTGAAATCATAACATCAATGGAGCATCCAAATAATCAGCTCAAAGAGTTCACTTTCATTAACCCCGAAAGTATTTTCGATCTAATACAAGGAGGTCAAATTTCAGAGGGTTGTGTTTTTTGGTGTAAGTATGATCTCAAGAAAGTTGTATATACTCTTGCATTAAGCTATATATACCCAAAAAAACGAAGTTGCAGATGAAGGAGTTGATCGAACAAATTTGATTTTTGAAGGTAGAACGACAGTAGATAGAAATACCTAAGATGGGACAAGCCTAAAGGAACAAGTAAGATGAAATGCCAACAAGAGAAGACTTTTGTATATACCGTGTGCCATCACCCAAAGAAGAAGTTGCTGGATTGAAAAAATCGAACAAACACATTTGATTTTCGAAAGCAGAAACAATAGTAGATAAAAAATATATACATCGAAGATGACATTTGCGTTGTAGATACAAGGACGAGACAAACTAAAGAAATCAGGAAACAAGAGAAAATACCAACAAAAGAGGTCCTTTGTACTGTAGGTCATTGAGAGAAACTAGTAAATAAAAGGAAATACCTAATGTTTCAACAATATAAACAACGAGGGGCACGTTGTAGATAATAATATAAACAGAGACGAGACAAGCCCAAAGAAACCAAGAAACAAAAGTAAATACCAACAAGAGAGGTCCTTGTGTATAATGTGGTTTGTCTAGAGGAATCAATAAATAAAAGAAAGTACCTAATGGTCCAACATGCAGCCATACGGTATATACAACGAAGGAGGCATGATGGATTTTAGGTGAAACATTAACTATGACAAGGGTTAATGTGTCATTTTTGCTTCGGTTAACGATGTGTATGAGGTATCAATTTTTATATTATATTAAGTTTAATTTTTGCATGCTTAATGAGTAATTACACATTTTCATTTCATTAAATCAATGTATGTCCAATATATGCTATAAATCCAATTGCTCACCATTAAAATCATTTTGTTGTAACCTATGCATTAGTTTATTCTTTTTAAATGATGTTAACTTAATAGTTAAAATTTGATTCAAGTTTGTTATATTTTGTTAACTAATATTTCTCTCCCCTTATAATCCTCTATTTTTATATTTTGTTAACTATAATTTCTTTTTCTCTCTCCTTAGAATCTTATTTTTTTAGGCTTTTATTTAGTTAGTTAAGGAGTAGAAAATGTAGCTAGGGTATTTTAGTCCCAACACAATTATAAAATCATAATATAAATAAAGTAAAAAAAGATTTAGACATTTTTCTAAATTTAAACAATTTTAGAATCTTACAAGCTGTTGCGTATAATTTATATTATGAAATACCGCAGTGTTACTATAGTGATTTATGAGTCCAAGTATCGTCATCGAGAATGGGTTTCTAGATTAATTAATTACTAAGATACTTATCTTTAATTTTAGCTAAAGAAACAAAACATGGATATGTGATGAAAGTAAAAACAAACAACAGACTAACATGTGGAGACACGAATTGATAGATTAGAGGAAAGTGATTTTACAAGTCAAAAGCTTAACTATCACATGCAATGAACCAATGAGATGAATTTATAAACAAGAAGTAAAATCTCAAGAAAACCTCTCGGTTCTTAGTGAGCCTCGCACATGCAATAAACTCCATAGTCTCCATATGAACCTACGGCATGCACATCATTAAGCAACTTCTTTATGTGTTTTCCTAAGATTTCTAGGTCATTCTCATGCCAGATTTCTAAGGGTTTGACAACTTTGCTCTAATTCAAGTTTTATCTCTCGAGTCCACTTAAACCAACAAATTAAGAGTTAAGAACGAATTGCCAAAAATAAGAACAAAACATGCTTCAATTCATGGTAATTGAGTCTTCACAAGTAAATCAAATCCTAACTACAATGTTTAGCTACTCTAAATCACATGAAAATCAAACTAAACATGTAGAAAACGTCTTATAACGGTATTACTATCTGAAAGAAAACGAAATTAAACTTATGTGTCGATGCAGGTCCTTCGTCTCCGAGCTCCCATCTTCGATCTCGAACCTCCACGAATGTTTTGGCTCCCAAAAACACCTATTTTCTCTCTTCTTACAAAGTGTATTTCGAAAATAGGGTCAAAAGTCTACCAAATTCGACTCCATTTGCAAGAAAACATAAGGTTGTATTTATAGTGTCTCTAGGTACAGCGTATCGATTATGGAAACTATCGGCAGCGTTGCAACGTTGAGGACAGTGTTGCAACGCTACTACCTCAACAAGCGCGTTCCTATCGATCCAGCGTTGCGGCGATGCAAGGCAGCGTTGCAACGCCCTATGCGCGGTCTTCCAGTTTATACTCTTATCGAGATAGCGTTGCGACGCTGCAAGGCAGCGTTGCAACGCTATCGACAGGGTCTTCAGCACCTTAAATCTGCAATCACGGCATTGCAACGCTTTGCATGGCGTTGCAACGCCACCACCTTGGGTTCTTTGGCTTTGATTGGTTCTTCTATTCCCAAATGATGTTATTTTTAGCTCCAAATAGCCTTGTTTCGGTCCTGAGTGATCTAAAATGCCTCCAAATGTCTTGTTTGAGCTCTTTACCTGAAATTCAATGATTGAAACACATTAAAACCCTGAAATTATCATAAAACTAGCAATAATTTAGCCTAAGGATAACACATTTTGTGTACTATTACAAGGCTTCAAAGATGCACTAATATATAAACTCAATTCCCAACTTCAAATCTTTCCAGGTGGGATAACACCATACTCTTTTCTTGTAAAACTTGTAATGGACTAAATACTCATTGTAGTCATTCTCAACAATCCCCCACCGAGTGACTATCAAGATGAAGAAAAAGAAGAATGAAGAAAAAGAAGAAAAATATATTTTGAGCAAAGAAATGAGAATAAACTTAAACATCGATATCTTACGATTTGAATTGATGCATATTGAAGTAATGATAACAACCTAACTAAAGAAAGTGAGTTATCTCTTGAACTTTCAATAGTCATAGTTGAGACTCCCACAACACGTTTCAACCCTTATAATTAATTTGATTCCACAATATGAATATAATCCAAGTGCTATTGATGACCATGCACATAAAACCTCAGGTCATTGTGAGAGCTCTAGAAAGAGACCTTTTAAACTCTTTTATAGAAGGCGACCACACTATTACACTCACGTTACTTGTTTCATCAAGTCTATCATGGACAAACCACTCAAAACTAAGCTATGAAGACTTTAAAGCTACCCATCAAGTCTATATAGTCAATTGTTTGAGTTATAACGAGGAAAATTTTGTAGAGATTCAAAATTCGCTAGAATACAAAAAGTAAAGACTCAACATATATTTTCTCCATATTTTATCGAGATATGTTAGCTTAATCGAAATTTTTGTTTAGTTCTAAATAAATTAGAGTTGGTCTCAAATTGATTTTTAAAATCATATTCTTCTGTTGGAGTTGCAGTGTAAAATACATTCTCATCACTTCTTGGGTGAGTTTTCAGTATAAAACGACACAAATTGAACCCTTGTTGTTTTGATTCAATTCTAAATCAGTCCCTAACCTATGAAATTTTCTTGAGTGTTGGGACTATTAGTGAACCAATTGATTTTTATTTGTGGAACGACTTCAGGTAACACTCCCGATTCCTTTTGGGAAAATTCCAGCAGTAAAATTGAACCATGAGATATAATATTAATTTTAGGAATTGTTGTAGGTTTTGGTCACACTTTTTGATAGGCGAAAAGGGAGATTTTGTTTGGGATGGTCTAAAGATAAGTGGCTCCACTATTGGGACGTTGGATAAGTTGTTTAATAATTGGTTTGTTTTAAATTTACTTAATATTGAATGTTGACGATGTTGTATGGATATTGCATGTTTAAAGTTGAGGTTTATGTTGGAATCGTGTGATGGACACTCACAAATAAATAATCAAACAAGAAATATATTTCACAATAAACGATTCACTTGTATTAAAAAATACTTTTCACAAATCTACAAACTTGGTTCACACTTTTTTTCTCTAAATTCACTTTGTTCTTCTTATTCACTTTACTTGCTTGCTTACAATCGTACCAACGAAATCCTATTTATAGGGTTTACTAAAGTGTTCTATCTAAAAACTCCCTTGTTTATGAACTCTAAGAACTCATGCATAACTAAATCGTTTTAATTCCTAAAAAACTTCCAATTAAATGCATACATTAACATAAATGTGAATAACGTACTAATAAACATGTTTAATTTTCAACATCCCCCCTTAAACATGTTTTACTGAAAGAACTCCGAGCATGGTTCTCAACTTGTGAAACACATCAACGTTAAATCGCTTCGTGAAAATATCTGCAATTTGATATTCAGTCTTTACATATTCAACATGGATCTCCTTCCTTGAAATACAATCTCGAATAAAATGAAATCTTGTATCAATGTGCTTACTACGATCATAGAACACTGGATTTTTTGCTAGAGCAATTGTTGACTTATTATCCACATGGATTACTGTTGCATCCTCTTGCAATATTCCAACTTCTTGAAGCAAATTTCTCAACCAAACTGCATGACAAATACATGATGCTACAACAACATATTATGCTTCACACGTAGATAGTGTCACAATAGCTTGTTTCTTGGAACTCCAAGTAAAATTCGTATTACCAACAAAGAACACATATCCACTTGTAATTTTTCGATCATTAAGATCTCCAACCCAATCACTATCACAATAACCTTCAAGCAAAAATTCTTTAGACGATGTATAAAATAATCCATAGTCAAGTGTACCTTTGAGGTAACGAAGAATTCTTTTTACCACTTTCAAATGAGTAGTTGTAGGAGATTCCATAAACCGACTCACCAATCCAACACTGAAAAGAATATCTGATCTTGTGCAAGTTAAATATCTCAAGCTCCCAATCAAACTTTTAAAATATGATGGATCAACAACATCTCCATCTTTATATTTGGACAATTTTGCCCCAGTTTCCATCGGAGTTGTGACAGGTTTAGCATTTAACATCTTAAATTTCTCAAGAATTTCTTTAGTATATCATTCTTGGGAGATGAAAATATCTTCCTCTGACTGCTTCACCTCAATGCCAAGATAATATGACATGAGCCCGATATCTGTCATTTCAAATTCTTGAGTTATTGCCTTCTTGAGATCTTCAAACATGCTTGCACAATTTCCTGTAAAAATTAAGTTATCCAGATACAGGCAAACCAACAAAATATCTCCATGATCGTTAGTCTTAATATAAAGAGAATGTTCATATGGGCATCTCAAATACCCATTATTAAGGAAATATTTGTTGATTCTACTATTCCACATTCTCGGTGCTTATTTCAATCCGTACAAGGCCTTCTTTAATTTCAGGACTTTGTCTTCTTGGCCTTTCACGGAATAACCAAGAGGTTGTTCCAAGTAGACTTCTTCTTCAAGATATCCATTAAAAAATGCTGATTTGACATCCATCTGGAAAATCTTCAATTTATTTTGAGCAGCAAGTACAATTAGCAACCTTATAGTCTCCATGCGAGCCACAGGAGCAAACACTTCATCATAGTCAATTCCCTTTCTCTGAGAATAGCCTTTGACAACTAATCTTGCTTTATGTCTCTGCACTTCTCCTTTTTCATTTCTTTTTATCTTGAACACCCATTTGGCACCTACTGCTTTCTTTCCACTTTGAAGGGTAGAAAGTTCTCATGTATCATTCTTCTGTATAACCTTTATCTTCATCCACAGCAATTTTCCATTTTTCATCTTGTGAAGTTTCTTCAAAAGTTAAAGGTTCACTGTCACCAAAAAGACAAAATAGAGTGAGATCACTAAAACTTTGAGTTAACTCTTCAGTTTCATTATAGATGTCTTGCAAATTTCTCATCCACCGAGGTGCTTCACTTGAACTTGTAGATGATGAAGGTGTGCTTTGTTATGGAATGATTGGCGATGTTGGTGGTGTTGATGGAAAAGCAACTTCATTGGATTCATCATCTTCGGGAAAAAATCAAAATTTGTAGTCCTTTGGTTCATCATTCCAATTCCACGTTGCTTCCTCATCGAACACAACATCTCTACTCATGACCAACTTCTCTGTAGCAGGATTATAAAGGTTGTAGCCTTTTGAGTTTGCATCATATCCGATGAAAATATGTTTCTCACTTTTATCATCGAGCTTACTACGTTTTTGATCTCGTACATGTGCATAAGCTATGCTCCCAAATACTCTCAGATGAGCAATAGATGGTTTTCTTCTTGTCCATGCTTGTTGAGGAGTTTTGTTCCACATGCTTTTAGTTGGAGAACGGTTTGACAAATAAACAACACATTCAACTACTTGTGCCCAAAATTCTTCCGGCATCTTCTTACTCTTCAACATGCTTCGAGCCATATTGAGTATCGTTCTGTTCTTCCTCTCAGCAACGCCATTTTGTTGTAGAGTCCATGGAACTGTCATAGGTCGACGAATTCAATTTTCTTCACAAAAGCCTTTGAATTCATTTGAAGTGAATTCTCCTCCTCTATCTGATCTCAGAGCTTTTATATAAAAACCACTTTTTTTTTTCAACAAGAGCTTTAAATCTCTTGAACATGCCAAATACCTCTGATTTTTCCTTGACAAAATAAACCCAAGTTTTTCGGCTAAAATCATCAATAAACAATAAGAAATAATTGTTCTTACCGAAAGAACTTGGCTTTATCGGTCCACAAAGATCAGTGTGAACAAGCTCTAGTGGCCTCCTTGATTTTGAAAAGGATTCTTGTGGAAAACTCTTCCTTGATTGCTTGCCATAAAGACAACATTCACAAAATTTATCTGCATGCTTGACATATGGCAATCCTTTCACCATGTTCTTCCTAGCTAATAGTCTCAAACTTTCAAACTTCAAGTGCCCAAATCTCAAATGCCAAATCCAAGATGGATCCTTCAAACAAGACTTCATACATTTTACAACATCAGTTTGAATGTTTAATAAAAACATTCTATTCTTCGACATTTGCACTTTAGCAATCATATTATCATGATGATATTTTATTGAAAGACTATAATCCTTCATCAAAATATTATAGCCTTTCTCTAGGAGTTGTCCCAAACTCAAAATATTGTTCTTCATATTTGGCACATAATAGACATTAGAGATAAACTCATGCTTTCCATTCTTCAAATTGATTAAAATTTTACCTTTTCCTTTCACAGAAATTTTTGTAGCATCACCAAACACGATATTTCCACCAACAGATTCATCAAGTTCTACGAACATTGATTTACTTCCACACATGTGATTGCTTGCACCACTATCAAGATACCACGAATTATTTTCACATGTCTCTTCACCTTTGCATGCTAGAAGCAAAGATGACTCACTGCTTTTAACGTCTTGCTTCGCATAATTGACATTTTCTTCAACTTTATTTCTTCATTCCCAAGAATAATAACCAAATTTATGACAATTATAGCATTTCACTTGACTTTTGTCATACCTCCTGTCATTATTTGATCTTCCTCCATATGGCCTCGAATAATTGTGTCTTCCACGACCTCTTGATGAACTAGTATTTGAATCATGGAAATTTCTTGACCAAAATTTCCTCGACCTCGTCCTCTAAAGCCACCACGTCCATATCTATGACCACGTCTTCGACATCGATTTTCCTTTTCTTGGCTATCTTGTTTATCTCTCAACTGCAACTTTGATTGAAATAGTTGCTCAGTTGTCTGTTTATTCTTCTTGAAAATCATTTCTTCATGGGTTTGTAGAGTACCCACAAGTTGATCAACGGACAATGTACTCAAGTTCTTTGATTCTTCAATAGCTACAATGATGAAATTGAATTTTTCATCTAATGAGCGAAGTATCTTTTCAACTACTTGCTCATCATTTATTGTCTCACCATATCTTTTCATTTCATTGACCACTGCTAATAATCTTGAAGTATAATCTGAAATCGATTCAGACTCCTTCATGTGTAATGATTCATAATCACCTCTCAATTTTTGGAGGCGAACCTTCTTGACTTAATCTACTCCTTTATAAGTATTCTCCAAAATTTTTCATGCTTGCCTCGCAGTAGTTGCTCCAGAAATCTTCTCAAAATTCGCATCATCAATAGCTTGATGAATAATGGTGAGCGCCTTTTGGTCTTTCTTTCTAGTATTTTGCAAAACTTCTCGTTCAGCTTGAATCAAAGCCGCACCATTCTCTGGTTCGTCATAGCCTTTATCAACAATTTTCCATGCATCTTGTGAACCTAGTAGGGCTTTCATACGTATATACCAATTGCTATAATTTTCTTTCGTAAGTCGAGGCACTTGGAAAGGAACCAAATTGTTGTTTGTCATTTGCAAAAATAATTCTTTTACTTGAACTCGGGCTCTGATACCACTTTGTTGGAAGCGTGTGATGGACATTCACAATTTTCCATGCATCTTGTGAACCTAGTAGAGCTTTCAAACAAGGAATATATTTCACAAGAAACAATTCACTCGTATTAAAAAATACTTTTAAAAAACGTACAAACTTGGTTCACACTTTTTTTTTCTCTAAACTCACTTTGTTTTTCTTATTCACTTTACTTGCTTGCTTACAATCGTACCAACGAAATCCTATTTATAGGATTTACTAAAGTGTTCTATCTAAAAACTCTCTTATTTATGAACTCTAAAAATTCATACATAACTAAATCGTTTTAATTCCTAAAAAACTTCCAATTAAATACATACATTAACATAAATGTGAATAACATACTAATAAACATGTTTATGAATGTTTTCTTTGATGCATCATTATAAATTGCTTAACTAGCCTGATGCATACGTATGATTCATGAAGATATTAAAATAAAAGGTCTTAAAAAATGTGACATTTGGCTATATGGTCAAATAGTCCAAAACTTGATGATATGGTTAAAGAATAAAACCCCGTTTGATAACTATTTTGTATTTTTAGGTTTTATTGATGGGAGATATGGTAAAAAGTAAAGTTTTTATGTTATTTGTAAAACTGGGTGATATAGTTAAGAAGAGGCGTAGCGATATGGTCACAAGGTTTTGTAGCCATATATATGGTAACAAATAAAATTTAGTGGGGATTGATAACACTATTTTAGTGCTATATTAATGGGTATTATTTAGTTAGTTTGTGAATGAGTGATCTTAAATGCCTATTCTCTTATATTTCTAGAAGTTGAGCGAATGGATAAATTTGAGAGATTATGGATGTTTTGGAGCAAGAAGAGAGTCAATTGGGAGGCTAAGGATGGAAAATGTGTATGTGGGGCTTTTAGACCTTAGAGGATGGTGTCAAAAGTTTGGGGTTTAAGTAGAACGACAACATTTGGCACAGTGTTATTACAAGTACATATTCATCTCAATCTTGCTCACAAAGGACATACAAACTTTAGGATTTTTGAAAAATTCTCAATTTCATACCATCTTGGGGCTAGGGGAGGCGGATTACAAGTGTTTTGGAGAAGTTTTTGAGGCTCGAGATCATAGAATACAAGGTCGACGATCTATGTACTACTTTCTTTACTCTTTTCGTTATTCTTTAGGGTTGTATTTAGGGGTTTAATCTACTGTTTATTGAGGATGATTGGCTAAATTTTACTTGTTTAGGGGTTAAAGGACTTTTGGACTCTTAATTATTATTTAGTTCATACTATTGCTTCTTAATTACTCTTTTTGAATTCATTTAAATGAGTTATGCTTAATGTTTCTAATTTATTAGCCATTAATTAGTTGCTGAGTTTTCTAAATTGAACTTGAAAGAGAGAATTTAGAATAGAACTAATCCATGCAATGCCTATAATTTACCTAAGTGACATATGATTAATAAATGATAGGTAACACTAATGATGAGTGAGATTAGTTTAATTAATTGACTAATTAACGATAAGGACTAATGGTTTAGTTAAATGTGTTTGAATGAGATCGACAAGAGATTTCAACTATGTTAGTCCTAGGTCTATAAATTAATGAAAGTTAATTAATTGGCATTAATTAAGTAAGCATAATTGTGATATAAGTGTGCTTGATCTCAAAACATCTCTAAACATTGTCGTCTCAACCACATTATTTGTATGTTTTTAGTTTAATTTCCTTTCCAAAGAGTCTTTTAGATACTTTTTCTTAAATAATTTAAATCAACATTATTTCTTATAATTATTCAATTCAGAAGCAACTTTTCACTGTATGAGGATTCGATACTCGATAATCAAATACCATTTTATACAATTTTATGACGTGTGCTTATATAACATCAAACAAGTTTTTAGTACCGTTACTAAGAAGTGACAACTTTTGAATTCATTAATATTGGAAAGAAAGTGATCGGATTAGTTTAGGGGCTTTATTGCTTTTGTTAGTTGTTTTTGTTTATTTTATTTTCTTGTTTTTATTGAGGAGGTCACTGTTGAATACATAGTGATAAAGGGACTAACCTTCTTCCGTTAGATTTAAAAATTGAATGAACTTGCAAGAGAATTAAGAAGGAAAAGAACAGCCTAGTGACTATGGCCAACCAGCCTAATGACAAGGATTGTAAGCCTATTCGTGACTAAAGTACATGGACAAAATGTTATACACATCATACAACATATTACATGAAAACTAAAGTACACGACATAAAATACAAGAATAAAATATTCTACAAAATCATACAAAATAAAAGATTCTCACTACTAAACATATACTTTTAAGAAAGGAAAGTATAAAATCAAAGAACATTCTACAAATTTATACAAGATAACAAAATAAAGGAAAAAATAAAATAAAAAATAAATAAGTCTATCCATGGTAAACTATTTACACTCTAAATTAAAATTAAATATTTTCAACATGATATTAATTAGTACTAAAATATGCAAATTCTTGATAATGATGCCAAAATTTGATAACGTGAGAATTTTCATTCTAACTTGTTGAAGGCTCTATCAGAGATAAAATTTATAAAATGTGACCATATAAATGCTTTTATAGAATTTTTGTAGTGATTAGTGATCAGGGTCATCAATAGGGACCATAGTTCTTGAAGGGAATGGATTTCTCGTAGCGGAAGTACGATGTGAATCGTCGTTGTTTCGTTGTTGTTCTAATTTACTTAAAATTGAAAGAAACACTTTCTATCTAGGCTAAGCATGCATAAAAGAGAAGAAAACAAGAAGGTTTTCGAACTTACCTCTTGAAGAACATTTCTTCACGTTTCCTCCTCGGGTCATGATCTCATGATCCAACAACCTCTCCAATCACGGACGTATCACAAACATAATCAAGGGGACACCTCCACTTGATGTTCTCGATTGTTCTCGGGAGGATGAGGGAGAGTGGTGGGACTCACTTTGGATTTTAGGTTGGAGAGAATTGTAGAGAATTGAGAGAGAGTTGAGAGAGAGTTGCTTTCTCTTTTGGATGGAATTCCAAAAAATGAGAGACAAGTTTATGGAATGTCTCACATTCCACCTATTTATAATTGTGTGTGGTGGAGTTAAAATCTCCACCAATTCACCAAAATACCACAACAATATAATATGTAAATCATATTTGTATATCACATAATATAAGGTATCTCATACCTTATTATACAAATCACATTTGTATAATTGTGGAATTTTAAATTGAATCATATTCAATTTAATTTCTCTCAAATCAATTTCTCCAAATTAGCCCTAATTAAAGAATTAGGTTATACTATAGTTTATTATGAATCTCATTCAAATTAAACTATATATTATGTCAATCATATCTCATATAAATGACATAAATACCCTTTTAATGAATTTGAACACTTCAAATCCACTCCAAACTGTAAACCCTCATTTATTCCAATTTGAGCCAACCGAGTGACCTAATGGACCTACAGATGATGAGCTCCAATAATACGAGATTAACCGATCAAACTCTTTGACTCGGTTAATCAACATTCATTCACTACAATAACACTCCACTATAGCCTGTAGTTGCACTCTCTTCACTGTAGGACAAGTTGTGTCCATCGATATAACCAATGTCTGTGAGTCGACCCTTCACTGGTTGTTCGTAGTCACAGTTGGGTCAAATTACCGTTTTACCCCTGTGTCTACCTCTTGCTCCTTGAGTCCCACTACTCCTCTAATGAACAATTTTGTTGGATGACCCAACCATAAACAACATCCCTCTCAGGCCAATGAGAGGGTTGGGCTCTGTTGTCCAAGCCCTGGAGACAACACTTAAGGGAACAACCCCTCTAGTTTTCCTAACATGGGAACGAGTGAATTCCATATTGCGTAGTTAAGTTCCTAGCTCCCCACGTGGTTCTGCCCCCAAGAAGATAGGCATATTGGACGAGCGACACAGGTCACCCTCATCCGTACTAGTCAAAGGACAGACCCCCAGGCAGGAGTCCGTAACACGCTCAGGATTAAGGACGAGTGCTTAATGGTCATCTATGAAGTTATTAGTCCTATACTGTTAACGGTGTTAAATCAGTAGGTTTAACAATTCACGGTCTGGTCTTGCACAATCTCATTGGACAGGATGCCCGACTCGCATGACAACAAAATGAACGAGCTAGATTACCTCGTTTGTATCTAATACAAAGCGGGTCGCTTCCACAGTGTTATCAAGATGAGGTTCCCAACCTATCCATATACTGTAGACTATTCGGGTGAATAACTCGAACGTGATCCTCCCCGTGAAGAGAATTGAATCCCGTGCGGAAGCGATTGATCGCATTTGCTCTCAATTGTGTGACGTCGAAATACTAAAAAAAAAAAGAAATCTAAGCGAAGCATACTTCTTGAAAGCATAAATAGATAAGATGAGTACATTTGAAGACCAATTCTTCACGTGGTTCCTCGTCGTCTACGAGCTCCTCTTCTCTACGAACGAATCCTCGAGCACCGCCAAAAGACCTTCTCGGTTGTTCTCTAAGAAATGGAGAGAGGTGAGATCTCCTTTTGGATTAAGGATTTTTGTAGAGAGATTTTGGAGAGAACTCTTGTGTTTGTCTATGATGCAAAACCACACAAATGGTTCGAGTGTCTCAAAATACATCCAAAAGGATGCTTTTATAGGCAATGTGGGTGGTGACAAATTCTCCACCCATTTTGCCACTAACTCCACATATTATACATAAATGCATAATATAAGGTGTCAAACACCTTATTACATGAATCATATTCACATAATGTGGAGAAATTGGATTTAATTAAATCCAATTTCATCTATCCAAAATTCTACCATAATGTCCTAATTCCATAATTAGACACAATTAAGTTCAATATGAATCATATTCACATTGAACTATATTTTATATCAATCATATCATATATATAATTGATATAAATTGAACTTGAACATTTCAAATTCATTCCAAAACTTTATACCCTCTAGTAATTCCATGTTGAGGCAACCGAGGGACCTAATGGACCTACAGATCATGAGCTCCAACGATACGAGATTGACTAATCAAACTCATTGATCCCGTCAATCAACATTCGTTAACTACGAGTCACTCCACTAAAAACTCGTAGTTGCACTCTCCTCACTGTAGGACAAGTTGTGTCCATTGATTTAACCAATGCCCGTGAATCAACCTTTCACAGGTTGTTCGTAGTCACAGTTGGGTCAAAATACAGTTTTACCCCTGTGACTACTTCTTGCACCTTAAGCACCACTAATCCTCTAATGAACAACAAGTTTATGGTCTAACCATAAACATTATCACTCTCGGGCCAACAAGAGGGAGGAGCCCCGTTGTTCAAGACCTAGATTCAACTCTTAAGGGAACAACCTATCAAGTTATCCTAGAACGGGAATGAGTGAATTCCTTCTTGCGAAGTTGAGTCCCCAGCTCTCTACAAGGTTTCATCCCTGAGAAGGTAGGCATATTGAGTCGGCAACTCTGGCCACTCTCACCCGTACTAGTCAAAGGACAATCCCCGATAGACAGGAGTTCGCAACTCGCTCATGATTCAGGTTGAATCATTATTGGTCATCGTTTGGATTATTAGCCCTAACCTATCAACGGTGTTACTGGATTGGTCTAACAATTATTGGTCCAGTCTTGTACAAACTCTTTGCACAGGATGCCCCCACTCACATGTCAACTACATGAACGAGTTGGATCGCCTCGTTTGTATTAAATACAAAGTGGGTCGCATCCATAGTGTTAACAGGATGAGGTTCCCAACTTAATCCATGTCACACCCCCTCCCGAACTACCTGCTAACTTAGCCCGGCAGACGGCGTGAAGCCAACAGTCATCGTTCACCTCTCTAACGATATCTGTTGACCCTGCTTTACCTGATAAGCATACTATACTTGTATAAGAAACACTTTATGTCACACCCCCTCCCGAACCACCTGCTAACTTAGCCCAGAAAGAGACATGAAGCCAACAGACATTGCTCACCTCTTAACAATACACGATGACCCCGTTTCTGCACGATAAACATACTATGCTCGTATATGGTAAACTTTAACATAACACAACGGAAACTTGATAACTACTAAACATACATAGGGAGAAACATTTCTTAAGTCTCTCATTTGAAACTTAAACGAGCAATAACATCACAACTCAGAACATGCCAACCCACTGTTTATACAACCTATTATGCACAAACAACTATAACTACATAACAACTTGCTATACAACACCAACCACATACAAACTATCAACTTATGAAACTTCCAGCAGACTATGGCAGGATGTTAGGTACCAGGAGCTCGATCTCTACCTGAAAGGTTTGAAAACATTGAAAGAATGAGCTAAAGAGCTCAGTGAGTGTCTATCTTTAAAACATTATAAGCCCACAGGTGAATCATAATAATGGCAGATTATAAGTAGAAAATAGCTTAACATCTGTTTGTAAACATAAACAAACCATGCTTCCAATTTATAGGTTTAAGTCACCACTTGTGCATAGCACACAACTCGAAATGTACTATCATATCGAGGGTATATAGATCAATAATATAGAAGCTCATAACAATAAAACACATGACATGATACCACATCAAACCATAGAGGTGGTAGAGTTACATTTATACCAATAAGGTTCATACCTCACTCTCTCTCTCACGTGCACGTGGAATACCTTTGGTCGTTTGGTTTTCCCTAATACCTTCTCTATGTCCTTCAGTATTAAGGTAAAATCATTTACTACCCGAATACCTTCTCATTGTCCTTCAGTATTAAGGTAAAACCATTTACTACCCGAATACCTTCTCATTGTCCTTCAGTATCGGGATATCATGATTCATTCCCCCCCTAAGTACCTTCTCGAATGTCCTTCAGTATTAGGGGTTAACCACAAACAAGGGCATAATTTCTGTACCATGGAAATCATGTCTTTATAACACATACAACAATTTCTTGCCATTTTTACATTTTCTGCCCTGTTTTCAGACAGCCATAACTTCTTCATTACTTATCCATAAATAATGTAATTTATACCAAACTCTTCCTTTTTGAACCCTCTAAAAATTATATGAAGACATGAAATTGAAATTCCAAACGGATTTGTTCAGAAATACCTCGAAAGCTACTTTCCTCAAAACAGACTTCTGCTGTTTCCAGATTCGGATTTCCTGCTGCACAACAAATTTAACCTGATATTTAAAACATCTTCTAGACATTTTCTACTCACGATTTCTTCACAAAAGTTGTAGGAAATTCAATAAGCTTTCGAACCATACTAATTAGAGCTTCTAACTCTAAGAATACAGATCAGAACAACCAAAACATCAGAGACTTCCCAGTTTTGACAGCAAATTCTGTCTTCTGTCTTCCTCTTCACAAAACAGTAAGTTAACTTCCGTATTAGCTCAAGCTTCCTTCACGAACGTTGTTCCAAATTGAGTTAACTTTCATGTATCAAAAACTAAACTCTTACCTCTTCTTGTGGAGCTCGAGAAGATCAAAACATCAGAACCGGTCTGAGTTGATCACCTTGCTGCAATAATAATTCCCTTGAGTTCTTCTCCTTTCTTCTGCAACTCCAGCTCCAAAATCACGAAAATGGCTTTCTTCTTCTTCCTTTGTCATTCTCCCATGAAGCTTCAGCTTTGGTTTGTAAAGATAGAGAAGAAAATGGAGAGAAGATAAAGGTTATAAAAGCAAACGATGGAGGAAAAGACAAATTTGTCTTTTTCCCTTTTGCTTTTTCTTTTGCTTTTTCTTTTCTTTTTCCTTTCCTTTATCCCTTTCTTTCCTTTCTTTTCTTTTCTTTTCTTTTCTTAACAAAACAAAACTTAATATATTAAACATTTGTTTCATTTCCTTTTCTTCTTTTGTCTTTAAAGCAATCCAAACCAAAATGGTTTAAACTTTCCTTCCTTGTTTTCCTTTTGTCTTTCACTTCATTTCTTTTCTTTTTAAAACATGGAAAACCAAGTTTTAAACATTCATTTCTTCCTTCTTTTTGTTGTTTGTTAATAAGGAAGTTCCAAAGAGATTGAGTTTACACTTTAAACATAACACAGCGGAATATTGACAATTACGTAACCTACGTAAGGAGTAACCCTACTTAAGACTCTCTGGGAAACTGAAACGAATGTGAACATCACAACCAAAACATACCCAACCATGGTTTACACAACCACAACCTAGAATGTACACATAAACATAACTTCATAGTCCTTCTACTAAACATATAGACTTTCTATACAACTCCACCCACGTACAACATATCAAACTTGTGGAGCTTCCAACAGACTATGGCAGGTTATCAAGCACTGGGAGCTCGATCTCTACCTGAAAAGTGAGAAAAACACTGAAAGAATGAGCTATGAAACTCAGTGAGTGACTTGAGTTTAAAAGAAAACTATTAACTCGTAAATCATAACCCCTGACCATCTATCAGCATATGCATCTGTAATCAAACGTTAAAAGTAACTGTGTAATCATAATAGCTTTTCAGAAAAACCAGCAAGTATGTCGTTAAAATCTCGTAAGGCATATGAATTATAGAAATCCTTTTAAAACATGTCACAATCCACGTTGTGTAGGGCACACACTATACAACCAATGTTTACTCTGCGATGTAGTGGGGCCCGCCCAACACTCCCATCGTCTTTGTCGTAGTGGGGCCCGCCCAGCACTCACGACAACATTGTTGTCACGGAGTACACTCAACGTCGACAACAGAAAATGATCTGTGTGCACATGGTACCATAAAGCCTCGGGCTCAATATCTTAGAAAAGATCATAAAAATGTTTGAACATGTCTGCTCATCTTTTCTTTCATAAAACTCAAGCTTACTCAGCTTGTTCATAAAACTGAAAATCTTTAAATCATACTTGCTAGTACATACTTGCTCGAAATCATAACATTTTCATAAATTTCGACAATCAAGAACATATGCTCACGTATAAATTTCATCAAGACTAGGCTCACAACGAGTACTTGAAATCATTTCTTAGAAAAAAATGAATACTCATAAACATGTGTTTCAAGGAAAACAATAAGTTTTGAAACCATTTCGTTTTAGCAAAACCTTGCATTTTCATAAGCATAATACAAGCCTATAAACCATTTTTTAGGTTCGTTTTGTTACTCACAGTGTTAAACTAGAACCCTGGCTCGTATACTCGACCAATTTCTTCTTGGCCTGCCAAACAAACCAAAACCATGTTTTAGAACCTCGAGCTCATGTATTTTAACCTTGAAATTACAAGAAAACACACGATTAAAATTTCCAGCATTTTACAGATTTTATACCCTGTCTTCAAACAGTCATAACTTCTTCATTACTAATCCAAAAAGGATGTACTTTATACCAAATTCTTCCTTTTTGAATTCTCTAAAAATCATATGAAGACATGAAGTTAAGATTCCCAACAGATTGGTTCAAAAATACCTCAATATCGTATTCCCCAAAATCCACCTGCTGCTGTTTCCAGAATCAATTTCCTGTTGCACAACTAATTTGTCCTGCGATTTAAGACATATTCCAATCGTTTTCTACTCACAATGGCTCACAAAAGTTGTAGGAAATTCAATAAGCTTTCTAACCATATCTAATAGAGCTTCTGATTCCAACCCTACAGATCAGGACAACCAAAACACCAGAGGCTTCTCGGATTTGACAGCAAATTCTGTCTTCTGCCTTCCTCTTCACAAAACAGTAACTTAACTTAAGAATTTGCTCGAGCTTCCTTAACGAACTTTGTTCAAAATTGAATTAGCTTTCAAGAAAAGCAAACCTCAACACTTACCTCTTCTTGTGGAGCTCGAAATTATCAAAATAACAGACCTGGGATGAAATGGTTTCCTTGCTGCTACTTTGAGTTCTTCTCATTTCTTATGCAACTTTAACCCCGAAACCAGTTTCTTCTTCTTCCTTGAACTTCACCTCACGAGGCTCTCAACTTTCTTTTGGTAAATGAAGAAGAAAATGAATTTAAAAATGAATAAGAAAGGTTTAAACGGTGGAAAAGTTTTTTTTGTTTTTTTCTTCTTTTTCTTTAATCCAACCTTATCTCTTCTTTCCCTTTTCTTTTCTTTATCTCTTTCTTTATTTTCTTTGGTAGTTCGGGAGGGGGTGTGACAATCCATCTACTATAGACCATTCGGGTCACATTCTAAATGTGACCCTGAAGCTTAGTTTATTGGATTTAAGTTTGTAATTGCGAGAGTTCACGTTTGAAGGAAAAATAACAACTTTATTCATTTCCTCAAATAATTACAAATACACGAGTTTAGGGCATAAATCCCAACAAACTCCCACTTTTCCTAAAGCTAGTGGAGTACATAGAACATTACAATGATGCAAATACAATAAACTAGGGCATTGAATACCCTTTGATACAATACTCCCACTTGCCCTAGTCAAGTTCTAATATGTAAACCTAGAGTTTCTAGGTTGCCCTCGAACACCTTAGCCGTGAGAGTCTTTGTAAATGGATCAGCAGCGTTGTGCTCCGATGCTATCTTCGTGACGATCACGTCGCCTCGGTGCACAATTTTTCGTTTCAAGTGATACTTACATTCGATGTGTTTTCTCCTTTTGTGACTTCGAGGTTCTCTCGAGTTGGCCACGACACTGTTGTTATCACCATAAAGGGTGATTGGGAGGTTCATATTTGGAACGACTTCCAAATAAGTCATGAACTTCCTAAGCCATTTTGCCTCTTTAGTCGCTTCACAAGCTGCTACATACTGAGCCTCCATGATGGAGTCAACAATGCATCCTTGCTTGATGCTTCGCCAGACTACTGCCCTTCCATTAAGAGTAAACACTGACCCCGAAGTAGATTTCCTAGAATCCTTATCGGTTTGGAAGTCAGAGTCCGTGTATCATGTAAGGATCAGATCCTTAGCCCCTTACACGAGCATATAGTCCCTTATTCTCCTAAGATACTTGAGGATTGCTTTTACCACAACCCAGTGATTTAATCTTGGGTTGGATTGATACCTACTGACAATCCCAACTGCATAACAGATGTCGGGTCGAGTACACAACATGACGTACATGAGGCTACCCACAACTGATGCATAAGGGATTTGTCTCATATCCTCAACCTCTTGAGGTGTCTTAAGACATTGTTCCTTAGACAAATGAACCCTGTGCGTGAAAGACAATAAATCCTTCTTGGAGTTCTGCATCTTATATCGAATCAACATTTTGTCGTTGTACGATGCTTGAGACAAGGCTAGTGTTTTGTTCTTGCGATTCCAGACAATCTGAATCTCGAGAACGAACTGCGCTTCTCTCAAATCTATCATTCGGAATTGCATAGCCAACCAGTTTTTAACGTCAGTGAGGAATCGTACATCATTCCCAATGAGTAGGATATCATCCACATACAACACTAGAAAAGCGACAGTATAGTTGATTATCTTCCTGTATACACAAGGTTCATCAACATTTTGATAAAAGCCATAAGATTTGATAGCCTCATCAAACCTTATATTCCAAGACCTAGAGGCTTGTTTAAACCCATAAATGGACCGTTTCAGCATGCAAACCTTTTGCTCATGACCTTGTTCAATAAACCCTTTGGGTTGGTCCATGTAGATGTTTTCGTCAAGATTGTCGTTCAGAAAGGTCGTCTTGACATCTATTTACCATACTTCATAGTCATAATATGCAACAATGGGTAAGAAGAATCCGAATAAACTTGATCATGGCAACAGGAGAAAAGGTTTCCTCATAGTCAACCCCTTCTCGTTGGGTATAACCCTTTGCCACGAGTCTAGCTTTGAAGGTCTGTACCTTCCCATCTACACCACGTTTTCTCTTGTAGATCCATTTACAACCTATGGGTTTAACCCCATCAGGTTGATCCACAAGATCCCAAACGGAATTGAAGTACATAGACTCCATTTCTTGGTCCATGACTTTTATCCATTCGTCTTTTTTAATGTCATCCATTGCTTGATCATATGACAATGGGTCCTCGCAGTCATCACTAGATGTGACAACTTGGGTTTCAGTTAAACCCATGTAACGGTCAGGCTGTGTAACAACCCTCCCACTACGTCGAGGCTCTCTCAACTGTTGAGATGGGCAACTTTGACTAGACGAGCTAGGGGCAACAACTTTTGTTGGTTTCTTAGCATTTTCAGTAACTTTTACTGACATACTATCTAACTCGTTTAACACGATTTTACTTTTAGGCTTTTGATCCCTGATGTGGTCTTCCTCAACAAAAGTGTCGTTTGTCGACATAAACACCCTATTTTCTTTAGGATCAAAAAATAGACCACCTCTCGTTTCTTTAGGGTAGTCCATAAACAGGCATAATTTTGAACGAGATTCCAATTTCTTCAGATTTGTCACTAGCACATGGGTTGGAGATCCCCAAATTCTAAAATGACATAAACTGCCTTTACGTCCTTTCTAGAGTTTGTAAGGTGTATCAGAAACACTTTTTCGAAGGAACATTGTTCAAAATGTATACTGCAGTCTCCACTGCATAACCCCAAAAAGAGTTAGTGATATAAGCATAACTCATCATGGACCGAACCATGTCCAACAGGGTTCTGTTTCTTCTTTTCGATACACCGTTTTGTTGTGGCATACCAAGTGCAGAGAGTTAGGACATTTTCGATACTACCGCCGCCATCGGAGTTGATTTAACCCGCTCAGTTTCACCTTCTTAAGTTGTTTTAGACACCGTTTTGGTTGTTTAGAAGCACACACTTTTTTTTTTGAATCTTCAAACATAAGGTAAGTAGTCATTTTCATTAAAACCAAGCTCCTAAGTGAAGGAGCAAGGTGATCGACATTGCTTGTTTGTGTATTCTTGAGTTGTTTCTAGCATTAGACTTTGATTTAGCCATTGAAAGTGCTTATGAAACTTGTATAACATGTTTTTATGAGCTTTATACTTGGCATGATTATGTGTATGTTATCTCGAGTCTATGAGTCATGTTTGATCGTATTTATCATGCATCTATAGACTATGTGTCTTATTATGTTTCATGAGTTTTATACTTGACATGATTATGTGTATGTTATCCTGAGCCTATGAATCATGTTTGATCATATTTATCATGAATCTATGGACTATGTGTTTTATTATGTGAGATGGGGTTGATTGCTCAGGTTGTACCTAACATTCCTAATAGGTGATTGATTTGAGTTAAAGCTTGATTAGTGTGAGAATCTAGTTGGATTTGGGACCCTTGAGAATAGGTCGAGGATATTAGGAATGTCTAGATAGGACCCCTTAAGCTAGTAGTCCCTACCTTATGCTTATTTAGGGAACGTTGTCCTACAATCTTGTGTGGCGAGAAACTAGCATGGAGTATGCGTATTGATGATGTCTTGTAATGAGTCACAGTGTGTGTGACAACAGTCCCAGAGCGATGATGTCTTGTGGTGAGTTATAGTAGTCATGAAAACAGACCAAAGACGAAAGTGCTTCGAGGTGAGTAACAATGAGTGTGACAACAGAGCCGGAGTGAGACATAGCTTATGAGCGTCCTGCGGGGCGGATCTGGGCTATGTCAGCATACTAGTTAGGGATGTTGGGTTTTATGTCCTAAAACTCGTGAGTTTGTAAACTGAATGTATATTCTATTTTGCAATAAAGTTGTTATTAAGATTTATTCAGTAAAGGTGTTATTGAATAAAGTGAATTGTATATTTTGAAACCCTAATCCAATATAGAACCCATGGCTATAAGATGTATACTTGAACTTTATGTGTGACATAAAAGTGGATCAGGTTCAAGTTATAGCCAGAATGGTCTATAGTATAGGGATATGACTGGGTACCTTATCCTGGGGACACAATGGACGCGACCCACTTTGTAAAGTACAAACGATGTGATCCTGAATCGTTCATGTGGAGACATGCGAGTGGGGGCGTCCTATGCAATGAGTTGCATAAGATTGGACCGAGAAATAATCACTTAGACTTTATAACTCCGTTTAATGTCTTAACTGACTATATACATACGATGACCTAGGTCACTCGATCTTAATCCTAACCATGAACTCCTGTTTATTCGAATTATCTTTAGATTTGCATGGGTGAGAGTGGCCTTAGATTGCCGACTCAATAAGCCTCCCATTTCAGGGATAAGGTCGGGTAGATAGCTGGGAACATAGTTTTGCAAGATGGAATTCACTCCTACCCGCTTTAGGGATTAGTAGAGAGGTTGTGTCCTTAAGTGCTGACTCCGAGTCTTGAACAAAGGGCCCACCACTCTCATTGGCCCGAGAGGGATTCGATTTTTTGGTTGGACCACAAACCAATTGTTCATTAGAGGATCAGTGGGACTTAAGGAATAAGAAGTAATTACAGGGGTAAACGGTAATTTTGACCCAGCTGTAATTACGAACGACCTGTGAATGATCGATTTAATAATCATGGTTTTATCGAGTGGACAGAAATATATCTACAGTGAGGAGAGTGCAACCACTCGACTTTAGTGGAGTGTCCCGGTGGTTAACGAATGTTGATCAGCTAGGCTAAAGAGTTTGGTCGGTTAATCTCGTATCGTTGGAGCTCATGATCTGTAGGTCCATTAGGTCCCCTTACTAGCTCGGACTAAGCCTTGTAACATTTTGAGAGAAAAGAATTTGAATTGTTCAAATTCGATTTTGGGAGAAAACGTTAATTATATGTGATATACTTAACGTGTCACAGTTTAATTATGAATTAAACTATAATCAAGAAGAGGTGAAAATATTTAAATATTATTTAAATATTAGTTCAGTTTAAAACATGAATAGGGATTCATGTTCGAACGGTCGATTTAAGAAATCGGGATTGGTCCAATTATTAATTTGATATTTGATATTAAATTAAATAAATTATTTAAAATTAATTAATTAAATTAATAAATTGATTTTAATTTAAAATTAATTTTATATTAATTTTGGATTAAAATTAAAATGGAAATTCAAATTGAATTTGGGTTCTTCAATTGGACCAAAAATCATGTGTGAGTCACCATCTCTCTTTTTCAAATTCACACAAATTGAGCACCTCGTTCCTGCTAAATCCTCATCATCTTCATGTTGTCATCTTCTCCTAGCTTGAAGAAGCTTTTGGTTTTCTTTAATTGAAGAAGAAACACATGAATATGGGTGGATTTGGTCAGAAAAAATTCTGATTTTCTTTTCAGACCTTTCTCCCATCTTTCTTCAAATTCTCTCTATCAAAGATCCCACAATCTTTTCCAAGGCCTGAAGATAGTAGGGAAGACACTAGAGGTTGTCCACAAAGTGTTTGTGACTAGAAATTGCTCACGAATTAGGAGAATTTTGAACAACAAAGGTATGTGTTCATACTCTCTGTTTTTCCAGATTCGAGCATGTTTTTTGTTTTGTAAAATTGATCAACTTAGAGTGTTTAAGATCCAAAATTGCTTCCGTTTTCTTAATCTACACTCTTTTAAGGGAGACGTATATCGGCGTACAGTAAGGAGTTGTGCAATTCTGTGTGGGCTTAGGGTAAGGCTAGGTCGAACATCTAGCTAAGTGCAGTATGAAAGTAGTGTCAAGAGAGTCGTGTCATAGAACCCCTGAGGCTAGTAGTCCCTACCTTACTCCTTATTTAGGGAATGTTGTTCTACAATCTTGTGTGGCGAGAAACTAACATGTAGAATGCATATTGATGATTCGTGGTGAGTCCCAATGTGTGTGACAACAGTCCCGAGGTCGTCTCGTAGTGAGTCACAGTGTGTGTGACAACAGTCCCGGGACGATGATGTCTTGTGGAGAGTTATAGTAGTCATGGCAACAAACCAAAGACGAGAGTGCTTCGAGGTGAGTCACAATGAGTGTGGCAACAGACCCAGAGTGAGACATAGCTTACGAGCGTCCTGTGGAGCAGGTCTGGGCTATGTCAGCATGCTAGTTAGGGAGGCGTATATCGACGTAAAACAAGGAGCTGTGCAATCCTGTGTGGGCTTGGGGTGAGGCTAGGTCGAATGTCTAGCTGAGTGCGGCCTGAAAGTGGAATCTGAGTGCTTCAATCAATGTAATGCCTTTTTCTATTTATCAAGAGTTAAAATTGAATGAACTATAAGAAACTGGTGTGATAATTCAGTTAACTGACAGATCATATATTCATCCCTTAGGAGTAGTTGAAGATGTTCTAGTTCATGTTAAAGATTTAAATTTCCTGTAGACCTTTACATTCTAGAAATGGATGGTAAATTTTCTTCTACGTCGACATCGATTTTGTTAGGTAGACCATTTATGAAAACTGCTAAAACAAAAATCTATGTTGATGAAGGTACTTTACCATTTGAATTTGATGGGGAAGTTACCCAATTTAATATTTATGATGTTATGAAATATCTAGATAATGTGCAATATGTTTCTTATGCTGATATCTTTGATTCTTTAGTACAAGAATCTGTTATTGCAATATTAGATGATTCTAATCATGATGATGATATTGACTTAAAAGAATTGTCATTAACAATATTTTCTGAACCAAAAAATCTAATGATTACCTTCTGTCGTGGAGGCAACAAAGTTAGAACTTAAAGATTTAAATGAAATTCCTCCCAAGTCTTTCATTCAAATATGTGAAGAATTAATGAAGGGAGATATTGAGAAAAAAATGTTGGAGAGTCGTATGCAGTTATTAGATGAAAAAAATGATTGTGGCAACATTTTTGAAGTAACTGAGAGTTCCTCCCAAGTTGGAATTGAAACCCTTGCCAACACACTTGAAATATGCCTATTTGGGAGATAAAGAGACTTTATCTGTAATTGTTTCAACGAATTTGATTCCTTAAAATGAAAACTTATTACTGCAATTATTGAAGCAAAATAAAAGAGTCATTGGTTGGACACTGACAGACATTCAAAGGATAAGTCCATCCTTTTGTATGCACAGTGTAAACTTGGAAGATGACAATTTCAAGTCCATTGAGAATCAAAGAAGACTTAATCCAACAATAAAAAAAAGTGATGAAGAAGGAGATCATAAAGTGGCTAGATGCATGGATTATTTACCCTATTGCTGATGGTAGTTGGGTAAGCCTTGTCCAATGCGTACCAAAGAAGGGAGGTATGATTGTTATTATTAATGAGGCTAACAACCTAATACCAATTAGAATAGTGATTCGTTAGAGGATATGTATGGATTACAGGAAGCTTAACAAAGCTACCTATAAAGATCATTTCTCTCTTCCATTCATTGATCAAATGTTAGATAGATTGGTTGGTAAATAATATTACTGCTTCCTTGATGGTTACTCTGGCTACAACCAAACTTCGATAGATCCTAAAGACCAAGAGAAAACTACCTGGTGTAATTTGTATATAACAACTCTTTCTGTTTTAGGTTAAGTCTTATATTTTGATTAGTTACTGTAATGCAACCGCTAGCTTATTTAATTTTGTTAGTTTGTTGTAACCACCTATTGGTAAACATTTGTATAAATATGCTTAAGGGCTTTATGGAATACATAATAGATTTAACCTTTTCTCTTTAAGATTTCCTCCTTACTGATTTACATTAGTAATTTGGTATCATAGCGACTTTGTTGTTGAAAAATTGATCAACTTAGAGTGTTCAAGATCCGAAATTGCTTCCGTTTTCTTAATGTACACTCTTTTAATTGGTATCAAAACTATTTTGAAACCAATTGAAAGAGTGTACATTAAGAAAGCGGAAGCAATTTTGGAACTTGAACACTCTAAGTTGATCAATTTTTCAAAATAAAAAGCATGCTCAAATCTGGAAAAACAGAGAATAAGAACTCATACCTTTGTAGCTCAAAATTCTCCTAATCCGTGGGCAACTCTTTGTCACAAACACTTTGTGGACAACCTCTAGTGTCTTCCCTACTATCCTCAGACCTTGGAACAGATTGTGGAATCTTTGATAGAGAGAATTTGAAGAGAGATGTGAGAAAGGTCTGAAAAACGTAAATCAGAAATTTTTTTATCAATCCTTAAAAATCCATGTGTTTCTTCTCCAATTAAAGCAAACCAAATGCTTCTTCAATCAAGGAGAAGATGACAACATGAAGATGATGAGGATTTAGCAAGGAGGTGCTCAATTCTGGTGAATTTCAAATTCAAAGAACCTTGTTCACCATTTTTTCTTTGGTTCAATTGAAATTCAAAAATCAATTTGAATTTTTATTTTAATTTTAATTCAAAATTAATTTTAAATTGAGCAAATGTAAGTTTTTGGCTGAATCAGGTAGTGTTTTTGGGGCATGTCGTCTCAGCAAATGGAGTTAGTGTGGATCCGCATAAAGTGAAAGTTGTAGTCAACTGGGGGAGACCAACTAGTGCGACAGAGGTACGTAGTTTCCAAGGCTTGGCAGGATACTACAGACGGTTTGTTGAGAATTTCTCACGATTAGCATTACCCTTAACAACTTTAACAAGGAAGAATGCTAAGTTTGAATGGTCAGATAAGTGTGAACAGAGTTTTCAGGAGCTGAAAAAGAGATTAGTTACAACACCTATTCTAACACTTCCTATAACTGGAAAGAGTATGTGATTTACTGTGATTCTTCGAGAAAATGATTAGGGTATGTGCTCATGCAAGAAGGAAAAGTGATAGCTTATGCATCAAGGCAATTGAAAAAGCACGAATGTAATTACCCTACCCATGATCTTGAGCTAGCAGCAGTTGTTTTAGCATTAAAGATCTGGAGGCATTATTTATTTGGTGAGAGGTGTCACATTTTTACAGATCATAAGAGTCAACTGAAATATATCTTTGATCAGAGGGAGTTGAATATGAGACAAAGAAGATGGTTAGAACTGATTAAAGATTATGATTGTACCATAGAATACCATCCAGGTAAGGCGAACGTGGTAACAGATGCATTAACCAGGAAGTCAAGACTTCGTAAGGACGCCTTGTGTGGTATTTGAGCAACCTTTTTATGTACTCTAAGGAATTCTAAGGCAGTTGTGACTGCAGAGAATTCAGGGGGCCTCTTAGCTCAATTCCAAGTCAGGTCTTCGCTTGTAGCAGAGATTGTGAGAAGACAACCAGAGGATAGTAACCTACAGAAAATGTTTGGAAAGTCCAAACATGGCCCAGAAGAAGAATTTAAAATAAGATCAGACGTAGCCATAGAGAGGCAGGGAAGACTATGCGTTCCAAGTTTTACTGAGCTTAAAGATGCTATTCTAGAGGAAGCTCACAGTTCAACTTACGCTATGCATCCAAGAAGCACCAAGATGTACAAAACTTTAAAGGGAACTTATTGGTGGCCTAGGATGAAGCGGGAGATAGCTGATTATGTTGATAGATGTTTGATCTGCTAACAGGTTAAACCAGTTAGACAGAGGCTAGAATGACTCTTTAACCCACTGCCAGTGCCAGAATGGAAATGGGAGCATATCACTATGGATTTTCTATTTGGATTACCATGTACTTCAAGTGGACATGATGGTATTTGGGTAATAGTGGATAGGCTCACTAAGACAACATGGTTTATACCGATTAAAGCGACATCTACACTTGATCATCTTGCTAAGCTTTATGTCGACAAAATTGTGAGTCAATACGGAGTGCCAGTGTCCATAATTTCAAATAGGGACCCGAGATTTACTTCTAAGTTTTGGCTTAGCTTACAGAAAGCTATGGGGACAAAGTTTAATTTTAGTACAATACTCCATCCTCAGACAGATGGTCAGTCAGAGAGGACCATCCAGACCTTAGAAGACATGTTGAGAGCATGTGTCCTTCAATTTAAAGGAAGTTGGGATACACACCTATCACTTATGGAATTCGCTTACAATAACAGCTATCAGTCGAGTATTGGCATGACACCATTTGAGGCTCTATATGGAAGACCGTGTAGAACACCTGCATGTTGGAACGAAGTAGGAGAGCGGAAGCTAATCGGTCCTGAATTGGTGCAAGTTACGACGAACAATATTAAGGTAATCAAGGAGAATTTGAAGGTAGCACAAGATCGTCAAAAGAGTTACGCAGATAAGCGACGAAAGGACTTAGAATTCCAAGTCGGAGATCAAGTTTTCTTGAAGTTATCTCCGTGGAGAGGTGTCCTTCGCTTTGGCAAGAAAGGTAAGTTGAGTCCTAGGTATATTGGTTCTTATAAGATAGTGGAACGTGTTGGGCCAGCAACCTACAGACTGGAGTTGCCAGCAGAATTATCTCGAGTACATGATTTTTTTCATGTGTCCATCTTGAGGAAGTATACTCCAGATAAGACTTATGTGTTGCAAGCATAACAAGTTGAGCTGAAAGAAGACATGAGTTACAACATAGAGGATGCAGTTCAAATCCTCGACAGAAAAGAACAAGTTTTGAGAAACAAGACGATCCCACTCGTGAAGGTTCGTTGGAAACATCACGGAGTGGAGGAGTCAAGCTGGAAACTAGAAGACCAAATGAGGAGGAAGTATCCGACGATTTTCACTTAAAGACTACTAAATTTCGATGACGAAATTTCTTAAGGGGGAGGTAAGTTTTAAACTCAAGATTTTTCTTTGAAATTTTCTTACAAAAAAAAAAGAAAAGAAGAAAGGAAATGTTTATTATATTTGGTATGTTTTGTTTTAAAAAAATGAAGGAAATAAAAAGGAAATGCTCGAATGAAAAGTAAAAGAAAAAGAGAAAAGAAAAGGAAAAGAAAAGACAAATGGGACCCTCCACTGTTTGTTTTTTTTTTTAAATAACTTATTTCTTTCCATTTTCTCCTCATTTTAACAAAAGAAAGCAGGGGGCTTCGTGAGAGAAGGACGAAGGAAGAGGAAGGAAGAGTTTTCTGGAGTTGAAGTTGCAGAAGAAAGGAGGAGAACTCAAAGTATGTTTGTATAGCAACAACGTAATTAATTCTGCCCAGTTCTGTTATCTGAATCATTTCCTACAACTTTCATGAAGAACTCGTGAGTAGAAATTGACTGGAAGATGTTTAAAATTTCAGGTCAATTTCGGGTTGTAGCAAGGAAACGAATCTGGAATAACAAAAGTTTATTTTTGAGGAAGAAGCTTTCGAGGTATTTTCGAACAAATCCGTTGGGAATCTCAATTTCATTTCTTCACATGATTTTTAGAGGGTTCAAAAAGGAAGAGTTTGGTATAAAGTACATCCTTTTTTGCTAAGTAATGAAGAAGTTATGATTGTCTGAAATCAGGGCATGGAATTTGTAAAATGCTAGAAAAATGTTAGAGTGGTTTTTGTAATTTTAAGGTTGAAATTCATGAGCTCGAGGTTCTAATACATGGATCTGGTTTGTTTGACAGGCAAAGAGAAAATAGGTCGAGTGTACGGCAAATGTTCTAGATCTAACGCTGTGAGTGACAATACGAACTTCGAAACTGATTTATATGCTTGAATCACTCTTAAGGAACACACATGACTTCTCTAGAATGAAATGACTTTAATGCTTTATCTTTTCTTTTGAACATGTATTTATAAGCATTCATGTTTTTCTACAAATGATTTTAAGTGCTCGTTGTGAGCATAGATGTCCTGATGAAATTTATTCGTGAGCATATGTTTATTGATTACCGAAATTTAGTGAAAATGTTATGTAATCTTTGGTTTGGCTTGTTTGTGGTTCTGATGCTCTTGCCTGTTTTAGTTTTCAAGAAAGACTTAAGAAGAGTTTCTCCTTATGTATGTTTAGTAGTTGTCAAGTTTTCATTGTGTTATGTTAAAGTGTTCCATATGCGAGCATAGTACGTTTATCAGGTTAAACAGGGTTAACAGGTATTGTTAGGAGGTAAACAATGTTTGTTGGCTTCATGTCGTCTTCCGGGCTAAGTTAGCCCCCCCCCACTCACATGTCTCCACATGAACGATTTAGGATCACATCGTTTGTACTGTACAAAGTGGGTCGCATCCATAGTGTCCCCAGGATAAGGAACCCAACCCTATCCATATACTATAGACCGTTCTGGCTATAACTTGAACCTGATCCACTTTTATGTCACACATAAAGTTCAAGTATACATCCTATAGTCGTGGGTTCTTTATTGGATTAGGGTTTCAAATATACAATTCACTTTATTCAATAATACCTTTATCTCAATAACATCTTTATTGAAAAATAGAATATACATTCAGTTTACAAAACTACGAGTTACTACCCAACAGTTGTAAGGGTCTGATGGTTGGAAAACAAGTTTCAACCAACACACGGTGAAGAAACAATTCTTACCAGTTCTAAAGAAATGGCTTTAATGTCCCCTTTGTCTCCTCGACCTTTAACAAGAAAGATGTTAATGATCGAATAATCCATCGAAGAAATGAAGCTTATCATGAAGGAAATGCATCACTTCATAACCTCGATGTCTCGACAAGTTGAAAGAGAGAATTTGCAATCTTCTTCAATGTCAATCCAAGAAAAACCAAAAAATGAGCAAGAAAACACTATTCGACAAGGAATTCAGCAGTGGAGAAATAAAGGATTACAAGAAAGTTATTCCGATTATCAAGATCCTCCAAGAACCTACACCCAACAACTTAGAAGGCCCGAAGATTGCATGGATCGATCAAGATTCCAAGCTTGGGACAGTTAGAGTAGTGAAAAAGACAATTACCTGCAATTCGGATATCCCCAAGTTACTATCAATCAAGAAACAACTAATTACCCTTCGTGGATAAATCAACATCAATCATAAAGTATATGGCAACCCCAACATGTTGGCATCAACGACTACAAAATGAAGATTGACTTACCCACTTTTAGTAGAAAGTTTGATCTTGAAGCTTTTTTGGATTGAATTAAAAATGTTGATAATTTCTTTGAGTATACCAGTACACCCATCGAGCAGAAGGTAAAATTAGTTATTTATAAGTTCAAAGAGGGAGCAACCGCTTGGTGGGATCAAGTAAAAACTAATAGGAGAAGGGCTGGTAAGAAGCCAATAAGAACTTGGTCGAAGATGTTCAGGCTAATGAAGGCACAATTTTTACCTACTGACTATGAGTAGTTGTTGTATAGCCATCTACAACACTATCAACAAGGAGGAAGGATAGTCGCTGATTATACCGAGGAATTCAATCGATTAAGCGCAAGAAACAATCTTATTGAAATAGATAATTAGCAAATAGCTCGGTTTATAGACAGGTTATGCGAAGATATTAAGAAGAAGGTGTGATTGCAAACCATCTACTACCTTCCTAATGCAATTTCTTTGGCCTATCGAGTAGAGAAACAAAGGCTAGAAAAATAGAGTCTCCAACAAAAGAAAAGATCAATATGGAGTGGGTCAAGTTTCAAGAAAACAATAGGAGATACTAGCAAAGCACCACAACAAGGGCCTAAAGGAGTCCATATTAAGAAAGCATAATCAATTTTGGATCTTGAACACTCTAGTTTGATCAATTTTACAAAATAAAAAGCATGCTCACAACTGGAAAAACAGAGAGTAAGAAAACTCAACTTTGTTGATCAAATTCTCTCCACCCGATGGATGATTTGAAGCACAAATACTTCGTAGACAACCTTTAGTGTCTTCCTTACTATCCTCAGACCTTGGAACCGATTGTGGGATCCTAGATTGAGAGAATTTGAAAGAAAAGTGATCAAAGGTCAAAACCGAGAACGCTTTAGTTTTCTGCAAAAAACAATCTCTCAAATCTCCTCAAATCTCTTTTAAATAAAAATTCATTAATCTTTTTGAAGGTTCCAACAAATGAGTGATGAGGATGATTTGAGAAGGAAGTGGTCAATTTTGGCTAATTTTGAGAATGAGTAAGATTAGGCAAGTTGGCAACTTGTATTTCAAGATAAAACTTGAAATTTTATTTAATTTTAATTCAAATTTAATTTGAAATTAAAATAAATTTAATTATTAAATAATTTAATTAATTTTAATTTAATTTAATACCAAAATTAAATTAAATAAATTGACCAATTCCGATCTCGAAATTGATTTTTCGAACATGAATCGAACCAACCTTTAAATCATATTGAAATATTTCCACCTCTTCTTAATCATAGTTTAATTCATAATTAAGCTATGACACATTAAATATATCACATATAATTAACGATTTCTCCTAAAAACTGAATTTGAACAATTTAAATTCTTTTCTCTCAAATTGTTACAAGTCTTAGTCCGATCTAGTAAGAAGGACCTAATGGACCACAGACCTAATCAACATTCGTTAACCACCGGGACATTCCACTAAAACTCAGTGGTTGCACTCTTCTCATTGTAGATATATTTTTGTCCACTCAATATAACCATAATTAGTACGTCGATCCTTCACAGGTCATTCGTAATTGCAGCTACGTCAAATAAACCATTTTACCCCTGTAATTACTTTTTGTTCCTTAAGTCCCACTGATCCTCTAATGAACAAGTGGTTTGTGGTCCAACCAACAAACCAAATCCCTATCGGGCCAATGAGAGGGTTGACCCATTGTTCAAGACCCAGAATCACTACTTAAGGGAACAACCTCTCTACTAATCTCTAAAGCGGGTAGGAGTGAATTTCATCTTGCAAAATTATGTTTCCAGCTATCTACCTGGTCTTATCCCCGAAATGAGAGCCCTATTGAGTCGGCGATCTCGAACCACTCTCACCCATGCAAATCTAAGGATAATTTCGAATAAACATGAGTTCATAGCTCGCTCAGGATTAAGATCGAGTTACATAGGTCATCGTATGAATATATGTCAGTTAAGATAGTAAACAAAGTTATAAAGTCTAAGTGACTATTTCACGGTCCAGTTTTATGCAAACTCATTGCATAGGACGCCCCCACTCGCATGTCTCCACATGAATGGTTTAGGATCACATCGTTTGTACTTTACAAAGTGGGTCGCACACATATAGTGTCCCCAGGATAAGGTACCCAACCCTATCCCTATACTATAAATCGTTCTGGCTATAACCTGAACTTGATCCACTTTTATGTCACACATAAAGTTCAAGTATACATCCTATAACCAAGGGCTCTTGATTGGATTAGGGTTACAAAATACACAATTCACATTATTCAATAACATCTTTATTGAATAAACCTCAATAACATCTTTATTGAAAAATAGAATGTACATTCAGTTTACAAAACCACGAGTTTTAGGACATAAAACCCAACAGGGTCTACGACTCTGACAACCAAGCCAAAAGAAGACACCCGAAGTATTATTAATAAAAGAATTGATAACAACAACAAGAAGCCCGAGAACATTTACAACAGGTCAACATTAGGCAAATGTTTTTGGTGTAGCCAACATGGTCATCTTTCCAATGAATGCCCCCAAAGAAAGGTTGTTGCTATCATAGACAACGAAGAAAACAATCAGGAGGAAGGTTGCAAACTTGAGGAAGAAGTAGATTATCTTAGTGTTGATGAAGGCGAACAATTATCATGTGTTCTCCAACGAGTTTTGTTGACTCCTATGATAATTCTCATTTATAAGGATTATTTAACCCTAAACTACGTTATTTTTGTCATTTTTACATGTTTATTGATTACCAAGCAAGCCAAAAATAACATTAATGAGTAAAATTCTTTAAAGCTTGCTAAGAATGGTGGGAAATGAAGAATAGTTGAGAAAAGAATGAATTTGAACTACTTTCATTATTTTATGTAGATTTGGGGCAAACAAGAAAAAACAAGAGAAAATGGAATTGCATTCTTACATGCAGAGGAGAAGAACAACAAGCCAAAATCAAGACAGAATATAAGAAAAAATGCAACTACGTTTCGGGATTTTCGAAAAAATACCACAAACTTCGATAATCACGAGATTTGACCAAATCTTGCTCATTTTTGGAATGTTTAAAGTCTAGAATCCTACCCAAATGATTGCTCATGGATTGAGGATGAATTTAAAAGGAAATCCTAGCTTGTACCACTTATAAAAAGAGAACGTTCTCATTGATTTTCTTCCAAGAAGTTTTGGACAACAACATTTTTCTTTCTTTTTCTTTATTTTTCCACCACTTCTTCTTCATCTTTTATTCATGAAATCTCCACGATTTGGTAGGTGAAGATCTATAGCTCCTAAAATGGGTTCTTGGAATCGACCAACAAGAGAGTTTTTAGGATTTTATCTTATTAGTTGTTGTTTTACATTTACGTTCGAGAGCAGTATTGTACCTTTGCTAAAAGTTTCACATTTGTTTTGTTGTTCGTGATTTCTTGTTAGTTCATCAATTGAAGTTATGTATTTTCATATCTTTTCCCATTACGAGTACAAGGCCAAGAGCCTAAGACTTTTTGCTTCAAGTGTTGCACTCATCCTTTGTTTACTTCTCTTTTTTTTTTTTTTTTATCAAATTGATTGGGAGTAAAGTTTAAAAAGTATGGTTTCTAGAGTAAACAAAAAAAAGAGTAGTAGTTTTCGAATACCATGCAATTTTCATTAACAAAGTTTCTATTTTTTTTTTCCTTTTCCATCATGATCTAAATACTCTCTAGGAATTCAAGTTGGGAATCCTCTAGAAGAGAGATGCTAAGCTTACAGTAGAAAAATCTATCGGGTCGACACGTACAACTAAGTTTATTTTTATTGAACTTAACATGGACAAACCTAGCCAGCCAAATAGTGCTTGCTCGTCAAAACTAGAACTTAATACCGAAAGGGTTAAAGAATAGCAGATGTTGTAAAAGCAATGGAGGAAATGACTTAGAAATAAGATCTGAAATTTCGACTCTAAACATAGGGCGAGACTCCAAAACCACGGCTTGTGTGCTAAAATTATCTAAGCTCAATTAGCCATAGACATATAGGTTTAATTGCTTAGTCTCCTAAAGGTTTTGGGAGAAAAATCGAATAGGAGTTGAACTCGGTTTAATTAGGATTACGATTGTCGACACGATTGCCACTGCATTTTGAGCAGCATTTTCTCCGAAGGGGAAAAACAACTTGAGTTCTCTTCTTTTTAATCATTGATTTTTCTTTAATTTTCAGTAGCATAGATACCTTCAAGTCACTTTTACAAAATTGGTTACCACACTTGCATTTTCATTAGCATATTTTTTCTTCCAAATAAGATTTGTTAAAATTCGTTCCTTGTGGGTTCGATACTCTGGAATACTTCCAGTTTCTATTACTTCTATCACGTACACTTGTGTGTAGAGTTTGATCGCCCTACTACCAAACCTCATGCACAAAGACACTCTTTATTTAGAACTCGTTGCATCATTAATGGTAAGATTTGCAACATCATTATAGATAATGGCAGTAGTGATAACATTGTCTTAAGAAAGTTGGTGCAAACTTTCGAATTGAAGGTTGATCCACATCCACACCCTAAGTTGGATCAAAAAGGGAGGAGAAGTCCAAGTTAATGAGATATGTACGAAACCCCTATCTATTGGAAACACTTACAAAAATCAGATTATTTGTGATATTATTGACATGGACGCCTGCGATTTACTCCTAGGAAGGCCTTGGCAATATGATGTACAAGCCATCCATAAAGGGAGAGACAACACCTACGAATTCTATTGGATGAAGAAGAAGATCGTCTTACTACCTCTAAATCAGGCAATCGAGAAAACAAAGACTGAGGAACCAAGCCCTATCAAAACCCTGTTTACAGTAGTTAAAGGAAGTGACTTCAACATAAATTCAAAAGAAGGAATTTAGGCCACTGTTAATACCACAAAACAACAACCGGATCAGCGTCTAGCACCTGAAATAGACGTCTTATTAAGTGAATTCCCACAAGTAACAAAGATTCTATACAACTTACCTCCAATGCGAGATATCCAACACCAAATAGACCTAGTGCCTGGAACCACATTGCCTAATCTCCCTCATTTTAGAATGAGCCTTAAAGAGTGTACAATCTTGCAAGACCAAATGTAAGAGTTGTTGGACAAAGGGCACATTAACCCTAGTCTTAACCCTTATGCAGTACCAACTCTCTTTACATAAAAAAAAAAAAAAGATGGCAGCTGGTGTATGTGTATTGATAGTCGAGCTATTAATAGAATTACTGTTAAATACATATTTCCTCGCTACAACAAATATGGGCTTCCATGTCAGTTTTTCACTGACATTGAATCCATATAATGTTAGTTTTGCCAACCAACATCTTTCCATGTGTCATCGTATGGGTACGATGTCGGTTTGGTTTAATGTCGGTTTATAACTAACATTAAAGTCACTAACATCTTACCCATACGATGTCTGTTTGATACCATGTGAATTTTAAACCGACATCTATGTCAGTGTCATCTTACCCATACAATGTCGCTTTGAAACCATGTTAGTTTTAAACTGACATCTAAGCCAATGCCATCTTACCCATACGATTTCAGTTTAGCAATAATGTCGGTTAGAAACTGACATCAAACCAAGTGACACCGTACCCATACGATGTCGGTTAGAAACTGACATCGAAATTTGATTCGAGGTGCCAATATGATGTCAGTTTAGTACGATGCCAACTACGAGTCGACATCTATAGGGGTATCGATAACGGTTTGAAATCGATATTGTATCTTTATCTAATATTAATGCTACAATGTCAGTTTATTTGAATGTCATTTTATAACCGTCATTATTGGAATATATGATGACAAGTTTAAACCGATATTGTTCTTATACCACAAGAAATATATTTATTAGCATATAATTGGAACTCGAAACCTTAAAAAAAAACTTCAGTAATGCTTTTACAATAATTCTCAACTTCTAAACACAATTATTAATCATGTTCAATTAAAAACAAAATACACAAATTAAAGAAACATATGTGAAACAAAATATATTCTATTTCATTCAATTTAGTAAAAACAACGCAATGTTCAAGTAGAAACCGGTTCTAACTAAAACTCTGGTAACAAAGTTGTTTAGAACAATTGGTCGTAAAGAGCAACAAAATTCTATATTTACAAAATTGCCTAAAAAGCTATCAAAATTTAAAATATAAATCAACTTATTCAGCTCGTAACTCGTCCAGTTGTGCTTGTGCAAAAGTCTTCTTAGTATTAAACTACATGAAAACAAAAAAAATCATTGTAATTACAAGTAAAAAAGTACAATGATGAACAATAGTTATAGAACACAGTACTAATTGAAATACTGAAAAAAAAACTCAAATTTACAATAGAATGATAGTAAAGACGAAATCGAGAAATATTTAGATCTCATCCAATAAGCCACCTCCATCCTCAATAAAAAAAAAAATCATGTAGAATTCAAATTTTAGAAACCAAACAACTCACCTTCACCTTAAGACTTAGCAAATAGATTAACAAGAAGACTTAATTTCTTAGATATAAAGCAAAACAAATACTCAATATTCATACAACTCCAAACATCAATATCACTCTCTAGCCTTTCTCAATACTTTAGAAATTTATAATTTATTTTTGAATTTTCAATTCTTAAACTAAGATCAAATAACACGAACTTCCATGAATTTTAAACTTTAATTAGAAACTTTAAAAGTTACTAAATAAAAATGTCTAAACTCAAAACTTCATAGACCAAACTCATAACTTAATATTAAGCAAATAAAATACCTTCACAGTAAGTAGTAACATTCTTGTGACGACCACAACCACAGGTACTAGTTATTCATTTTATTTAACGTTCCATCAACCCGTGTGCGTCTAGTTGGATTAGTGAATCTCATCAAGCTCGGCGTTAAGGAGTCTTTGATTTAATTAGTTAAAGGCGAAATATTCTCCGTCAGACCACTATTGATAAAAATTAAAAGAAAAGGAAGTAGCAATGGCACTTTGGGGATTAATGCCTAAATTAGGGTGATAATTAACACTTGGTTTTTGACCTAATTTGATAGTATTTAAGCTCCTCATCTTTGAAAAGTTAAAAGAAAACCCTAACCCTAGCCCATCAATATCTTCTCCTTCTCCTTGTACCTTGCCCTAACCCTAAACCTAACCATCTTATCTTCCCCCTCCATGCCCTAACCGCCGACCAAGCCTACGGACGAACACCCTCCCGCCGGCAGCTCCACGAAGGAAGTTTAGTCCTTGCAAACATTCGCGCGCAGCGCTGCTGCAAGCCGCCGAGGATCGTCTTTGCAACTTCCACCGGCGGATCAACGAACGTGATTTATTCGTTCCTGCCGCCAGTCACGCACGCCCAGCGCCGCCGTCACCCCTACCGCGAATCGTACGCGTCCGCACGCCGAAGGCCGAACGAAACTCTGATGCCGTTGATAGCTCGTGACTTCACCGGCCGCCACTCGTGAACTCATTCCTGTCCAGCCGATCGCAAGTCCCCGCCGCAGCCGTTTTCATCCGTCGACACGCCTGAAGACCACGGACGGAAGAGTCCTTCGTTCACATCTGAGTCACGCCGGCCGATCACCGAACGGAACTCGCTCGCTCGAGCCGCTCGTCTGTTCACGAGCACAAAGAAGAAGCCTCGCCGCGGTTTCTCACGACTTCAGGCCAGCTGCGGTGGTTATGGAGCACGCCGCCGCGGCCGATCGTGAATCGGTAAATACCGCCCAAATCCGATCGCTCCGATCGGCGGCACCTACAACCTCTGAAGTTATAACCCGGTGAGCGATCTTGTTATGTATGGATTTGGAATGAGAGTTATATGTGACCTATCGAATATTTAAGCGTTTGATTGAGAACTTAGGCTGCTGTTTCGAACGCTAATTATAGGAGTCAAGATTGGAGCGGAATTGAAGGTCAAACGCCAAGATGGATTAAGGAGTATTAAGGATTCGCATTAAACTCGAGGTAAGCGGGGCATGGAACCTTAATAACGTAATTTAAGTACCTTATGGTTATGTTTTGGTGAATGCTTGGTGAATGAACTTGGAGTTTGGTGTGAATCAGGTTCCACTAAAAGAAGAGTAGTCCGGGAGCTCGGGTTAGGTTTTGGAGTAGAATTCGAATTAAGGTTAGGGACCTTGTGCCGAATCTATTTAAATGGGTTTAAAGAAAACGAATTTCAGTATTTTATGTGAAATTAGTACGTTATTTTACTTAAAAAGATTTAAAGATTTTATACGAGAATGTTTCAAGATTTTATGTGAGAATGCTTTGATATTCGATGTAATGATGTCTCAATATTTTATGTGAGTATAATCTAGTATCTTATACGAAAATATCTTTGCATTCTATGTAAGAATAATTTAGTATTTTATTTGAGGATATTACAGTATTTTCTATGAGAATATTGCATGATCATATATGTGAGTATGATATCCTATCTGATGTGAAAAGTCATGATTGCATACCAATGATAATGGATGTGGCATGTACACTATGATTATGTTGAAAAATGGGACCTCATGCATGTTATGTATGCCATGAAATGATTTAATGAAAAATGTGGAAATTGGTCTCCTGAGTGCATTATGTGCATGGTCAAACATGCATTAGAGACCCTATGGGTCAAATTACAGGGTCCAGAGGACTCAATCTATACAGAGTGCATGAGGGACTCAAACCATACAGGGGTCTGTGAGGGACTCAAACTATTACAGGGGTCTGTGAGGGACTCAAAATGAAATGACTCAGGATGACCAATTGGCCACTTAAAATAAAAAGGAAGTCATGGATTAAAGACCTGACAATATGAGAAAGTTTTAGGTCCCACATATGTACATTTCGAATAGGTTTAAAAGTCATGATTGCATGTGCTTGCATATCCCAAACCTCGGTAGCGAGGTCACTTACTGGGTATTGTTTTACAATACTCACCCTTTCTTTTAAAAATGTTTTCAGGTAAGGCCAAGGGCGTGCGGGCGAGTGACGGAGGCGTTGCTAGGACCATGGGAATAGACATGTCTTCCGCATACTTTTCTTTCAAAACTAATGTTGTCATTTTATGTTTTCGTAGTTTAACTTTACTTTCCAGTTTTTAAATGGGCCATGTTTAAACTTTGCTTCTTTGTGCATTTTGAACGTTTTAGTGGGATCCCTAAAGACAAGTTATTTTCATTGAAGATTTAAAGATTGTTTTACATCTTTTGCCTATAAATGCATGCATGTGTAGTAATGTCCCTAAGAGTTTAGCAGTAGAAAAGTAGGGGCGTTACAGTTGGTATCAGAGCCCTAGGTTTAAGGGTTCTGTAGACTTGCTTACAGAGTAAGCACAGAGTAGTTCCCCTGGTTGAACAACGCGTTCCGGTCACCGCCAGGTACGTTCTGATATTTTACAAATTAAGCAAATGATTATGATGTGATCCTGTTTTATAAATGTAAATGAATTTAAAACCCTAAGGGGTGATCCTATTTTATAGCTAGAAAGTAATGAAACTTAGTTAGAAACTCCCTGTATTGTAGTACCGACAAAATGCCACCTAGAGGTCGAGGGAGAGGTAGGGGACGTGGTAGGGGTCGGAGTGTCACACCCCCTCCCGAACCACTCGCTAACTTAGCCCGGGAGACGGCATGAAGCCAGCAGAGACATTGTTACCTCTTAACAATACCTGCTGACACTACTTTACCTGAAAACAAACTATGTTCGCATATGGAACACTTTAAACTTAACACAGCGGAAACTGGACATCTCTAAGACGTACATGAGGAGAAACTCTTCTTAAGTCTCTCCTGGAAACTAAAACGAGCAAGAACATCAGAACCACAAACAGTCCAAACCACTAATTAGGCAACCACAACCTCTAAAGCACATACGACTATAACAACATAGTTCTCTTAAAATAATTTACAAACATATGGACTTGCTAAACTACACCAACCACGTACAACATATCAAACATGAGAAGCTTCCAGCAGACTATGGCAGGTTATCAGGCACCGGGAGCTCGATCTCTACCTGAAAAGTGGAAAAACACTGAAAGAATGAGCTATAAAGCTCAGTGAGTGACTTGAGTTTAAAAGAAAGCTATTAACTCGTAAATCATATCACCTGGCCATCTATGAGCATATGCATCTGTAATCAAGCGTTAAAAGTAATCGTGTAATCATTATAGCTTTTCATGAAAACTAGCAAGACACCGTTAAAATCTCGTAAGGCATGTAAATGATATAAACTTTTTTTTAAAACATGTCACAATCTCGTTGTGTAGGGCACGCCAAGATACACCAACGTTTATTCTACGATGTAGTGGGGCCCGCCAAAGACTCCCATCGTCTTTGTCGTAGTGGGGCCCGCCCGGCCACTCACGACAATGGCTGTATTGTCACGAGTACACTCAACGTCGACAACGAGAATAAGACCTGTGTGCACACGGTATTACATAGCCTCGGGCTCAATATCTCAGAAGATCACATGAAAATATTTGAACATGCCAGCTTATCTTTTTCTTTCATAAAACTCAAGCTTACTTAGCTTGTTCATAAAACTAGAAATCTTTAAAACATACTTGCTAGTACATGCTTGCTTGAAATCATCACATTTTCATAAGTTTTGGCAACCATTGGACATATGCTCATGTATAAACTTTAATAAGACTTTTAGGCTCATCATGAACACTTTAAAACATTTCTAAGAAATCATGAATGCTCATAAACAAGTGTTCAAGAAAACAATAAACATCTAAACCATTTCGTTTTCGCAAAACCTTGCATTTCATAAGCATAATACAAGCCTATAAACCATTTTCAAGGTTCGTTTTGTCACTCACAGTGTTAGAACTAGAGTCTTGACCCGTACACTCGACTTATTTGCTCTTGGCCTGTCAAACAAACCAAATTCAACCATTAGAACCTCGAGCTCATGCTTTTTAACCTTAAACTTACAAAAAAACACACTTTAAAAAATTCCAGCATTTAACAGATTTTATGCCCTGTATTCAGATACTCATAACTTCTTCATTACTTATCCACAAATAATGTACTTTATACCAAACTCTTCCTTTTTGAACCCTCTAAAACTCTTATGAAGACATCAAAATGAGATTCCCAATAGATTGGTTCAGAAATACCTCGAAAGCTCCTTTCCCCGGAACTAACTTCTGCTATTCCAGATTCGAATTTCTGCTGCAACCCGAAACTTGACCTGCTATTTACAACATCTTCCAATCATTTTCTATTCACGATTCCTTCATGAAAGTTGTAGGAAATTCAATAAGCTTTCCAACCATACCTAATAGAGCTTCTGATTCCAACTCTACAGGTCAGTACAACCCAAACATCAGAGACTTCTCGGATTTGACAGTAAATTCTGGGTTCTGTCTTCCTCTTCACAAATCAGTAGCTTAAGATCCGAATTTGCTCGAGCTTCCTTCACGAATTTTGTTCCAATATGAGTTAACTTTCATGAAACAAAATTTCAGCTCTTACCTCTTTCAGTGGAGCTCGAGATAAACAAAATAGCAGAACATGGCAGAGTGATTACCTTGCTGTCATAAAGAATCCTCTTGAGTTCTTCTCCTTTCTTCTGCAACTACAGCTCCAAATTTATGAAAAATGGCTTCCTTCTTCTTCCTTTCTCCTTCTCCCACGAAATATCAGCTTGGTTTGTGATGAAAGAGAAGAAATTGAAGAGAAAACCCTTTTTAAAACAATACAATCGGTGGAAAGAGGTGGTTTTGTCTTTTCCCATTTTTCTCTTTTCTTTTCCTTTTCTTTTCTTTCCTTTATCCCTTCCTTCCATTTCTTTTCTTTTCTTTTCTTTTCTTAACAAAACAAAGCAAACTTAGTACATTAAACATTTGTTTCATTTCCTTTTCTTCTTTTGTCTTAAAAGCAATCCAAACCGAAATGGTTTAAACCTTCCTTCCTTGTTTTCCTTTTGTCTTTCACTTCATTTCTTTCCTTTTTAAAACAAGGAAAACCAAGTTTTAAGCATTCATTTCTTCCTTTCTTTTGTTGTTTGATAAAAAAGAAGTTCCAAAGAAAGATCTCGGGTTTACACGGAGGGCAAGAGAAAACGTTGACACCCAACCAGAATTACCACTGGAACAGGAAGGGATTACTCCACCCGTACCAGACCTCCCCCAGGACCACTGGCGCGGGAGAATGCACCTCTGATCGCTCCAGTGGCGGATCAAGGGAACACTAACGTTATGACTATGATGGTAGAGGCTATGCAGACTCTAGTGCGAGCTCTGATAGCCACTCACCGGCCCAAGCAAATCGTGGGGGCGGAACGATGCAACTCGAGTCTCGATATCCGAGACTTCGTGAAATATGATCCCGCATCGTTTGATGGGTCTTCCAGTGACCCCACCGTGGTGAGAGTTATGGTCGTCCTCCATTGAGACCATCTTCGATTGATGAACCGCCTCGAGGACCGGAGGGTGTCTGTGCTACCTTTATCTTTGAGGATGACGCGTATTTATGGTGGGTGTCCGCCCGAGGAACCATTATGTCGCCAGTGAGAAAAACGACACACGGAATATGTTTAAGGAAGCATTCGCGGAAATTTTACCTGCTGCAGCTCGTTACATGAGAAAAAGCGAAATTCTTACAACTTAGCCGAGCAGGGGGGCGGTGGAGGTATATGAGAGAGAATTCACCCGCTTGTCACGCTTTGCCCCGAGCTAGTAGACACAGAGGCGAAGAAGACAGAGCGCGTTTCATCATGGGACTGGATGAAAATGTTCGAGGCTTCATCCGAGCACTAGCACCTCCCGATTATGCCTCCGCAGTGAGAGTGGTGGAATTGATTTGAGTGCGGCGCAGCGCGCACAAAGCAGTAATGGTTAACCTGGCACCCATGGCAAATCATAAGAGGAAATGGGACCACCTAATTCAAACTCGCAGCGTCCCGGCGTGCCTTTGCATAGGCGAGAAACTTTAAATGCGAGTTCAAAGCGAAACCACGAGTCAGCAGAACGGGAAATAACGGTGGAGATAAGCCACAATGCAAAAGACTAGTAGCGACATTGGGGTAAGTGTTTGGCCCTTCCGGAGTGTGCTTCAGATGTGGGAAAGAAGGGCACAGAGCTAATAGCTGCCCGAGTCAAGCCAACGCTAGCCAACCTCAGGTTATCAATAGTGGGACTGCTGTGAAGCCTGTTATACATCAAGGAAGAGCTTATGCAAGCACTAGTAAAAACATCTATGGCTCAAACTCAGTGGTTACAGTACACACTTCCATTACTTGGACACCTTGCCTTTGTATTATTTGATTACTGTTCTACACACTCTTTTATTTCTCGCATCCTTCGTAAGTCAAGTGAGTTAGAATTAGAAACGATTCTGATGTTATGCTCTGCTTGGTCTCCACTCCTGCGGGGATAAATTTGTTAGCCACTATGAAAGTCAAGGATGGTAGTGTGACCATCGCAGACCATGAGTTAACAGTAAATCTAGTAGTCTTAGACATGTTTGACTTTGATGTGATATTGGGTATGGACTGGTTAGCGCAGAACCACACTTGCATTGATTGCTTCAGGAAGGAGGTAGTGTTTACTCCTCCTGACCAACCTGGCTACAGGTTCCGAGGCACGTTAGCAGGAAGTAGGCCTAAGGTAATTACTGCTCTTAAGGCCAGGAAGTTATTACATCGGGGAGCTTGGGGCGTCTTAGCTTGCATATTAGATGCAAGGTGCACGGAGATCTCAGTGTCATCGGTACCAGTGGTGAATGAATTTCCAGACGTTTTCCCCGAGGACCTCCCCGGAGTACCTCCGGTCAGAGAGGTAGATTTTAACATCGGTTTGGAGTTAGGAACGACTCCGATATCCAAGGCACCATCTGAGAATGGCACCGCAGAGTTGAAAGAATCAAAACTACGATTCACGAGACTTCTTCGGACAAGGGATTTATACGCCCTAGCGTTTCGCCTTGGGGAGCGCCAGTGTTGTTCGTGAAAAAGAAAGACCGGTCCATGCGCCTGTGTATAGATTACAGGGAGTTGAATAAAGTCACGATCAAGAATAAATACCCTCTTCCTAGAATAGATGATTTGTTCGACCAGTTGCAGGGAGCCACAGTGTTTTCCAAGATCGATCGAGATCAGGCTACCATCAGTTGAGAATCGGAAGAGAGGATATTCCTAAAACAAAGATTCGAGATCACGTTATGGGCATTACGAGTTCACAGTGATGCCGTTTGGTTTGACCAACGCTACTGCCGCTTTCATGGACTTGATGAACCGTTTATTCAAAGAATTTCTAGACATGTTCGTGATTGTGTTTATTGACGATATTCTGATATACTCCAGATGCGATGAAGATCATGAAAGGCACCTGAGAAAAGTTTTACTCACGCTAAGAGAGAATAAGTTATATGCAAAATTTTCCAAGTGTGAATTCTGGCTCAGACAGGTATCCTTCTTAGGGCACGTGGTATCCGAAGCTGGGTCTCTGTTGACCCAGCGAAAGTGGAGGCCGTCACCACGGTGGCCTCGTCCAGGCACCGCTGCAGGCACGTGTAGTTTTCGGGTCTTGCGGAGTTACTATAGACGTTTACGTGCGGACTTCGCCAAGATAGCTATGCCCATGACTCAGCTGACATGCAAGGGTAACTCATTTGTTTGGGATGATGCCTGCGAGGCGAACTTCCAAGAACTCAAGTGCAGATTAGTGTCAGCCCCGATTCTTACAGTCCCCGAGGGAACAGGGAGCTTTGTGGTTTACAGTGATGCTTCTAAGAAAGGTTTGGGCTGTGTACTAATGCAACACGGTAAAGTAATAGCCTATGCATCCCGACAATTGAAGACGCACGAGAGGAACTATCCAACTCATGACTTAGAACTAGCAGCAGTGGTCTTTGCATTAAAGATCTGGAGACATTACCTTTATGGCGAGAAAAAATTCATTTTTTACAGATCATAAAAGTCAAAGTACTTGTTCACCCGAAAGAGTGAACATGAGGCAACGCAGATGGTTGGAATTAGTGAAGGATTATGACATTGACATTCAATACCACCCCTGTAAGGCTAATGTAATGTCGTGGCGATGCCCTCGATGAGGAAGCCGAGTGCATACTTCAAAGACGAGTTCTTGACAGAGCGCGAGTTACAGCGAGTTTGCTCGAGTGAAATTGCGATACTTAGTAGGAAAGACCACGACCCGATTAGCCCGATTAACGATAAACCGACCTTGAGACAACGCATCGTTGAGTCTCAACAGGTGGACCCTCAGTTAGTAGAGAAACTTACGGCAGTGACTACAGGTGAGTTGGCAGAGTTTTCACTATCCACAGATGGAGGATTACTATTTCGTGGTCGATTATGTGTGCCAGACGACGACAAACTGAAAATTGAAATCTTGAGCGAAGCCCATAACTCACCGTTTTCTATGCATCCTGGTAGTACCAAGATGTATCGAGACCTGAAACAGTCGTTCTGGTGGTGTAACATGAAACGCGACGTGGCGAGTTTGTCACAGTGTTTGACTTGTCGGCAGGTGAAGGCACCTGCACAGAGGCCCGCAGGACTCACTGCAGCCACTTACATGTGCCCCGTGGAAATGGGAGGAGATCTCTATGGATTTCATAGTCGGACTGCCTAGGACCTTACGAGGTTACTCGGTAATTTGGGTCATGGGGAAAGATTAACCAAGTCGGCACATTTCTTACAGTGGAAACCCACCTATTCTACAGATAAGTGGGCGCGACTTTACCCTGGAAGAGATAGTCCTTTGCATGGGATTCCAAACAAGATTATTTGAGCGAGGATCCACGTTTCACCTCCAATTTTTGGAGGAGTTTACAGAAAGCATTAGGTTCACAGTTGAATTTTAGTACAGCTTTTCATCCACAGACGGATGGGCAGATAGAACGTTTAAACCAGATATTAGAAGACATGTTGCGAGCTTGCACACACATTTGCATTTGATGGAGTTTGCTTACAATAACAGTTATCAGTCGACCATTGGAATGGCTCCATTTGAAGCTCTCTATGGAAAACGTTGCAGAACTCCGTTTTTACGGGAGGAGGTTGGTGAACGCCGATTATTGGGTCCAGAGTTGAGTACAGGTCACAAATGATGCGGTACAAAAAGATTAGGCGCGATGCGGATGCGAACCCCAAAGCGACAGAAGAGTTATGCCGATTCGAGGCGAAGGGACCTAGAATTCGAAGTTGGGGACCACGTGTTTCTTAAAGTTGCCCCAATGAAAGGGATTCTAAGATTTGGTCGGAAAGGGAAGTTGAGTCCGCGCTTTATAGGACCATTTGAGATTTTAGAGAGGGTGGGTGCGGTGGCCTACAGACTGGCACTGCCACCTTCCCTGTCAGCAGTTCATAACGTATTCCATGTCTCCATGTTGAGGAAATACGTTCCAAACCCGACTCACGTCATAGACTTCGAACCATTACAGTTAGCTGAAGATTTGAGTTATGGCGAGCGACCTGTATAGATTGTTGCAAGAGATCGAAAGACACTCCGTAACCGTGAGATCAACTTAGTTAAGGTGTTATGGCAAAACCACCGTACGGAAGAAGCTACCTGGGAGCGAGAAGAGGAAGTGCGAGCTAAGTATCCAGAACTATTCCGAGAATAGGAACTTTCGAGGACGAAAGTTCTTAAGGAGGGAAGATTGTGACGACCACAACCACAGGTACTAGTTATTCATTTTATTTAACGTTCCATCAACCCGTGTGCGTCTAGTTGGATTAGTGAATCTCATCAAGCTCGGCGTTAAGGAGTCTTTGATTTAATTAGTTAAAGGCGAAATATTCTCCGTCAGACCACTATTGATAAAAATTAAAAGAAAAGGAAGTAGCAATGGCACTTTGGGGATTAATGCCTAAATTAGGGTGATAATTAACACTTGGTTTTTGACCTAATTTGATAGTATTTAAGCTCCTCATCTTTGAAAAGTTAAAAGAAAACCCTAACCCTAGCCCATCAATATCTTCTCCTTCTCCTTGTACCTTGCCCTAACCCTAAACCTAACCATCTTATCTTCCCCCTCTATGCCCTAACCGCCGACCAAGCCTACGGACGAACACCCTCCATGGCGGCTCCTCCACGAAGGAAGTTTAGTCCTTGCAAACATTCGCGCGCGCGCACGCTGCACAAAGCCGAGGATCAGGCTTTGCAACTTCCACCGACGGATCAACGAACGTGATTTATTCGTTCCTGCCGCCAGTCACGCACGCCCAGCGCCGCCGTCACCCCTACCGCGAATCGTACGCGTCCGCACGCCGAAGGCCGAACGAAACTCTGATGCCGTTGATAGCTCGTGACTTCACCGGCCGCCACTCGTGAACTCATTCCTGTCCAGCCGATCGCAAGTCCCGCGCGGCCCGTTTTCATCCGTCGACACGCTCAAGACCACGGGCGGAAGAGTCCTTCGTTCACATCCCGAGTCCACGCCGCCGATCACCGAGCGGAACTCGCTTCGCTCCCACCCGCTCGTCCGTTCCACGAGCACAAAGACAAGCCTCGCCGGTTTTCTCACGACTTGGCCATTGCTGCGGTGGGTTATGGAGCACGCCGCCACCCGGTCGATCGTGAATCACCCGATACCGCCCAAATCGATCGATCAAGATCGGCGACACCTACAACCTCTGAAGTTATAACCCGGTGAGCGATCTTGTTATGTATGGATTTGGAATGAGAGTTATATGTGACCTATCGAATATTTAAGCGTTTGATTGAGAACTTAGGTCAACATTTGACGCTAATTATAGGAGTCAAGATTGGAGCGGAATTGAAGGTCAAACGCCAAGACGGATTAAGGAGTATTAAGGATTCGCATTAAACTCGAGGTAAGCGGGGCATGGAACCTTAATAACGTAATTTAAGTACCTTATGGTTATGTTTTGGTGAATGCTTGGTGAATGAACTTGGAGTTTGGTGTGAATCGGGTTCCACTAAAAGAAGAGTAGTCAGGAGCTCGGGTTAGGTTTTGAGTAGAATTCGAATTAAGGTAAGGGACCTTGTGCCGAATCTATTTAAATGGGTTTAAAGAAAACGAATTTCAGTATTTTATGTGAAATTAGTACGTTATTTTACTTAAAAAGATTTAAAGATTTTATACGAGAATGTTTCAAGATTTTATGTGAGAATGCTTTGATATTCAATGTAATGATGTCTCAATATTTTATGTGAGTATAATCTAGTATCTTATACGAAAATATCTTTGCATTCTATGTAAGAATAATTTAGTATTTTATTTGAGGATATTACAGTATTTTCTATGAGAATATTGCATGATCATATATGTGAGTATGATATCCTATCTGATGTGAAAAGTCATGATTGCATACCAATGATAATGGATGTGGCATGTACGCTATGATTATGTTGAAAAATGGGACCTCATGCATGTTATGTATGCCATGAAATGATTTAATGAAAAATGTGGAAATTGGTCTCCTGAGTGCATTATGTGCATGGTCAAACATGCATTAGAGACCCTATGGGTCAAATTACGAGTGCCGTGAGGGACTCAATCTATACAGAGGGTCCATGAGGGACTCAAACCATACAGTGTCCGTGAGGACTCAAACTATTACAGGGTGCATGAGGGACTCAAAATGAAATGACTCGGGATGACCAATTGGCCACTTAAAATAAAAAGGAAGTCATGGATTAAAGACGACAATATGAGAAAGTTTTAGGTCCCACATATGTACATTTCGAATAGGTTTAAAAGTCATGATTGCATGTGCTTGCATATCCCAAACCTCGATGGCGAGGTCACTTCTTCTGGTATTGTTTTACAATACTCACCCTTTCTTTTAAAAATGTTTTCGTGTAAGGCCAAGGCGTGCGGGCGGCGAGTGATGGAGGGAGCGCGTTGCTAGGACCATGGGAATAGACATGTCTTCCGCATACTTTTCTTTCAAAACTAATGTTGTCATTTTATGTTTTCGTAGTTTAACTTTACTTTCCAGATTTTTAAATGGGCCATGTTTAAACTGCTTCCTTTGTGCATTTTGAACGTTTTAGTGGGATCCCTAAAGACAAGTTATTTTCATTGAAGATTTAAAGATTGTTTTACATCTTTTGGCCTATAAATGCATGCATGTGTAGTAATGTCCCTAAGAGTTTAGCAGTAGAAAAGTAGGGGCATTACAATTCTTCTCCTCACAAATGCACAAGAACTCAAGAATTTCAATACAACTCATCGCTCCTGGCAATAAAGACAAGATATGGTAACAAGAATATCAAATATATCCTAATCACGTGTACGTTTGCAATCAAGAGATTAATTACTACTGTTTTCGTAAACGTTTTTTATGTATCATATAAACATGCATGAGGTCCCAGCTTTTTATTCATACAGTGATGCAACAACCACAGAAAACATGAAATCATATATCATGATTTAATTTTCATAAATTATAAACATAAAGCATGTATAAATACTTAGTCTCCTCAAGAAAAGTAAAATATTTCAGCTTTATGCTTTAAAAACCTTTAGTATAAAAATAGAAACTCATTTTTATTGAAACATAACTTTTATAATCTAAAACCAAATTTTTTAAAGTCGCTGTGACATCTCTTATCTTAGCCTAGCATTTTCAAAACTCAAAACATCAATTTCTAATATAACATTCTCCTTTAAACCTGTTCAACAATCAATTTCCTAAATTAAAACTCATTAAATCTTTGACCAAAGAACTTAGACATCCTTAATATTTTTCGAAAAATTACCTTGAATTAAGTTTTTAATTGAATTGAGATCGATGATCATTGAACTCATAATTCCGATGTCAAACTAAAATGGGTCTTAGAAACCATTAACAAATAAAAATATTAGTTTATCTATAGCATAAACCATTGGAAATCTTGCAAAAACAGTCCAAATCTTACCCACAATGAAAGATACAATTCAAAATTGATGCAGAAATCAAATCAGAATCCAGCAAAATTGAGGCTCGCGGATCTGACACAAGTAGTGACCGACGACGACGATCAGACAGCGGATCTAATCTCAGAACGATGGTGGACGGCGCGACAACAAACGCGGATAACTACATGGAGATGATTGATGGTGTGTGCAGCTCTGGAGCAACGATCTTCAACCACGAAAATAGTTCCGACGACTCAGGCAAGAGCGCGGGTCGGTGGTGCGGTTTTTCTCTCGGATCTAGGCACGGATGACTGGACGGAGATGATCGATGGTGTGGAGATCTCATTCAGCTGAACCGACACACTCATCAACCACGAAAATAGATCTGACGCCTCAGGCAAGGACGATCTCGAGGCGGTGGCGCGACTGTCTCTGAAAGGATCTGGGTGCTGAATGAATATGGGTTGTGTATTGTCATGGGCGCACCTCTCGCACCGTGCGATGCTTCCTTCGAACATGGCCAACCTTAAGGGGAACTCCTGCCCCATCTCTATGATCGCAACACTCTGTGGCTTCGTCGAACCTTAGGCGAGGTTCTTCAGTCCTCAACCAAACATCAAGTAAATATGCAGCGGAATATAACTCGGTCGTACACGTCGCCCGTCCGTGTATTTGCACTTGGTCTTTCCCATGAGTTGGCTTTGACGGGACATTCTCGGATCGCTGGCCGCTAACGACCCCTATATCTGAACCTCCAAGCCATGGGAAGGGGCGCAATGTCGGCACACCTGTGCCGTCCGACAGTGTCCCTTGAAAACCCATTACATAGAAAGATGCCCAAGACACTTCTCTTGTGATGCTCGCCCCAGCCATGACACGCTAACGTGCCACGGGGTGACTCACTTAGGCCCACAAGCCCATGGGTGGTGGAGAGTCGACACCATGGTGTCCCCTATAGTATACTATGAGAAATATTAGGTCTTCCTCCCTTGCACGTCATTTTGGCGAGGAGTCATACACCCATACATCGACCCCTCCGATGACACGGTTGGCCCCAATCTCACTTGTTCTCATATTAGCCATCAAGCCCACCGATCTTGGTGTGTTAGATGATGCATCGTCCTCCTGGGTTGCATCATGGCATGTCTCAACACTTTAAGGTTCACAAACATACGTTCTTCTAGTATGATTGTGACATTTTCCCCCACTTAAACTCGTCATCGTCCTCGATGACATTGCTAAGGGGCATAATCCACTCTCGTTACACAATGGATTGTGACACCTTCCCCCACTCGAACTCGGCATCATCTCGATGTCGTCTCAATGCTAACGGACTTGCTTGAAAATTGCGCCTCAAACGGATACGAAAATTTCACATCAACTACTGCTGGTTTGTGGGCTATCCCCCACGCAACCCTCTCATCGCCCAACTCCTGGGGCTTTGGCCCGAGACTCGCCAAACAAATCATGGTAGCAAACCTAGGCTTCCTCTCGCCTAGTTACGGGAACCTGTCCCAACACTCACCCGGCCACCTTGGCCACAACACACGTATGCTCTGAGCGACGAACAACTTTAGCAAAGTCAAAAAGCTTCTCACTCCATTGGCACTCCTCTGGCCAACCCACCGCAAATGCCACACCACGTGGCAACTCCATAACACAGCGCCTCAATGCTTCTCCTCCTCTCACAACGTGCTCACTCTGCACGAGCACTTCAACGCTGGCACTCTTGGCCAATACTCCACAACTTGCGCACTCTTGCGCTTCACTTGGGCATCACAGCCCACACAACCCACTCGTTGGCTTGGACACGCCAATAGCTTTACTTGCCTCTTTTGGGCCTCGTTTGGAAGTCGCGTCTCGTTTGACAACTCTCTCGAACTGAACCAACGCCAACATTGTCCTCCTTGCTTGATGCATGATTCTCTCGCTAACGCCAATTCAATTTGACTAAACATCAATTTCGGGCAACTCGAACAAACATCACCCAGGCTCCATCTCGAAAGTGATTTTCCCGACTCGTCCAGGTCTCACAACCGATAAAACCCAGGGGCTCTCTCGAATGTGGCTATCGGCAACAAACATTTCACCCAGGCTCTCTTCCATCAAAGTGTAAGTGCTTAAACATTGCCCAGGTCCTTCCTCAAAAGCCAATGTCAAAACGGTCTTGATTTGCACGATGCCAACCAACTGGTTCACTCCACGAAAGTCACAATAATTGCCACAACGGACCTCATTCGACTCTTGTCCGACTGCCCGCACAAAGGTTGGCTTTGATACCAAGTGTCACGGTCACACCTCTCGCACCGTGCGGCGCCATGAATCATCCTTCGAACATGGCCAGCCTTAAGGGGAACTCCTGCCCCATCTCTATGATCGCAATGCTCTGTGGCTTCGTCGGACCTTAGGCGAGGTTATTCTATCCTCAACCAAGCATTAAGTAAATATGCAGCAGAATATAACTCGGTCGTACACGTCGCCCGTTCGTGTACTTGCACTCGGTCTTTTCCATGAGTTGGCTTTAACGGGACATTCTCGGATCGCTGGTCGCTAACGATCCCTATATCTGAACCTCCAAGCCATGGGAAGGGGCGCAATGTCAGCACACCTGTGTCGTCCGACACTGTCTCTTGAAAATCCGTTACAAAGGAAGAAACCCAAGAAACTTCTCTTGTGACGCTCGCCCCAACCATGACACGCTAACGTGCCACAGGGTGACTCACTTAGGCCCACAAGCCCAGGGGTGGTGGAGAGTCGACACCATGGTACCCCCCTATAGTATATTATGAGAAATATTAGGTCTTCCTCCCTTGCACGTCATTTTGACGAGGAGTCATACGCCCATACATCGACCCCTCCGACGAAACGGTTGGCCCCAATCTCACTTGTTCTCATATTAACCATCAAGCCCACCAATCTTGGTGTGTTAGATGATGCACCGTCCTCCTCGATCGCATCATGGCACGTCTCAACACTATGAGGTTCACAAACATACGTTCTTCTAGTATGATTGTGACACGTAGCGTGGTTTGACTGTAGATCTGGGCAGGAGGACGATGTGAACGCTTTCGTGAAGGACGACAGTTAGCGGCTGGTTCGATTTGACGGTAGATCTACGCGTACAATGACGAGTAGCAGTTCATGGGTCCTTCACGGCGACGTGACGACGGTGATCGACGCCTAAGAGTTTTCCAATGGTTGTTTTGCTAAAGGAGGGAGTTGAGGAAGAAAATAATGAATAGTGATCTTGAAATTCGTGCCCACTCAAGGACAAAAAGGACATCCACAAACCCTAATCTCATTCTCATAAGTTTGTTTCCCAACTTTACTCCCTTTTCTCTCCAAATATTCACAACTAACCCACTAAATCTCAATTTATAAATATTAACATAAACCAAGTTTTATATATACTAAAAAAATCCAACTTGATTCTAATTAAATTTTCTTTTCAAAACTAATATCAATCTAGCATGAAACTTTAATTCCAACCTTATCATTCTTTTAATAAATTTTACAACTCAAAATTAATCATGTCTTAAATAACGACGTTTAAAACTTTATTTAATAACTTCATCACTTTAAATTTTTTTTATTAAATTACTAAATTATCAATTTTCTATCTAATAATTCATGAATTTGTACATTTGTGATCCTTAAACTAAGAAAAAAAATTAACTAAGAAAAAAAATTTATTAAGTTATATATTTATTACACATTAAATAGAAAACTCCGAAATTTATTAAGTTATAGATTTTTTACATTGCTTTTATTAAATTTAGTAGGTGAATTAGTTAAAATTGAATAGAGGTTAAAAAATGACACATTTATAAGTATATGGTCTAATTTGATGAAACTGAGAGTTTATATTAAAAAATAATATAACTATATAAATTTAGGAGTTAAATTGATTTTTTTTCTAAAAAAAATGAGAAAACAAATATTACTTTTGGGGGAAAAAAAGTCCCCAAAAAAATAAAAAATGGAAAAAGGTATAAAAATAAAAAAAAATAAAAAAGATCCAAAAGGAGGAAGAACGAAAAAGGAAAACAAAAAAGTGAAACAAAGAAGGAGGAAAAAAAAAACTAGTAAGCATGAGTTTGAACAAAAGATCTTAATTAATAACAATATCAAAAGTGACTTACACCAGCATACCAAATATTGACAATAAAATAAAATTAATAAACATGTCTGCTTATCTTTTATTTCGTAAAACTCAAGCTTACTCAGCTTGTTCATCAATACTGAAAATCTTTAAATAATACTTGCTAGTACATGCTTCCTTGAAATCATAACATTTCCACTAAATTTCGGTAATCAATAAACATATGCTCACATATAAATTTCATTGCGAAATTTAGGCTCACAACGAGTACTTGAAATCATTTCTAGGAAAACATGTATTCTCATAAGTATGTGTTCAAAAGAAAACATAAAATATTTAAGTCATTTCATTCTAGGACAACCTTGTATTTCTTTAAGCATAATTCAAGCATAAAAATCGTTTTGGAGGTTTGTTTTGTCACTCAAATCGTTGGAACTAGAACCATGGCCCGTACACTCGACCTATTTCCTCTTGGCCTGTCAAACAAACCAAAACGAAGCATTAGAACCTCGAGCTCATGAATTTCAACCTTAAGATTACAAAAACCATTATATCTATTTTCCAACATTTTACAGATTTCATACCCTGACTTCTCTCACTCATAACTTCTTCATTACTTAGCCAAATAGGATGTACTTTATACCAAAGTCTTCCTTTTTGAACCCTCTAAAACTCATCAGAAGAAGTGAAATTGAAATTCCTAAGGATTTGTCTGTAAATACCTTGAAATCTGCTTCCTTAAAAACAAACTTCTGCTATTTCCAGATTCGTTTTCCTGCTGCACCCTGAACTTGACCTTAAATTTAAAGCATCTTCCAGTCATTTTCTACTAACCAGTTCGGCAAGAAAGTTATAGGAAATTTTATAAGCTTTCCAACCATACCTATTACAGTTTCTTATTCGAATCCTACTGATCAGCACGACTTAAAAACCAGAGGTTTCTCAAATTTGAGAGCAAATTCTCTCCTCTGTCTTCCTCTTCACAAACCAGTAACTTAAAGTCAGAATTTGCTCGATCTTCCTTCATAAACTTTGTTAAAAAATGAGTTAACTTCCAAGAAAATCAAACCTAACCTCTTACCTCTTCTTGTGGAGCTCAAAATGATCTAAATATCAGAACTCGGCAGAATTGATCATAAAATTGTGTAGTTGCCTTAGATAAATTTGAGTTGGATCTTTCTCCAGATCTTTCATCACTGCTATTTAGAAATTTACTAGGGCATATAAATGTACCTGCAAGATGACCTTCTAAACGATAGCTACTGAGAATCGGCCACGCTAGAGTTTGCCATAGTAGAAAATTGGATCTATCCATTTTTACAGCAGTGATATGATTTAGGAGTTGATTCAACAGTGGACCGGTTGACAATCCATTGTTGGTGCTTGAAGTTATCACAGAGGTTGGAGGAGTTTTTGATCAGTGTTAGCCATCTTAGGCTGTGATACCAAGTAAATATAGTAACATTCTGTAAAGGAGTAGAGAACTGGAGAATGGAAAAGTTGTTGTAGCCTACTCTTTCTATTTCGTTTGTCTCCAATACAATGAATGATACATTTGCCCTAGTGCATTTTTATAAGTAGAGGAAGGAAAAGAATAGAGGAAAATCTCATGCGTGTTACAATCTTAGGGCCCAAAGAACAACAAAAAATAATCAAGGACGCCAAGTTAGCAGTCTTCATCTTGTGAGTCACAAAGTTGATCACCACTGTGTATAGGTATTGTCAATGCGTCTTGGAAGGAAGCCTGAGGATATTATTAAATTAGATGCAAATGAAAATCCTTACAACCCTCCCCCTGAGGTGATTACTGTTGCCTGCTACTTGATGATACTATATACAGAGAATCTTGGTTTACTGAAAGATTTTAATCTATTTCATTAAAAATTCACCAAAATCAGTTGTTGATTCATGGGATCAACTGCGCCTTTCTCGGAAACTCTTGTTAGGAAGAAACTTGAAAGATGTTGGGTTTGAACAATTCAGTGCTCTTATGAAAGGTGCTCTAATCAAGTTAAATAAAACACATTATTATTGAAACCGAGAGAGAAACATAAAATCTAATAAGGGACCAAACATCACCCGAAGATCTCTTCAACCCTCTAAAGATTCTATTATTCGTCTCTCCTTACAGATCCCACAAAATAGCACAAACCCCAACTTGTCACAAAAATAACTCTTTTTTGTGAAAGGGTAGATGGAGAAGAAACTTCTTAAATGTCAATCTACCACCTTAAGAATCAACAATGCAAAAGTCAAACATCTCACAGAATTGATCAAAACTGGGCAGTGATGAATGATCTTTCCCCTTTCTTCTTCAACCTCAACCTCCAGCAATGCCCCTTTCTTCTTCCTTCAGCTTTCTCTCACGAAGCCATCTTCTTTCCTTTGATTAAATGAGATCAAATGGGGAGAAAAAGTGGGTTAAAAGGTGTTCAAGCGGTGGTGATGCTTCCACTTTCTTTTTCTTCTTTTTTTTTTCATTTCTTCCTTCCTTTTCTTTTTTCCTTTTTTAAACAAAACAACTCCTTTCCACATTTCCTTTCTTTTTTTAAACTAAACATACCAAAACATTTCTTTTTCTTTTCTTTTTCTTTTTAATATCTTTGTTTTTTCTTAAGAAATTCCAAAGTGAAATCTCACGTTTACAACTTACCTCCCTTTTAAGAAGTTTCATCCTCGAAATTTAGTAGTCCTTGGGTGAAGAGTGTCGGGTAACTCTTCCTCACTTGGTCAACTAACTACCAAGTTGCCTCCTCTATTCCGTGATGTCCCCAAAGAACCTTCACGAGTGGGATCGTCTTGTTCTTCAAAACTTATTCTTTCCTGTCGAGGATTTGAACCGCATCCTCTATGTAACTCAAGTCTTCTTCTAGCTCAACTAGCGGCGCTTGCAACACATGTGTCAGATTTGGAATATACTTCCTCAACATGGACACATGAAAAACATCATGTACTCGAGACAGTTCTGCTGGCAACTAAATTCTGTAGGTTGCTAACCCAACTCGTTTCGTTATTTGAAGGTAGCTCAAGATCTTTATGTTGGGATTTATGCCATAAAACTCGTAGTTTGTAATTATGTTCTAATTAAAGTAATAAAGTGTTACTATTTCAATAAAGTGTTATTGTTCGCTATCTACGAGTTTGTCTTTATTTAAAATCCTAAATCCAATAAACTAAACATCCAAGGTTGTTAAATGAATCTTAAACTGAATGTAATGTACATAAAAAGAATCTCGGTTCGAGATACAGCCTAAATGGTCTATAGTTAGGGGATAAGGTTTGGGTACCTTACCCTGGTTAAACTATGAATGTGGCCCACTTTGTATTTGATACAAACACTGTGATCCTAACGTGTTCGTGTAGATGACATGTGAGTGGGGATATCCTATGTAATGAGATTACATAAGACCGGACCACGAAATAGTAACCTCTAGTTTTGTAACTCAGTTGACTAGTTAGGTTTCTATTTCACTAGGATGACCTAGGCAACTTGATCTCAATCCTGAGCAGGTTACGAACTCCTGTTTGCGAGGGATTGTCCTTTGACTAGTATGGGTGAGAGTGGCCAGATTCACTGACTCAATATGCCTACCTTCTTGGGGACAAGACCGAGTGAGCGGCTGGGAACTTAACTTAGTAAGATGGAATTCACTCCTTCCCGCCTACTAGGGCAAGTAGAGGAATGTTCCCTTAAGTGGTGTCTCCGGGACTTGAACAAAGGGTCCGACCCTCTCATTGGCCCGAGAGGGACTCTGTTTGTTGATAGGACCACAAACAAATTATTCATTAGAGGAGCACTGGTACTTAAGGCACAAGATGTAATCGAGGGGTAAAACGGTAATTTGACCCAGCTGGTGTTACGAACATTCGTGAATGATTGACTTGCTGTTATTGGTCAATATCCATGGACACAGAAATATATCTGCAGTGAGAAGAGTGCAGCTGTGGGACTTTAGTGGAGTGTTCCCGCAGTTAACGAATGTTGATTGGGAGGTTAATGAGATTAATCGAGCAATCTCGTATCGTTGGAGCTTCTGATCTGTAGGTTCATTAGGTCCGCCTTCTAGCTCGTAAAGGGTTCTTAGATCATTTGAATTTGAAATGTTCAAATTCATTAGGGAATATATTTAATGTATATGGATACGATATAATATATAGTTTTGGAACTATATATTATAAATTTAATGTGAATATGATTCATATTAAATTACTTGAGAGAATTGAATATTTGAAAGAGTTCAAATATTAAATTCAAATGTGAATGTGATTCATATTTGAAAACTATAGGTTAAAACATAATGTGCATGAGATGTACATTAAACTATAGGTTAAAGGGTAAAATGATTGAATATGATTTAATCAATTTAATTAATATTATAATTGAATTAAATGTGATTTGATTTAATTAATTTGATTAATTAATATAATATAAATTGAGAACGTGTTAGGAGGACACGTTCCCACTACTCCCAACTCCACCTCGATAGGGAGTGGGGAGTTACCCACTGTAGGTTCTTCTTCTCCTTGTGAGAAGTAGAAGATCGATCATTTTTTGATTTTCAATTGAAAGAATTCTCTCTCTCTCACACTCTCATTCCCAAAACTTCCAATTGTTGGAAACCTTCCCACCAAGGTTGATCTAAGCAGAACTCAGAGACATAGGAGGTTCTTCTGTTGGTTGTGTTCTTGCTGGAAGAAAAACATAGAAGTTCTGCAATTGATTTGCTGTACAACCTTTGGAATAACAAGTTGTTGGAGAAAGTCTACAAAGGTATCGCTCTATTTTATTAGTTTAATCGTTAAACTTGTAGTATGTTTGTATGCATTTAATCCATGCCTAATTAGATTAGAGTTGATTATATGCTTGTTTTGTATTTTTTTGGGTCAATGTACTGGTTTTTGTTTTTAGCAAAACAATCAAGAAAATTAACGATCTCAATCACGTTTTCGCTGCTCAAGGAGATCAGATCTCCATCAATTGGTATCAGAGCAATGCTTGTATTGTTTTTTTTTTAAACAAAATTGCATTGATTTGGTGGGAATTGCATTTGGTTTGCTGTAAAACTTGTTTAGGAATGTTTTGGCCTTAGTTTACTTTGATTTTGATCAATTAGTATGTAAAGGCCCCTGCGTTTTTGGGCAAAAAGTTGAAAATTGAGTCTGTAATTGAGTTACGAGTCGTTCGAGACCAATTTCAAGCAATTCGGTGGAGAATCGAAGGAGAAATTGAAGAACGAAGTTGCTGTGTTCGTGAGTTTCAGCTACTGCCGAAGCAGCAGCGTTGCAACGCTGAAGAACAGCGTCGCAACGCCAGCACTCCCTATCGACGCGGGCGCTCAATGGGTCAGCAGCAACGCCATCCCGATAGCAGGCGCACAAGACGACGAAGCATGCGTTGCAACGCCGGCCTCAGCATTGCAACGCCGTGGGGCATTCCAGCAGCTGCAGACCAGTTCAGTTGGTTCAAGTATTTTGGTCCGGTTCGAGTGGTTCAAGGTCGGTTCAGGGTGTTTTTGGACCGGTTTCATGAAATAAATTAATGTAATTTTTTTTTTTTTTGCACTTTAGGGGCCAAATTATTCCGGTTTTACAGTTTCTTATCTATATGAATGTCATTTAGATTATTCCCACCTTAGGATAAGCATGTTCATGCATTTTATTTATATAAATGTTATATGAATATGATTGAATGCATGACTAATTTATTTTTTCATGAGTAATTAATTATAAGTGTTATAATTAGATTATATGGAAAATAAATTGCATGGAGCATGAAATTACTTAGTTTAAAATAAATGTTATTTTGTTTAAGTAATTTTATAATTCAAGTAGTTGAATTTCTTTTATAATTCCAATTTGAATATTGATTGTTGGATTTATAATATAGTTTCTTTATCATAGGTTAATTATTAAAATTTATAAAAGTTATAAATTAAAGGGGTTTTAGAAACCATAACCTATAATAAAGAAATGCATGCAAACATAGGAACTTGGGTTAAATTTAATTAGTTTTAAATCGTTTAAAATTAATTTAGACCTAAGTTTCAATTTCTAATAGGATTAGAAATAAGTCTTACGTAATATTTTAAATAGTTTAAAATATAGTAGGACTTTAGGACTTTAGTTATAAGGGAACTCTCTGGGTGAAGTTACTGTCTAAGGTTGGGGTACTTAAGCTAACAGTTACTAACACCTTCTACACGAAACGACTGGAACCTGAGTTGAATTAACCTCAGTTCTGTTTTATCTCTAGGTAATTAAAATGTTTATTCACCTAGACATAAGGTTTTAAGACCTAGTTATAATAGTTATAATAGGCATAGACTTACATAGATTCTTTTAGCCAGAATCCAACTAAATTAAATCTATACCCTAACTTTAGGAACTTCAATTGGAGAAAACGAGATGTTCGCATCGAGTTTACTCTCATGTCCTCAAGAGTTCACACCGTGAGTTCCATGCTCGGCTACGCGGCGTCAATAGGGCGTCTCCCTACGGTATGTGTTTGCATGGTTCAATACCAAGGTGAATGAGGGAAGTATCCATAGTAAATGGCAGCAGGATGCGTGTCAACGTATCCTACGGTCTCCTCCATTAGGTCGCATCGTTAGATTTCTATAGTCCTTTGCTAGGTTGTCTGGAGCAATGCAAACCCTACGGAGGGCACTATATAGGATCGGAACACCGCGAACTCCGAGAAATGGATAGGGTCTCTTAGGTTGCTTGCCGCCAGCTTGTCTTTCTTAATAGTAGCTTTGTTGGCTCAGGGCCTATTGGATCTGAAAATGGTAGGGTCACATTCACGGGATGAGTTAAGTTAGTTAACAAGTCCTTGACCAAACAAATGGTAGCTAAGGACCATTGGGACATGAGATGTTCTGGTAGTGGGGAATTGGCTGAGAAAGTCTCAATTCAAGGGAGGAATGATTGACCGCCCGACGGAGGCTTTTGTTCTAAACCCTTGAAGTATCGTTGCAAGATTAAAGGTTTAACTTAAACAGTGGGTTTTAGTTTAAACACTAGGGTTCTTTAATAATTTTGTTAAATTAGATTGGTTTTTACAATGGGTTTAAAGGCATAACTAATTAGAACTATTTTGGATTTTCAGCATGTCGTCCTCAATAATAGCCTTACTTAAAAGCGACCGTTTAACTGGTGAGAATTTTACTACGTGGAAGTCCAACTTGAATACGATTCTTGTTGTTGACGACCTTTGGTTCGTACTAACTGAGGAATGTCCTCAGATTCCTGCTCGTAACGCTCCTCAATCATTGGGGAGGCGTCTGGCCACCGGATCAAGGCCAATGATAAGGCCAATGTCTTCATTTTGACTAGTGTTTCTGAAGTTCTGGCCAAAAAGCACGAAGACATGGTCTCAGCTCGTGAGATCATGAGTTCACTGCAGGAAATGTTTGGACAACCGTCTGGACAAATTCGGCACAAATCCCTCAAATACGTTTATAACTCCCGTATGAAGGAAGGGTCATCGGTGAGAGAACACGTTCTTGATCTGATGGTCTACTTCAACGTGGTTGAGATGAACGGAGCGGTCGTGACGCGCGTCGTCGTATCGTTCATCCCGGAATCTCTTCCAAGAGTTTCCTCCAATTCCGCAGCAATGCGGTGATGAACAAGATAGAGTATAACCTGACTACTCTACTTAATGAACTACAGACTTTCCAGTCTCTTATGAAGAATAAGGGACAGGCTAATGGAGAGGAAAATCTGTTTGCCCATTCTAGAAGGTTCCAGAAGGGTTCATCCTCTGGGACTAAGTCCTGTAGCTCATCTTCTGGGCTTAAGAAGACCCAAAAGAAGAAAATAGGAGGGAAAGGGAAGGCACCTGCTGCTGACAAAGGCAAGGAAAAAGCCAAGCTTGTAGATAAAGCAAAGTGTTTCCACTGCAACATGGATGGACACTGGAAGAGAAACTGCCCAAAATACCTTGCTGAGCTCAAAGAGAAGAAAGGTAAATTAGATTTACTTGTTCTTGAAACATGTTTAGTGGAAAATGATGATTCATGAGCCACTAATCACGTTTGCTCTTCATTTCAGGAAACTAGTTCCTTCAAGGAGCTCGAAGAGGGTGAGATGACACTCAGGGTCAGAACGGGAGACGTCGTCTCAGCTCGTGCAGTGGGAGATGCCAAGTTATTTTTCGGAGATAGATTTCTTTCTTTAAAAAATTTGTATATAGTTCCTAAGCTTAAAAGGAACTTAATTTCTATCTCTTGTTTAATAGAACTTGGTTATTGTATTTCTTTTTCAATCAATGAAGCGTTGATTTTGAAAGAGGGTGTCAATATTTGTTCTGCTAAATTGAAAAATGGCTTGTACGTACTGAAACCGAATAAAACCAAAGCAATTTTAAATCATGAGATGTTTAAGAATGCTAACACTCAAAATAAAAGGCAAAGAATCTCTCTAAATAATAATACCTATCTGTGGCATCTTAGACTTGGTCATATTAATCTCAACCGGATTGAGAGACTTTCTAAGAATGGACTTCTCAACAAGTTAGAAGATGATTCTTTACCGCCTTGCGAGTCTTGCTTGGAAGGTAAAATGACCAAACGACCTTTTACAGGAAAATGTTATAGAGCCGTAGGGCCCCTAGAACTTGTGCATTCGGATCTTTGTGGTCTGGTGAATGTTAAAGCTCGAGGAGGGTTTGAATATTTCATCTCTTTCATAGATGATTATTCGAGGTATGGTTATCTATACCTAATGCATCACAAATTTGAAGCTCTTGAAAGTTCAAATAGTATAAGGCTGAAGTAGAGAATGCATTAGGAAAAACCATTAAAACACTTCGATCAGATCGAGGTGGAGAGTACATGGATTTGAGATTCGAGGACTATATGATAGAACATGGAATTAAATCTCAACTCTCACCTAATACACCACAAAGACAAAATGGTGTGTCGAAAAGGAAAAATAGAACCTTGTTAGACATGGTTCGTTCTATGATGAGCTATGCTCAAATTGCCTGCCTCGTTTTGGGGATACGCAGTAGAGACTGCAGTTCAAATCTTGAACAGTATTCCATCAAAAAGTGTTTCAGAAACACCTTTTGAACTTTGGAAGGGGCGTAAACCTAGTTTACAACACTTCGAATTTGAAATTTGTCAGACACTGCGTGCTCGTGACAAACCCAAAGAAACTTGAACCTCGTTCAAGATTGTGCCAATTTGTTAGCTATCCCAAAGAAACGAGAGGTGGTCTTTTCTACGACCCACAAGAAAATAAGGTGATTGTATCGACAAACGCCACGTTCTTGGAGGAAGATCACATGAGAAACCATAAACCGCGTAGTAAATTCGTACTAAATGAAGCTACACATTCTTACCCATTTCCTTCTCATTTTATCAAAATAAAGAAGAGGGTTTCGTAGGAGAAGGATGAACGAAGAAGAAGAAAGAGATTTTGGAGTTGAAGTTGCAGAAGAGAGGGAGAGAAGTCAAGAAAGTTTGTATCACAACAAGGTAATCAATTCTACCCACTTCTGATGTTTTAATTATAATTAATATAAGGGTTATATTAATCAAAAATTAAACATACAATTGTTATGCATTTATTCATGTGATGAATTTGTTATAAATGTATGTATATTCATGTAAACCCGAGATCTTTCTCTGGAATTCAAAAAAAAAAACAAAAACAAAGGAAAAAAAGAAAGAAAAGGTTAATACTATGGTTGATTTTGTTTTAAAAGAAAAAGAAAAGAAAAGAAAAGAAAGGAAAAGGAAAAGCAAAAAAGGGAAGTGGAAGGTGGGACCCAAACCTTAGTTTTCTTTTTAAAAACCAAGTTTCCATCGATCTTCTTCTTCATTTATCAAAAGAAAGGTAAGAGTTTCGTGGGAGAAGCTTAAAGGAAGAGGAAGAAGGAGATTTTGGAGCTGGAATTGCAGAAGAGAAGGAGGAGAACTCAAGGTTTGATTATATAGCAGCAAGGTGATCAACTCAACCCTGTTTTGGTTTTCTATTCATCTCGAGCTCCACAGAAAGAGGTAAGAGTTGAGGTTTGGTTTTCGTGAAAGCTAATTCATTTTTGAACAAAGTTCGTGAAGGATGCTTGAGCCAATTCTGATTTTAAGTTGCTATTTTGTGAAGAGGAAGGAAGAAGACAGAATTTGCTGTCAAATCCGAGAAGCCTCTGTTGTTTTGGTTATTCTGATTTGTATACTTGGAGTTAGAAGCTCTAATTAGTATGGTTCGAATGCTTATTGAATTTTCTACAACTTTCGTGAAGAAATCGTGAGTAGAAAATGTCTAGAAGATGTTTTAAATATCATATTAAATTTGTTGTGCAGCAGGAAATTCGAATCTAGAAACAACAGAAGTCTGTTTTTAGGAAAGTAGCTTTCGAGGTATTTCTGAACCAATCTGTTGGGAATTTCAATTTCATGTCTTCATATGATTTTTAGAGGGTTCAAAAAAGAAGAGTTTGGTATAAATTACATTATTTGTGGATAAGTAAAGAAGAAGTTATGGCTGTCTGAAAACAGGGTAGAAAATCTGAAAATGCTGGAAAATTTGAAAGTGTGTTTTCTTGTAATTTTAAGGTTAAAAAGCATGAGCTCGAGGTTCTAATGGTTGAATTTTGTTTGTTTAACAGGCCAAGAGCAAATAGGTCGAGTGTACGGGTCAAGACTCTAGTTCTAACACTGTGAGTGACAAAACGAACTTCAAAAGTGTTTATATGCTTGAATTATGTTTTAAGAAATGCAAGTTTTGCTAGAATGAAAGTTTTCAATGCTTTATGCTTTCTTTTTGAACACATGTTTATGAGTATTCATGTTTTCCTAGAAATGTTTTCAAGTATTCATTGTGAGCCTAAATGCCTTGATAAATTTATACATGAGCATATGTTTATTGAATTTCCAAAGTTTATGGAAATGCTATGATTTCGAGCAAGTATGTTTTAGCAAGTATGATTTAAAGATTTCTTGTTTTATGAACAAGTTGAGTAAGCTTGAGTTTTATGAAAGAAAAGATAAGCAGGCATGTTCAAATATTTTCATGTGATTTTCTGAGATATTGAGCCCGAGGCTTTATGGTACCGTGTGCACATAGGTCATTTCTGTTGTCGATGTTGAGTGTACTCCGTGACAACAGCGCTGTCGTGAGTGCTGGGCAGGCCCCACTACATCGTAGAACAAACGTTGGTTGTACTGGGCGTGCTCTACACAACGTAGATTGTGACATGTTTTAAAAAGAGTTTATATCATTTACATGCCTTACGAGATTTTAACGATATACTTGCTGGTTTTTCTGAAAAGCTATTATGATTACACAATTACTTTTAACGCTTGATTACAGATGCATATGCTCATAGATAGTCAGGTGATATGATTTACTAGTTAGTGGTTTCCTTTTAAACTCAAGTCACTCACTGAGCTTCATAGCTCATTCTTTTAGTGTTTTTCCCACTTTTCAGGTAGAGATCGAGCTCCCTGTGCCTGATAACTTGCCATAGTATGCTGGAAGCTCCAAGAGTTTAATACTTTGTACGTGGGTGGAGATGTATAGGAAGTCTATATGTATTGTAGAAGGACTTTGAAGTTATGTTTATGTGTACATTCTAGGTTGTGGCTGTGTAAGCCATGGTTGGGAATGTTTATGGTTGTGATGTTCATATCTCTTTCAGTTTTCCAGAGAGTCTTAAGTAGGGTTACCCCTTACGTAGGTTACGTAATTGTCAATATTCCGCTGTGTTATGTTTAAGTGTTTCTTATACAAGTTTAGTGTGCTTATCAGGTAAAACAGAGTCAACATGTATCGTTAGAGAGGTGAACGCTGTCTGTTGGCTTCACGCCGTCTGCCGGGCTAAGTTAGCAGGTAGTTCGGGAGGGGGTGTGACAATTCATGTGATGAATGATCAAGCAATTTATAACATAGAAATGCATGTAACTTAAGGTAAATTAATTAGTTTTAAAATGGTTTTAGAACTGGAAATTAATTAGACTTTAGGTTATCTAGTTCTAATAATATTAGAATTAGGCAACCAATAATTTATAAACTGTGATTAAAGAGGGACTCTGTCTAAGGAAGGTTCTTGCTAGGTTGGGGTACTTAAGCTGACGGAACGGAACACCCCTACCTGAGAACCAACCTGGGAGTGAATTTAATCCATAGGTTTATAAATTATTTTTCATGAGTGGCGTTTATTAAAACTTAATAAATTTAAACTCATAGATCTAGGTTTATTAAAATTAATAGACTTGGGTAATTCCAGTATAGTAATTATATTGGTAGACTTAGGTCATATTGTTTTAGCCGAAATATGCCTAAGTAAAAGTATACCTAAACTGTTTAAAATACTTAGTGGGAGTGAAAGGGTATATATGATATATCAATTTCCTCTTACGCTCTTCGCGAAGTTCACACCGTGAGATTTATGCTCGGCCTTGTGATGTCAACATGGCATCCCCTTTCGGATGGTGTTTGCATAAATCAAGAGCAAGGTGAATGGAGAAAGTATTTATAGTAAGTGAGAGAAGGAAGTGTGTCAACACATCCTATGGTCTCCTCCATTAGGTTGGACCATGAGATTCTCATGTTGCGCCTGCAGGTTGCCCGTAGCAGCACCATCCATTCGGAGGGATGTAACATGGGATTCGGAACAACTCAAACTCTAGAAATGGATAGGGTCTCTTAAGTTGATTCCCAGCTTTGACTTTCCAATTCGGTAGCATTGTTGGGGCCGACCTCTGAGGTCTCAAAGGTATGTGTTCATACTCTCTGTTTTTCCAGATTTGAACATGCTTTTTATTTTGTAAAATTGATCAACTTAGAGTGTTCAAGATCCAAAATTGTTTCTGCTTTCTTAATCTACACTCTTACACTGACATCCTGCCATAGTCTCCTAGAAGCTCCACGAGTTTGATATTTTGTACGTGGGTGGAGTAGTATTACAAGTCCATATGTGTTGTAGTTAATTTTGAGGGGACTATGTAGTTATAGTTGTGTGTGCATTAGAAGTTGTGGTTGTGTAAACAAGGGTTGACATGTTTTTGGTTGTGATGCTCTTGCCCGTTTTAGTTTTCAAAAGAGACTTAAGAAGAGTTTCTCCTTACGTATGTTTAGTAGTTGTCAATGTTCCGTTGTGTTATGTTTAAAGTGTTTCGTATGCAAGTATAGTATGTTTATCAGGTAAAACAGGGGCAACAGGTATTCAAGAGGTAAACAATCTTTGTGTGCTTCACGCCGTCTTCCGGGCTAAGTAGTGAGTGGTTCGGGAGGGGGTGTGACATTAGAGAACACTGATGCTCCTCTTAACTGGTCAAACAAGTCATCTATACGAGGTAAAGGATACTTGTTACGTATCGTGACCTTGTTTAACTGTCTATAATCAATGCATAATTTAAGGGTACCATCTTTCTTCTTTACGAATAACACTGGAGCTCCCCAAGGTGATACACTAGGTCTGATGTATCCCTTGTCAACTAGTTCTTGTAACTGCATCTTCAGCTCCCTGAGCTCACTTGGAGCCATTCTATATAACGCTTGCGAAATAGGGGTCGTTCCTGGTAACAATTCAATAGTGAACTTAACTTCCCTATCAGAAGGCAACCCTGACAGATCGGCTGGAAAAACATCAAAAAATTCGTTCAGGACAAGAACATTTTCTGGGTTTAGCTTTTCCTCCGACACCTCCACTACGTGTGCAAGAAACGCCATGCAACCTTTCCTCAACAACTTCTCAGCTTTTAATGTTGAAATCAAACTCGTAGGAATAATCTTCCTTTCACCCCTGAAAACCACTTCAGCCAACCCTGGTTTCCTGAAAACCACTTCCTTCCTATGGAAATCAATGGAAGCATAGTGAGTAAATAAGAAATCCAACCCTAAAATTACATCTAACACTTGCAACTCTAATGGAAGAAAATCCACTAACATATTGAGACCTTCTACTAAGACCCCACAATCGCACAACACTGCATCGGCTAGTAGAGCATCACCAACTAGAGTGCATATAACTAATCTCTCGAATAAAGGCTCTAGTTTCCTATTCAGCTTAGTTAAGAATATACTAGAAACAAAGGAATGTGTAGTACCTGGATCTATTAAAACATGTGCAGGTACATTACAAATAGGAATCGTACCAGTAATCACATCTGGTGCATCGTCCGCTTCTTGTTGAGTCATAGCGTAGACCTTTCCCTGCTGCCTAGGTCTCCCTATAACTCCCTTCTGTCTAGCACTGCTGGTGCCCTCTCCTGCAGCTACTAGAACTCTAGGATGCTCAACTGTTTGGGACTCAAATCCCTAATCCCTCTGTGCGGTTGCTCTCAACTGTGGACAATCCCTCTTGAAATGCCCTAGTTGTCCACAATGGTAACACACATCGACACCAACAAGGCAATGACCTCGATGATTCTTGCCACAATCGCACATAGAGTTCTCCTTGATATACTGGCAACAGACTCTTGCCCTGTTTGTGGTCTTATTACCGATCTAGCAGACTGACTAGGTGCTCTCTAACTTTGCCTCTGATAGGCACCACCCACATTCATCTATCTCAATGCCTGACAACTAGCTCGATTCTTAAAGTCCTGATGACTTGAAACATTTACTCTAGGTGTGAACCTCTGCTGCTCACGACCTCGGAAACTTCTCGTTGTCGAAGCCCCATGACTAGCCTCCACTACTGACTTCTCCTCTACTATACTCTGTTCAACACGTAGGGTAGTCTCTACTAGTTGAGAAAAGTAAATCCACTTAGCAATAACTGTGACTGGGGTACGTATCTCAGGACGTAATCCTCTTTCAAACCTTCGACACCTGTCACTCTAAGATGCCATATTCGCATCAGCATACCCCGATAACTCGATATACTTCCTCTCGTACTCAACCAATGAAAGTGACCCTTGCTTTAACTGTAAACCCCAGATCTTTCTTTGGAACTTCCTTATTATCAAACAACAAAAAGAAATAAGAAATGAATGTTTAAAACTTGGTTTTCCATGTATTAAAAAGGAAATAAATGAAGTGAAAGGCAAAAGGAAAACAAGGAAGGAAAGTTTAAACCATTTTGGTTTGGATTGCTTTTAAGACAAAAGAAGAAAAGGAAATGAAACAAATATTTAATATATTAAGTTTGCTTTGTTTTGCAAAGAAAAGATAAGAAATGAAAAAGATAAAGGAAGGAAAAAGAAAAGAAAAGAAAAGAAAGGAAAGGAAAGGTGGATGGTGGGACCCCACCATTGTTATCTTTTTAAAAACACAATTCCATCGATCTTCTTCTTCATTTTTCAAAAGAAAAGCAAGGGTTTTCATGAGAGAAGCAGAAAGGAAGAGGAAGAAGGAGATTTTGGTGCTGGAATTGAGAAGAGAGGGAGGAGAACTCAAATTTTGATTAAATAGCAGCAAGGTGATCAACTCCAACCCTGTTCTGGTTTTCTATTCATCTAGAGCTCCACAGGAAGAGGTAAGATTTGCGATTTTGTTTTGTGAAAGTTAACTCATATTGGAACAAAATTCGTGAAGGATGCGCGAGCAAATTCGGATCTTAAGCTACTGATTTGTGAAGAGAAAGACAGAAGACAGAATTTGCTGTCAAATCCGAGAAGTCTCTGGTGTTTTGGTTGTACTGGTCTGTAGAGTTGGAATCAGAAGCTCTGTTAGGTATGGTTGGAAAGCTTATTGAATTTCCTACAACTTTCGTGAAGAAATTGTGAATAGAAAATGATTGGAAGATGTTGTAAATAGCAGGTCAAGTTTCGGGTTGCAGCAGAAAATCGAATCTGGAATAGCAGAAGTTAGTTCCTGGGAAAGAACAATTCGAGGTATTTCTGAACCAATCTATTGGGAATTTCAATTTCATGTCTTCATATGAGTTTTAGAGGATTCAAAAAGGAAGAGTTTGGTATAAATTTCACCCTGTTTGGCTAAGTAATGAAGAAGTTATGGCTGTCTGAAAACAGGGCAGAAAATCTGAAAATGCTGGAATTTTTGAAAGTGTGTTTTCTTGTAGTTTTAAGGTTAAAAACCATGAGCTCGAGGTTCTAAAACATGGTCATGGTTTGTTTGGCAGTCCAAGAGGGGATAGGTCGAGTGTACGGGCCAAGGTTCTAGTTCTAACACGGTGAGTGACAAAACGAACCTTGAAAATGGTTTATAGGCTTGTATTATGCTTATGAAAATGCAAGGTTTTGCTAAAACGAAATGGTTTGAATGCTTAATGTTTTCCTTGAAACACATGTTTATGAGTATTCATATTTTCTAAGAAATGATTTCAAGTGCTCGTTGTGAGCCTAAATGTCTTGAAAGAATTTATACATGAGCATATGTCTAATGATTGCCAAAACTTATGGAAATGTTATGATTTCAAGAAAGCATGTACTAGCAAGTATGTTTTAAAGATTTCTAGTTTTATGAACAAGCTAAGTAAGCTTGAGTTTAATGAAAGAAAAAGATAAGTTGGCATGTTCAAATGTTTTCATGTGATCTTCTGAGATATTGAGCCCGAGGCTATATAGTACCGTGTGCACACAGTCTTATTCTGTTGTCGACGTTGAGTGTACTCGTGACAACAATTACGTCGTGAGTCTTTGGCGTGCCCCACTATCGACAAAGACGATGGGAGTGTTGGGCGGGCCCCACTACATCGTAGAAATAAACGTTGGTGTATCAAGGGCGTGCCTACACAACGTGGATTGTGACATGTTTTAAAAAAAGTTTATATCATTTACATGCCTTACGAGATTTTAACGGTATACTTGTTGGTTTTCATGAAAAGCTATTATGATTACACAGTTACTTTTAACATTTGATTACGTGATGCATATGCTCATAGATGGCGGTGATATGATTTACGAGTTAATAGCTTTCTTTTAAACTCAAGACACTCACTGAGCTTCATAGCTCATTCTTTCAGTGTTTTTCTTACTTTTTGGGTAGAGATCGAGCTTCCGGTGCCGGAAAACCTGCCATAATCTGCTGAAGCTTCATAAGTTTGATATTTTGTACGTGGCTGGTGTTGTATAGCAAGTCCATATGTTTTGTAATTTTTTTTTTAGAGAACTATGTAGTTATAGTCGTATGTGCTTTAGAGGTTGTGGTTGTTTAATTAGTGGTTTGGGTGTCGTGGTTACGAGGTTCTTGCTCGTTTTAGTTTCCAAGAGAGACTTACGAAGAGTTTCTCCTCATGTATGTTTTATAGTTGTCCAGTTTCCGCTGTGTTAAGTTTAAAGTGTTCCATATGCGAACATAGTATGTTGATCAGGTAAAGAAGTGTCAGCAGGTATTGTTAAGAGATAACAATGTCTGTTGGCTTCACGCCGTCTTCCGGGCTGAGTTAGCAGGTAGTTCGGGAGGTGGTGTGACAAATTGGTATCAGAGCAGTTAGCTCCATGGGAATGAGACAGGGAAAGTTAGCTCTGAGAATAAAGTAAAAATTATAGCAAGTTATTGAGTTAGTTCAATAGAACTAGCAGAGCATGGTCCAAGTAAGGATAAGAGTAAGTGCAGTCAGGACTAGAATGTGAACACAAGTCTAGAATTGTGCATTTGAGTTGAGTACTCAGTACATGTCTAGTATGTTGATATGTTATAGAAGTCATGCCACCACGTACTAGCGGATTTGATGCGAGGCAAGATCGGGGCGGGGCGCGCAGATCCTACCCAAGATCAATCCCAGTGGAGATCTAGTGCCCCGAGAGTTCAGATAGGGGCCAGAATTAAGTAGCATGTTAATTCCTCACAGGGGGTAGGTAAGCTATAGAGAGAGCAGGGCTAAGTAATCCAGATAAGACATAGAGAATAGATCACCTAAAAGAATTAGGAGCCACAGTGTTTGAGGGTTCCAAAGATCCAGCTGAACCTGAGGTTTGGCTGAATAAGCTTGATAAATGTTTTAATGTGATGAGTTACTCTGAGGAGCGAAATGTTAAGTTGGCCACATTCTTGCTGCTAAAAAAAAACAAAAGGACGATGGAAATCGATGTTAGCCAGTTCTAGTGATGCACGTACTTTAGACTGGCAAACTTTCAGAAATATATTTGAAGATAAATATTACCCTAGCACGTACCGAGAGGCAAAGAGGGATGAATTTTTAGAACTGAAACTAGGGACACTTTCAGTGGTTGAGTATGAGAGAAGATATACCGACTTTTCGCGGTATGTTGATGTGATTGTGGAATCTGAGAGTGACAGGTGTCGAAGATTTGAAAGAGGGTTACGTCCTGAGATACGTACCCAGTCACAACCATTGCAAAGTGGACTGACTTTTTCCTACTGGTAGAGGCTGCTCTACGTGTTGAGCAGAGTATAACAGAGGAACAAGCAGTCGTGGCGCCTACAAGAGGGCCTTCAATAGCGGCGGATTTGGGTAGTGGCGGCGGCGATTCACACCTGGTGTGAATGTTTCGAGTCTTCAGGACTTTAAAAGTCGAGTTGGCGGCCAGGCATCGAGGCAGATGCATGTGAGTGGTGCCTATCAGAGGCAGAGTCAAAGAACACCTAGTCAATCTGCCAGATCCACAGCAAGACCGCAGACATTGCAGGAGTCTATTGCCAGTGCAGCAAGGAGAACTCCATGTGCAAATTGTGGCAAGCATCATCGAGGCCAATGTTTTGTTGGTGTCGGTGTGTGTTACCAGTGTGGACAGCCAGGGCATTTCAAGAGGGATTGTCCACAACTTAGAGCAATCGCCGCAGAGGACCGAGGAGTTGGATCCCGCAGCGGTTGAGCGGCCGATTGTTGCAGTAGCTGCAAGAGAGGGCACCAGTGGTGTTAGACTAAAGAGAGTTGTAGGGAGGCCTAGGCAACACGGAAAGGTCTACGTTATGACTCAGTAAGAAGCAGAAGATGCATCATACGTGATTACTGGTACGATCTCTATTTATAATGTACCTGCACGTGTTTTAATAGATCCAGGTGCTATGCATTCCTTTGTTTCCAGTATGTTCCTATCTAAGCTGAATAGGAAGCTAGAGCCTTTATTTGAGGGGTTAGTTATATACACTCCAGTTGGTGATGCTTTATTAGTCAATTCAGTGATACAGAATTGTGAGGTCTTAATAGAAGGTCTCAATATGTTAGTGGATCTTCTTCCACTAGAGTTACAGGTGTTAGATGCAATCCTAGGGATGGATTTCTTATTCACTCATTATGCTTCCATGGATTGCCATAGAAAGTAAGTTGTTTTCAGGAAACCAGGATTGGCTGAAGTGGTTCTCAGGGGTGAAAAGAAGATTATTCCCACGAGTTTGATTTCAGCATTAAAAGAGAAGAAGTTATTGAGGAAAGGTTGCACGGCGTTTCTTGCACTAGTAGTAGAGGTGCAGGAGGAAAACCTAAAACCAGAAAATGTTCTTATTGTGAACGAATTTCTAGATGTTTTTTCAGCAGATCTGTCAGGGTTGCCACCTGATAGGGAGGTAGAGTTCACTATTGAATTGCTACCAGGAACAACACCTATTTCGCAAGCGCCGTATAGAATGTGTAAACCCGAGATCTTTCTTTGGAACTTCCTTAATATCAAACAACAAAAGAAAGGAAGAAATGAATGCTTAAAACTTGGTTTTCCTTGTTTTAAAAAGGAAAGAAATGAAGTGAAAGGCAAAAGGAAAACAAGGAAGGAAAGTTTAAACCATTTTGGTTTGGATTGCTTTTAAGACAAAAGAAGAAAAGGAAATGAAACAATGTTTAATATACTAAGTTTGTTTTGTTTTGCAAAGAAAAGATAAGAAATGAAAGATAAAGGAAAGGAAAGAAAAGGAAAAAAGAATGTAAAAGGGAAAAGGAAAGTGGGTGGTGGATCCCACCTTAGTTTTCTTTTAAATTAACCCATTCCATCGATTTCCTTCTCATTTTCAACAAGGAGCAGCAAGGGTTTCCATGAGAGAAAGCAGAAAGGAAGAGGAAGAAGGGGTTTTGGTGCTGGAATTGCGAGAAGAGAGGGAGGAGAACTCAAAGATTACTTGTGTAGCAGCAAGGTGAACAACTCAGACCCGTTCTGCTATTTTATTCATCACGAGCTCCACAAAAAGAGATAAGATTTAAGATTTTGTTTCATGAAAGTTAACTCATATTGGAACAAAATTCGTGAAGGAAGCTCGAGCAAATTCAGATCTTAAGCTACTGTTTTGTGAAGTGAAAGACAGAAGACAGAATTTGCTGTCAAATCCGAGAAGTCTCTGATGTTTTGGTTGTACTGGTCTGTAGAGTTGGAACCAGACGCTCTAATAGGTATGGTTGGAAATCTTATTGAATTTCCTACAACTTTCATGAAGAAATCGTGAATATAAAATGACTGGAAGATGTTGTAAATAGCAGGTCAAGTTTCGGGTTGCAGCAGAAAATCGAATCTGGAATAGCAGAAGTTGGTTCCTGGGAAAGAAGACTTCGAGGTATTTCTGAACCAATCTATTGGGAATCTCATTTTCATGTCTTCCTAAGAGTTTTAGAGGGTTCAAAAAGGAAGAGTTTGGTATAAAGTACATTCTTTTTGGATAAGTAATGAAGAAGTTATGGCTGTCTGAAGACAGGACAGAAAATCTGAAAATGCTGGATTTTTTTGAAAGTGTGTTTTCTTGTAGTTTTAAGGTTAAAAACCATGAGCTCGAGGTTCTAAAACATGGTTTTGGTTTGTTTGACAGTCCAAGAGGAGATAGGTCGAGTTTACGGGTCAAGATTCTAGTTCTAACACGGTGAGTGACTAAACGAACCTTGAAAATTGTTTACAGGCTTGTATTATGCTTATGAAATGCAAGGTTTTGCTAAAACGAAATGGTTTCAATGCTTATTGTTTTCCTTGAACACTTGTTTATGAGCATTCATGATTCCTTAGAAATGTTTTAAAGTGTTCATGATGAGCTTAAATGTCTTGATGAAATTTATACACGAGCATATGTTTATTGCATTTTCGAAGTCTATGGAAATGTTATGATTTTGAGCAAGTATGTTTTAGCAAGTATGTTTTTAAAGATTTCGATTTATGAACAAGCTAAGTAAGCTTGAGTTTTATGAAAGAATAGATAAGCGAGCATGTTGAAATGTTTTCATGTGATTTTCTCGAGATATTGAGCCCGAGGCTTTATGGTACCGTGTGCACACAGTCTTATTCATTGTCGACGTTGAGTGTACTCCGTGACAACAGCCACTGTCGTGAGTCTTTGGGCGGGCCCCACTCGACAAAGATGATGGGAGTCTTTGGGCGGGCCCCACTACATCGTAGAACAAAAAGTAGATTGTGACATGTTTTTTTAAAGAGTTTATATCATTTACATGCCTTACGAGATTTAAACGATATACTTGCTGGTTTTTTCCGAAAAGCTATTATGATTACACGATTACTTTCAACACTTGATTACTGGATGCATATGCTCATAGATGACCAGTGTGATATGATTTACGAGTTAGTAGTTTCCTTTAAACTCAAGTCACTCACCGAGCTTCATAGCTCATTCTTTCGATGTTTTCCCACTTTTCGGTGAGATCGAGCTCCGGTGCACGATAACTTTGCCATAATCTGCTGGAAGCTTCTCATGTTTGATATGTTATATACGTGGTTGGTGTGGTTTAGCAAGTCCATATGTTTGTAAATTATTTTAAGAGAACTATGTAGTTATAGTCGTATGTGCTTTAGAGGTTGTGGTTGTTTAATTAGTGGTTTGGACCGCTTGTGGTTACGATGTTCTTGCTCGTTTTAGTTTCGGGAGAGACTTAAGAAGAGTTTCTCCTCATGTACGTCTTATAGATGTCCGATTCCGCCGTGTTAAGTTTAAAGTGTTCCATATGCGAACATAGTTTGTTTTCAGTAAAGTAGTGCCAGCAGTATTGTTAAGAGGTAACAATGTCTCATTGGCTTCATCACCGCCTCCCGGCTAAGTTAGCAAGTGGTTCGGGAGGGGGTGTGACAACTTGTATCGAGCAAATTAGTTCCATGGGAATGAGACAGAGCAAGTTAGCTCTAGAAGGAACCAAAAAAGTAAATAGCAAGTTATTGAGTTAGTTCAATAGAACTAGTAGAGCATGGTCCAAGTCAGGATAAGAGTAAGTCCAGTCAGGACTAGAATGTGAACACAAGTCTAGAATTGTGCATTTGAGTTTACATGTCTAGTATGTTAATATGTTATAGAAGTCATGCCACCACGTGCTAGCGCAGGCATGATGCAGGCAAGATCGGGACGGGGCGCAGATCCTACCCAAGATCAATCCCGGTGGAGATCTAGTGCCCCGAGAGTTCGAGATAGGGGCCAAAATTAAGCAGCATGCTAATTCCTCACAGGAGGTAGGTAAGCCATAGGTAGCAGGGCTAAGTAATCCAGATAAGACATATATAATAGATTACCTAAAAGAATTAGGAGCCACAGTGTTTGAGGGTTCCAAAGATCCAGCTGAAGCTGAGGTTTGGCTGTTTAAGCTTGATAAATGTTTTGATGTTATGAGTTTCTCTGAGAAGCAAAATGCTAAGTTGGCCACATTCTTGCTGCTAAAGGAAGCAGAAGGATGATGGAAGTCGATGTTAGCCAGTTGTAGTGATGCACGTACTTCACACTGGCAAATATTTGAAAATAAATATTACCCTAGCACGTACCGAGAGGCAGAGAGGGATGAATTTTGTTAGAACTAAAACAAGATACACTTTCAGTGGCTGAGTATGAGAGAAGATATACCGAGTTGTCGCGGTATGTTGATGTGATTGTGGCATTTAAGAGCGACAGGTGTCGACGATTTGAAAGAGGGTTGCGACCTGAGATACGTACCCCAGTTACAGCCATTGCTAAGTGGACTGACTTCTCTCAGCTGGTAGAGACTTCTCTACGTGTTGAGCAGAGTATAGCAGAGGAGAAGTCGATGAGTGAAGCCTAGTTGTGGAGGCTTGGCAACAAGCGATTTCAAGGTCGTGAGCAATGAGGTTCACACTTGGAGTAAATGTTTCTAAGTCAATATGACTTTAAGGAGCAAGCTAGTAGCCAAGTAGCCAGGCATCGAGGCAGATGTTTGTGGTCAGTACCTATCAGAGGCAGAGTTAAAGAGGACCTAGTTAGTTTGTTTGATTGGCAGCAAGTTGCAGGGAGGGCAAGAGTCTATGCCAGTATAGCAAGGAAAACTCCATGTGTGATCTGTTGCAAGAATCATCAAGGTCATTGTCTTGTGAATGTTGGTACATGCTACCAGTGCTGACAACCAGGACATGTCAAGAGGGATTGTCCACAGCTATGGACAGCCGCACAGAGGGACTAGGGAGTTAAGTCCCAGTTAGTTGAGCAGCCGAGAGTATCAGTAGTTGCAAGAGAGGGCACCAGTTGTGTTAGACTAAAGAGAGTTGTAGGGAGGCCTAGGCAACACGTAAAGGTCTAGGTTATGACTCAGCAAGAAGCTGAGGTTGCACCAAATATGATTATTGGTACAATTACTATTTGAAATGTACCTGCACTTGTCTTGATAGAACAAGGTGCTACACATTTCTTTGTTTTTAGTATGTTCTTGACTAAGTTGAATGAGAAGCTAGAACCTTTATGTAAAAGGTTAGTTATATACACTCCAGTTGGTGATGCTTTATTAGTCAATCCAGTGATGCAAAATTGTGAGGTCTTAGTAGAAGGTCTCAATATGTTAGTGGATCTTCTTCCACTAGAGTTGCAGGTGTTAGATGCAATCCTAGGAATGGATTTCTTATTCACTCATTATGCTTCCAGAAATTGCCATATAAAGGAAGTTGTTTTCAAGAAACCAGGATTAGCTGAAGTGGTTTAATGGGATGAAAGAAAGACTATCCCTACGAGTTTGTTTTCAGCATTCAAAGCTCGAGAGTTATTGAGGAAAGGTTGCATGACGTTTCTTGCACATGTAGTAGAGGTGCAGGGAGGAAAAGCTAAAACCGGACAATGTTCTTGTTATGAACGAACTTCTTGATGTTTTCCAGTGAACCGCTCGTGGTTGCCACCGATAGGGAAGTTGAGTTCATTATTGAATTGCTACAAAAACAACCTCAGACGCATAGCGCCGTATAGAATGACTCCAAGTGAGATCGGGGAGCTAAAGATGCGATTATAAAGACTAGTAGATAAGGGATACATCGGACCTAGTGTATCGCCTTGGAGAGCTCCAGTGTTATCTGTGAAAAAGAAAGATGGTATCCGTAGATTATGCATTGATTATAGATAGTTAAACAAAGTCACGATACGTAATAAGTATTCTTTACCCTGAATAGATGACTTGTTTGACCAGTTAAGAGGTGCATCGATGTTTTGTAAGATTAATTTAAGATCGTGATATCATAAGTTAAAGGTCGAGAATCGAGACATTCCTAAGACATTATTCATAATGAGGTACGAGCATTATGAGTGTTTAGTAATGTCATTCGGTTTAACAATGCACTAGCGATTTTCATGGACCCCATGGATGGAGTTTTCCACGATGTTTGGATAACTTTGTAATAGTGAGTATTGATGATATACTAGTTTACTCGGTTGACGAGGAAAGCCTACGAGGAACACATGAGTATTATTCTCGCAAACACTACGAGATAAACAGATTTATGCGCTAAATTCACCAAATGTGAGTTTTGGTTGAACCAGTAATGATTTTGGGGGCATGTTGCCTCAAAGAAATGGTGTTAGTGTGGATCCAAATAAAGTTTAAAGTCAGTAGTCAACCGGGAGAGACCAGTTAGTACGATGCAGGCACGTAGTTTCCTAGGCTTGGCGAGAATACTACAAAGCGGTTTGTTGAGGATTTCTCACGAATAGCATTACCCTTAACAAACTTTGACAAAGAAGAATGCTAAGTTTGAATGGTCGGACAAGTGCGACGAGTTTTCGGAGCTGAAAAATAGATTAGTTACAAACACCTATTCGACACTTCTCATAACGGAAAAAGAGTATGTGGTTTCTTCGTGATGCCTCGAGGAAAGATTTAGGGTGTGTACTGATGCAAGAAGGAAAAGTAATAACTTATGCGTTAAGGCAATTGAAAAAGCACGAATGTAATTACCATACCCATGATCTTGAGTTAGCAGCAGTTGTTCTAGCATTGAGGATCCGGAGACATTACTGCTTGGTGAAAGGTGTCACATTTACACGGATCATAAAAGTCTCAAGTATATCTTTGATCAAAGGAAGTTGAATATGAGACAGAAGATGGTTAGAACCGATTAAAGATTATGATTGTACCATAGAATACCATCCTGGTAAGGTGAATGTGGTAGCAGTTACATTGAGCAGGAAGTCAAGACTTCCTAGGGATGCCTTGTGTGGTATTCGAGCAACATTTTTTTTAAGTACTCTAAGGGATTCTAAGGCAGCTGTGATTGCAAAGAATTCAGGGGGGGTCTCTTAGCTCAATTCCGGATCAGTCTTCACTGCATGCTGAGATTGTGAGAAAACAACCAAAGATTAGTAACTTGCAGAAATGTTTGGAATGTCCAAACAGGGCCCAGAGGTATAATCTAGAATGAGAACAGATGAAACCATAGTTAAGCAGAGAAAACTATGTGTCCCATGTATTAGTGAGCTTATGATGTTATTCTAGAGGAAGCTCACATTTCAATCTTTCACGCTATGCATCCGTGAAAGCACCAAGATGTGTAAAAGCGTGAAAGGGACTTATTGGTGGCACAGGATGAAGCGAGATAGTTGATTATGTTGATAGATGTTTAATCTGTCGACAAGTTGAACCAGTTAGACAAAGACTAGGAGGACTCCTTAATCCACTACTCGTGGAAATAAGAGCATATCGCTATGGATTTGCTGTTGCTTGTACATCTTACTCCCAGTGGACATTATGGTATATGATAATGGTCGATAGACTCACTAAGAAAAAAGACCGTGTCCATACTTCCGAGATAGAGATCCGAGATTTACTTCTATGTTTTGGCCTAGCTTACAAAAAAAAATGGGGGACAAAGTGAGTTTTAGTACAACGTTTCATGTTGGGACAGATGGTCCGTCAGAGAGACCATCCGGACCCTAGAAGACATGTTGCAAGCATGTGTCTTTCAAGTTAAGGGAAGTTGAGATACACACCTATCACTTATGGAATTTGCTTACAATAACAATTATCGGTCCTAGTTTTGACATGGCACCATTTGAAGCTCTAGATAAAAGACCGTGTAGAACGCTCGTATATTGGAATGAACCGGAAGAGCGGAAGCTAATCGGTCTGAGTTGGTGCAAGTTATGACAAACAATATTAAGATAATCGAGAGAATCAAAGGTAGCACAAGACCGTCGGAAGAGTTATGCGAGATAAGCGACGAAAGGACTTGGAATCCCAGATCGGAGATCAAGTTTTCTTAAAGTTATCTCCGTGGAGAGGTATCCTTCGTTTTGGTAAGAAAGGTAAACTAAGCCCTCGATATATTGGTCCTTATCAAGTAACAAAGACAAGTTGGGCGAGACTTCTGACGACTAGAATTGCCGCAGTGAGAACTATCTTGAGAAAGTATATTCCAGATCGACACATGTGCTACAAGCACAACTTTGTTGAGTGAAAAAGACATGAGTTACTGCAGAGGATGCAGTTCAAATTCTCGGCGAGAAAGAACAAGTTTTGAGAAACAAGACGATCCCACTCGTGAAGGTTCGTTGGAGACATCACGAGTGGAGGAGGCAACTTTGAGAGTTAGAAGACTAATGAGGAGGAAGTATCCGATGATTTTCACCTAAGGACTACTAAATTTCGAGGACGAAATTTCTTAAGGGAGTAAAGTTGTAAACCCGAGATCTTTCTTTGGAACTTCCTTAATATCAAACAACAAAAGAAAGGAAGAAATGAATGCTTAAAACTTGGTTTTCCTTGTTTTAAAAGGAAAGAAATGAAGTGAAAGGCAAAAGGAAAACAAGGAAGGAAAGTTTAAACCATTTTGGTTTGGATTGCTTTTAAGACAAAAGAAGAAAAGGAAATGAAACAATGTTTAATATACTAAGTTTGTTTTGTTTTGCAAAGAAAAGATAAGAAATGAAAGATAAAGGAAAGGAAAGAAAAGGAAAAAAGAATGTAAAAGGGAAAAGGAAAGTGGGTGGTGGATCCCACCTTAGTTTTCTTTTTAAATTAACCCATTCCATCGATTTCCTTCTCATTTTCAACAAGGAGCAGCAAGGGTTTCCATGAGAGAAGCAGAAAGGAAGAGGAAGAAGGGGTTTTTGGTGCTGGAATTGCAGAAGAGAGGGAGGAGAACTCAAAGATTACTTGTGTAGCAGCAAGGTGAACAACTCAGACCCGTTCTGCTATTTTATTCATCACGAGCTCCACAAAAAGAGGTAAGATTTAAGATTTTGTTTCATGAAAGTTAACTCATATTGGAACAAAATTCGTGAAGGAAGCTCGAGCAAATTCAGATCTTAAGCTACTGTTTTGTGAAGTGAAAGACAGAAGACAGAATTTGCTGTCAAATCCGAGAAGTCTCTGATGTTTTAGTTGTACTGGTCTGTAGAGTTAGAACCCGAAGCTCTAATAGGTATGGTTGGAAAGCTTATTGAATTTCCTACAACTTTCATGAAGAAATCGTGAATAGAAAATGACTGGAAGATGTTGTAAATAGCAGGTCAAGTTTCGGGTTGCAGCAGAAAATCGAATCTGGAATAGCAGAAGTTGGTTCCTGGGAAAGAAGACTTCGAGGTATTTCTGAATCAATCTATTGGGAATCTCATTTTCATGTCTTCATACGCGTTTTAGAGGGTTCAAAAAGGAAGAGTTTGGTATAAAGTACATTCTTTTTGGATAAGTAATGAAGAAGTTATGGTTGTCTGAAAACAGGACAGAAAATCTGAAAATGCTAGATTTTTTTGAAAGTGTGTTTTCTTGTAGTTTTAAGGTTAAAAACCATGAGCTCGAGGTTCTAAAACATGGTTTTGGTTTGTTTGACAGTCCAAGAGGAGATAGGTCGAGTGTACGGGTCAAGGTTCTAGTTCTAACACGGTGAGTGACAAAACGAACCTTGAAAATGGTTTACAGGCTTGTATTATGCTTATGAAATGCAAGGTTTTGCTAAAACGAAATGGTTTCAATGCTTATTGTTTTCCTTGAACACTTGTTTATGAGCATTCATGATTCCTTAGAAATGTTTTAAAGTGTTCATGATGAGCTTAAATGTCTTGATGAAATTTATACACGAGCATATGTTTATTGCATTTCCGAAGTCTATGGAAATGTTATGATTTTGAGCAAGTATGTTTTAACAAGTATATTTTTAAAGATTTCCAGTTTTATGAACAAGCTAAGTAAGCTTGAGTTTTATGAAAGAATAGATAAGCAGGCATGTTGAAATGTTTTCATGTGATTTTCTGAGATATTGAGCCCGAGGCTTTATGGTACCGTGTGCACACAGGTCTTATTCTGTTGTCGACGTTTAGTGTACTCCGTGACAACAGCGCTGTCGTGAGTGCTGGGCGGGCCCCACTACGACAAAGATGATGGGAGTGCTGGGCGGGCCCCACTACATCGTAGAACAAAGTAGATTGTGACATGTTTTTTTTAAAGAGTTTATATCATTTACATGCCTTACGAGATTTAAACGATATACTTGCTGGTTTTTCTGAAAAGCTATTATGATTACACGATTACTTTCAACACTTGATTACGGATGCATATGCTCATAGATGACCAGTGATATGATTTACGAGTTAGTAGTTTCCTTTAAACTCAAGTCACTCACTCGAGCTTCATAGCTCATTCTTTCAGATGTTTTCCCACTTTTCGTAGAGATCGAGCTCCCGGTGCACGATAACTTTGCCATAGTCTGTGGAAGCTTCTCATGTTTGATATGTTGTGCGTGGTTGGTGTGGTTTAGCAAGTCCATATGTTTGTAAATTATTTTAAGAGAACTATGTAGTTATAGTCGTATGTGCTTTAGAGGTTGTGGTTGTTTAATTAGTGGTTTGGACTGCTTGTGGTTCTGATGTACTTGCTCGTTTTAGTTTCCAGGAGAGACTTAAGAAGAGTTTCTCCTCATGTACGTCTTATAGATGTCCGTTATTCTGTGTTTAAGTTTAAAGTGTTCCATATGCGAACATAGTTTATTTTCAGGTAAAGTAGTGCCAGCAGGTATTGTTAAGAGGTAACAATGTCTGTTGGCTTCATGCCGTCTCTCGGGCTAAGTTAGCAAGTGGTTCGGGAGGGGGTGTGACAGAATGGCTCCAAGTGAACTCAAAGAGGTGAAGATGCAATTACAAGAACTAGTTGATAAAGGATACATCATACCTAGTGTATCGCCTTGGGGAGCTCTAGTGTTATATGTGAAGAAGAAAGATGGTACCCGTAGATTATGTATTGATTATAGACAGTTAAGCAAAGTCACGATACGTAACAAGTATTCTTTACCCTGAATCGATGACTTGTTTGATTAGTTAAGAGGTGCATCGGTGTTTTGTAAGATTGATATAAGATCAAGATATCATCAGTTAAAGGTCAGAAAATCAGACATTCCTAAGACATTATTCAGAATGAGGTACGAGCATTATAAGTGTTTAGTAATGTCATTCGGTTTAACAATGCACTAGCAGTTTTCATGGACCTCATAGACAGGTTTTCCACCAGTATTGGGATAAGTTTGTGATAGTATTCAATAATGATATACTAGTTTATTTGGTTGACAGGAAAGCCTACGAGGAACACATGAGTATTATTCTACAAACACTACGCGATAAACAGTTGTATGCTAAATTCACCAAAGATGAGTTTTGGTTGAATCAAGTAGTGTTTGGGGTAAGTTGTTTCAACAAATGGAGTTGGTATGAATCCACATAAAGGTAAAAGCTATGGTTAACTTAGAGAGACCAGCTAAGGCGACAGAGGTATGTAGTTTCCTAGGCTTGGTGGGATACTACAGATGATTTGTTGAGAACTTCTCACGATTAGTATTACCCTTAACAGTTTTAACAAGAAAGAATGCTAAGATTGAATTGTCAGATAAATGTGAACAGAGTATTTCAGTAGCTAAAAAAAAGATTAGTTACAGCATCTATACTAGCACTTCCTGTAACGGGAAAAGAGTATGTGATTTACTGTGATGCCTTGAGGTAAGGTTTGGGATGTGTGCTCATGCAAGAGGGAAAAGTAATAGCTTATGCATCAAGGCAATTGAAAAAGCACGAGTGTAATTACCCTACCCACGATATTGAGTTAGCAGCAGTTGTTCTAGCACTGAAGATCTGGAGACATTACTTGTTTGGTGAGAGGTGTCATGTTTTTATAGATCATAAGAGTCTGAAGTATATCTTTGGTCAAAGAAAGTTTATTATGAGGCAGAGAAGATAGTTAGAACAGATTAAAGATTACGGTTGTACCATAGAAAACCATCCTGGTAAGGTGAATGTGGTAGCAGATGCATTGAGCAGGAAGTGAAGACTTCCTAGGAATACCTTGTGTGGTATTCGAGCAACATTTTTATGTACTCTAAGGGATTCTAAGGCGGTTGTAATCACAGAGAATTGAGGGTCTTTAGTTAAATTTCGAGATCGAGCCTTCACTGTAATAATAGAGATTGTGAGAAGACAATCGAGAATAGTAACTTGCGAGAAAATGTTTGGAGTCCAAACAGGGCTCAGAAGCAAAATTTAAAATGAGATCAGACGGAGCCATAGAGAAACAGGGAAGACTATGCGTTCCGAGTGTTAGTGAGCTTAAAGATGTTATTCTAGAGGAAGCTCACAGTTCAATTTCGCTATGCATCCAGAAGCACCAAGATGTGTAAAACCTTGAATGGGACTTATTGGTGGCACGGGATGAAGCGGGAGATAGTTGATTATGTTGATAGATGTTTAATCACATCCGCCAAGTTAAACCATTAGAGCGAAGCAAGAAGGACTCCTTAACCCATTGCCAGTGTCGGAATGGAATTGGGAGCGTAATACTATGGTTTTTCTGTTTAGATTACCACGTACTTCAAGTGGACATGATGGTATTTGGGTAATGGTGGATAGACTCACTAAGACAACACAGTTTGTACCGATTAAAGCGACGTCTATGCTTGATCAGCTAGCTAAGCTATACGTCGACAGAATTGTGAGACAATATGGAGTGTCTGTGTCCATAGTTTCAGATAGGGACCCGAGATTTACTCCTAAGTTGGGCCTAGTTTACAGAAGGCTATGGGGACAAAGCTGAGTTTTAGTACAACGCTCCATTCCCAAACAGATGGTTAGTCAGAGAGGACCATCCAGACCCTAGAAGACATGTTGAAAGCATGTGCCCTTCAAGTTAAGGAAAGTTGAGATACACACCTATCACTTGTGGATTTCGCTTACAATAACAATTATCAGTCTAATTTTGACATGGCACCATTTGAGGCTCTGGATAAAAGACCGTGTAGAACGCTCGTATATTAGAATGAACTAGGAGAGCGGAAGCTAATCGGTCCTGAGTCTGTGCAAGTTACGACAGATAATATTAAGGTAATCAAGGAGAATTTGAAGGTAGCTCAAGACCGTCAGAAGAGTTATGCAGATAAGCGACGAAAGGACTTAGAATTCTAAGTCGGAGATCAAGTTTTCTTGAAGTTATCTCCGTGGAGAGGTGTCCTTCGTTTTGGCAAGAAGGGTAAGCTAAGCCCTAGATATATTGGTCCTTATCAAGTAACGGGTCGAGTTGGGCCAGCAGCCTATAGACTAGAGTTGCCAGTAGAACGATCTAGAGTTGCCCGTCGATCTGAAAGAAGACATGAGTTACATAGAGAATGTAGTTCAAATCCTCGACAGAAAAGAACAAGTTTTGAGAAACAAGACGATCCCACTCGTGAGGGTTCATTGGAAACATCACGGAGTAGGGAAGGCAACCTGGGAGTTAAAAGACCAAATAAGGAGGAAATATCCGATGATTTTCACCTAAGGACGAAATTTCTTAAGGGGGAGGTAAGTTGTAAATCCGAGATCTTTCTTTGGAACTTCCTTATTATCAAACAACAAAAAGAAAGAAGAAATGAATGTTTAAAACTTGGTTTTCCATGTTTTAAAAAGGAAAGAAATGAAGTGAAAGGCAAAAGGAAAACAAGGAAGGAAAGTTTAAACCATTTTGGTTTGGATTGCTTTTAAGACAAAAGAAGAAAAGAAAATGAAACAAATGTTTAATATATTAAGTTTGTTTTGTTTTGCAAAGAAAAGATAAGAAATGAAAATGATAAAGGAAGGAAAAAGAAAAGAAAAGAAAAGAAAGGAAAGGAAAGGTGGATGGTGGGACCCCACCATTGTTATCTTTTTAAGAACACAATTCCATCGATCTTCTTCTTCATTTATCAAAAGGAAAGCAAGGGTTTTCATGAGAGAAGCAGAAAGGAAGAGGAAGAAGGAGATTTTGGTGCTGGAATTGCAGAAGAGAGGGAGGAGAACTCAAAGTTTGATTAAATAGCAGCAAGGTGATCAACTCCAACCCTGTTCTGGTTTTCTGTTCATCTCGAGCTCCACAGGAAGAGGTAAGATTTGAGATTTTGTTTTGTGAAATTTAACTCATATTGGAACAAAATTCGTGAAGGATGCTCGAGCAAATTCGGATCTTAAGCTACTGATTTGTGAAGACAAAGACAGAAGACAGAATTTGCTGTCAAATCCGAGAAGTCTCTGGTGTTTTGGTTGTACTGGTCTGTACAGTTGGAATCCGAAGCTCTGTTAGGTATGGTTGGAAATCTTATTGAATTTCCTACAACGTTCGTGAAGAAATCGTGAATAGAAAATGATTGGAATATGTTGTAAATAGCAGGTCAAGTTTCAAGTTGCAGCAGAAAATCGAATCTGGAATAGCAGAAGTTAGTTCCTGGGAAAGAACATTTCGAGGTATTTCTGAACCAATCTATTGGGAATTTCAATTTTATGTCTTCATATGATTTTTAGAGGATTCAAAAAGGAAGAGTTTGGTATAAATTTCACCCTGTTTGGCTAAGTAATGAAGAGGTTATGGCTGTCTGAAAAAAGGGAAGAAATTCTGAAAATGCTGGAATTTTTGAAAGTGTGTTTTCTTGTAGTTTTAAGGTTAAAAACCATGAGCTCGAGGTTCTAAAACATGGTCTTGGTTTGTTTGGCAGTCCAAGAGGAGATAGGTCGAGTGTACGGGCCAAGGTTCTAGTTCTAACACGGTGAGTGACAAAACGAACCTTGAAAATTGTTTATAGGCTTGTATTATGCTTATGAAAATGCAAGGTTTTGCTAAAACGAAATGGTTTGAATGCTTAATGTTTTCTTTGAAACACATGTTTATGAGTATTCATATTTTCTAAGAAATGATTTCAAGTGCTCGTTGTGAGCCTAAATGTCTTGAAAGAATTTATACATGAGCATATGTCTAACGATTGCCAAAACTTATGGAAATGTTATGATTTCAAGCAAGCATGTACTAGCAAGTATGTTTTAAAGATTTCTAGTTTCATGAACAAGCTAAGTAAGCTTGAGTTTAATGAAAGAAAAAGATAAGTTGGCATGTTCAAATGTTTTCATGTGATCTTCTGAGATATTGAGCTCGAGGCTATATAGTACCGTGTGCACACAGGTCTTATTCTGTTGTCGACGTTGAGTGTACTCCGTGACAATAGCGCTGTCGTGAGTGCTGGGCGTGCCCCACTACGACAAAGGCGATGGGAGTGTTGGGCGGGCCCCACTACATCGTAGAATAAACGTTGGTGTACTGGGCGTGCCCTACACAACGTAGATTGTGACATGTTTTAAAAAAAAGTTTATATCATTTACATGCCTTACGAGATTTTAACGGTATACTTGCTGGTTTTCATGAAAAGCTATTATGATAACACAGTTACTTTTAACATTTGATTACAGATGCATATGCTCATAGATGGCCAAGTGATATGATTTACGAGTTAATAGCTTTCTTTTAAACTCAAGACACTCACTGAGCTTCATAGCTCATTCTTTCAGTGTTTTTCCCACTTTTCAGGTAGAGATCGAGCTTACGGTGCCTGAAAACCTGCCATAATCTGCTGAAGCTTCATAAGTTTGATATTTTGTACGTGGCTGGTGTTGTATAGCAAGTCCATATGTTTTGTAATTTTTTTTTAGAGAACTATGTAGTTATAGTCGTATGTGCTTTAGAGGTTGTGGTTGTTTAATTAGTGGTTTGGACTGTTCGTGGTTCTGAGGTTCTTGCTCGTTTTAGTTTCCAAGAGAGACTTACGAAGAGTTTCTCCTCATATATGTTTTATAGTTGTCAAGTTTCCGCTGTGTTAAGTTTAAAGTGTTCCATATGCGAACATAGTATGTTGATCAGGTAAAGCAGTGTCAGCAGGTATTGTTAAGAGATAACAATGTCTGTTGGCTTCACGCCGTCTTCATGGCTGAGTTAGCAGGTAGTTCGGGAGGGGGTGTGACATTAACTCTAAGAATCCATCCCTCTTTTCCTCGCGGTATTTGTTAGGATAATACTTATCTTCGAATATGCTTCTGAAAGTTTGCTAGTCTAAAGTACGTGCATCATTGCGCCTAGCTAATATTGATTTTCACCATCCCTCTGCCTCCTTCTGCAACAGGAATGTAGCCAGCTTGACTTTCTGCTCCTCAGGGAAACTCATCACATCAAAACATTTCTCAAGAATATTCAACCAAACCTCAACGTCAATTGGATCTGTGGAACCCTCGAACACTGTGGATCCCATTTCTTTAGGCGTTCTACTCCATATGTCTTCTCTGGATCACTTGGCCCTACTCTCTCTGGCTTGCCTACCTCCTAGTGAGGAACTAGCATGCTGCTCATTTTTGGCCCCAGTCTGGACTCTCGAGACACTAGATCCCCTCTCAAATTGGCCTTGGATAGGATCTTTTGTCCCGCCCTGATCCTGCCTGCGTCGTCTGCTAGTACGTGGTGGCATGACTCCTATAACATGTTAATATACTAGACATGTCATGGATACTTAACTCAAATGCACAATACTAAACTTCTATTCACATTTTAGTCCTTACTAGACTTACTCTTATCCTTACTTGGACCATGCTCTACTAGTTTTATCTGAACCAACCCAATAACTTGTTATTTACTTCTTAGTTCCTTCTTAGAGCTAACTTGCTCCATCTCATTCCCCAGAACTTCTAAAGCACACACAAACATAACTACAGTACATATGGACTTGCTATACAACCCCACCCATGTACAAAATATTAAGCTTGTGGTGCTTCCAGCAGACTATGGCAGGATATCAGGCACCGGGAGCTCGATCTCTACCTGAAAACTTGGAAAACACTGAAAGAATGAGCATATGCATCTGTAATCAAGCGTTAAATATAAACGTGTAATCATAATAGCTTTTTCAGAAAACCAGCAAGTATGTCATTAAAATCTCGTAAGGCATATCAATAATATTAACCTTTATACAATATATGACAATCTACGTTGTGTAGGGCATGCCCAGTACAACCAACGTTTACTCTACGATGTAATGAGACCGCCCAACACTCCCATCGTCTTTGTCATAGTGGGGCCTGCCCAACACTCACTACAACATTGTTGTCACGGAGTACACTCAACGTCGAAAACAGAAAATGACATGTGTGCACACGGTACTATATAGCCTCGGGCTCAATATCTCAGTCATTTACTCATTCGAGTCTCAGAAAAACACATGAAAATACTTAAACATGTCTGCTTATCTTTTATTTCGTAAAACTCAAGCTTACTCAGCTTGTTCATGAAAAATGGAAATCTTTAAATAATACATGCTAGTACACGCTTGCTTGAAATCATCACATTTCCACTAAATTTCGGTAATCAATAAACATATGCTCACATATAAATTTCATTGGAAAATCTAGGCTCACAACGAGCACTTGAAATCATTTCTAGGAAAACATGTATGCTCATAAGTATGTGTTCAAAAGAAAACATAAAGCATTTAAGCCATTTCATTCTAGGACAACCTTGTATTTCCTTAAGCATAATTCAAGCATAAAAATTGTTTTGGAGGTTTGTTTTGTCACTTACAACGTTGGAACTAGAACCCTGGACCGTACACTCGACCTATTTCCTCTTAGCCTATCAAACAAACTAAAACCAAGCATTAGAACCTCGAGCTCATGAATTTCAACCTTAAAATTACAAAAACCATTCTATCTATTTTCCAGCATTTTACAGATTTCATACTCTGTCTTCTCACACTCAACTTCTTAATTACTTAGCCAAAAAGGATGTACTTTATACTAAATTCTTCCGTTTTGAACCCTCTAAAACTCATCTGAAGAAATGAAATTGAAATTCCCAAATTTAAAGATTGAAATCCGTTTTAATTGGATTTGTCCGTAAATACCTTGAAATCTACTTCGTTGAAAATAAACTTCTGCTATTTCCAGATTCGTTTTCCTGCTGCACCCTGAACTTGACCTTAAATTTAAAGCATCTTCCTGTCGTTTTCTACTCACAAGTTCTTCACGAAGGTTATAGAAAATTTAATAAGCTTTCCAACCATACCTATTAAAGCTTCTGATTCGAATCCTACGGATCAGCACGACTCAAAAACCAGAGGTTTCTCATATTTGACAACAAATTCCCTCCTTTGTCTTCCTCTTCATAAACCAGTAACTTAAAGTCAGAATTTGCTCGATCTTCCTTCACGAACTTTGTTCTAAAATGAGTTAACTTCCAAGAAAATTAAAACTAACCTCTTACCTCTTATTGTGGAGCTCAAAATGATCTAAATATCAAAACTGAGCAGAATTGATCATAAAATTGACATGGAAGCTTGAATGATCTTTCCCCTTTCTTCTTCAACCTCAACCTCCAGCAATTCCCTTTTCTTCTTCCTTCAGCTTTTTCTCACGAAACCCTCTTCTTTCCTTTGATTAAATGAGATCAAATGGGGAGAAAAAGTGGGTTAAAAGGTATTCAAGCGGTGGTGGTGCTTCCACTTTCTTTTTCTTTTCTTTTTTTTTTTCATTTCTTCCTTCCTTTTCTTTTTTCCTTTTTTAAACAAAACATCTTCTTTCCACATTTCCTTTCTTTTTTTAAACTAAACACACCAAAACATTTCTTTTTGTTTTCTTTTTCTTTTTAATATCTTTGTTTTTTTTAAAGAATTTCCAAAGTGAAATCTCGGGTTTACAAATGCTTTCTTGTCACTTAACAACCGACATGGAATGCTGGGTTATAATGTTGGGTTCCAAACCGACATGGGAAGTCATAATTTTTCGCACTAATTTTAAATAATCTTTAATGATGGTTAAAAACTGACATCAAAAGGGAGGGCTATGATGTCGGTTAAAAACCGACAACGAAAGTCAAATTTTTTCGTAAATAATCTTTAATGACGGGCCAAATCGACATTAAAAGTGAGAGTTATGATGTCGGTTAAAAACTGACATGAAAGCGAAGGCTATGTGGCGGTTTTAAACCGACATCATATGCTACATTATCAAAAAAATCCATAAATTTCTGAAAAATTAGGCGGTTTTAAACCGACATTTTAAGAGTATATTCGATGACGGTTTAAAACTGACATCAAAGGGTGCGATAACTTTGAAGAGTCTTTAATGACGGTTTTAAATCGACATTGTAAGGGTATATTTGATGATAGTTTAAAACCGACATCAAAGATCGCGATAATTTTGAAGAGTCTTTAATGACGGTTTTAAACCGACATCGTAAGGGTATATTCGATGACAGTTTAAAATCGACATCAAAGGTCGCGATAATTTTGAAGCCTTTCATGACGGTTTTAAACTTCCATCGTAAGGGTCTATTTGATGATGGTTTAAAACCGACATCAAATTTCGCGATAATTTTAGAGAGTCTTTAATGACGATTTTTAATAGACATCGTAAGGGTATATTTGATGACAGTTTAAAACCGACATCAAAGGATGCGATAATTTTTTAGAGTCTTTAATGACAGTTTTTAACTAACATTGTAAGGGTATATTCGATGACGGTGTAAAACCGACATCAAATTTTGCGATAATTTTGGAGAGTCTTTAATGACGATTTTTAATCGACATGTAAGAGTATATTCGATGACGGTTTAAAAGCGACATCAAAGGTTCCGATAATTTTGAAGAGTCTTTAATGTCAGTTTTTAAACCGACATAGTAAGAGTATATTCGATGATGATTTAAAATCAACATCAAATGTCTCGATAATTTTGAAGTGTCTTTAATGTCGGTTTGAAACCGACATCATAAAGGTATATTGAATGACGATTTAAAATCGACATCAAATGTCGCGATAATTTTGAAGAGTCTTTAATGTCGGTTTTAAACTGACATCGTAAGAACACCCCTTTGATGTCGGTTTAAACCCAACATTAAAGGGTACAATTTCGAAAATCGACATCAACTGACATTAAAGGTTGAATTTGTTGTAGTGCCTATACCTTGACTCACAGATTTGTTCAATCAATTAGGTTGCTCAACCATTTTCTCAAAGATCGATCTTAAAAATGGCTATGATCAAATTTGTATCCAACCTGGTGATGGATGGAAGATGGCTTTCAAGACCAATTATGGCCTTTTATGTGGTCAATTATGCCTTTTTGACTGTCAAACGCACCGAACACGTTCATGAGGTTGATGACCGAGGTTCTACAACCTTATCTTAATATGTTTGTAATAATATATTTTGATGACATTTTGGTATACAGTAAAGACAAGAAAGACCACATATAACATTTACGCGTACACTAACCCAACATGAGCTTTACATTAACCTAAAATAAAAAAATGTTCCATAAAACATTTACGCGTACACTAACCCAACATAAGGAACTTTAGCACAATTGCAACAAAATGCTTAAAGAAAGGTAAATTCATTTGGTCAACAAAGCAAGACAATAGAAGAATAAGCTCAGTTCTACACCTGTGTTAAGATTCCCAGATTTTAATGTATCATTTGAAGTGGTAGTGGATGCCTCTAGAATTGGTATTGGAGCATTCTTATCTCAAGAAGGTCATCTTATCAAATATTTTAGTGAGAAATTAAGTGAAGCACGTATGAGCAAGGACTTTACTCACAGCTGGTTTAGTCCTTAAAGTAGTTGGAAAAGCTATTTGCTCGGGAAGAAGTTTTTACTCTTCACTGACCAAAAAAAGCATAAATAGGATGCACGACAGATGGATTTCCTTCATGATAAAACACAAAGCAATCGATTGCTTTAAACAGAAAATACAACATGTTGACTGAGTTACAATGTTTTGAAGGCCAACAATGTTTACCAAACACAAGAAAACAAACACATACACATGAGAGATAAGTTGTTAAGGAAGGGGACCTTGTGATGATTCACTTACATAAAATCCAAGCTTCATCTAAAGAAAATAGGGCCCTAAACAATTTTCAATGTGTCAGAATCTCTTTGAATACTATCCCTCTGATGGATTTCAATTAGCAAATTAACTCGAGGACGAGTTATATCTTAGGAGGGATGGAAATTGGTGTAATTTGTGTATAACAACTCTTTCTGTTTTAGGTTAAGTCTTATATTTTGATTATGCAGCAGCCAACTAAAGGGAATCGTAGTCCCGCAGCGGAAGCGATTGCGAATCGTGCGCTCTTGATTTAGTTACAACGATAAATTCAAGAACAAATATAACTAGATTAAGCATATAAATATAATGGACAACAAGTAATTTTACCTTTGAAGAACCTTTCTTCGAGTGCTCCACTCTCCCACGATCACGATCTCAGCAACAGGAACTCCAACGTACGAAGACATGACCACCGGATCTTCTCCGTTGTTCTTTAGGTGAGGGAGGAAGGTGGGTTCACTTTAGAAGAGGTGAGGTATTTTTGTGAGAGAGATGTGTGCTTTGGAACCCTTCCAACAACACAACAAGAGAGCTTGTAATTGCTTAAAATTGCTTAGCCTAGTTGCATCTCATGCAACCATATATATAGGGAAATAGGATGGAAATGACCATCCTACCCCTCCTTTATTCTCTCTTTAGTATATAGTTTATATATGAATCTAATTCACATTAAAACTATATATTATATCAATTATATCATATATAATTCATATAACACCTCATGTATGAAATTGAACATTTCAATTTCACTCCTATCTTTATACCCTCAATATTACCATACTGAGCCAATGGAGGGATCTAATGCACCTACAGTTCATGAGCTCCAATGATGTGAGATTAACTGATCAAACTCTTTGATCTAGTTAATCAATATTCATTAACTACAAGTCACTCCACTATAGATTTGTAGCTGCACTCTCCTCACTGTAGATAATATTGTGTCCACTGATATAGTCATTACCAATGAGTCGACGCTTCACAGGTTGTTCGTAATCACAGCTGGGTCAAATTACCGTTTTATCCCTGTGATTACCTCTTTGCTCCTTAAGCACCATTGATCCTCTAATGAACAACAAGTCTAAGGTCCTACCTTAGACTCATACCCTCATAGAGGCGGGGCCCCGTTGTTCAAGACACAGAGTCGATTCTTAGGGAACAACCTATCTAATTCCTTAGTGTATGAATGAGTGAATTTCATCTTGCACAGTTAAGTTCCCAGCTACCTACGAGGTTCTGTCCCTGAGAAGGTAGGCTTATTGAGTCGGCTACAGGCCACTCTCACCCATACTAGTCTATGGACAAACCCCTATAAGCAGGAGTTCTTAACTTGCTCAGGATTCAGGTCGAGTCACTAATGACCATATATAAATTACTAGTCTTATCCTGTTAACGGTGTTACACTGGTTAGACTAATAATTTGCGATCCAGTCTTGTATGAACTCTTTATACACGATGCCCCCACTCACATGTCAACTACATGAATGAGTTGGATTACCTCATTTGTACTAATTACAAAGTGGCTCGCATCCATGGTGTTACCAGAATGAGGTTTCCAACCTTAATCTTATACCATAGACCATTTAGGTTATACTCTTGAACTCAATCCAAATAGTGTCCACTACACTGAGGTTCAAGATAAATGTTATAACCTTGGAACTTAGTTTATTGGATTTATTAAAGTAAGACTGTAATTCTATCAAAACAAATAACACTTTATTTAATTGATCAAAATTACACAAGTTTAGGGCATAAATCCCAACAATCTCCCACTTGACCTAAAGCTTGTGGAGTACTAAACATTACAGTAATGTAAATACAATAAACTAGGGCTTTTAAACCCCTTTGTACAAAATACTCCCATTTACCTTAGTTGGGGAAGACTTGTAAACCTAGACCTCCTAGTTGACTCTCAAATACTTTAGCCATGAGAGGCTTTGTAAAAGGATCAGCAATGTTGTGCTCTGAGGCTATCTTCGTGACAATCACGTCTCCTCTATGCACGATCTCCCGGATGAGATGATACTTTTGCTCTATGTGCTTTCCCCTCGTGTGACTTCGGGGTTCCCTCAAATTTGCCATCGCACCACTCAAGTATCGCAATACATCCGTGTGATGGGCAAAGTCATATTTGGAACAACTTCCAAATTTAGCATGAATTTCCTTAACCAAACGGCCTCCTTAGCTGCTTCACAAGCTGCTACATATTCGACCTCCATGGTGGAATCAGTGATGCATCCTTGCTTGACGCTTCACCATACTACAACTCCTCCGTTAAGAGTGAATACTGACCCTGATGTAGATTTCCGAGAATCTTTATCAGTCTGAAAGTCAGAATCCGTGTATCCTGTAAGGATCAAATCCTTAGCCCCATACACAAGCATGTAGTTCCTTGTTCTCCGAAGATACTTAAGGATTGTTTTAACCGTTGTCCAGTGTTCAAATCCTGGATTGGATCGATACCTACTGACCATCCCAACTGCAAAACAGATGTCAGGCCTGGTACACAACATGGCGTACATCAGGCTCCCAACAGCTGATGCGTAAGGAATCCGTCTCATATCCTCAACTCCTTGAGGTGTCTTAGGACCATGTTCTTTAGAAAAATAGATTCCATGTCTTCTTAAACCTTGACAACACTTTATCTATGTAAGATGCTTGAGACAAGGCTAGTGTTTTATTCTTGCGGTTCCGGACAATCTGGATCTCAAGAACAAATTGCGCATCACCCAAATCTTTCATTTGGAACTGCGTAGCTAGTCATTCCTTGATGTCAGTAAGATAACCTACATCATTCCCAATGAGTAGGATATCATCCACATAGAGAATTAGGAATGCGACAGAACTATTGATGATTTTCTTGTAGACATAAGGTTCATCATCATTCTGGTCAAAACCATAAGATCTGATTGCCTCATCAAATCTTATATTCCAGGACCTAGAGGCTTGTTTCAGTCCATAAATTGACCTTTTAAGCCTGCAAACTTTTTGCTCTTGTCCTGGTTCAATGAACCCTTTGGGTTGGTCCATGTAGATGTTTTCCTCAAGATTGCCATTTAAAAAGGCTGTCTTGACATCCATTTGCCATACCTCATAGTCATAATATGCGGCAATGGCAAGAAGGATACGGATAGACCTTACCATAGCAACAGGTGAAAAGGTTTCCTCATAGTCAACCCCTTCAACCTGGGTATAACCCTTTGCTATTAGTCTACCTTTAAAGGTTTGCACCTTCCCATCTACACCACGTTTTCTCTTGTAGATCCACTTACAACCTATAGGTTTTACCCCATCAAGCTTATCTACAAGATCCCAAACAAAATTGAAGTACATCGACTCCGTTTCTTGGTCCATGGCTATGAGCCATTTGTCTTTGTCTTTGTCAATCATTGCTTGATTATAAGTCAATGGATCCTCGCAGTTGTCATCTGGTATAACAACTTGGGTTTCAGCTAAACCCATGTAACGGGCAGGCTGTATTACAACCCTCCCACTACGTCGAGGCATACTCAACTCTTGAGATGGGCTCTCTTGACTAGACAAACTAGTATCAATAACTCTTGTTGACGTACTAGTGTTCTTATTAGCAACCTTTACTATTGTTTCGTCTAACTCACTCAACACTACTTTACTTTTTGGTTTGTGGTCCCTTATGTGGTCCTCCTCCAAGAAAGTGGCATTTGTCGACACAAAAACCTTATCTTCCTTAGGATCATAGAATAAACCACCTCTTGTTTCTTTTAGGTATCCTACGAATAGGCATAACTTTGAACGTGAATCCAACTTCTTTGGATTTGTCACAAGCACATGTGCTGGACAACCCCATATTCTGAAGTGACATAAACTACCTTTACGTCCTTTCCAGAGTTCAAAAGGTGTTTCAGAAACACTTTTTGAGGGCACACTATTCAAAATGTATACTGCAGTCTCCACTGTGTAACCCCAAAAGGAACTATGGAGATGAGCATAACTCATCATTGATCGAACCATGTCCAACAAGATTCTATTTCTCCTTTCCGATACACCGTTTTGCTGTGGTGTGCCGGGAGCTGAGAGTTGGGATGTAACTCCATGTTCTATCATATAGTTCTGGAATTTTAAGTCTATGTACTCTCCACCACGATCCGATCGAAGTGTTTTAATAGTTTTACCTAATTGATTTTCAACCTCAGTCTTGAATTCCTTAAACTTTTCAAGTGCTTCAGACTTGTGGTGCATTAGGTAAATATGCCCAAATCTAGAATAATCATCTATAAAAGAGATGAAATATTCATATCCTCCCCTGGCTTTAACATTCATCGGACCACAAAGGTGCAAATGTATAAGCTCTAGAGGTCTTTGGCTCTATAACCTTTTCCACTAAAAGGTCTTTTAGTCATTTTGCCTTCTAGGCAGGATTCACATACTGGCAAAGAATTTTCTTCTAACTCGTTTAGAAGTCCGTTCTTTACCAATCTCTCAATCCTATTGAGATTAATGTGACCCAATCTTAGATGCCAAAGATGAGCATTTTCTTTAGGAGAAACTATACGTTACTTAGTTTGTGCGTTTGTAGTTTTAAATAATTCTAGTAACACCATGGATGCGGCCCACTTTGTAATTAGTACAAATGAGGTAATCCAACTCATTCATGTAGTTGACATGCGAGTGGGGGCATCCTATATGAAGAGTTCATACAAGACTGGATTGCAAATTATTAGTCTAACAAGTGTAACACCGTTAACAGGATAAGACTAGTAATTTATAGATGGTCATTAGTGACTCGACCTGAATCCTGAGCAAGTTGAGAACTCCTGCTTATAGGGATTTGTCCTTAGACTAGTATGGGTGAGAGTGGCCTGTAGCCGACTCAATAAGCCTACCTTCTCAGGGACAAAACCTCGTAGGTAGCTGAGAACTTAACTGTGCAAGATGAAATTCACTCATTCCTCCACTAAGGAATTAGATAGGTTGTTCCCTTAAGAATCGACTCGTGTCTTGAACAACGGGGTCCCGCCTCTATGAGGGGTATGAGTCTAAGGTAGGACCTTAGACTTGTTGTTCATTAGAGGATCAGTGGTGCTTAAGGAGCAAAGAGGTAATCATAGGGGTAAAACGGTAATTTGACCCAGCTGTGATTACGAACAACCTGTGAAGGGTCGACTCATGGGTAATGACTATATCAGTGGACACAGTATTATCTATAGTGAGGAGAGTGCAGCTACAAGTCTATAGTGGAGTGACTTGTAGTTAATGAATATTGATTAACTAGATCAAAGAGTTTGATCAGTTAATCTCACATCATTGGAGCTCATGAACTGTAGGACCATTAGATCCCTCCGTTGGCTCAATATGGTAATATTGAGGGTATAAAGTTAGGAGTGAAATTGAAGTGTTCAATTTCATACATGAAGTGTTATGTCAATTATATATGATATAATTGATATAATATATAGTTTTAATGTGAATTAGATTCATATATAAACTATATACTAAAGAGAGAATAAAGGAGGGGTAGGAGGGTCATTTCCATCCTATTTCCCTATATATATCGTTGCATGAGATGTTGTAAACCCGAGATCTTTCTTTGGAACTTCCTTATTAAAAAAAACAATAAAAGGAAAGAAGAAATGAATGTTTAAAACTTGGTTTTCCATGTTTTAAAAAGAAAAGAAATGAAGTGAAAGACAAAAGGAAAACAAGGAAGGAAAATTTAAACCATTTTGGTTTGGTTTGCTTTAAAAGATAAAAGAAGAAAAGAAAACGAAAGAAAAGTTAAATATATTAAGTTTTGTTTTGGTTTGTAAAGAAAATAAAAGAAAGGGAAGAAAGGGATAAAGGAAAGAAAAAGAAAAGGAAAAAGAAAAAGCAAAAAGCAAAAAGGGAAAAGGGAAAAAGACAAAAAATACCTCTTCCACCGTTTGCCTTTTTTAAAGCCTTATCTCTCCATTTTCTTCTTCATTTACCAAAAGGAAGCTGTAAGCTTCGTGAGCTGAAGTTCAAGGGAGAAGAAGAAGGAGAAAACCTCTGATTTTGGAGCTGGAATTGCAGAAGAAAGGAGAAGAACTCAAGGGAATTATTATAGCAGCAAGGTGAATCATTCTGCCATTGTCTGATGTTTTGATCTTCTCGAGCTCTACAAGAAGAGGTAAGTGTTGAAGTTTGCTTTTCCTGAAAGATAACTCATTTTTAAACAAAGTTCATGAAGGAAGCTCGAGCAAATTCTTATCTTAAGTTACTGTTTTGTTAAGAGGAAGGCAGAAGTTTGCTGTCAAATCCGAGAAGTCTCTGGTTTTTGGGTTGTCCTGATCTTTCGAGTTGGAGTTAGAAGCTCTAAAAGGTATGGTTCGAAAGCTAATTGAATTTCCTACAACTTTCGTGAAGGAATCGTCGTGAGAAAAATGATTGGAAGATGTTGTAATCATCAGTTACGTTTCGGGTTGCGTGAAATTAAATCTGGAACATCGTGTAGGGTCATTTTAGGGATTAAGCTACTGAGGTATTTTCGAACCAATACGTTAGGAATCTCAGTTTCATGTCTTCATATGACTTTTCGAGAGTTCAAAAAGGAAGAGTTTGGTATAAATTACATTATTTTTGGATAAGTAATGAAGAAGTTATGGTTGTCTCAAAACAGGCGAGAAAATCTGGAAATGCTTTGAAAAATTTGAAAGTGTGTTTTCTTGTAATTTTAAGGTTAAAAGCATGAGCTCGAGGTTTTAATGGTTGATTTGGTTTGTTTGATGAGGCCAAGAGGAGATAGGTCGAGTGTACGGGCTAAGATTCTAGTTCTAACACTCATGAGTGACAAAACGAACTTGAAAATGAACCAAATGCTTGAAATATGCTTTAAGAAATGCAAGTTTTGCTAGAATGAAATATTTCAATGCTTTGTGTTTTATTTTGAACACATGTCTATGAGTATTCTTGTTTTCCTAGAAATGTTTCAAGTGTTCATTGTGACCCTAAAAGTCTTTATGAAATTTATACATGAGCATATGTCTAATGATTGCCAAAATTTATGGAAATGTTATGATTCCAAGCAAGTATGTACTAGCAAGTATGTTTAAAAGATTTTCAGTTTTATGAACAAGCTGAGCAACCTTGAGTTTTATGAAAGAAAAGATAAGCAGACATGTTCAAATGTTTTTATGATGTTTTTCTGAGATGTTGAACCCGAGGCTTTATGGTACCGTGTGCACACAGGTCTTATTCTGTTGTCGACGTTGAGTGTACTCCATGACAACAATGTTGTCGTGAGTGCTGGGTGGGCCCCACTACGACAAAGACGATGGGAGTGCTGGGTCGGCCCCACTACATCGTAGAGTAAACGATGGTTGTACTGGGCGTGCCCTACACAACGTGAATTGTGACATGTTTTTAAAAGAGTTTATATCACTAACATGCCTTACGAGATTTTAACGATATACTTGTTGGTTTTCTGAAAGTCTATTATGATTCTACGTTTACTTTCAACGCTTGAATACAAATGCATATGCTCATAGTTTTCAGGTGACATGTTTTACAAGTTATAGATTTTAAACATAGTCACTCACTGAGCTTCTTAGCTCATTCTTTCAATATTTTCAAACTTTTCAGGTAGAGATCGAGCTCCTGGTACCTGAGTTACTGCCATAGTCTGCTAAAGCTCCATAAGTTGTAATACTTTGTACGTGGCTGGCGTTGTATAGCAAGTCCATATGTTTTGTAAATTATTTTGAGAGGACTATGTAGTTATAGTTGTTTGTAAATTAGGGGTTGTATAAACAATGGTTTGTCTTGTGTTGTTTTTGATGCTCCTGACTTCTTAGTTTCCAAGAGAGACTTATGAAGGGTCTCTCCTTGTGTATGTTTAATAGTTGTTCAGTTTCCGCTGTGTTATGTTAAAGTGTTCCATATGCGAACATAGTATGTTTATCAGGAGAACAGGGTCAGCAGGTATTGTTAAGAGGTAAACAATGTCTGTTGGCTTCATGCCGCCTTCATGCTAAGTAGCAGGTAGTTCGGGAGTGGGTCTGACAGATGCAACTAGGTTAAGCAATTTTAAGGAATTACAAGCTCTCTTGTTGTATTGTTGGAAGAGTTCCAAAGCACACATCTCTCTCACAAAAATACCTCACCTCTCCTAAAGGGAACCCACCTTCCTCCCTCACCTAGAGAACAACGGAGAAGATCCGGTGGTCGTGTCTTCGTACGTTCGTGTTCCTGTTCCTGTTGCTGAGATCGAGATCGTCGGAGAGTGGAGCACTCGAAGAAAGGTTTTTCAAAGGTAACTTTCTTGTTGTCCATTATATTCATATGCTTAATCTAGTTAAATATGTTCTTGAATTATGTCTTTGTAACTAAATCAAGAGCGCGTGATTCGCAATCACTTCCGTTGCGGGACTCCAATTCCCTTCAAGTATATAGTTATTCATGTGATGAATAATCAAGCACTATAACATAAAAATGCATGTAACCTAAGTTAATTATTAGTTTTAAAGTGTTTAGAACTTTAATAATTAGACTTAGGTTTTCTAGGTCTAATAAGATTAAAATTAGGAAATCAAAGTATAATCTTTGAATGGTGACTGATTAGTAACTCTGTCTAAGCAAGGTTTTGTGTAAGGCTGGGGTATTTAAGTTGACACTTGCGGAACACCCATACCTGGAAACCGACCTGGGAGTGAATTCGGTCTGGAGATTCTTAGATTATACTTATCGTGAGTGCTGCTAATTAGAAGTGTTTAATTTACTCACATAGATCTAAGTAATAATGTGATTATAAACTTAGGTTAAATGTCATATAAGAGTTATATTGGTAGACTTAGGTAAATTTTAGCCGGTTTATCTAGGTCAATCCCGAAATTTATAAAGTGCTGAGTGGGAGGAAATATAGTGTATAAGATACATTTAATTTTCCGACCACAAATCTCCGTTAAGTCCGCACCATGAGATCCATACTCGGCTTCGTGGCGCAAATGGGAGCATCCCCCTTCGGATGGTATTTGTATGGATCAATATCATAGTGGATGGAGAGAGTACTTATAGTGAGTGGGAGCGGGACCTGTGAAAACGGGACCCACGGTCTCTTTTTTCGATTCACACCGTGAGACCCTTATGATCCGCCTGCTAGTTTGGCCTGGAGCAAGAAATCCCATCGGAGGGCCTTGATCATGGGAGTAGGAACACCGTGAATTCTCGAAAGGGATACAGTTTCCTTGTTTGTTTTCCTTCGTGGTTCACTCTTCGGTGGCTATTGTTTGGACGGATACTTGGAAACTTAAAGATTGAGGGTAACACTCACAGAATTCGTTAAGTGTTAATGAATTCGACCAAATAATGGTAACTGGACGCCTAATGGAATAAAAGTTATTCTTGGATTAGGGTCTGGTCGAGAAAGTCTCGTCCTAGAGGAGGAGTGTTTCTGTTCACCCTTCGGTAGCGGTCATTCTAAACCTTTAGGATATCATTACAATTCTTATATGACCTAGGGATCATAGGATTAATTTTGCTAAAACTTGATTGGTTTTCAAAAAGTTTATGCGAGACTGACACAAAATTTTATTTGATTTTTCAGCTAAAATATGTCTAGCTCAATAATAGCTTTATTAGCTTCCAAAAAATTAGTGGGAGATGACTTCCAAACTTGGAAGAATAATATCAACACGATCTTAGTAACTGACGACCTGAAGTTCGTGCTTACTGAGGAATGTCCTCAGTTGCCGACCTCGACTGCATCACGAAGTGTTCGTGATGCTTACGATCGATGGATCAGGGCCAATGAAAAGGCCAATGTCTATATCATTGTCAGCTTGTCTGAAGTATTGGCAAACAAGCACGAGTTGATGATCACCGCTAAAGAGATCATGGAGTCGTTGCAGGACATGTTTGGACAACAGTCCTTTCAGGTCAGGCACGACTCGCTCAAACACGTCTTCAACGCTCGGATGAAAGAAGGGACGTCTGTCCGAGAACACGTTCTAGACATGATGACCCACTTTAATCTGGCGGAGATGAACGGGGCTTCGATCGACGAGTCGAGCCAGGTCAGCTTTATCTTGGAGACTCTTCTGAAGAGTTTCCTTCAGTTTCGTAGCAATGCTGTTATGAACAAAATTAGCAACACTCTGACTACCCTCCTCAATGAGCTACAGAATTTCCAGTCCTTGATGAGGATCAGGGCACCGGAATCTAAGGCAAATGTTGCCTACAGGTCTTATCACAGGGGTTCGACCTCTTGGCCTAAACCTGATGCTTCTTCACGCCCGAAAGGGAAGAAGAAGATGAAGAGGGGTAAAGTTGACCAAGTTGCCGCCCAAAAGGGCAAGAAGGTCAAGGAAGTTGCAGAGAAAGGAAAGTGTTTCCACTGCAATGGGGACGACCACTGGAAGAGAAACTGTCCCAAGTTCCTTGCCGAGAGGAAGAATCAAGGTAAATGTGATTTACTTGTAACTGAAACATGTTTAGTGGAGAGTCGTGACTCTGCCTGAATTTTAGATTCGGGCGCGACTAACCACGTTTGTTCTTCTTTTCAAGGAATTGATTCCGGGCAGTCGCTGTGAGAGGGTGAGGTGACTCTACGGGTTGGATCCGGAGAGATAGTCTCTATTGCAGCGATCGACAAAGGGAAGCTTTATTTTGGCAGGAATTTTTTATTGTTGGACAATATGTATAAGTCCCAGGGTTTACTAGAAACCTTGTTTCTATTTCCTTTCTCATTGAACATTGTATTTCAAATTCCTTTGATTCTAATAAAGCATTTATTTCTTTCAAAGGCAATTTGATTTGTTCAGCTTCACTTGAGTCTAACTTGTATGTTTTAAAGCCAAATTCGGTCAAAAGCGTTTTGAATACTGAATTGTTTAAAACTGCAGAAACAAGAACTAAGAGAGTTAAGGTTTCTCCTAAAGAAAATGTCCATCTTTCGCATATAAGGTTAGGCCACATTAATCTCAATAGGATTGAGAGACTAGTGAATAGTGGACTTTTAAGTCAGTTAGAAGAAAACTCTTTACCAGTGTGTGAGTCATGCCTCGATGGCAAAATGACCAAACGTCCTTTTAGTGGAAAATGATATAGAGCCAAGGAGCCCCTTGAGCTTATACATTTTGACCTCTGTGGTCCGATGAGTGTTAAAACACGAGGTGGTTACGAATACTTCGTTTCTTTCATTGATGATTATTCGAGGTATGGGTATATTTACCTAATGCACAGGAAGTCTGAAACTCTTGAAAAGTTCAAGGAGTACAAGACTAAGGTTGAGAACCTGTTAGGTAAAACGATAAAAACACTTCGATCGGATTGAGGTGGAGAGTATATGGACACTGAATTCCAGGACTATATGATAGAACACGGAATTACGTCTCAACTCTCAACACCTGGTATGCCACAGCAGAATGGTGTATCGGAGAGGAGAAACAAAACCCTTTTGGACATGGTTCGGTCGATGATGAGCTATGCTCGTCTCCCTAATTCCTTTTGGGGTTACGCAGTGGAGACTGCGGTATATATTTTGATCAACATTCCGTCAAAAAGTGTTTGTGAAACACCTTTCGAACTCTGGAATGGTCGTAAAGGTAGTTTACACCATTTCAGAATTTGGGGATGTCTGACCCACGTGTTGGTGTCAAACCCGAAGAAGTTGGAACCCCGTTCAAAATTGTGCCTATTCGTAGGTTACCCAAAAGAGACCAGAGGTGGTCTGTTTTAGGATCCTAAGGATAATATGGTGCTTGTGTCGACAAACGCTACTTTCCTTGAGGAAGATCATATTAGGGATCATTTACCTAGAAGCAAAATCGTGTTAAACGAAATGGACAGTATATCAGCAAGGGTTGTTGATGGGGCTAGTACGTCAACAAGTGTTGTTGATCCTAGCACGTCAAGTCAAATACATTCCCAAGAGTTGGGAATGCCTCGACGTAGTGGGAGGGCTGTGAGACAGCCTGAACGTTACATGGGTTTAGCTGAAACCCAAGTCGTCAGTCCTGATGATGACTGCGATGATCCATTGACTTATGATCAGGCTATGGCTGATGTTGACAAAGACGAATGAATTAAAGCTATGGACCAAGAAATGGAGTCGATGTACTTCAATTCTGTCTGGGAGCTTGTGGATCAACTGGATGGGGTGAAACCTGTAGGTTGCAAATGGATCTACAAGCGTAAACGTGGTGTAGATGGGAAGGTGCAGACCTTCAAAGCACGACTAGTGGCAAAGGATTTTACCCAGGTTAAAGGGGTTGACTATGAGGAAACCTTTTCATCTGTTGCCATGGTAAAGTCAATCAGGATCCTTCTGGCCATTGTCGCGTATTATGACTACGAGGTATGGAAGATGGATGTCAAAACCGCCTTTCTTAATGGCAACCTTGACGAAACCATCTACATGGACCAACCCAAAGGGTTCATAACCCAAGGCCAAGAGCAAAAGGTTTGTCGGCTTCATAAGTCTATTTATGGACTAAAACAAGCCTCGAGGTCTTGGAATATAAGGTTTGATGAGGCAATCAAATCTTATGGCTTTGATCAGAATGTTGACGAGCCTTGTGTCAACAAAAAAATTGTTGACAAAACTGTCGCATTTCTGATATTATACGTGGATGATATTCTTCTCTTTGGGAATGAGGTAGAATTTCTTACTGACGTTAAAAATTGGCTAGCTTCGCAATTCCAAATGAAAGATTTGGGAGAAACTTAGTATGTTTTAGGTATCCAGATAGTCCGAAACCAGAAGAACAGAACGCTAGCCTTATCTCAGGCGTCTTATATTGACAAGATGTTGTCTAGAAATATGATGCAGAACTCCAAGAAGGGCTTGCTGCATTTCAGGCATGAGGTTCACTTGTCTAAGGATCAGTGTCCTAAGACTCCTCAAGAGGTTGAGGATATGAGACGGATCCCATATGCTTCAGCTGTAGGCAGCTTGATGTATATCATGCTGTGTACTAGGCTCGATATCTGTTATGCAGTAGAGATAGTCAGTAGATATCAATCCAATCCAGGATTAGATCACTAAACGACCGTAAAGGCAATCCTCAAGTATCTTAGGAGAACGAGAAACTACAGCTTAGTGTATGGAGGTGGAGATTTGATCCTTACGGGATACACGGATTCTGAGTTTCAGACCGATAAGGATTCTAGGAAATCCACTTCGGGGTCAACCTTCATTCTGAATGGAGGAGTTGTAGTATGGCGAAGCATCAAGCAGGGATGCATCGTCGATTCCACTATGGAAGCGGAGTACGTTGCGGCTTGTGAAGCTGTAAAGGAAGCTGTTTGGCTTAGGAACTTCATGACAGATTTGAAAGTTGTTCCAAATATGAACTTTGCGATCACACTATTTTGGGACAATAGTGGTGCAGTAGCCAACTCCAGGGAGCCTCGGAGCCATAAGAGAGGCAAACACATTGAGCGAAAGTATCATCTGATACGGGAGATTGTGCACCGCGGAGACGTGATAGTCACGCAGATAGCGTCAGAGCACAACGTAACTGATCCATTTACAAAACCCCTCACGGCTAAGGTGTTTGAGGCTCACCTAGAGAGTTTAGGTCTTCGAGTACTTCCAGGCTAGGGCAAGTGGGAGATATGTAAACGGGTATTCAATGCCCTAGTTTATTGTATTACCTCATTGTAATTAATGTACATTTCAGAAATGTATTTGCTCCACTAGCTTAGTCCAAGTGGGAGTTTGTTGGGATTTTTGTCCTAATCTCGTGTTTGTAAATTACTATTTGAAATTAATAAAGTGTTATTCATTTCATTATTTTGTGTCTCGCATTTTATATAGCTTTGACCAATAAACAATGCTTCAGGGTCATTGAATACTTGAGAGAATTAGAACTTGAACGGTGTGTAGTGGGCACACAGTGAGGATCACCTTCGAGTAAATGACCTGAACGATCTACAGTATATGGATAGGGTTGGAGACCTAATCCTGGATACGCTGTGGATGCGGCCCGCTTTGTATTAAGATACAAACGAGGTGATCTGACTCGTTCATGTGGTTGACATGCGAGTGGGGGCATCCTGTACAATGAGATTGTACAAGACCGGACCGTGAATTATTAAACCCACTACTGTAACACCATTGACAGTAAGGACTAATAACTTCGTAGATGACCATTAGTGACTCGACCTAAATCCTGAGCGTGTTACGGACTCCTATCTGCGGGGGTCTGTCCTTTGACTAGTACGGGTGAGGGTGGTCACAGTTACTCGCCCAATATGCCTTTCTTCTCAAGGACAAGACCAAGTAGGGAGCTGTAAACTTAACTACGCGAGATGGAATTCACTCGTTCCCGCTTTTAGGGAAACTAGAGGGGGTGTTCCCTTAAGTGTTGTCTCCAGGGTTTGGACAACGGGCGCCCACTCTCTCACTGGCACGAGAGAGTTGTTGTGAATGGTCGGACCATTACAGCGTTGTTGTTCATCAGAGGAGCAGTGGGGACTTAAGGAACAAGAAGTATACACAGGGGTAAAACGGTAATTTTACCCAACAGTGTCTACGAACAACCTGTGAAGGGTCGACTCATGGTTATTGATTATATTAATGGACACGTAATATTCTGCACTGACGGGAGTGCAACTACGAGCTTTAGTGGAGTGTTACCGTAGTTAATGAAGGTTGATTAATCGGGTCAAAGAGTTTGATAGGTTAATCTTGGATCATTGGAGCTCGTCATTGTAGGTCCATTAGGTCCCTCGGTTGGCTCAATCTGGGTTAAAAGAAGGGTTAATGTTTTGGTGTGAATTGAAGCGTTCAATTTCACTTAAAGAGTATTTATGTCATTCATATGAGATATGAATGATATAATATATAGTTTAATGTGAATGAGATTCATAATAAACTATAGGTTAGCCTAATTGTTGAATTAAGGTTAATTGGAGAAATTAATTGAGAGATATTAAATTGGATGTGATTCAATTTAATAAATCCACAATATTACAAATATGATTTGTAAGATGAGATATGGGATATCATATAATATATGGTTATGCAAATATGATTTGCATAACCTATAGTTGTGGTAAAGTGGTAATAATGTGGAGATTTTAACTCCATCATTTTTCACTATTTAAACCCTTTGCAAGAAGAGTTTCTAAAGCAATTCTCTCATTTTTTGGATTCTCACCAAAAAGAAGCGAAAGCTCTCTCTCATTTCTCTCTCAAGATTTCTCCTCCCTTCTCCAAAACACCAAAGTCCCACAACTTTCCTTCTTCCAAAAGAAGAACAACCGAGATTCCGATTGGTAGTGTTCGTTCTTGATCGAGAGAAGAGTTCGAGAAGTTCGAGATCGTTGGGAGAACACGAAGAGTTCGTTACCGGAAAGGAAAAGTTGAAGCACGTCTACAACAAGTAAGTGTTTTACTTGTTGTTTTTCTTTCCATTTTTACATGTTTAGCCTAAAACTATTAGATAGTTAATTTTAGTGAAATTGAGTAGCATAACGATACCACGACGATTCGATCATCTTCCGTTGCGCGGGGATTCTCATTCCCTTCAGTTTTGTTCTTGCAATTCCAAACAATTTGGATTCCAAGGACAAACTGAGTCTCTCCCAAGTCTTTCATTTGGAATTGGGTCGCTAGCCATTGCTCGCTAGTCAGGAATCCTGCATCATTCCCAATGAGCAAGATATCGTCTACGTATAGAACTAAGAAAGCTGCATGGTATTGACTATCTTCTTGTAGACACAAGGTTCGTCAATATTTTGTTCAAAGCCATAAGATTTGATCGCATTATCAAATCTAATGGATCGTTTAAGCTTGCAAACCTTTTGCTTTTGACCCTGAACTATAAACCCTTCTGGTTGATCCATATAGATACTCTTTTCAAGATTATCATTCAGAAAGGTTGTCTTGACATCCATTTGCCAAATTTCATAGTCATAACGTGGCAATGGACAAGAGTATTCTAATAGACTTAAGCATGGCAATAGGAGAGAAGGTTTCTTCATAGTCCACCTCTTCCCTTTGGATATAACCCTTTGCCACAAGTCGAGCCTTAAAAGTTTGCACCTTACCGGCTTGATCTCCTTTCCTCTTGTAGATCCACTTGCAACCAATAGGTCTTTCACCATCTGGTTGATCTACATGTTCCCAAACTGAATTGAAGTACATTGACTCAATTTCGAGGTACATGGCTTTAATCCACTGGTCCCTATCTATATCCTTCATCGTCTGTTTATAGGTCAATGGATCCTCAATGCCATCATCAGGTATGACAACTTGGGTTTCAACCAAACTCATGTAACGGTCGGGTTGTCTAACATCCCTCCCACTACGTCGAGGCATTCTCAACTCTTGAGAAAGACCAGCTTGATTAACAACTTTTGTTGATTTATCTGTAGCTTCCCTGAAAATTTCACTCAAGACAATCCTGCTACGAGGCTGATGATCTCTCATGTGGTCTTCCTCTAAGAACGTGTCATTTTTCGACACAAACACCTTGTCCTCTTGAGGATCATAGAACAAACCACATTTCGTTTCTTTAGAGTATCCTATGAATAGGCATAATTTTGAACGATGTTCCAATTTCTTTGGATTGGACACCAACACATGTGCCAGACATCCCTAAATCCTGAGTAAACTACCTTTACGCTCTTTTCATAACTCATAGGGTGTTTCTGAAACACTCTTAGAGGGAACCATGTTCAAAATATGCAGCAACTTCTACTGCATATCCCCAAAACGAACTAGGCAGCTGAGCGTAGCTCATCATAGATCGAACAATGTCTAAAAAGGTTCTATTTCCCCTCTCAGATACACCATTCTGCAGAGGTGTACCAGACGCTGAGAGTTGGGATACAATTTCATGTTCTATCATATAGTCTTGGAATCTCAAATTCATGTACTCTCCACCTCGATTTGATCGAAGTGTTTTAATCGTTTTACCTAATGTGTTCTCAACCTCTGCCTTATACTCCTTGAACTTTTCAAGTGTTTCAGACTTATGATGCATTAGGTAAAGATAGTCATATCTAGAATAATCATCAATAAAATTGATGAAGTATTCATACCCTCCTCGTGCCTTGACATTCATAGGACCACAGAGATCCAAATGCACGAGTTCCAAGGGCTCTTTGGCTCTATAACCTTTTTTAGAAAAAGGTCATTTAGTCATTTTTCCCTCAAGACATGACTCACATGGTGGTAAAGAGTTGTTCTCTAACTGGCTTAGGAAACCACTCTTGACCAATCTCCCAATCATATTGAGATTAATGTGGCCTAGTCTCAAGTTTCAAAGATAGGTACTAAGAGAAAGTTGTTGCCTTTTATTTTGAGTATCAACTGTTTTAAACATCTCGGTGTTCAAAATAGCTTTTATCTCTATTGGTCTTAACACATATAAGTTGTTTTCAAGTTTAGCATAACATATTCGCACACCTCTTTTGCAAATGAACGCTTCATTATGATCAAAAAGATATTTTATACATATATTCAAGCAAACAAGAGATAAATACAAGATTTCTTTTGATTCCAGGAACCAAAAGTACATTTTCTAATAAAATAAATCTCTCTCTAAATAACAACTTTACTGCTCCTACTGCTTTGGCTAAGACAACCTCTCCTATTCCAACCCTGAGAGATATCTCCCTATCAGCAAGCTGCTGCCAGAAACTAGTTTCCTGAAAATAAGAACAAACATGGTTAGTGGCTCCTGAATGTAGTATCCAGGCGGAATCATCATGTTCCACTAAACACGTTTTAACAACGAGTAAATCATATTTACCTTGTCTTTCCTTCTCAGCTTTCTTTTCTGCAAGGTACTTCGGACAGTTCCTCTTCCAGTGCCCGTCTGCACCACAGTGGAAACATTTTCTTGTGGCTTTAGCCTTGCGTGTGGGAGTTTGTCCCTTCACTTTGTCCTTCTTCTTCTTATGAATACCTTTATTCTTAGAAAAAAAGGACTAGACTTGGTCCCTGAGGACGATCCTCTTAAAGTGATAACATTTGCCTCCTTCTCTTTTCCCTGCGATTTCATGAGGGACTCAAAAGTCTGTAGCTTTTTGAGAAGAGTAGTCAGGTTATACTCTATTTTATTCATCACCGCATTGGTGCAGAATTGCAGGAAACCCTTCGGAAGAGATTCCATAATAAAGGTTACCTGACTCTTCTCATCTATGACATCCTCATTTACTTCAGCCACGTTGAAGTGGACCATCATGTCAAGGACATGTTCCCTAACAGAGGCTCCCTCCTTCATATGGGAGTTGTAAACGCATTTGAGAGCATCATAATGGACCGATGAGAACGGTTGTCCGAACATCGCCTATAATGATCCCATGATCTCCTTTGTGGTGATCATGCTCTCATACTTCTTACACAACACATCAGATATGTTGGCTAAGATGTAGACTCGGGTCTTCTCATTAGCCCTAATCCATCTGTCATAAGCATCCCGAACAATTCAATTTGCAGTTGAGTTGAGAGGGAGAGGACATTCCTCCGTTAAGACGAACCTCAGATCATCAACAACAAGAATCGTATTCAAGTTTGATTTTCAAGTTCCATAATTGTCGCCGCTAAGTTTATCGAAGACGAGTAAATGGATAAAAGAGCTCTACATGCTGAAAAAAAATAAATTTTATTAGTGAGTTGCTTGTAACCTATCCAATTAAGAATTTAGAAAAAGTAATAATGTACCCATAAACTCATTATTATTTTTGCAACGATACTTAAGTGAGTCAGAGCAACCGCTACCGAGGGGCAGTCAATCACTCCTTCACTAAACCAAGACATTCTTGACTAAATGCTAACACTGGAATAACTCTTATTCCTATAGCATTCTAGTTATCGTTACTTTAGTCAAGAATTTACTAACACTTAACAATTCTTGTAAGTGTGACACGCCATTTTCAGACCTCAGAGGTCGGCCCCAACAATGTTACCTAATTGGAGAGACAAAGCTGGGATGGACCTAAGAAACCCTATCCATTTCTGGAGTTTGAGTTGTTCTGAATCTCATGTTACATCCCTCTAAATGGATGGTGCTACTTCGGGCAACCTGCAGGCGAACATGAAAATCTCACGGTCCAACCTAATGGAAGAGACCGTAGGATGTGTTGACAAATTTCCTTCTCCCAATTACTATAATACTCTCTCCATTCACCTTGCTCTTGATTTATGCAAACACCATCCGAATGGGGATGCCCTATTGACATCACGAGGCCGAACATAAATCTCACGGTGTGAACTTCGCGGAGAGCGTAAGAGGAAATTGATATATCATATATACCTTTTCACTTCCACTAAGTATTTTAAACAACTTGGGTATACTTTTACTTAGGCATATTCTGGCTAAAACAATATGACCTAAGTCTACCAATATAACAATTATACTGGAATTACCTAAGTCTATTAACATTTTAATATACCTAGGTCTATGAGTTAAATTTATTAACTTTTAATAAATGCCACTCACGAAAGATAATTTATAACCTCCAGATTAAATTTACTCCCAGGTCAGTTCCTAGGTAGGGATGTTACGTTTCCGTCAACTTAAGTACTTCAGCCTAGCCGAACCTTCCTTAGTCAGAATCCCTCTTTAATCAAAATTTATAAATTATTGGTTTCCTAATTCTAATCTTATTAGAACTATATAACCTTAGGTCTAAATAATTCCACTTCTAAAACCATTTTAAAACTAATTAATTAATCTTAGGTTACATGCATTTCTATGTTATAAATTGCTTGATCATTCATCACATGAATAAACATACATTTATAACAAATTCATCACATGAATAAATGCATAACAATTATATGCTTAATTTTTAATTAATATAACCCTTATATTAATTATAATTAAAACATATAATATTTGTTTCATAAATTAATATAACTCTTATATTAATTCTTATGAAACCCAAAAAACATGCATACAATATATTATAATACTTATAACATACTTTCAATGCATGGAGCATGCTTCCTATGGTGGGATTTTAAAATCCATATGGCATACTTTATGCACATACAATCAGAGATTTTAATTAAAACATACATTCACAATGCATAATTAATTAAACACACTAAAGTTGACTGGTTTTGGCATCTAATGCAAGCAAACTACTAAATTATTACAATAATAATCTAGAATTAACATCGAACCACTTCGAACTCTTCGAATTTGGGTCGAACCAACTTGCAAATTTGTGAACCGGAACTTCAAAAGGTTGAACCGGACTGTCAAAGGCTGAACCAGGCCTCCAAATGATGAAACATACCTCCTAAATGAAAAAAACGGACTCGAAATAGTCAGGACTGGTCTAAAAACACCCGAATCGGACCAAAATCGAGCCGAACCGATCCAAAATGACTTGAACCGATCAAAGTCAACTGTATCCGTCAAAGTCAACAGTCAAAGGTCAACACCATCTTCTTCCTTTTGAAATTTGCAAAACATGCGGCCTGAATCAATTGTCACTGTAGCTAATTTTGCAGAAATTGAAATAAATAGCTTCTATTTTGATTTTCTGTGAACACTTCACATTCTTTCTTCAAATTGAAGGTCTTCCCGAACTCCAATCGACCCGAAACTTTTACAGATTACTCTTCAAGCAATAATGCTCAAACAAACTTGAGCAATTTGAAAATAAAGCACAAATTGATGCTCAATTTAAAAGCCAAAACAAGAATTTCACTTTAGACACCCAGAAAAAATAGATTTCCAAAAACACCCACCACATAACAAAATAGATCAAATTGAGTGCTCAAAATTGCTTTGATATCAGTTGAAAGAGTCTAGATTAAGAAAGCGGAAGCAATTTTTGATCTTGAACACTCTAAGTTGATCAATTTTGTAAAATAAAATGCATGCTCAAAGCTGGAAAAATTGGGAGTTAAGAGACTCATATTTGAAGATCAAATTCTCTTCACCTGGTAGACGATTTGTAACACCAACACTTCGTGGACCACTTCTAGTGTCTTCCAAGCCTTGGAACGGATTGTGGGATCCTAGATTGAGAGAATTTGGAAGAAGAGTCTCCAAAGGTCACAAAATGGGATATTTAGATTTTTTTGCAAAATTATCTCTTATTACCTCAAATCACCATTATATAAAGTTTCAACAAGCTTCATTAGAATGACATATCAATAGTGATGAGGATGAATTGAGGTAGAGGTGGCCAATTTTGGCCAATTTTGAAGATGATAAGGATTGAGCAACTTGCCAAGTTGATTTTCATGAAAATCATGAAAATCGATTCATTTTTTATTTAATTGTAATTCAAAAATTAATATTAAATTGATTTTTAATTAAAAATCATTTAATTAATTAAATAATTCAAAAATAATTTAATTAATTTAATATCAAATATTAAATTAAATAAATTGTTCGATCCCACTCGATTTTTCGAACATGAATCTTTATTCATGCTATTAACCGATCCAATATTTAAATTATATTTAAATATGTCCACCTATTTTTAATCATACTTTAATTCATAATTAAGTTATGACTCATTAAATATATCCCAAAACCGAATTTGAACAATTCAAATTCTTTTCTCTCAAAATGTTACAAGATTTAGTCCAAGCTACTAAGGAGGATCTAATGGACCTACAGATCATGAGCTCCAACGATACGAGATTAACCGGTTAAACTCTTTAGCTTGTCTAATCAACATTCGCTGACCACCGAGACACTCCACTAAAATCCAGTGGCTGCACTCTCCTCACTGTAGATATATTTCTGTCCACTCGATATAACCATGATTAGTAAGTCGATCCTTCACAGGTCGTTTGTAATTAAAGCTGGGTCAAAATTACCGTTTTACCCCTGTAATTACCTCTTGATCCTTAAGTCCTACTAATCCTCTAATGAACAATTGGTTTGTGGTCTAACCAGCAAATCGAATCCCTCTCAAGGCAATGAGAGGGGTGGGCCCTTTCTTCAAGACTCGGAGTCAGCAAAGGGAACAACCTTTCTACAAATCCCTAAAGCGGGTAGGAGTGAATTCCATCTTGCAGAACTATGTTCTCAACTATCTACCCAGACTTATTTTTAAAATGGGAGGCTTATTGAGTCAGCAATCTCGGGTCACTCTCATCCATGCAAATCTAAGGATAATCCGAATAAACAGGAGTTCATAGAACGCTTAAGATTAAGATCAAGTTACCTAGGTCATCGTATGAATATAGTCAGTTAAGACAGTAAACGAAGTTATAAAATCTAAGTGACTATTTCACAATCCAGTCTTATGCAAACTCATTGCATAGGACGCCCCCACTCGCATGTCTCCACATGAACGATTTAGGATCAAATCGTTTGTACTCAACAAAGCGGGTCGCGTCCATAGTGTCCCCAAGATAAGGTACCCAATTCTATCCTTATACTATAGACCGTTCTAACTATAACTTGAACTTGATCCACTTTGATGTCACCTATAAAGTTCAAGTATTCATCTTATAACCAAGGGTTCTTTATTGGATTAGGGTTACACAATACACAATTCATTTTATTCAAAAACATCTTACGGAATAAATCTCAATAACATATTTGTTGCAAAATAGAATATACATTCAGTTTAAAAAACTACGAGTTTTAGGACATAAAACCCAACATGTAAAGTGTGTGTCGAACTTTTGGGAGAAATTAGCCGGTATAGTAATATCTTAGAGTAATTTGTTCCCGTATGCATCGCAAATGAGGCGTTCACGTTGATTAGATACATTAGTATCTTATTATATTATAGCCTTAAACGCTTTATAATTGACCAGAAATAGAAACACGATAGACACCCCACCTTCACCTTCACCTTCACCTTCACCTTCACCTTCACCTTCACCTTCACCTTGTAAATATATATTACCCAATTCGGCCTACTCAACCCTATCTTCCATCAGCAAAATAAAATTAAAAAAAAAAAAAAGATGGATATAAAAACCTTCATACGCAAAACATAATCTCAAGAAACACGATAACAAAATGGATTTCAAACTATCTTCACCTAGCCAAATACATTTTAATACACTACATTAGTGTACAGTTTCAATATCTAAAAATGAAAACACTACAAATCAGATGGTTAGCAACTCCGATGATGTTGCAATATCGTATTCCACCAATGCCATTTTTTAAAGATTGAAACCTTCTGGTCTGTGCTTCATCAAAAACTGTCTGATAACATTCTTCCCTTCCCTTCATACATATCCTTGCAGATGAATCCACTCCCCATATATATATATATATATATATATATATATATATATATTCAATAATATTGAAGATAGTATTTCACTCACGTCTTGTCCATACACTTCCCCCCTGTTAATTCCAAAAAGAATGGAGCAGTTGGAGAAAATTATAGATAGAATTTCGTGCAAGTTTAAGTAGGATAAGTACATAATTTATTTTTTTTTGTAACTTTTCTCAACAATGATCAAACTGTACCGTGATTGGCAAATCACAAATGATTGTCGAGTAGAATTGTTAAACTAAGTATTTTTTAAAATTTGACTTCTCAAGCAATGTTTATAAGAAAAAGGCACCAACTACAATTGTAAGTGACTATGGCCTAGATATATTAATCAAATATAAGATCATAAGGGAAGGCTACGACATATCATATCATCTCAAAAAGCTCTTTTCCACAAATAAACTACACCTTGATAAAAAGAATAAACATTTGTCAAGATGATGTCTGCCAATGGATGCTACTGTTGGTGATGAATTTCTACAGAAATAGAATAAAACTTGGCCAGCAGTCTACAGGAGATTATCAAGTTGAGTTTGTAAAACATGTATGGGAGTCATATTAATTGCTTCTTGTATCTCTTCCGAAGAATACTCCGCCTTCAGCAGATTTTGTACTTGCAGATGAGCTTCCACGATGTTTACCCTACAAAAATCCAGAGTGAAGACTTAACTGATTGCTTAATAAGGAAAACAAAAGTCAAAATGGAATTAATTCATGCAAATCAAACACATTATTGTTTTCATAAGTCCTAAAATTACCTTGATAGGAGACAACTAATTCAAGAACATGGATGAGATATTGTTGATATAAAAGACATGGTGTTGAATTGCCTATAATACTTGGGTAACCCAAGAAAAGATCTCAATTCAGTTACCTTGAATAGCACATGCCAGTCTCAATCTTAGGCCTTGAACTCGCCCGCACATTAACATGCTTGTTAGGCATGGCATAAAGGGGCGGGAGCCAACCAAGTATGAGTTAATATCTCATACTTGGATTGAGATCATTCCATAACTTTGGTAGTAAACAACAGATTGTTTTATAAAAAATGTGCCTTTCAGAAGTTAAGCCTAGAGCTTCCTAAAATCTTTTCAATTCTTGTAAAGTTACAAGCCAAAAATATTGAAGTATGATTAATCATCCTCTCATGTGCAGTGTTCTTCAAGCTTTGAGCTAAGGAACTTGTACTTGTTCTTAAGGCAATCCACCATCTAAAAGGATTTGAATGTTATAGGATTTGTAAGCTTAAGGTCATGGATTCTAAGTATTCTTATTTCAACATCCTATGACCTCATTGGTACTCCACCCGATAACAAACTGCAACTGTTACATAGCTCTTCCCAGGAAGAGAAGAAAAATCATCTAAGATTAGGCTGACCCAATATTCTGAAGGTTATTGTCACGTTTCACATTCGGTTTCAAATTCTGATGTAAATCAGTTAAGAGAAATCTTGGACAAAATCTGTATTATTACTAATTCAATGCTTCAACAAGGCTGGGAAAGCCCTTTAAATACACAAATAGGTAGTAACCGGTGACTTAAACAACCAGCGGAGAAGTAAAACTAAAAGTTACTTTTACTGCATAGTAAAACACTTGATGAAAATTACATCATCAGAATTTAAGGGCTCGTTTGATAATGTTTTTGTTTCCTGTTTCTTGTTCCCATTTCTCATTTTCAAGAAACAAACTTGTTTGGTAAACGTTCATGTTTCTTGTTTCTAATTTTTGTAGAAACGTTTCTAGAAAATGCCAGATTTTGAGAAACTACAAAAAGTAGTTTCTCAATTTCTGTTTGGATGTTTCATGCATGTATCCCTACTCTTTCTTTTTCCCTCTTCCATTCTAATTTATTTTTCTTTTAATACTTTTTTCCTTTTCGTTTTTATTTATTTATTCTCTCTTTCTCTCTCTTCCATCCTAATCTTTTTTTCCTTTTAATAGTTCCTTTTTTTTTATTTTCTCTTTTCTTTTACGTTTTCCTCTTTTCTCTTTTCGTTATTATTTTTTATTTAAATCTCAATTAATTTTTTCTTTTGTTACGATTAAATGTAAAAAATATATGTATTCTCCCTCTTTTTCTGATTTTTACTTCATGTGTACGGCTAATGCATTTTTAAAGAAAAATAAAAATAAAGTTTATTATTAAATTAAAGAAATGTGGGTATGCTCGATTGACTAACCTTACAATTCATAAAATTAGTCTAATTGAACTAACTCGTATAAGCCAAAATAGTATAAGGTGAATTGATTGGAGTGAGATATACATTACAAATCAAATTTGAACAAGATAAAATTTATTATTATTATTAATTTTTGTGTTGGGTTGGAATAAAATAATATAAACTCTTTATGAATATTTTATATTTATTTTAACGCAATTATATAATTTATTATATTCTATGTATTAAATTTATTTTTACTCAAGAAATAAGAAATAGTTATCAAACACATGTTTGTTTCTATTTCTTTTTTTTTTAAGAAACAAGAAACAAAAATAGTTATAAAACATGTTTCTGTTTTTAATTTTCAAGAAACGAGAAACTAGAAATAAGAAACAAGAAAGAGGAACAGGAAATAAGAAACAAGAACGTTATCAAAGGAACCCTAAAAAAATTCTCAACTAACACTTGTAACTGCACCAATAACTCCCCCCATGATTCTCTCTTCTCTCTCCTCCTGATTTTCCCTAATCGCCCCCTCCCGATTGCCCTATCTCGACTCTGGCAACCCGTTTTCTTCTCTGGTGGCCTTTGATCGCTCTTGTCTCGTTTTGTTGGGGTCCAACTGGTTGTCATCTAGAAAATTATAAAAGTATTCAACCCCTTTTTTCTTAAAGGAAGCTTAGCAGGACTGCCCTTTCGCTGGGTTTCTTCTTTGGTGTGCCTCCCAGTTATATTCTTGTAATGGAAGTAAGAAGCTGTTGTATCGATAAGTTTTTTTTTCAGTGGTTTGAAAACGTTATTGGATCCTTGTTGCGTTCGTCGGTTAAGTCTTTCGATCGTGCCAAATTTAGAGACAATGATGGTACTCTCGGGCTCTTCAAGATTCGTAAAGCTCTTCGATCAACAATTCAATGTTGTCTGGCATCCTTGGGGGGGGGGGGGGGAGAGATCGTGCATTCAAGTTGCTCAGGGAGTTTACGGTAAAGGTTGGATGGTTTTCAGGGACTTGTCTAACTTTATCAGTGCTAAAGGTGGATTCTTCTGCGGTTCCTGATCTATTTCCAACTCAACATAGAAAGATGGGAGCGGTTTCTAAGGAGTCAATTAAGGTGCACCTTGGCGATTCGACAATGAACGTCTGTTAACATAATGAATTTTCTAAGAAATCCTTTTGGGTAAGAAAGCATAAGGAGGTAATTAATGTTAATTTTGAAAGCTTGCTGGTGATTTCCCATCTTTTCGCCCATACTTCGTGGATAGAGGTTAAAATGGTTGTTGATAGCCACTTTCAGGTTAAGTACCAAATTAATCCTTTTATTGTTGACAAAGCTTCACTGCTTTGAAGGGGATATTTCGGCTATAAGAGATAGAATGGATGGGAAGTGGCAACTTGTAGATGACCTCTACCTTAAATTAGAAGCGTGGGATACAACTTGCATTGTTTAGCGAAGTTTATGTTAGGGTATGGTGGTTGGATTTCGGTAATGAATTTGCCCATCAAATACTAGTCAAGAGACGTCTTCGAAGCTATAGGTTTGCACTTTGGGGGATTAGAAGAAATTGCTTTGGAAATATTGAACTTCACGGAACTTTCGTGTGCCACGATTAAAGTTAAAAAGAATGTGTGTGGTTTTTTGCTTGTTTTGATCGAAATTAAGGTGGCTCCTTTAGGAGTCTTTTGCCTTTCCTTTGAAAATGTTGAAATATGTAACCCTCCAGTTCAGGCTGATGGACCATTATTTGTGGAAGACTTCTCAAATGCGGTAAACTTAATTCGCATCCACAAAGTTTTAGAAGATATCTCAGCTTCTGATTCCAATCACTCGCTGTTGGACTGACTGCACAAAAGGCTCGGTTGTGGATGAAAGGGAGACGAAGAGTCAAGATGTGGCTATGTCTGTTGGGGATGATCCCACGATCTTGGCAAGTTTTAATGAGATTGGCAGGGTGGAAGTTGAGGGGGTGTATGAAGGGGCGTTAGGTGAAGGTTTAAGTAAAAGTCCCTTAATTTCAATCGAGGCAGAAGTGTCTCTTGATGATTTGGTTGTTGTGGTTGTCGAGGAGGGTGAGTTTTTAAAGGACTCCTTAAAACCCTCTCTCTCTTCGATGAACTCTGTTTCCCAGGTGGCTTCGCTGGTTATTCTGTACTCGGTTTCTTTAAGAAAGGACGTTCAAGGGGGCGTAGGTTTAAATAGCCTTCAGACGATTTGCACCCCTTCTTCTCCAATTCCTTCATCGGAAAAAGAAATTAGGGACAATTTTTATGCAAAATACTATTTGAGGAGACCGACTAAGGCTTCGCAGGGTAATGTCTTGATGAACCATGTTAAGGAAAACTCTTTGAAGCAATCAGATTTGAAAGATGGCCATCGAATTTGTAAGTTAAAAAGCCTGGTGGAATGTTCTTGTGGTCCGGCTAAAACTAAGTTTGTTAAAGCTTTTTTCAGTGCTTCGGTGAGGGGGGTTTACAATAGTTTGGATTTACCTTCTGTTGATCAACTAGATGATGACATTATCTCAGAAGTTAGTTTAAGCAACCTGAAAAATGTGGAGCATTCCTCGACTAGCTAGCTTGAAGATGGTACTAAGAGGGTCTCTCCTTTGTTAGATACAAATTTGCTTTTCTTTTCAAACAATGGTTGCCATTCTCAGGGAAATACTAAGTCTATTTCAAACTTGGGTGAAGGCCAGATTTTTTCTTCCCATCCGAATTTAGGTGAGTTTGACAATTTAATCAAAGCTCGACCTACATTTTCGAGGGATTGCCCCTGTGGCTCTCTTCTCTTCGGAATAATGAAGATTTTGTCGTGAAATACCAGGGGGTTGAGGGACATCTCTAAAAGGGCAAGTTTAAAAAAGTGTGTTCAAAGGTTGTGCCCCGATGTAGCGTTGATACAAGAAACCAAAATGGCTTTTATTGATAGCAAATTTATCAAGTCAATTTGGAGTTCTAGAGAAGTGGATTGGGATCACATTGCAGCGGTGGGAAAATCAGGAGGCTTGTTGCTTTTGTGGGATGAAGGCTTGGGAGGGAAGAGCATACGACTACTGTATGGAAAACTCAAGGAATGTAGGTTCCCCTGTTGATGGACTCGCTTTTGACCCAGACTTGGTTATAAGAGGCCTTGTCATAGACAAAGAGAGAGGTAATTTAGTAAAGGCTGATCGTTTTGGTTATGTAAAAAGAGCAATGCATGGAATAACCATGTTGTCTACTCGAGATGTAAGTGAGATTTATGGGAGGGAATTGGTGGATCTGCGAAAGAAGAATCGATGGGAATTCCTCAATACACTATTTTCGGTATCAGCCGTTGTTGCATATATGCAGAATCAGATCTTAAACACAACCATCATGGATGCGGAAGCTTCCTCCACCATCCATCAAAATCTTGACCGACGCTTGTAGTCGATAGAGAATTCAATTGAAGAATTAAAGAAAGGGTTCATTGACATGCAACAAGCTATTATTCAACTCACTCGGCAAATGAACCAACAATGCACTATCATCAATGCAGTAGGAAACCAAGAAGCCAATTGCACCATCCAAGAAAACCTAGAAAGGGCTGAACAAAAAACAAATCCTGTTTGATTGGTGAAAAATATCAATCTTGGACGACTTCTTGAAAATTAAATGCTTAGTTTCATGGTGCAAGATTCAGAATCATCCGACGATGGAGACTTAGTGAACCATGGACATCAATTCCGAGAAGGAAGATGTGTTAGTCGGTGAGATTATTCTAAAAGATTCCTTTCCTTTGCTTTGTTCGATTGCTCAAAATAGGGAAAGGGTTGTGGATTTTTGGGATGATAGGGTGTTGGCATGGAGTATTTCCTTTCAAAGAAAAGTGAAAGAGGATGAAATGTCTGAGTTTTTTATCCTTCTGAATCTTTTAAAGGAGTTGAATTCGGGTGTAAGGGAGGATTGGCGATCTTGGCATATTGAGCATTCAGGAATGTTTTTTGTTCGGTCTTTGGCTACTATTGATGATGAGGGGTTGGCCATGGATAAGGTTTTTGGTCCGTGCTTTATGGTGTTCTTCTTGCCCTAAACGAGCTAATGTCTTTATGTGGATCATGGTGGTAGGAAGATTGAACGCTTCCGAGGTGCTTCAAAGGAAGATGTCTTCTTTCGTTCTGTCTTTCATGGCATCCGTTTTTATCTTGTGAATGATGAATTGTAGGGTGTCACTGGGATAACTGTTTTTGAATCCAAGGATTTGGGTGTTTTGTTGTGATTTTTCTGACTTTTTATCTCATTGTATTGGTTATTTTCTGTTTTTTTTTTCCTTCGTATTTTGAGCATTAGTCTCTTTTCATTATAGCAATGAAATCTCTTTTGTTGCCTTGTCAAAATAAAAAAAAAAAAAAACTACACCAATTGCATCCCTCTTGAAAATCAAACTCATTCTTAAGTTATATTAAGAAGCTAACTGAAACTGATCCAGACGATGATAATCAAACATGTGCCACATTGAAGATAGGAGAAATCTTGTACTCTGATGGTAAATCAACCCGGTAAGCGTTGTCTCCTAATTTCTGCACAATAGCATATCACCTAATCTTTCTGGGATGAAGCTTAGCACGGGTGTTAGCAGGTAATCAGCATTTGTATAGGTGTACCATGACAAGATCCCCAACATTGAACAGTTTCTCACATCAATGTTTATCAATTTGTTGCTTGTAAGTAGAATTAGACTTTTCCAAAGATTCCTAAACTTCCTTATGTATTTGAGCAACTCTCTCTGCCATATTCTCAGCTTCCTAATTAATATTGTCAGAGAACGGTAGATTAGATAAGTCCACTATTAAACGGGGTAAGCTAATATAAACAACCTCGAAGGGAGACTTCCTTATGGATCGATTTCGCATATGGCTATATGCCAACTCAGCTTGAGCTAGGTGTGAATCCCATTGCTTAGGTCGATCTCCAATTAGAGATCGAATTTAGTGGCCAAGCGTACAGTTTGTGTCTTCGGTTGGGGATGACTAATGGAGCTAAAGTTGAGCTCGGTATCAAACTTCTTCCAGAGTCTTCCAAAAATAGCTTAGAAACTTAACATCCCTATCTAAGACAATTGTCTTTGGGATATCATGGAGACGAACAACTTCTCTAAAGAGGAGGTTTGCTAAATTCACTACATCGGATGTCTTTTTGCATGGTACGAAGTGGGACATCTTGCTAAACCGATCTACTACAACCATAACCAAATCTTTTCTTCGTTGGGTCCATGGATAGATCTTCCCAAACATTTTGATGTTTTGAAGGATAGTTAATGGTTGATATAATCTGGTATTTTGCCTTTGTCCTTTAGAAACCTGCCACACAAAACATCTTTTAACAAGTTATTTACATCCTCATTTGAGGGCAAAAAAATTGAGTAAATAGGAGTTCAAAGGTCTTATCTTTGCCAAAATGTCCAGCCAAGCCTACACCATGTAAGTCTTTGATTAGGGCTTCGCTTAAAGAGGCATGGGGAACGTATAAGTTATTATTCTTAAACAAGTACCCTTTGACCAAATGATAATCTCCAGAATCAAGTTTGTTGGGAGCATTTCATCCAAACATCAGAAAGTCTGGATCATCTTCATAGTCTTCTGGTGATGCCTCCAATGTCAATAACAATGATGCACACTTTTCCTCCAATAGTGTATCGAGTCATAAACAGTGAATGCCTCTGTATATGTGGTTCCATTGTTGGAGTGAGAAGGACCCTTTGAAGTACGCAAGACAATTGCTCCCCTTCATCAACTCCAATATCCACTTGTTCCTCGTTCTCATATTGATTTTCCGCTTCATTTTCAATAATAGCGACTGACCTCCTTTGTGGGCATTCGTTTGATAAGTGGCCTTGTCGACCACACCAAAAACACTTACCCAAAGTGGGCCAATTGTAGATGTTTTTTCTTGTAGTGCTTTCAGATCTTTTATGGGGTGTGGTCTTATTACCTCCATCTTCCCTGATCTTGGTGGTATTATTGAAAGTAGGTTGTTGCTGGTAATTCTTGAATGTTTCACCACTGTTTCTTTTGAAGCTAGGTCCCCCCCAAGTGCTTCTTTTGCCATACAGGTTACTCTGTTTTTTTGTGCGCTATTGTTCTACTCAACCTGCCAAGGAAATGGCATCAGGCAAGTAAGAAACGGGCTAACTTGACCTTTCGTTTGATATCCTCCCTCAGTCCATCCATATACCTCGCAACTGCTGGTTCTCTGTTTCCACTAGGTTGTTCCGAGCACTCAATAGATTAAATTCCTTCTCATAATTAGCCACTAATCGATTGGATTGTTGACAATGTTGCAACTGGTTGTACAAGAATTGTTAACAGTCGGTGGGAAGAAATTGAACCTTCATAATTCTTAGCATCTTTGGCTAAGTTCAGATTGGCTTCATTCCATATCTTTTTTGATTGGTTTTGAGCTGATCCCACCAGGCTGCAGAGCCGCCCTAGAGTTTATACATAACTAGTTTAACTTTTCTGTTCTCGTACACAAAAAAATTCTCCACATCCTTAACCTAGTCAAGAAGTATTTCAAGATCTAATTTTCCACTGAAAGTTGGTAAATCTATCTTTATTTTATAATCATGGATAATTTGGTATAATCATCCTGTTCTAATATATATATTGTTGTCCTTTATCGTAATTGTACATCCTTTAGTATTAGGGTTTCTTTGTACACCTATATATAATTGTCATAGAGCTCAAATGTGAATAGAACGAATATTATTCTTTCTCAATTCTGTATTTTACATGGTATGAGAGCACCCTAGGGTTTAGGGTTTGCATTTGAAAATTAGGGTTTCTTCCTCCCAAGTAAGGTTAGGGTTTGAAGTTTGGGTCATCATCTTAGGGTGGCCGTTTGTCGACACCACCTACTTGAGGAGGAGCGCCGCCGCTAGAAAAGGAGAATCGCCGTCGCCGTTCGCCGGAAGCAGTCGCGAGTGAGGCTCACGCGCCGCCCAAGCATTCTGCCTCCGCCGCCACGCGCCGGCGCGTGGGAGCGCGTGGGAGCTCCGATCAGCGAGCCGCCGCCTGGGTTTGTCTCCGTTCATGATTTCCGGCCTGTCTGTCACCTCGGATTTGACACCAAACCTCGGTTTCTCTCGGTTTCTTCATTTGGGTGAGATTAGGGCACTTTTTGGTACTGTTCAGATCTGATTTTCTGTTTCCTTGAAGATTAACCTACTGTTATGTCTTAACAATGGCTGAGATGAAACCTATAGTTGTACCCAATTTGGTTCCCCTCTCGTCAAAGATCACGGAGCATAAGTTGAATGGTTCAAACTATTATGATTGGAGTCGAACAATTAGGCTCTATTTACAAAGCACTGAGATGGATGATCACATCGATCAGGATCCACTAGAGGATGATACAAGGAGGACTTGGTTGCGTGATGACGCTCATTTGTATATTCAAATCAAGAATTCAATTGAGGGTGAGGTAGTTGGATTGGTAAATCACTGTGACTCTGTAAAAGACGAATTTTTAGAATTCTTATACTCAGGAAAAGAGCAAGTTAACCGAATGTATGAAGTCTGCACAGCTCTTTATCAGGCGAAACAGGGAGACCAATCTGTCACGAATTATTTTATGCAGGTTAAGAAGACATGTGCCGAATTGAACACTTTACTCCCATTTAGTACAGACATAAAGGTTCAACAAGCTCAAAGAGAAAAGATGGGTGTCATGAGCTTTCTTAATGGGCTTTCTTCTGAATTTGATATGGCCAAATCACAAATTCTTTCAAGTTCCGAGATCCCCTCTTTGGATGAAGTTTTTAGTAGAATTCTCCGTACAGAAAATTCTTCGCCCGCTCTTCTCGCTTCTCACCCAACAGTGCTTTAGTTAGTCGCAATGATCCTAAGGTCACTAAAGGAATGAATGGTAAGCCAGGTCATCAAAGACCTGGTTCTGATTATCAGAGACATGGGTCCGCTGCTGGGAACCATCAGAGACCTGGTTTTGATCATCATCGACGACAAGAGCCACAAGAGATTATATGTAACTATTGTCGTAAGTCGGTTCACTTGAAACGTGGTCATTGGAAGTTGTTGAATAGGGGCAAAGACACGAATCGCTCGGTTGCATCTACAAATGATACACCGAGAGAACGCAGTAACTATTTCTGCAGATGCCTTTGCTAGATTCCAGTTGTACCAGACTCTACTACAAGCATCTTCTTCATCGAATCCTATTGCAACTATTCCCGACTCGGGTAAAAATCATTGTCTCCTTACATCTTCCACCAAATGGGTCATCGACTCGCAGCTACTCTGACTCATATGATAGGTAATTCTAGCCTATTTTGTACCTCTCTCTGCCTCTCGTACCTTTTCCATCTCATTACTTTAGCAGATGGTTCGACGCCTTCTGTTCTTGGATCCGGAACCATTAACCTCACGCCTTCACTCTCTTTATCTTCTCATCTTACACTTACCTCGACTTTCATTTAATTTGATTTACATTAGTAAACTCACTCATGACCTTAATTGCCTTATCTCATTCTTTCCTGGTTATTGCTTGTTTCAGGATCGTATGACGAAAAAAGATTATTGGTAAAGGATATGAGTCTGAAGGCCTTTACATTTTTTATCAACAGATCCCGAAAGTTGTGGCATGCTCTGGTGTTGCATCCCCATTTGAGGTCCATTGTCGTTTAGGTCATCCATCCTTACCCGTGTTGAAGAAAATGTATCTAGAGTTTCTTTCTTTGTCTTCATTGGATTGTGAGTCGTGTCGCTTTGCAAAATTTCATCGTCTTAGTTCGAGTCCTAGGGTCCATAAACGAGCTAGTGCTCCATTTGAATTAGTTCATTCTGATGTCTGGAGTCCGTGTCTTGTAATGTCCAAAACTGAATTTCGATATTTTGTTACTTTTGTCGACGATTTTTCACGTCTGACTAGGTTATATTTAATGAAAAGTCGATCTGAGTTACTTACTCATTTTTGCAATTTCCATACTGAGATTCAGAATCAGTTTAATGCTTCAGTTAAAATTTTGCGAACCGATAATGCAGGTGAATATTTTTCTAACATGTTGGGTTCTTACTTATGTACACATGGCATTCTTCATCAATCCTCTTGCGCTGATACTCCATCCCAAAATGGGGTTGCTGAACGAAAAAAATCGACACTTACTTGAAACAGCTAGAGCTTTGTCCTTTCAAATGAATGTACCAAAACATTTTTGGGCGTATCACGATTTCACAAATTTTGTTTTTTGATAAATAGAATGTCTTCTTCAGTTTTTCATGGTGAGATCCCTTATCGTGTTCTTTGTTCAACAAAATCTTTGTTCCCAATTGCACCCAAAATATTTGGTTGCACTTGTTTTGTTCGAGATATCAGTCCTCATCGTACGAAGTTAGATCCTAAGTCCTTAAAATGCATATTTTTGGGTTATTCTCGGGTTCAAAAAGGGTATCGTTGTTATTGTCCTAGTCTTAACAAGTATATTGTCTCTCCTGATATTACATTTTTTGAAGATTTACCCTTTACCCCATCATTGTCGAGTTCATGTCAAGAGGAGGACGACACACTTATCTATGAGATCGTCTCTCCTTCATCTCTCTCTACTTCGCCTCCTTCAAAGACTCCTATCCCATCAAGGTCCACCTATTACCCAAGTTTACACCGGACGTATACCAAAACCACCTTGAGACACATGTCCTATGCCAGAAGATTCTTCGACATCCGATCCAGGAACTTGTGATGAGCTTCCCATTGCCCATCGTAAAGGTAAACGCACTTGCACTTACCCTATTGCTTCTTGTGTCTCTTATCACCAATTGTCACAAACCTACATATTCTTTTTTTTACATCCCTTGATTCTACCTGCCTTCCTAACTCGTTCATGAAGCTTTATCTCATCCTCGGTGGCGTAATGCAATGATCGAAGAAATGCATGCTTTAGATGATAATGGTACTTGGGATTTGGTATCTCGTCCCCAGTAGGAAAGAAGGCTATTGGATGTAAATGGGTTTTCGCCATTAAAGTCAATCCCGACGGATCTGCTTGCTCGCTTGAAAGCCCGCTTTAGTTGCTAAAGGTTATGCTCGGACTTATGGGATAGATTATTCGACACATTCTCTCAGGTTGCTAAATTGACTTCTATTCGATTATTTATTTCTATGGTCGCTACTCACGGTTGGCCCTTTGCATCGACTTGATATTAAGAATGCTTTTCTCCATGGTGATCTTCAAGAAGAAGTATATATGGAGCAACCACCTGGTTTTGTTGCTCAGGGGGAGAGTGATAAAGTTTGTCGTCTTAGAAAATCTTTGTATGGATTGAAACAGAGCCCACGCGCATGGTTTGGTAAATTTAGCCAAGCACTTGAGCAGTTTGGAATGAAGAAAAGCACATCTGATCATTCTGTCTTTTATCAACGATCTGAGAAGGGTATTACACTGCTTGTAATGTATGTCGATGATATCGTTATCACTGGAGATGATACTTCAGGTATATCCTCTTTGAAAACTTTCCTTCAGGGTCAGTTTCATACTAAGGATCTAGGAACATTAAAGTATTTCTTGGGCATTGAAGTGATGAGAAGCAAGAAAGGTATCTTTCTGTCGCAACGGAAATATGTACTTGATTTGCTATCTAAGAAAGGAAAACTAGGAGCTAAACCATGTAGTACTCCGATGATACCAAATTTGCAACTCACCAAAGGAGAAACATTTAAAGATCCTGAGAGATATAGAAGATTGGTTAGAAAGTTGAATTATCTGACAGTAAGTGTTGTGAGCCAATATATGTCTTCACCTACCTTGGATCATTGGATTGCAGTTGAAAAAATTTTGTGCTACTTAAAAGCTGCACCTGGACGTGGGATTTTATATAGAGATCACGGTCATACAAAGATTGAATGTTTTTCCGATCATCGATCAGGCGGGATCTAAAGAAGATAGAAGATCAACATCCGGATATTGTGTTTTTGTAGGAGGAAATTTGGTATCGTGGAAGAGTAAGAAGCAAAATGTGGTATCACGTTCGAGTGCTGAGTCGAATTTAGAGCTATGTCGCAGGTCGGTGTGTGAAATAGTATGGATACATCAATTTCTCATGCGAGATTGGATTTAGTATGTCTATGCCAGCTAAATTGTGGTGTGATAATCAAGCCGCACTTCACATTGCTTCTAACCCAGTGTTTCATGAGAGAACTAAACATATTGAAGTGGATTGTCACTTTATTCGCGAGAAAATACAACGAGGTTTGGTGTCCACAAGATATGTGAAGACTGGAGAGCAATTGGGAGATATTCTTACTAAAGCTTTAAATGGAGCAAGAATAAATTATCTGTGTAACAAGCTGGGCATGTTTGACATATTTGCTCCAGCTTGAGGGGGAGTGTTATAATATATATATTGTTGTCCTTTATCGAAATTGTACCTCCTATAGTATTAGGGTTTCTTTGTACACCTATATATATTTGTCATAGAGCTCAAATGTGAATAGAACGAATATTATTCTTTCTCAATTCTGTATTTTACACAAAATAATGGTCAGCCTCTCTCATATGTAATTCTTTCTCTCGATATTGAGGCGGGTAGTAATTTTGAAACAAACTTTCGTTTTCACCACTTGAATGATCGCAATCTGCTTGTCTTTCTCTGTCCATTCATGATTCCGACCTTTTAAATTGTTGTGGGAATGTTCTTGTTGGATCTTAAAGTGTTTTACCGGTTTGCCCCAGATATTCTTGGAGATTTTTCGGTCCAATTTGAATCTTTTCCCTTCTTGGACCAAGCTGGGTTGAGGATTTGAAGGTGTTCATCTTGTTTGTTGAGCCATTGATTCCCGGCATGCTGGTTTTTATTTCCTCCACTGAGTTCTCAATCGCTCGAATTTCCTGGGTTAAAGATTGAGGTGATAAGGGTGTTTGAGAAGTAGAAACTTCTGATCCGATTAGAACCAAGTCTTCACTGATTGGTGAGTTCTTTTTTCCAGTCATCAGGTCCTTTCAATGAGGGCTCTGATACCAAAACTGATTTAAATCAGTTAAAAGAAATCTTGGAGAAAATCTGCATTATTTATTCAATGCTTCAACAAGGCTGGAAAGGCCTTTAAATGCACAAAGGTAGTGATCGGTAACTCAAACAAACGGTGGAGAAGTAAAACTAAAACTTACTGCATACTGAAACACTTAAATGAAAATTACAGCATCAGAATTTGTAAAACTTCTCAACTAACTCCTTATAACTGCACAAAATTCAGAGAAGCATTCAAACCTTAATATGTGCTATTTCTATTGAAGTGTGTCTGCTCCATGGCCACAGTACAACATAATTACAAAATTTCAAAAATTATATCAACTTACTTTATAGGATTGAAAAGAATCATCCTTGTGGTAGGATTCTGCAGATAAAGTTTCATTTTTGCCATAACCATAGGCAGCTGTTGCTGAATAGCAGTATTAACCTGTTTAAGAAAGAAATGTGATCAGAGAAGCTAAACGGCAATAAATATTTCAAGTCATTCTAATTTTCCATATCTACATGGCACTATCAATTTAAAGTCAAAGTAGCATGGCCCTGGGACGGAAAAAATAGAAAGAAACAGAACATGTCATCTTTATTTCACGTGATCAGTCCTGCAAAATTAGAGACATTTGCATTCTGGCAGCACCTTAAAGACTGCACATAGCAATTTCACAGAGATATGCACATATTAATCTAGACAAGATCAATTCTAAGATACTGAAATATGTAGAAAAGGGAGAGACCCATTCTATGAAAATCTTCCATACTACAGATTTTTTCACATTCTTTTAGTCATACAACATACCTTTTGAACTAATTCGGCAACTTTATCTGGAGTGGCAAAAGCCTGATCCCTTAGTGGTTTCTCCATGACCGATTCTAACTTTTGGTTCTGATTGCCTGAAGATAACGCCACTTTGACAGCAGTCACCTAAACAGAATAAACTAACAACATTATAGGTCATATATTTGATACCATCCCGTAGATAAATTAAACAAAAAGAAGAAAATAAACTCATTTCAGAGAGTGACCATCAAAATCGGAATTTCAAGAAACTAAACCTATTCCAAAATAATTCTACACCCATTGATTTCATCTAAATATGAAATATTACATGAACGATTAACAATGACATGAAAACCTCCCCACCCTCCCATAACAGAAAAAGAGAAAGAAAACTGTGTTTGAAGTGCAGGTTTAGGAACTAAGTTTGTGCAAGTTTAGGTAGCTTATGTTATTAAAAAACAAAAATTAATAATAATAATAATAATAATAATAATACCAACAATTAATTTTTATAATATTTTATAGTTTGTTGACTTCAAAATTAATACCAACAATTAATTCAAGTGTATTAAATTAATTATTGGAATGTAAAATTACTTTTTTTTTTTAATTTTAACTTCGACGTAACCTTAGTTTTAAAACCACTCTCAAATTATGATTGAAACCTTACTTTAAGTTTGTTTTGGAAAAGGACTTCAGCCTGAATAATTGGATCAAGCCTGTTTAGGAAAGTACTTTCTAGTACATCCCCAAGTAGGTTAGGTAAAGGGCCGTTCTTCGAATAGCCTATGGAACCCAACCACTGACCTTTGTTGTTTAACAGCAAGAAATCTCGCGCATAAACTTCCCTCTTGAGGTCCTTCCAGTCACTGAATTCTCGTCAGTTGACCACTCATCAGCACCATGACAATGCTTCTCCTTCGAAACTAACCACCAACACTATAGTTTTTCTACCTCCATAAGCGTATGGATCTTGAAATATCTCTCTGCCCTAAAGAACCATCCATCTGGATCTGGCCCTCAGAATATTGGCATCTCGACTTTCTTAAACCTGTTGTGTTCCCACGAGGTGTTTTCCCTCTGTTCGTGGCTTTGCAAATCTCAATTCCAATTTTCTCCACTCGATCTGTTTACTCCTGATGTTGACTCTTCTGAGGATGGTGTGTTCCTCTTTTCTTGACTCTGTAACGCTTCCGTGACTAACAACGCTATCGCTTTTTGTGTCTCTGCCAGTTGATCCGTGATCTTTTCCAAACTTTCCTTTATTCCCCCAATTTCCTTCTCATTGCTATCATAGTGATCCTCGAGCTGTCGCTGCGCCATGCTTCGCGTCTTCCCCCGCTCAAAACCCACTATGATACCAACTTGTGAGGTTCCTCCCTCACAAAACGATAATTTCACTGTTCAAAAGAGCCTTTACGGCAAGTTACAGCAAGTTACAGCAAGTAGTTTGGCTTTTTCGAGAGAGCTTACTCTTCTTACAATCCCACAAGACATACAGATTACAAAAGATGCTCCTCCCTTACTAACACACACCCTTAAAAGAGAGTTAATCCCCCTTTCCCGAAACAAGGACACTAACGGCTACTAACAACTAACCATCAACCGTGCAAGGGTTGGGTGGAATTCCCCTATTGCCCCTTCTAACATAAGTTCTCGTGATTGGGGCTTTACAGGTTGACGGAGCCGTTTCTCTTTTCGAGCTGGAAAGGGTCTTTTTGAAGTTGGTTTTGAGTTATTGGTTCTTTGTTCCGTCAGCAACTCTTTCGTCAGCAACTTTTGTGACATTGTTGTGGAGGTTCTTCTAGATTTCTCTAGCTTTTCGTTTTTTCTTTAAGGATCCTTGGGTGCGATCTGTCCTTATCTATTGTTGGTTTTTCTTGTTTTGATTTTCATTCCATTTGGCTTGTTTCACATCGTTTTTATTTTCTCCTTTTTGGTTCTATCCTTTTTGGAGTTTGTACTTTGAACATTAGTCTCTTTTCATTATTTTCAATGAAATCTTTGTTTCTGTGTAAAAATAATAATAATAAAACTGGTCAGAGGCGTACTGTCCTTGCCCTTCTATGATAATATTTAGTAATTGGGGGCCTAACAGATTGATGAGCTATGCCAGACACCTTTTGGTCTTTCAATACCAAACAATTCTTATTTTCTCGTCTTTCTCATTATAACAATTGAACATTTTCTTTTCTTTTCTTTTTTTAAAAAGAAAAAGTATGGTTGGGTTGGGTAGGCTCAGTTCCCCCTCCCTTCATTTAAAGGAGAAGGGGAAAAAAACATCTATAATAGCAATTAGCACAAATTAATATCAATGGACGAGGTCAATTATCTTGAAGCTTAGTATCCATAACCGAACCCAAAGGTCCCACCTGGACCAGCAGCTACGTGAGTTTCAGCATTCAGGAAAAACACAAACCTTGGTCACGAATGAGAGCATGGGATCCACAACCAGCTTAGTGACAGACATAATAAACTCTTCACAAGTCGCTTTCAAGTTCTTCTCCAGATCCTACACGGTAAATAAGTAGAGAAAGTTCATTGCATGAGAAATAAATGTAGCTAGCAATGTGTTGCCAATATATTTTTTGAAACAGAAACAACTTTTCATTAAGGAGATGAAAAGAGACTAATGCTCCAAAAGATACAAACTCCATAGAAGAGTGAAAGGAAAAAACCAAAAACACAAAATAAGAAGCCATAATAAAATAAAAGAGATGCACAGTAAAAGAACTCATTATATCTACCCTGCCAATTTTAGTACGTACAAAAACATTCTTTACAGAATAAACATCCCTACTGATCCTCCCTCAATTTTTTTTCTTAATGCAGCAGTGATGGGACTAACTACAAGATTGCTTGTTAGAAAGGACACCGGTAGCAAATTGAATGTTAATCACAAATATACAGTGTGTTAAGTTCCATGTGAGATTTGATGGCTCTAAACAATCCCAAATTACAAAGAGACAAATTACCTTCTTAGCATCAATTTGACTCTCCAAAACTCGGGGGGATAACGTCCTTGCCAATGAAGTTGATTTTGTCCAGTCAAACAGAGAGGCTTGACCTCTGAGAATTCTTCTAAGATGCTCCTGGAAAAAGTCAAACGGTTGATTAATGTTATATCCACAATCAATTTAAAACAGCAACAAAGTTATATCTCAAAAGAAAATTAACAAACCAATATTTGCTAAACAGTGAATTCATACTGCAAGTAATAGAATAGCAATTACAGAAGCCAACTATTACATTTTCTACACTAAGAAGAAGACACACTCCACTTTCTGGTGCTTCACACACCATTTCATGGAAATTCGCAAACACTGATCAGCCTACAACTAAACATTGCAATTACAAAATTATCGCCAGTTGCGGAAAGCTAAAGTGTAGCATTAAGTGATCAAACCATTTAACTTTTCAACACTTCCCCTCAAGAATGTGCTCTTCAATTGGATTAGCTAGGGCTTGAAACTTGAACTCATTGCGCATGATCCAAGAAAAATAAAAATTGGCAGAAACCTTGTCCAAAATCCTCCTAAGCCCAAATGCAAAAATAAAGAGGAGATCAGTCTTTGAGGTTTAGGTTTGCCTTATGCACCATGATGAGTCTTGAATTCTCACATTAGCGTTGATCCTAGTATCTTTTTAAGAATGAGAACTAAGTAAAAACTTGATTAAAGAGAATAAAATCTTGGAACATTGTAAGGTACCTGTCTCCAATTTCACACCCAAGCAATAACGGCAAAAATAATACTACGACAATAGGGAAATGAGGACCCAACTCCTTCGATGTCGAGAGTTCTTCGACACTAAGGAGGGGTTATTTCATTAAGATGGAATAGAAAGAAAAGGATTCAAACATTCACACTCCCAGCAATTCGAGAAACTGGTCCTCTCCTCTCTCAAAACATTTGTTTTCCAAAATGAAAATTGACTGTCCCCAACAGACTCGACAGCCTTTTACAAAAAACCCTCACTCCCACAACGTACTACCCCTCAATTCCCTGTGGTCCCCTGTTCACTCGAGACAATGACTCTCTTGCCCCTTCTAAAATACTTCTTAATAATCGGGGGCCTAACAAACATTTTATCCTTTTCATTAATCAATGAAAAATTCGTCTCTTGTTCAGAAAAGGGAAAAAAAAAAGAATGAGAACTGTTAGAGTCCTTATATTAGTATAATTGTATTTTGTTAATATAACTCTTAGGGTGTCCTTTATTGTCTTTTTACGCTCTTTTATTTAGGTTAACCCTGTATACTTGTATATATATATCTCTTGAGTGAATGGAATAGAACACACTGATTCTCTCATACTTTAGCATTAACATGGTATCAGAGCCTAGGGTTTTCTAGAGCAATTAGGGTTCTTTATTTTTGTTGTCCTTAGGGATTTGGAACTAATTAGGGTTTGAGATTTGAAGGTTTAAGTCCTTTGTGTGTGAGGTTTGCTTACTGCCACTACTATCAGGACTCTTTTCACCGCCGAAATCTGCTGCTTTTTTTTTGGGTTTCGCTCGGTTTTGCATACTCTTTCTAGTGGTGTGCTTGTTGTGGTCATATCCCTCTCGGTTTAGGGTCGGTTTGAGACACCCCTCTTTGGCAATCTAGGGTTTTTTTTGCATACAGTTGCTTTTGGGCCTTTCAACTGCTTTTTTGGTCCTTTTTCTTTAGTTATGGCTGACAAGAAAGATATGGTGATGACAGAGATGATCCCTATGGTGTCAAAGATTACAGAACATAAGCCTGGTCATATGAAGCGTGATTGCAGATGATTGTTGAATAGAGGCTAGAGGTTTCCATCTGCGCATGTTGCCTCTACACCTGATAATCCCGATAAATCTATTTCGATTTCTGCAGAGAAGTTTGCTAAGTTCCGCCAGTATCAAGAGTCACTAAAGGCGTCATCCTCCACTCCTATTACTGCCATTGCTCACACAAGTAATACATCTACGTGTTTTCTTTCCTCCTGCTCCAAATGGGTCATAGACTCGCGCGCTCTCGATCATATGACAGTAATCCAAATTTATTCTCTCATATCCATCCGTATAAATCTTCACCTAATGTTACTATAGCTTATGGGACCACCTCTCTCTGCTTTAGGGTCTGCAACCGCATCAATCTTACCAAGTCAATTTCCTTGTCTTCTGCTTTTAAGTTTACATGAGCTTCTCTTTTTAACTTGATCTCGCTTAGTAAGCTCACTCGAGATCTAAATTGTTGTGTCTTATTCTTTCCCGGTTATTGTTTAATTCGGGATCTTTTGTGAAAAAGACTATTGGTAAAGGGCACGAATCGGGAGGTCTATATTTTAGAACCACACATATCCACACTGATGCTCCATGCTCTCTGATGACCTCTCCTTTTGAAGAACATTGTCGTTTGGGTCATCCATCTTTTTACATCTCCAAGAGTCTTCGCCCTCAATTTAATCACTTGTCTTCGTTAGATTGCGAGTCATGTCGGTTTGCTAAATTTCATCGTCTAAGTATGTATCCTAGAGTCAATAAACGAGCTAATGCTCCATTTGAGTTAGTTCATTCTGATGTTTGGGGTCCTTGTCCTGTTGAGTCTAAGCAAGGGTTTCGGTACTTTGTTACATTTGTCGATGATTTTTCTCGTGTCACGTGGTTATATTTAATGAAGAATCGTTCTGAGTTACTTTCTTATTTTCACAATTTCCATACTGAAATTCGTACTCAATATCATGGTTCTCTTAAAGTTCTGCAAAGTGATAATGCTAAAGAATACTTTTCTCATGCTCTTAGTTCTTATCTGAGTGAACATGGCATTTTACATCAATCCTCATGTGTTGATACTCCGTCTCAAAATGGATTTGCCGAACGAAAGAATCGCCATCTCCTTGAAACAACAAGAGCCTTAATGTTTCAGATGAATGTCCCCAAACAATTTTGGGCTGATGCTATATTGACGGCTTGTTTCTTAATCAACCGTATGCCCTCGTCGGTTCTTAAAGGTGAGATACCTTATCGTACTTTGTGCCCCAACCTCCCTGCGTTTCCTCTCCCACCGAAAATCTTTGGTTGTACTTGCTTTGTTCGAGATGTTCACCCTCTTCTCACCAAACTCGATCCGAAATCTTTAAAATATGTCTTCCTTGGTTATTCTCATGTCCAAAAAGGGTATCGGTGTTATTCTCCTAGTCTTGATCGTTACTTTGTCTCTCCTGATGTCACGTTCTTTGAAGATTCTTCTTTCTTTACTTCATCTTCGAATACACGTCAGGGGGAGCATCGAGAGGACGAGGATAATTTTCTTGTTTATACAATTTTCTCCCCTTGTGAGTCTTCGGGTGCTTCTTCTCCATCTCCATCCGTTTGTATTAACCCACCTATCACTCAGGTTTATTCTTGACGACGACCTCCTTCAGATGAATGCCCTGTACTAGAGGCTTCTTCATCATTGTATTCTGGAACAAACGATGATCTTCCTATTGCACTTCGTAAAGGTAAGCGTCAATGCACATATCCTATTTTCTCTTTTGTTTCATATAACCATTTGTCATCTTCTACTTGTTCATTCATTGCATCCCTCCAATCTATATCTGTTCCTAAGACTGTTCCTGAAGCTTTGTCTCATCCTGGTTGGCGTGTTGCAATGGTGGAGGAGATGACAGCCTTAGATGTCAATTGTACTTGGGATTTAGTGTTTCTTCCTGCAGGAAAGAAATCTATTGGTTGTAAGTGGGTCTTTGCAGTTAAAGTCAATCCAGATGGATCTGTAGCTCGATTGAAAGCTCGCCTTGTTGCTAAAGGCTACGCACAATCTTATGGGGTTGACTATTCTGACACATTTTCTCCTGTTGCTAAAATGACTTCTGTCAGGTTATTCATTTCATTAGCATCGATTCATCACTGGCCATTGCATCGACTTGATATTAAAAATGTCTTTCTTCATGGTGATCTTGGGGAAGAGGTGTATATGGAGCAACCTCCAGGGTTTGTTGCTCAGGGGGAGAAGGGAAAGATATGTCGCCTTCGTAAATCCTTGTATGGATTAAAGCAGAGTCCACAAGCATGGTTTGGGAAATTAACTCGGGTGATTGAAAGCTTTGGAATGAGAAAGAGCAGATCAGATCATTCTGTGTTTTACAAGCGGTCTGAGAGTGGTGTCATCTTGTTGGTTGTGTATGTTGACGATATTGTGATTATAGGAGATGATACATTGGGCATTCATTCTCTCAAGACCTTTCTCCATAGTCAATTCCACACGAAAGATTTGGGAATGTTGAAATACTTTCTAGGAATTGAGGTAATGAGAAGCAAGAAGGGAATCATGCTATCACGGAGAAAGTATGTTATTGACTTGTTGATCAAACAGTGGAAGTTAGGGGCTAAGCCATGTAGTACCCCGATGATGCCTAATGTACAACTCACAAAAGAGGGAGAATTATTGAAAAATCCTGAACGATATAGGAGGTTGGTGGGAAAACTCAATTATCTTACAGTAACTCGATCAGGCATAGCTTATTCATTGAGTATTGTGAGCCAGTACATGTTTTCTCCTACAGTTGATCATTGGGCTGCAGTGGAACAGATTTTGTGTTATTTGAAAGCAGCTCCTGGGCGTGGTTTATTATATAAGAGCTATGGGCATATGAACATTGAATGTTTCTCAAATGCTGATTGGGCAGGATCTAAGGAACAAAGAAGGTCAACGTCAGGATATTGTGTATTCGTTGGTGGTAATTTGGTTTCTTGGAAGAGTAAGAAACAAAATGTGGTTTCACGATCAAGTGCTTAGTCAGAATATAGAGCAATGGCACAATCTGTCTGTGAATTAGTCTAGATACGTCAACTTCTTATTGAATTGGGATTTGATATCACAACACCGACCAAATTGTGGTGTGATAATCAAGCAGCTCTAGATATAGCATCTAATCCAGTATTTCATGAGAGAATTAAACACATTGAAGTTGATTGTCATTTTGTACGTGAGAAGATACAACAAGGTTTGATATCGACAGGATATGTGAAGACTGGAGAGCAATTAGGAGATATCTTCACCAAAGCATTGAACGGAGCACGAATTGATTACCTCTCTAACAAGTTGTGCATGATGGATATATATGCTCCAACTTGAGGGGGAGTGTTAGAGTCCTTATATTAGTATAATTGTATTTTGTTAATATAACTCTTAGGGTGTCTTTTATTGTCTTTTTATGTTGTTCTATTTAGGTTAACCCTGTATACTTGTATATATATATCTCTTGAGTGAATGGAATAGAACACACTGATTCTCTCATACTTTAGCATTAACATGTAAATCACTAATTAACCCAAAAGCTTAAGCTGATAGGTTATGGTATTAACACCAACACTCCCCCTCACTTGTGGGCTTAGAAATTTGAACAAAATCCCAACAAGTGGAAATCAAACACTCCCCCTAACTTGTGGGCTTGGAAATTTGAACAAATGCCCAACAAGTACAAATCAATATTAATTGGGAATAAACGATTTCACCAAGGTTCGAACACAGGACCTCCTGCTCTGATACCATGTAAATCACCCATTAACCCAAAAGTTTAAGCTGATAGGTTATGGTAAATTTAATTATATCAACACCAACAAGAACCAAGTAAAAACTTGATTGAAAAGAAAGAGGAGAATCTTGAAAGATGAGAAGTCCTTAAGATCATATTTGGGATGGGATGATATTTATGTTCTTCTTGCTTTACTTATTGGACATCCCACTTGTAACAGGGTTTTTTTCCTCTCATATGCAATGATATTCTCCAGTTTCTAGTAAAAGAATATATAGTACTAATGCCAGAGAAAATGATTGTGTACAAGGTCTCATATGGGCTTCTAATAGTATAATGAGATTTAAGTCATACATACAAAAAAGATATATCCTCAATTATAGAAAATTAAATAAGCAGCCAGAGCATTTCAGAAATCGAGGATGAAGAAATAAGTTTTCATCAAGGAGAAGAGTCACCAATCGTGTAGGAAAAGTTCAACCAAAGCTACCAACCAGGACATGAGAGAAATCAAGTTCCTTGTGAGTTGCTGAAAACTCTACATCAAAACTCGCAATCTGAAAAGCAAAATAAAAGAAGTTAAAGTCAAGTAATATCTTCTTCTACCAGGGAAGTCATCAAGGAGAAGAAGATAGGATTAGGAGATACCTGCTCCCTTAAAATAAGGAAGTGCTTTATCAAGAAAAGTTGTCCATCCATAGGTGCCGATCTTTTTGCAATAAGTTTACTTGCTTTCTGGAGTAGATAAAAGGAAGCACATTACGGAAAAAAAAAAAAAAAAGCATAAAGTTTGCTAGAGAACTTTGGGGAGGCGCTGAAGAGTAGAAATCATGGACATCGGCAGTCAAATCAGATCATAACAAACAAGGATGAAATCTCCTCTATAATAAGATTTGAATATCTAATTTAACCTTTGAAAAAAATTAATTGGTTGTCTTACTTGGATAGATGTAGAACAAACTTCCACGGCTTCCTGGAAGATATCACAACAATAAATCAAAACCGCCTGATAAGCCATTAGAATTATGAGAATATCATAAGAAGTTAAGACCGATTACTCAAGTACCTGGGCTAAACCAGTGAACACAACTGGTTCCAGGCAACGATACAACTTTGAAAGGTATGATAAAGTTTTCTCCAGAGGAGGATACCAAGCCTTAGGTCCAACCTACAATGGGGCCATACCAGTATTATTTATTTATTTTTTTATTTTTTTTTTGGGGGTGGAATAAGTTCAGATGCATATATAAAAAGTGAAAACGAACTTTTGATTGAAAATAAAAAAATAAAAGAGGAATCAACCCCATTTAAGGATTCTAACTAACTACCCTTATAGCATTACTAAATTAAAAGAAAAAGGAAAAACAAAAATTTAGGAAATATGCTGGTAAAGAATAATTACAGAACAAAGAAGATAACAAACCCAAACACTAAGAGGATGCTTTAGCTTTATGTTTAGATAACAAATCAAGATCATCACTGCTAACATGAGTCCGCTCAACTGGTCAAGTCATATCTCTCCAAAGGTCGGATGTTCAAATCTCCCATATTTATTGAACTCAAAAATAACACAAAAGATCATCATTAATTTTTTTTGTTAAATAAGAAACTGCACTTTTCATTAGGGGGAGTTGAGAAGTACAAAGAACCAAGGAGTTACATAAAGGTTCTCCAATTAGTGACTGAAGTAGAGAACAAATAGGTGTCATCCGCAAATTTGAGGGCTACTATTTAGGAATTGCTAGAACCTACTTTGAAGCCCTCTAGCAGCCATCTTCGATTCCTTTACAATGAGCCCAGGCAAACAATCAGCTACTGGGACAGAAAGACTACAAAAAGGAAAAGCAAGAGAAGTCTCCTTGTCTGAATTTCAAAACTAACACTTTTTGCCTTTATAAAAAGAAGTTTAGGAATTTATTTTCAATGTCACTATGGTGGTGATGGGTGACAGAATTCTTTAATTTTGATAGCCAGTGATGCAATGTCTGAAAGAAGGAGATGTTTTAGCCACCATTTACATTTGATTTAAACTTGCAGTTTTGGCCCACAACTGATGTTCGTTCAAGATTAGGTTTTGAATTGCTAACTTCGATGCAAAGCTGCTCGTAGTTTCCTTTTAATCGAAGTCTAAAAGAGAATTTCTGAGTTCTCTACAGTTGAGAATTTTAATGGTTTAAAAGTAAAACCACTTTTTAAGTGTGGATATTCCAAACTCTTCCTACTTCCATTCTAGGACCAGAGGCTTGGAAATTCCGTCAAACAAAGCTATGACAGGGGCATTTGGGGTGAAAGAAACTCTAAAGTTTTCAATGACAAACGCTAAGAGTGGTTCAAAACATTTGATTTTATCAAATTATCAGAAGCTTTATGGTGTGGTCTTTCTAAAAGTTTCAGCAATCATTATTTTTATGATAATTATGGTTTGTGGAATACCTTGCTGTGTAATAAGGGTTAAGGAGGGTTGGTGGTTGAGTTGGAACGTTCCTTTTCAAGGCTATTTGTCGGGTTCAGAATGATGTTGTTCTCTCTTGGTTTCTGGGTTAGCATAATTAATCTCTGTTTCCTATGTTGTATTTTTTCGTCTTATCAATAAAAAATTTTGTTTCTTTCTTCAAAAATAAAAAGAAGCTTTTCGTTGATAAAATAAGAAGAAACTAATGCTGAAAAGAAACAACATCCACGAAAGAGGAAAGAATAAAACAACCCAAATAGGAAAATTACTATTAAATCGCCCATCAACCCAAAAGCTTAAGTTGATGGGTTATAGTGAGTTTAATTATATATCAACACTTTGCACTGGGGTTGGGAATTTGTGAAAAGCCAAACAAGTGGAAATCAATATTAATTGGGGAGAAGATGATTTTATAGAGATTCGAACACAGGACCTTCTGCTCTGATACCCACTTGAATTTACAAGAAATAAAGATATTGTAAGATATTGTATTTCTTGTATATTCAAATCAAATACAAGGCCTTCTTACACATAAGAAAGACAAACTACCAAGAAAGGAAAGAATAGTACAAATATAAACAATAAGTATAGACCTATAATACAAAGTTAATAATATAAAAGAATAAAGAAAAATCCAACAATTACAACGCAAAAAAAAAACAAACTAAAAAGACATAAACCTTGAATAGAATAAGCAACAACAAATATTGGAAAGGGAACAACATGAAGAATCGTTGAGACGAGCTGAGACAAAATGACCTAACCAAGAAGGTTTCTTGATGAGAAATGTCCTTCCAATTCTTTCAAAGATCCGCAAAAATTTTGTTTCTCTCCGAAAATAGAAGAAAAACAACAAATAGAAGAATTGTCTGTTTTCTTAAGATTGATGTTATACTTGGTAACAGGTAGTAAAACCACTTTCTTCCCCAGCTATGAGAATTTGGTCCTTTCTTTATGAATTGTCTGGACATCATACTGCCATCACATTGCCAAGGATGTCCTAACACAACCTTATTAACTATTGAGTCATATGTCTATTAGTGTTCCCATCAAGTACACAATAAATAAAACCTTATTAACCATCCTGAGTTGGCCTAGTGATGGCCCTTAAAGAAATAAGAGGAAATGAGTTTAATCCATGATGGCCGTCTACCTAGGATTTAATGTCCTACGTGTTTACTGTCAACCAAATGTAGTAGGATTAGGCGGTTGTCCAATGAAATTAGTCGAGGTATGTACAACTTAGCCTACACACTCATCGATATAAAATATAATATATAAATATATATATATATATATATATTCTTTTTAATATGCTTCATCATATTAAATTTTTTATATAATGTAATAGGATGGTATTAAATTTTTTATATAACAATATGATGAGCATAATAGAATTTATGAAGTCTTGAATGCATAACGGCATTAATCCAGAAGAGAGTAGAAGTAATTTGAAAATAGCATAACGACCAACAAGCATTCAACACAAGTATACAGGACAGGTTCAAATATAGGGTAAGAAGATTTACAGAAGTATTTTCTGATATTGCCACAGCAGTTTTCTCAAGCTTTTCTGGATACTCCAAGTCTTCATCGGTAGGAAAATAATTTGCAATCTACAATAGAAAGTAATGAAAAATTATTTTCCATTTGTAAACTTCAAAAAGATAGCTAGTGCCTTAGTGTAAGTAATCCTAATTTTTTTTTTTTTTAAAAAAAAAAAAAAGGAAAGTGAAGTACCCACAATCAAAAGAGTTGAAAGGGTAAAACAATAACGTTTAAGAGAAAATCCATACAATTATAACATGTTAGACTACTCATACAGCATTAGTAATGGAATCGTAACAGTGTTATGCTCTAGTTTTATTCACTCTTAAAATTAAGTTTACACAACAAGGGAACCCAGGGCCTTTATATATAGGTTAGACTTGTGCTCCTGGGCTTTGATACAATGGCTATTTCTAATCCACTCCTTAAATCTCCCATCAACCCAAAAACTTAAGCTAATGGATTATGGTAAATTTAATTATATCAACACTTTAATACTCCCCTTCACTTCTGGGTTAGGAAATTTGTAAAAGACTCAACGATTGGAAATTAATATTAATTCGAAGAAAATGACATTATAAGGGGTTTGAATTTAATCCAGAGGTTTATAAATTACTATTCTTGAGTAGCGATTATTAAAAAGTTAATAAATTAAACTCATAGACCTAGGTTTATTAAAAGGTTAATAGACTTAGGTAATTCCAGTATAATTGTTATATTGGTAGACTTAGGCCATATTGTTTTAGCCGAAATATGCCTAGGTAAAAGTATAGTCAAACCATCAAAAATACTTAGTGGGAGTGAAAAGGTATATATGATATATCAATTTTCTCTTATGTTCTCTGCGAAGTTCACACCGTGAGATTTATGCTCGACCTCGTGAAGTCAATAGGGCATCCCTATTCGGATGATGTTTGCATAAATCAAGAGCAAAGTGAATGGAAAAAGTATTTATAGTAAGTGAGAGAAGGAAGTGTGTCAACACATCCTACGGTCTCCTCCATTAGGTTGGACCGTGAGATTCCATGTTCTGCCTGCAGGTTGCTCGAAGTAGCACCATCCATTCGGAGGGATGTAACATGGGATTCGAAACAACTCAAACTCCAGAAATGGATAAGGTCTCTTAGGTCTATTCCCAACTTTGACTTTCCAATTTGGTAGCATTGTTGGAGCTGACCTCTGAGATCTGAAAATGGAAGGCCACACTCACAAAAATTGCTAAGTGTTAGTAAATTTTTTACCAAAGTAGTGATAGCTAGAATGCTATAGGAATAAGAGTTTGTCTGGTATTAGCATTTAGCCAAGAATGTCTTGGTTCGGTGAAGAAGTGATTGACTGCCCCTCGGTAGTAGTTGCTCTGACTCACTGAAGTATCGTTGCAAAACAATGATGAGTTTATGGGTACATTATTACTTTTGTTAAATTCTTAATTGGATGGGTCAGAAGCAATTCACTAATAGAATATGTTCTATTTTCAGCATGTCGAGCTCTTTAATTCAATTACTCGCCTCCGATAAGTTAAACAACAATAACTAAGTGACCAGGAAATCAAACTTGAATGCAATTCTTGTTATCGATGATCTAAAGTTCGTCTTAACGGAGAAATGTGCATTCCCTCCCAGCTTGTTGCAAACCGAATTGTTCGGGATGCATTTGACAAATGGACTAGGGCTAATGATAAGACCCAAGTCAACATCTTGGCTAACATATCTGATGTGCTTGGTTAAGAAATGAGGGGATGATCACCGTGAAGGAGATCATACATTCATTACAGGCGATGTTTGGACTATCGTCTCCATCGGTCCGTCATGATGCCCCCAAGGATATTTACAACTCCCATATGATGGAGAGGAAAGTTGAGAAGACAAAACAAAGTAAATATGATTTACTCGTTGTTGAAACATGTTTAGTGGAACATGATGATTCCGCCTGGATATTAGATTCATGAGCCACTAACCATGTGTGTTCTTTTTTTCAGGAAACTAGTTTCTGGCAGCAGCTTGTTGTTGGGGAGATAACTCTCAGGGTTGGAACAGGAGAGGTTGTCTTGGCCAAAGCAGTGGGAGCAGTGAAGTTGATGTTTAGAGATAGATTTATTTTACTAGAAAATGTACTTTTGGTTCCTGGAATCAAAAGAAATATGGTATCTATCTCTTGTTTGCTTGAACATATGCATAAAGTCTCTCTTGATCATAATGGAGCGTTCATTTGGAAAAGGGGGCTACGAATATGTTCTGCTAAACTTGAAAACAACTTATACGTGTGAAGACCAACAGAAGTAAAAGCTATTTTGAACACCGAGATGTTTAAAACAGGTGATACTCAAAATAAAAGGCAGAAGCTTTCTCCAAGTACCTATCTTTGGCACTTGAGACTAGGTCACGACTCCTTACCACCATGTGAGTCCTGTCTTGAAAGAAAAATGACCAAACGACCTTTTTCTGAAAAAGGTTATAGGACCAAAGAACCCATGAAGATCGTGCATTCGGATCTTTGTGGTCCAATGAATGTCAAGGCACGAGGAGAGTATGAATATTTCATCAATTTTATTGATGATTATTCAAGGTACGACTATCTTTAACTAATGCATGATAAGTCTGAAGCCCTTGAAAAGTTCAAGGAGTATAAGGCAAAGGTTGTTCCCTTAAGTGTTTGCTCCGGGTCTTGAACAATGGGCCCACCCTCTCATTGGCCCAAGAGGAATTTGGTTTATTGGTTGGACCACAAACCAATTGTTCATTAGAGAATCATTGGGACTTAAGGAACAAGAAGTAATTACAAGGGTAAAACGGTTTATTCGACCCAGTTGCAATTACGAACAATCTGTGAAGGATCGACTTACTAATTATAGTTATATCGAGTGGACAGAAATATATCTACACTGAGGAGAGTGCAGACATTGGGCTTTAGTGGAGTGTCCCGATGGTTAACAAATGTTGATTAGCTAGGCTAAAGAGTTTGGCCAGTTAATCATGTATCGTTGGAGCTCATGATCTGTAAGTCCATTAGGCCCTCTTTACTAGCTTGGACTAAACCTTGTAACAATTTGAGAGAAAAAAAAATTGAATTGTCCAAATTTGGTTTTGAGAGAAAGCGTTAATTATATGCGATATATTTAACGTGTCATAGCTTAATTATGAATAAAACTATGATTAAAAAGAGGTGGACATATTTAAATATGATTTAAATATTGGATCGATTTATAGAATGAATAGGGATTCATGTTCGAGAAATCGATTTTGAGATCGGGATTGGACAAATTATTTAATTTAATATTTGATATTAAATTAAATTAAAAAATTAATTAAATTATTTATTTGTTTAAATTATTTAATTAATTAAATTGATTTTAATTTGGAATTAATTTTATAATTGATTTTGAATTAAAATTAAGAAATTTCAAGTTTTATCTTGAAATCAAGTTGTCAACATGCCCGATATGACTCAATTTCAAAATTAGTCAAAATTAGCCACCTCCTTCTTCAATCATCCTCATCACTCATAAAATGTCTTGAAATTTGTTATCTAATGTTTTGAATGACCAAGCACGAGGTCCAGGGGCGAACCGCCTTGGTTTTGAGGATTCAAGGGTAAAACATGACTATCGATGGGGGCTCGGGGGCAACGCCGCTGAAACTTAAGTTATATAGAAATTATATTTCTTTTTTCATGAACAAGAGACAAGAGTTTTCATTGATGAGATGAAAAGTGATTGATGCCTAAGATACCAACTCCTAAACAGATTGAAAACAAGAAGCAAAAAACTGAAGGGAAACAAAAATAAGACAATTACAACAGAACACATAAAAGCCAACTAGAACGAAATAAAGAAAAAGCCAAAACTAAGCTAAGAAAGAGAGCATTGAGGGGAGGCCACTAAACATGCCGAGACCAAAATGATCAGATCAAAGATGCAAAATCTCCAAGAATAACAAGGTCGACATCCGAAAGCCCCAAGACCACTAATAACCAAAAACAATAGCCCCAAATCTGTGAGGTTAGCAACCAAAGAAACATCAGCAAAATAATGTCAGTAAATTGACAGACAATCACCACCACCACCCCTGACAAAGAGCCTGTAAATCACCAATCAACCCAAAAGCTTAAGCTGATAGGTTATGGTAAATTTAATTATATCAACACTAACACTCCCCCTCACTTGTGGTCTTGAAAATTCCGCGAGCTAGTCGGCTGTCTCTGCGTTTGTTGCTTCCTGTTCCCTTACGTCTAATTTTTTGTTTTTTTCAGTAAAGGGAGATTCTGTTTTTTGCTTGGTTTGTTGTTACTTTGTGGTGTTCTCCAACAGAATGTCAGACAATAAGTTGCTGCCCATTGTAAAACCCTCAGATGGTCGGATCCACTCCAACAGTCCTGTTGTCCAAATTACAACCATTCGACTTAATGGCGATAACTTCCTTCGATGGTCGCAAAGTGTTCGAATGTACATCCGAGGACAAGGGAAGATTGGATACCTTACTGGAGACAAATCCATACCTGCAGAAGACGATCCCTCGTTCGCTGTATGGAATGCTGAAAATTCCATGGTAGAAGAAATAAGTTCTAACTATATGTGCTACTCTACTGCTAAGGAATTGTGGGAAAATGTGACTCGGATATATTCGACTGGAAAATCAATCACAAGTGTTTGAACTCAATCTTAAAATCGGGTGATATACGACAGGGAAATAATTCTGTTACACAATACTTTCATTTGTTAAAACGAATTTGGCAGGACTTGGATTTATTTGATACGTATGAGTGGAAGTCAACCGATGATCAAAGGCACTACAGGAAAGTTGTGGAAGACGGGCGGATTTATAAATTTCTCGCAGGACTCAACGTTGAATTCGATGAGGTTAGAGGACGAATATTGGGAAAGACTGTACTCCCAAATATTAATGATGTGTTCTCTGAAGTTCGCAGAGAAGAGAGTCGCAGAAGCGTTATGATTGGCAAAAAGGTCATTGATTCAGTTGAAAGTTCGGCTCTAGCAGTTGAAGCTACAACACATAAGGCATCAAATCAGGCACCCAGAAACAATGATAAGCCTCGAGTTTGGTGTGATTACTGCAACAAGCCTCGACATACTCGTGAAACATGCTGGAAACTTCACGGGAAACCTGCTAACTGGAAGAGTAATAAGCATGGCCCCACTTCATCTGATGACAGGAGTATAAATCAACACTCATCTGGTAATCAATCATCCTTCTCTGCTAATATTGCTGATTCTAATCCATTTAGCAAGGAGCAAGTCGATCAACTCCTGAAGCTGCTAAAGGCCAATTCATCATCGGGTAATCCCAGTGTTTCTTTGGCACAAACAGGTACCTGTTCTCAAGCCCTTTCCTATCTTACTTCCTCCCCATGGATCATAGATTCTGGGGCTTCTGATCACATGACCAGTTCCTCAAAATTATTTGAATCATACTCTCAGATAATCTTGTAATGAAAAATTCGAATTGCAGACGGTAGTTTTAATTCCATTGCAGCGAAAGGAACCTAAGAAGCACGGATACAGATACGAGACACGGATACGATACGACACGGACATGGCGACACGCCATTTCTTAAAAATCTAGGACACGGACACGGCTAGGACACGTTTATTAAATATAAATTTATTAAAATATATATCATTTTTATATCAGAAAAAAATTTAAAGTTAATAAGTTTATGTATCTATATGGTTAAAAAAAAATGATTTTGATGTATTTCGTTCTCAAACTTCATTATTTTTGTCCTATATTACACGTACCTATTTAGTATACTTGACCTATATTGACTTTGTACAACTAGTTTCTAACACATCTATAATGCTAACAAGTGTCCGATACGTGTCCAACAAGTGTCGGAGTGTCCAAGTGTCCGACACGTGTCGGACACGGACACGCTAGCCAAATTAAAGTGTCCATGCTTCTTAGAAAGGAACTATTAGACTATCCTCAAACATTAATCTATATTCTGTATTGCATGTTCCAAAACTAGAATGCAATTTGTTATCTGTCAGTAAAATATCTAAGGATGCTAATTGCCGTGTCATCTTCTGTGATTCCCATTGTGTTTTTCAGGATCAGGGGTCGGGGGAGATGATTGGGCGTGCTAGAATGCTTGAAGGTCTCTACTATTTTGAGGAACCCTCGACTAGTCATAAAACAGTTCAAGGCTTGAGTAGTGTTAGTTCTTCTCCTGTTAAAGAAACTATTATGCTTTGGCATCGTAGATTAGGGCATCCCAGTTTTTTCTATTTAAAGTATCTGTTTCCTAAATTATTTAAAGGTATTGATTGCTCCATTTTTCAGTGTGAAAGCTGTATTTTTGCAAAAAACCACAGATCATCCTATTCACCCAACCCTTACAAAGCATCTACTCCTTTTTACCTAATTCCCAGTGATGTTTGGGGACCTTCTAAGATTTTAACTCATAGTGGAAAACGGTGGTTTGTCACCTTTATTGATGACCATACGAGTTAACTCGATTTATTTACTAAAAACAAGTCGGATGTGAAAGATATCTTTATCCAGGTTTATAACATGGTTGAAACTCAATTCAAAACTAAAATTAGCATTGTGCATTACGATAATGGAAAAGAGTATTTCAATGAACATTTAAATGAATTCTTTAAAATCAAAGGTATTTTTCACCAATCGATGTGTCGTGACACTCCCCAACAAAATGGCATTCTTGAAAGAAAAATAGACACTTACTTGATGTTGCTCGTGCACTAATGTTTTCTATGCATGTTCCTAATTATTTGTGGGGAGAGGCCATTCTCACGGCGACTTATCTTATTAATCGAATGCCTTCAAAAACTTTGGATTTTAAGACACCCCTAAATCATTTTAAAACCTTTTTCCCTCCGTCAAACTTATTTTCTGATTTACCTATCAAGGTTTTTGGGTGTACAACATATGTTCACCTTCCTAACATTTGTCGGTCTAAACTTGAACCTAGAGCTTCTAAATGTATTTTCGTTGGATATGTTTCAAACAAGAAAGCATACAAATGTTTTGACCCCATACAGAAAAAATATGTTGAAAGCATGGATGTTTCATTCTTGGAAGATCAATCCTTTTTTCAGCCAAATTATCTTCAGGGGGAGATGGTATCTAATTTAGAAGATAATTTCTGGGATACGTCTCCTCTACCCACACTCATTAGCCCTGAGGTTACAAACTCTAATTCTCCAATGCCAAGTGTGGAAAACTCTTCTTCAGGGGGAGAAACACTACAAAGTGGTCTTATTGATCGAAAACTTGAGCTACAGGTTTATACTAGAAGGGGTGTAAATCAAAAAAACCAAGACCAAAGAGTAGATCTATCACAAGACCAATCTAAAACTCCGACAAGCGATCCTCGAAGATCCGGTACTTCTATTTCCCATTCTCGCTTCAAATCACTTATCGACATATATCTCGATCTTGATATCCCAATAGCCCATAAGAAAGGCACTCGTAATTGCACCAAATATCCCATATCAAATTACCTTTCCTACCATAGACTATCTGATAATCATAGGGCCTTTACCTCTAGAATAATAGACTTATTTGTGCCAAGGAATATACAGGATGCCCTAAATGATACTGGTGGAGGAAAGCGATTATGGAAGAAATGAATGCTCTTATACAAAATGGCACAGGAACATAGTTGAATTGCCAAAAGGTAAGAAGACCAGTAGGATGCAAATGGGTGTTTACTATAAAATGTAAAGCCGATGGGGGTATTGAGAGGTATAAAGCCGACTCGTTGCTAAAGGTTTCACTCAAACCTATGGAATTGACTATCGGGAGACATTTGCCCTGTTGCTAAAATTAACTCTATAAGAGTATTATTATCTATTCTTTGTCAATTGATTGGCCTCTTTATCAACTTGATGTCAAGAATGCATTCCTCAATGGGGATCTTGAGGAAGAGGTATTTATGGAACCTCCACTGGTTTTGAGAAAGAAATTGGGAGTAACAAAGTGTGCAGATTAAAGAAAGCTCTATATGGACTTAAACAATCTCAGGGCGTGGTTTGAGCGATTCGGAAAGTAGTTATGAGCTATGGATTTTATCAAAGCCAAGCGAGATCATACTATTTTCTATAGACATACTCAAAATAACGAGTTGTTGTTCTAATAGTGTATGTTGATGATATTATTATCACGAGAAATGACGGCGGGAGTGACCACCTTGAAGAAACAACTTGCAAATGAATTCCAAATTAAAGACTTAGGAAGTCCAAGTACTTTCTAGGAATGGAATTTGCGGATCAAAAGAAGGGATCCTTGTAAATCAGTGAAGTATATCGTTGATTTACTCAAGAAACAGAGCTTACTTGGGTGCAAGATATCCAAAACTCCTATTGAGCCAAACTTAAAATTGCAAGTTGCAAACAGAGGAGATGTAAAAGATAAAGAAAAATATCGTAGACTGGTAGGGAGACTCATTTATTTGTCACATACACGACTGACATTGCCTTCATTGTAAGTGTGGTGAGTCAATTTTATGCATGCCCAGGACAATCTCATTTTGAAGCGGTTCTGAAATTCTAAGGTATTTAAAAGGCACTCTGGAAAAGGCATACTATTCAAGAAACATGATAATTTACATGTCGAAGTATACACTGATCTTTGATTGGGCGGGAGTATAACAGATAGAAGATCTACTTAGGTATTGCTCATTTGTTGGAGGCAACCTAGTCACATGGAGAAGTAAGAAAAGCAGTGTGGTGGCTAGAAGTAGCGTGCTGAGTTGAATTTAGAGCCTTGGCTCATGGAATTTCTTGAGGGCATATGGATAAAACGATTATTGGATGAATTGAAATTTAGTCGAGGATAGACCAATGCATATTTATTTGTGACAACAAGGCACTATTTCCATTGCCCATAATCCGGTTCTTCATGATAGAACAAAGCATATTGAAGTAGATAAACACTTCATAAAAGAGAAGATTGATGCGGTGTAATATGTACTCCTTATCTCCTACAATGAGCAATGTAGGCGATGTGTTAACAAATGGACTTCCCAAATTACGGTTTGACAAGATGATCTCCAAGCTGGCAATGGAAGATATATTCAAACCAGCTTGAGGGGGAGTGTTGGTTATTCTCTTTATTTATTAATAAGAAAATATTAGATATTCTCTTATCATCAATAAATATTATTCCCTTGTATTTGCCATAATATAGTCTTTGTGATTTTATTTCCTTGTATGTAAATAAAGGTTTCTCCTATATAAGAAACCTTGTACCTTCATTGTAATACATAGAAAATATTTCTACTCCTATTATTTTCTACACTTTGAATATCAAAAGTTCTACTTTTTTTTTTTGACAAGGCAACAACAAATGTTCATTGAAATAATGAAATGAGACTAATGCTCAAAGTACAAACTCCAAGAGGAGAACAAGAGAGAGATTAATAAAAGGAGAACAAAAGAAGGACAACACCTTTCCAAAAACAAAGAAAAAGAGACTCACGTCGCACCACCCAAACCTCCGAATGCCAGTAGATATTCGTTGAGACCAATCATAAGCCCAGACAAAGTTATCTTCTCCCCATTACTCCATAACAAAACCACCTTAACACACTAGGCCCCCGAAGCAAACAAAACTACAAAAATTGCCAAGGCAACAATGGAGACCGAAGTAGCCTCCTTTTAATATTTCCTTAACCTGTAATTTAGTTTCATCCCACATGACTAACAATCTGTCACACCCCCTCCCGAACCACTTGCTAACTTAGCACGGGAGACGGCGTGAAGCCAACAGACATTGTTACCTCTTAACAATACCTGCTGACCCTGATACACCTGATAAACAAACTATGTTCGCATATGGAACACTTTAAATTAACTCAGCGGAAACTGGACATCTATAAGACATACATGAGGAGAAACTCTTCTTAAGTCTCTCCTGGAAACTAAAACGAGCAAGAACATCAAAACCACAACCTCTAAAGCACATTCGACTATAACTACATAGTTCTCTTAAAATAATTTACAAACATATGGACTTGCTAAACCACACCAACCACGTACAACATATCAAACATGAGAAGCTTCCAGTGATTATAGCGAGTTATCGGGCCCGGGAGCTCGATCTCTACCGGAAAAGCGGAAAAAACAACGAAAGAATGAGCTATGAAGCTCGGTGAGTGACTTGAGTTTAAAAGAAAGCTATTAACTCGTAAATCATATCACTGGCCATCTATGAGCATATGCATCATAATCAGCGTTAAAAGTAATCGTGTAATCATTATAGCTTTTCATGAAAACCACAGAACAACCAGTTAATATCTTGTAAGGCATGTAAATGATATAAACTCTTTTTAAAACATGTCACCATCTACGTTGTGTAGGGCGCGCCCGATCACACCAACGTTTATTCTCTGATGTAGTGGGGCCCGCCCGGCCTCCCATCGTCTTTGTCGTAGTGGGGCCGCCCGGACTCTCGCGGCGGTATGGTTGTCACGGAGTACACTCAGCGTCGACAACGAGAATAAAACTGTTGTGCACTGCGGTGCTATATAGCCTCGAGCTCCAATATCTCGTAAGATCACGTGAAAACATTTGAACATGCCAAAACATCTTTTCTTTCATAAAACTCAAGCTTACTTGACATTCATAAAACTAAAATCTTTTAAACATACTTTGCTGAAGTGCATGCTTGCTTGAAATCATAACATCAAAACATAAGTTTTGGCAATCATTAGACATATGCTCATGTATAAATTTCATAAAGACTTTTAGGCTCATCATGAACACTTTAAAACATTTCTAAGAAATCATGAATGCTCATTAACAAGTGTTCAAAAATAAAACACAAAGCTTTGAAACAATTCATTCTAGCAAAACTTGCATTTCTTAAAGCATTTTTCAAGCATATAGCTCATTTTGAAGTTCGTTTTGTCACTCACGGTGTTAGAACTAGAGTCTTGACCCGTACACTCGACTTATTTGCTCTTGGCACATCAAACAAACCAAATTCAACCATTAGAACCTCGAGCTCATGGTTTTAACCCTAAAACTACAAGAAAACACACTTTTCGAAAATTCCAGCATTTTCATTTTTCTCACTTGTGTTTTCAAACAGCCATAACTTCTTCATTACTTATCCAAAAAGAATGTACTTTATACCAAACTCTTCCCTTTTGAACCCTCTAAAACTCTTATGAAGACATGAAAATGAGATTCCTAACGTATTGGTTAGAAATTACCTCGGTAGCTTAACCCTGAAATGATTCTCTGCTGCTGTTCCAGTTTCACTTCTGCTGCGCAACCCGAAACTTAACTTTGAAGATTACAACATCTTCCAATCATTCTCTTCTCACGATTCCTTCACAAAACTTGTAGGAAATTGAATAAGCTTTGAACCATACCAATTAGAGCTTCTAACTCCAAGTATACAGATCATAACAACCAAAACATCGAGAGACTTCTCGGATTTGACAAGAAAATTCTGTCTTCGCGCTTCCTCTCTAACAAAACAACAACTTAACATCGAGGTGGCTCGAGCTTCCTTCACGAATGTTGTTCCAATATGAGTTAACTTTCATGAAACAAAAGCTCAACTCTTACCTCTTCTTGTGGAGCTCGAGATGAGCAGAAAATCAGAGCTTATGCGAGTTGATTTTCTTCTTTGTAAAAATGAATTCCCTTGAGTTTTCCTCTTTCCTTCTGCAACTCATTTAAAAAATCACCAAAAATGGCCTCCTTCTTCTTCCTTTCTCCTTCAACCACGAAGCTTCAGCCTTAGATTGTGATGAAAGAGAAGAAAATGGAGAGAAACCCTTTTAAAAAAAGTCAAACGGTGGAAGAGGTATTCCTTGTCTTTTGCTCTTTTGCTTTTCATTTTCCATTTCTTTTCCTTTTCTTTTCTTTCCTTTATCTTCTTTCTTTCTTTTCTTTTCTTTTCTTTTCTTTTCTTAACAAAACCAAAATAACTTAATATAAAACATTTGTTTCATTTCCTTTTCTTTTTTGTGTTTAAAAGCAAACCAAACCAAAAATGGTTTAAACTTTTTTCTTCCTTGTTTTTCCTTTTATCTTTCACTTCATTACTTTTCTTTTTAAAACATGGGAACCAAGTTTTAAACATTCATTTCTTCATTACTTTTCTTTTAAAGAACTTCCTTTCTTTAACCAAAATGGTAAGTTGTAAACCCAGATCTTTCTTTGGAACTTCCTTATTATCAAACAACAAAAAGAAAGAAGAAATGAATGTTTAAAAACTTGGTTCCCACATGTTTTAAAAAAAAAAAATGAAATGAAAGACAAAAAAAGAAAAAAAAAAAAAAAGTTTAAACCATTTTTTTGGTTGCTTTTAAACACAAAAAAAGAAAGAAAATGAATGAAAACAAATGTTTTATATTAAGTTATTTTGGTTTTGTTAAGAAAAGAAAAGAAAAGAAAAGAAAGAAAGAAAGAAGATAAAGAAAGAAAAGAAAAGAAAAAGAAATGGAAAATGAAAAGCAAAAGAGCAAAAAGACAAGGAATACCTCTTCCACCGTTGACTTTTTTAAAAGGGTTTCTCTCCATTTTCTTCTCTTTCATCACAATCTAAGTACTTGCTTCGTGGTGAAGGAGAAAGGAAGAAGAAGGAGGCCATTTTTGGTGATTTTGAATTGGAGTTGCGAAAGAAAGAGAGAAAAAACTCAAGAAATTCATTTTTACACAAGAAAAAATCAACTCGCATAAGCTCTGATTTTCTGTTCATCTCGAGCTCCACAAGAAGAGGTAAGAGTTGAGCTTTTGTTTCATGAAAGTTAACTCATATTGGAACAACATTCGTGAAGGAAGCTCTCGAGCCAATTCTGATGTTAAGTTGCTGTTTTGTTAAGAGAAGCGCGAAGATGCTTTTTGTCAAATCAAGTCTCTCGATGTTTTGGTGTTATGATCTGTATACTTGAGTTAAAGCTCTAATTGGTATGGTTGAAAAGCTTATTCAATTTCCTACAAGTTTTGTGAAGAAATCGTGAGAAGAGAATGATTGGAAGATGTTGTAATCTTCGAGGTAAGTTTCGAGTTGCGGCAGAAAGTAAAATCAGAACAACAGACGAATCATTTCGAGTTAAGCTACCGAGGTAATTTCTAACCAATACGTTAGGAATCTCATTTTCATGTCTTCATAAGAGTTTTAGAAGGGTTCAAAAGGAAAGAGTTTGTATAAAGCTGCATTCTTTTTTGAATAAGTAATGAAGAAGTTATGGCTGTTTGAAAACAGTGCAGAAAATCAAAATGCTTGGAATTTTCGAAAGTGTGTTTTCTTGTAGTTTTAGGGTTAAAAACATGAGCTCGAGAATTTCTAATGGTTGAATTTGGTTTGTTTGACGTTAAGAGCAAATAAGTCGAGTGTGCACGGTCAAGACTCTAGTTCTAGTTCTAACATCGTGAGTGACAAAACGAACTTCAAAAATGAGCTATATGCTTGAAAATGCTTTAAAAAATGCAAGTTTTGCTAGAATGAATTGTTTCAAAAGCTTTGTGTTTTATTTTTGAACACTTGTTAATGAAAGCATGTGATTTCTTAGAAATGTTTTAAAGTGTTTCATGATGATTGCTAAAAAAGTCTTTATGAAATTTATACATGAAAGATATATAATGATTGCAAAACTTATGTTTTGATGTTATGATTTCAAGCAAGCATCTCATCAGCAAATGTTTAAAATTTCTAGTTTTATGAAAGTAAGTAAGCTCGAGTTTTATGAAAGAAAAAAATAGTTCCTGCATGTTCAAATGTTTTCACGTGATCTTCTCGAGATATTGAGCCGAGAGGCTATATATAGCGCGTGCACACTGCAATTCTATTATTCTCATGTCGGCGTTGAGTGTACTCGTGATTAACAACGGCAGCGTCGTGCTGTTTTTGGCGTACCCACTACGACAAAGACGATGGGAGTGTTTGGCGGCCCCACTACATCGTAGAATAAACGTTGGTATGCTTGGGCGTGCCTACACAACGTAGATGGTGACATGTTTTAAAAAGTTTATATCATTTACATGCCTTACAAGATATTAACGATGTCTTGTCGGTTTTCATGAAAAAGCTATAATGATTACACGATTACTTTTAACGCTTGATTACGATGCATATGCTCATAGATGGCAGAGTGATATGATTTACGAGTTAATAGCTTTCTTTAAACTCAAGTCACTCAGCGAGCTTCATAGCTCATTCTTTCGATGTTTTTCCGCTTTTGAGAGTGAGATCGAGCTCCCGGCCTGATAACTTTGCTATAATCTATTGGAAGCTTCTCATGTTTGATATGTTGTACGTGGTTGGTGTGGTTTAGCAAGTCCATATGTTTGTAAATTATTTTAAGAGAACTATGTAGTTATAGTCGAATGTGCTTTAGAGGTTGTGGTTTTGATGTTCTTGCTTCGCTTTAGTTTCCGAGAGAGACTTAAGAAGAGTTTCTCTCATGTATGTCTTATAGATGTCCATTTCACTGAAGTTAATTTAAAGTGTTCCATATGCGAACATAGTTTGTTTATCGTGTGTATCGAAATCGCAGTATTGTGTTAGAGGTAACAATGTCTGTTGGCTTCACGCCGTCTCCCGTGCTAAGTTAGCAAGTGGTTCGGGAGGGGGTGTGACACAATCCCCCTGATTTACCATAGGCTTCAACGTGAACCCAGCCAATGACTCTTGAGCTCCATATTGATTTAATCACCTTTCCATCAACACTTAATAACTTAGTTTCTTGAATAAAGACAATATCCGAAATTACCTTTTGCAGGAACTTTTTTAAACTAACCCTCTTCGAACCATCTCCCAAACCACGCGTATTCCATGACAAGATTTTCATTTTGATAATACGGGGGACCCTCTTGCAAGGATTTCTTTAAATTACAAACCACTCGCCCTTATTAATGAATCAAAACGAGACAAACCGGTTGGACAATCCAAAATACCTTCATCATTTTTGCTGCCAAATGGAGAAAAATAGCCAGGAGAATCAAACAAATTAGTAAGATTAATAACGGGAGACAATTCACTTAAAGGCTTCTGACTTATCCTCTTAATCAAATTCAAATCCGGGCTACTGAGACTTATCTCAGAATCAACAATCGAATCTTGACCAAACACTGGAGAGGATAAGCAGAGAGAAGAGGAGAGGTGACTCCCTTTATCATGCTCTATAGAAGGCTGGAAAGAGGCCTTAATAAAAGAAGTCTTCTTAGGTCCCAACTGACATTTTTCAACAACAAAGGCCGAAACACTCAAGGAATGACAGGGACTAACCTGTGAGCCCGACGAGGAGTTAAGATGCTGAACTAACCTTTTAGATTGCTCCAAAAAGTCTGAGAAAGCATCTGACCCTTGAATTCTAGCTTCTGCTATTGAATCTTTTCCACTTCTTCTGGAGTAGTATTTTCCACATAATGTGTTTTTGACTTCCTTGACACTTGAAGGTTCAATTGATGAAAATAGATCAACCTCAGCCTCGGCTTCTTCAGATGGTTGGGCTTCCGAAAATAAAGGCTGCCTCTCATCCGACTTGCATTAAAACTGCTCGATTTTTCTGATAACTCATGAACAGCCTTCCTCAACTCATTACCATTCCAAGTTCCACTTGAAACCTCCCTGGAACACGAGGTGACAGCATTTAACTCCATTAAACGTTCAACCTGCTCTAACACGGGAATACATCCCGAGGCATTGAGATTTTCCTAGATTGGATGACAACCATCCAATAAGGGTATCGACTCTTCCAAACCTCCTTTACTAAGAGAACAATTCATAGCCTCGGACAACACCTGTTGCACTTCAACCCCATCTCATTCCTCAACACTTGGTGAATTCTATCCAAATCAATCGGATTCATGGCATCTTTCAAAACAAGGGAGCCATCCAATCTACTAGGCACCTCCTTATTCTCCATATCCTCAAAATTAATCCAAAATTTCCCTGAAATCGGGTCCTCTATCGGAATAAAAGTTGGACAAAACCCACAAAGATTTGGTGCTACTTTGATTTTAGCCACTGATAAGTCGATGAAGTTCAAAGTGTCTGAAGAAATATCCATCAGCCCCCCAAAATACAAACCAATTGCCTCAAACACCTCTTTCTTCCAAAGCCTTAAAGGTAAATTCCTAACCTCTATCCAACCTCCATAACCTTTCACTACTGAAGGCAAACCGTGCAATTTATCATCCCATTTTTTGACTTTCAGGTGAAGATTCCCGATTACTCGCCATTTTCGACAGCTGAAGTCGATCCTTTTATCTAGGCACGAATCAAATTCTTCATCAAAGAGAAGAAGGGGTTTGTCACTCATAAACGGATTGATCTGCAGCTTACTTCCAAAGTAAGATTCCAACCCTTCCTTAATGAAGGACCATTGAATATGTGCAAATAGTCGAGTAACCACCCAAACTTTAGAGAAGTCTACAGCAACAACATCCTCTGCCTTGCGAACCTCGTGCCCCTTCTGAACTGAAGACTTAGAATGCTCCTTAATGCCTTCAAAATGGGCCACATTGCCTGGAGACTTCTCAGATGCCAAAAACGGTTTAGGAAGATTGAAGGAGTTGATGAAGTCATCCGGCAAGTCTCTAAACATTGCCCATCCAAACGCATATCTACCAAGAGGAACCATAAAAATTCTTCGCCCTCCCAAAGGCGGACACACCACTCCTTCTGCTGTCCAACTGACTTCCTTCTTAATCTTGAAGAGCCCTAAAGTAGCCATCTCATCTTTGAATTTTCTACGCTTGAAGTAGGAAGTAGCCTTCAATACAATTTCGGCAAAGGAGTCCCAAAACCATATGACATGATTGAGGGATAGCTGAATCGACGCATTACCAGATCCATCTTGAAGGAAAGCATTCGACCTCTCTTGCCAAATCTGAAAAAGTCATATTTCCGACACTACAACTGAACGTCCTCATGGTTGGGATGAAGAAGCTATCAACACACGTGAAATCGAAGGGTCTCCAAGTCGAAACTATCGCTTATTGATACTACACAATCACCTGGCAATCCTTCAAAGTCCAGAACAAAGAAGCCGCAGAGCGCCATCGTCGATAAGCGAACGGAAGGCCCCAGCAAAGCGGAACGGCTGAGGGCAACCAGAGAGGAAAACCAATCAACAAAACGAAGGTAGGGTTACCGGAGAAGTGTGACTGGCCGAAAGGAATACGAGAGGGTAACAGGCGCAGGGCAATCGATCGTCAGAATCAAGGTTGGGTTATCGGAGAAAGGCGATTAGGGTTAGTTGGGAGGAGAGAGAAGAGAGAATCCGGGGGCTCTTTTCATAAATTGATTTATCACACCGACACCAAAGCTAATATCAATTCGAGTATGAGTTAAGTATATTAACTTTCCAACTAGTCATTGATACTTGTCTCGATCGATTACTTCACCTTCAGGGTTAACTCCAAGTTTCGTATTTGCATCCACAGGTGTATCGGCTGGTTTGCAACCACCCATCCCAGTCCCTCTTAAGAGATCTAAAATGTATTTTCGTTGATGGACAAAAATGTTGGATCTTGCTACTTCCATTCCTAGGAAACATCTTAGATAACCCAAGTCTTTTATTTAAAATTCCTTGGAGAGAAGTTTCTTAAGTCGAGTCATTTCTTCAGAAACATTCCCTGTGAGAATAATATCGCCAACATATACTATTAACACGGTATTATTTCTTGGTGAGAAATGTTTGATGAATAAAGAGTGATCGGATTGACACCGAGTATAGCCATCTTGCTTCAACACATTTGTAAACTTTTCAAACCAAGCATGAGGCAATTGTTTTCGTTGATGGACAAAAATGTTGGATCTTGCTACTTCCATCCAAGGAAATACCTTAGATAACCCAAGTCTTTTATTTAAAATTCCCTTGAGAGAAGTTTCTTAAGTCGAGCCATTTCTTCAAAAACATTCCCAGTGAGAATAATATCGCCAACATATACTATTAACATAGTATTATTGCTTGGTGAGAAATGTTTGATGAATAAAGAGTGATCGGATTGACACTGTGTATAGTCATCTTGCTTCAACACATTTGTAAATTTTTCAAACCAAGCATGAGGCAATTGTTTTAGTCCATAAAGAGATTTCTTGAGTTTACATATATTTCCTCTAGTATATCGATCTTCAAATCCAAGAGGTATATCTATATACACTTCTTCAGCTAAGTCACCATTCAGAAATGCATTTTTAACATCAAGTTCAAACAATGGCTAGTTTTAATAGAGAAAAGTACCCGAATAGTGTGTTTAACTTGGCAATTGGACCAAATGTTTCCGGATAGTCAATCTCATAAGCTTGAGTGAATCCCTTAGCCACAAGACTGAGATTTGAATCATTCTATACAACCATCTGGTTTGTGTTTGGTAGAGAAAATTCATCTACATCCAACTGTGTCCTTTCCTAGAGGCAAATCTGTAAGAATCCATGTCCCATATTTTCCAAGTGTTTTTTTTTTTTACAAGGCAACAAAAGAGATTTCATTGATATAATGAAAATAGACTAAAGCTCAAAGTACAAACGAAAATCAGAAAATCAGCAATATAATGGGATAAAAGATCGTCAAAAACACAACAAAACACCCAAAGCCTTTGAATCAAACAGCAAACCCCGAGACACCAATTAGAGCAACCAACATTATATAGAAACGGGTGCCAAGAAAGACAAAGATCCGACAGAGTTGGAGAAGACATCTTCCCTTGAAGCACCTTGGAAGCGTTCGAATTTCCAACCCCCATGAACCACAATAAGACATTAGCATCATAAACACTCGGTTTCAACCTTCTAAAACTGATACCACAAGTTCATCCCACATCACCAACAAAACACCCTATCAACCGTCAACCTCCACCTAAGCCCTCCCAATGACCCTCGAGCTCCAAATAGATTTTCCATGAGAGAATTTTCACTGCGAGGTCAAGAGCGTCTGCCTTGGCCCAACTTCTTTGAATTGCAGACCACTTGCTTTTATTAATTTGTTAAAACGAAGCAACTCGGTTGGACATTCAAACCCTTCCTCAATACCTTCCCTTCCCGCTCGAGTCCGGGAAACTTCTAAATCAAAAAAATCCTGAAGATTAATTGTTGGGGAGAAGGCTTCCACTTCTTTGCGCTTTAAACTCATAGCAAATTCCAGATCCGGACTGCATATCTAAGATCCCAAGACAGGGGAAGGGGAAAAAACATCCGAATTTAGATTAGAAAATGTCTGAAAAGAAGCTTTAACAAAAACCACCTTTCCAGTCCCAGACTACACTCTTCTACTTCAACCTGTGGGGGTTTTATAAGGGATAAAGAAGATACCGGGGCCACCGGCCCTGCACAACTAGGAAGCTGAAGACAGACTTCTGGTTGTTCTAAGAAATCTGGAAAATTCTCGTCCAAATGATCTTTCAAATTCGAAACTGAGGTCCTCCCAATCCTTCTTGAGTAGTATTTCCCGCAAAAAGTGTCCCTAGCCTCCTTAACACTAACTGGGGTACTAGAAGAAAAAAGAGGATCATCAAACGTTGAATCTATGATTGGCACAGGTACGACATCCAAACCCAGAGCCCTAGGTACTTGAATGACCGAGAGATCACAAACCTCCCCCTCTTTAACTTCCCGTTGTTCAACGCATCCCTCCTCCCCCATATTCACTGAAGTGCTTCTCCTATTAGAGGCCAAAGAATCACCAGAAGCTTCCTCGTTTTCCAGGGGAACAACATCCAACTTTGCTCCCAATTCGTCGTCAATTACCTGTTGAATTCTGGCCAAATCAATGGGATTAGTAACATCCCTTAAAGTCAGTGGATCCAATAGGCTTGGTGGCAGAGTAGCAACCCCCAAAACCTCGAAATGTAAGGAGATGATCCCACCAATAGGATCCACAATAGGAATTGTAGCCGGCTAAAAACCACAGAGGTTCGGGGACACCTTAATCTTTGCTCGTGATACATCAATGAAATTTAGAGTGTCTAGTGCGATCGCTTCAAGCCCCCCAAAGTGAATCTCGGTTGTTTCAAACACATCCCGCCTCCGAAGTCTCAGAGATAAATTTTTAATGGCCAACCATCCGCCATGTCCGATCATAACTGAAGGTAAGCTATGTCCTTTGTCCTCCCACTTTTCAATCTTCAAATGAAGATTGTGAATTACTTGCCACTTCCTAAACTTGAAATCCCGATTGTTTAACACCTCATCCTCAAAGATCATCATAGCTTTGTCACACATCAAGGGATTGATTTGTAAACTTAAGCCAAAATGAGTCTGCAAGGCCTCTTTGATCGTAACCCACTGAGCATGTGCAAACAGCCGAGTAATTACCCATACTCTAGCAAAGTCAATAGGAACAACATCTTGGGCCTTACAGATCCAGTAACCTTTCTGACTTAAATCAATAACCCGCTTACTTCCTTGACTCTGTATAGAATCACTGAAGGGAGGACCAGTCCCAGACCCTTTTCTACTGCTACACTAGAGGGGATTACATTAGTGGAGGGAGAGGAGGAGAAGTCTTCTGCTCGTAGGAAATCATCTAACATGTCTCTGAAAAACTGCCCAACCAATGGCGAAGGAACTTAATGGTACCCTGAAAATCCAACGACCTCCAGCCGGGGGCCAAACCATGCCCTCCGCGACCCAACCAAATTTTTTCCTAATCTTAAATAACCCGAGAGTGGCCAAATCATCTTTGAATTTTCTCCTTGCAAAGAAGGCCTCGTTGTTCGCAGCCATTTCAACAAACTGATCATAGAACCATTTTACATGATTTATGGACAGAGTTACCAGAAGGTTAAAATACCCATCCTGAATGTAAACAACGGTTGAATCCCCCCATATCCGAAAATCATTCTCACCAATACAGCAGCTATACTCCTCCATCGAAGAAGATGAAAAGACCCGAAACCAGTCGAAGATAGGGGAAGGAATGGTTGAATTCCAGAGCCACAACCAAAACGGGAAAGTCTCGGGCCAAGACGAAAAAGCGTCGGGATTGCTTGGTTTGATCGAGGATGAAGGAAAGCTGAGAGACTAAAGGGCGAAACAGGAGATGTTGAACGGAGGCGAAGGAAATTGCGAGGTGAAGGGAAAGGGGTGGTCTGAGGCGAGGCGAAAGGCGAAACCAAGCTGGGGACGGGAAACAAAATGGGTGTTGGTCGGAGGCGAAGGATAGCTTCCTCGCTGGAACCCAAATCGGGAAGGTCTGGGTATTAGTCAAAGACGAGACTAAGGGGATGTGGTTGGTCGGAGGCGAGGCAAATGGGAAAGGGATGGCCGAAGGCAAGGCAAGGGGGTGGTCGGAGGCGAGGCGAAGGCGAGGGTGTTGATCGGAGGGCGAAGGAGAGCTACCACTTCGGAAGGGAGAGAAGGCTTGCCGGAGTCACTGAAAACTTATCGGCAAAGGCGAAGAGGAAGAGACGGGAAGAGAGAATCGGGGGGATCATATTTTCCAAGTGCTTGAAACTCCTCTAGAGTACTTTCTTTCCATTCAGATGTCTATAAGGCTTCTTGTATTCTTTTGGGGGTTTGTATTTGATCTATTGAAGTCACAAATGCTTTAAATATTGGTAACAGATTAATGTTACATAAATGGTGTCGTATCGAGTGTTGAGTTCATAAGCGAACACCTTTTCTTCCAACAATAGGTCTGTTTGTATCATCTTCCTTCATCTTGTGTACTATTTTAGGGAAATGAGGATTTTGGTTTAGATCTTAGCTCTACTGAACATGTGAAGGTTGAGCTTCATACCTCTTAGGTTGCCACAGGATTGATTTTTTGATGAGTTAGGAGGAAAATAAGGTATGCAATCACAATTTTTTGATTCAATGTCATAATGCTCCACCTGAAGTGCACATTGGAGAAATATGATTGATTTTCAAAGAAGGTTACATCCATAGTATGAAGGAGTTGATGAGTTGGAGGATAATAGCATTTATATCCTTTCTTATTTGGTGAGTAGCGTAGAAAGATGCATTACATGGATCAGGCATCAACTTTACTATGGTGTTGAGAGTAGATATGAACAAATAAATTACATCCAAATATTTTTAGTGGTAGCTAAGTCATGAGATGAGATCTAGCATATAGATTAAATAAACTTTGTAAAGGTGTTTTGAATTTGAGAATATGAAATGGCATGCGATTTATACGATAAGTAGCTGCTAGAACAACTTCACCCCAAAAAGTTTTTGGAACATTTGAAGGAAGCACGAGGGAACAAACTACATCAAGAAGATGACGATTTTTGCGTTCAACTACACCATTTTGTTAGGTTGTGTCAACACAAGAACTTTGATGAACAATGTCATGAGATTGAAGCTAAAGTCCAATAGTAGAGTCGACGAAATACCAAGCATTAACTTGAAACTGATTTTGGATCATTTTATGATAGATTGTGAATAATTAACTAGTTTCAAACTTATCTTTCATGAGAAATGTCCAACTAAAACGGGTGTGATCATCAACAAATAAAAGAAACCAACGTGCCCCATTGACATTTTTTATTCTCAAAGGTCCCTAAATGTCTCCATGGATAAGAGAGAAAGGCGGAGAAGGAATATAAGAATGAGGTGAAAAATGAGGGTCGACATGTTTGGAGAGTTTGCAAATCTCACATTGGAAAAGCCTACTCCTTTAATTGATAAATAAGGAAGGAAACAAATGCTCAAGATCAAAAGGTTGTGAACTGATAATGGTCTGAAATTTTGTGGGTTTGAATTCAATGAATTCTGCAAAAATGAAGAGATTATCCGTCATCGTACTATTAGAGATACGTCATAGCAAAATGAGGTGGCAGAACGCATGAATCAAAAACTTCGGGAGAGAGAGCAAGATGCATTCTCCCTAATTTTGAGTTAACTAGAAGAATTTGAGCAGAAGCAGTAAGCACATGTTATCTAATTAAATGAAGACTTCACACAGGTATTGATTGTAAAACGCCTTATAAGGTGTGGTGCGTGTAGGGTTTTTTGGCAATATATTAGAAGTGAATTGTCCCACGTCGGAAAGGTGCAAGGAAGTGATAGGCTCCAGGCACTATAAAAAGAGTCTATGGCTTTGGTTTCAAAGCATCCCATTTAGAAACACTTTAAGCTTGTTATACTAGCTCTAGTTAAATTCTCTCGTTGTATTCTCTTGTTTGAGGGTCAGAAAAAGGGTGTGAGTGGTATAAAGCTTTGGGAGAGTGTTTTTTGTAACTAGGATCAGGGAAAGAATTTTGTGTGATTGTAATAATTGTTCACATAGTGGAGTTTCTTTCTACTCGTGGTTTTCCTCCGCTTTAGAGTTTTTCCACGTAAATTCTTGTGTTTCTTATTTTTTTTTTTCCTGCTTATTCCTGTGGTAGTAGTAGGAGGTTTATCCCAACAGGTGGTATTAGAGATTTAGGTTTGTAGTTTCTTGAGTTTCTGAGTATGCTATGTGGTGGTTGTAGCATTGTCTGAACTTCCATATCAGAAAAGATTTCTTGAAAGGAGCTGAGGATTATGATTGTCGGTAAAGACAATGATGTAGCAAGAGTTGCAGATTCTTCAAATATCTTGCCAAGGTGGAATTTGTAGGGTTTTTTGGCAATATATTAGAAGTGAAATTCTCCCATATCGAAAAAGCGCAAGGAAGTGATGAGTTCCAGGCACTATAAAATGAATCTATAGTTTTGGTTTCAAAGCATCCCATTTAGAAACACTTTAAGCTTGGTGTACTAGCTCTAGTTAAATTATCTATTTGTATTCTCTTGTTCGAGAGTGAGAAAAAGAGTGAGTGGTATAAAGTTTTGGGAGAGTGTGTTTTGTAATTGAGGTCGGGGAGAGAATTCCGTATGATTGTAATAATTTTTCACATAACGAAGTTTCTTTCTGTTCGTGGTTTTTTCTCCGAGTTTAGAGTTTTTCCACGTAAATTCTTGGGTTTCTTATTTTGTTGTTTTCTTTTAATTTCTGAGTTATTTTTCTGCTTATTTTTGCGGTAGTAATGGAAGGCTTTTCCCCAACATTGTGGTCTAGTAAGCCTGCAGATTATTCTTTATTGAGAGTTTTTTGTTGTCATATTTACTATCATGTAAGTAATGGTAAATTAGAACCGAGAGCTAAAAAGGGTGTATTTGTGGGTTTTGGGATTGGAGTTAAGGGATATAGAATTTGGTTACCTTTTTAAGTAGAGTTATACTTAGTAGAAGTGTAATATTTGATGAGAATTCTATGTTTAACTCTATTGTGAAGTTCACTATTGTAGAAGAATATGTTGATAAATAGATGGAGGTGCAGTTAACTTCAAATGGAAATGAATCACAACACCAAAGTGTAGAAGATCCTAACATGTTGCAACAAAAACTATTTGATGATGGTTCAATGATTTATCTAGTACTGTAGATGATATGCTCATAGCTAAAAAGTCCAAGTTTGATATTCAGAAGTTAAAGGGTCTTCTTACTGCTGAGTTTGAAATGAAGGATTTTGGTGTTGATCAGAAAATTTTGAGTATGGAGATTTATATGGAAAGAGATTAGAATAAGTTTTTCATGTCACAAAAAGACTACATTTAAAAGATATTATCCAAGTTTGGCATATCATTAGCTAAGCCTATATATACTTACAATACTACAAATGTTCGTCAGTCGTCTATGTTTGCACCTCAATCTGAAGCTGAGAATGACTACATGTCTCGAGTTTCATGTGCTAGTGTAGTAGAAAACTTGATGTATGCTATGTTTTGCACTAGACGTGACCTTGCACATGTTGTTAGTGTTGTCAATAGATTCATGGGGTAACCTTGAAAGGAACATTAGAGTTAAAATCTTGGTGTTTTTTTTTTTTTTTTTGAAAGGTGACAACAATAATTTCATTGAAATAATGAAAAAAGAGACAAAGTCTCATATACAAAACGAAACAAAAGCAACAAAATAAAAACCCTTTACAAGAAATCAAAACCTAACTCACGAAACCCCAGAAGAGACCAACAAAGTCAAAATCCCATAAAGACAAAATTCAAAAGAAAGCCATGAAACAACTCGAAGCTCTAAACAATCGAAGCCACAGAAAAGCATGCACCCCTGGAACTTTGAAGACAGTTCTCCCCTTCGCTCCAACAAAAATTCTATCAATCAAGGAACTTGAACTAACAGCACCCGGCTTTGGCAGAAATATGATAAAATCTTGGTGTTTTATTTAAATATTTTTTTCTATTTTATCCTCTATTGTGGAGTTAGTAACTTTTGAGCTTTAGTCTCGTTTCATTACATTAGTGAAAAATTTTGTTTCTTCTTAAAAAATATCTACTTTGTTCGCCTTCTTCTATAATAGTGTACAACTCACATCATCATTGTTGTGTTTTGGTCACAAAAAATTCTTCTATAATTAAAGCTCATCTATTTTGCAAAACCTGAGTTGATCTGCAGCAAACCGGAGCTGGAGACAGGGCTGGGAGGTATGAGTCAATCAGATGCAGTTCATCAATTCTTTGGAAGGGGACTTTCTCATCTCATGCCCCTAGCCTGTGTTTTGTTTTGCGTTTTGTATTGATATACACTTTCCATCATTTCAAATCAAAAAATAAAAATAATTAAATTAAATTAAAATTTTGTTCGCATTTCTCTCGATCATGTTACAAAAATAGAACTTCTATCTTTCAGATGATCCTCTAAGGGGATAAGGCACTAAGAGGTACCACCAAACATTTCCTGTTGTTGGTAGCCAAAGGGGCGAGGAAAAGATGGTTGGGAAGAGGGTGCATCGAGGAGTCATAGGTAACCTGAATAACAGATTGCAAAGTTTTAAGTTCAAACTCAGATGCAATCTATTTCTCCCAAATTCAGAATTTATAGTCCGTGTGTCAAAAAGCTACATACCAGGTAATATTGAAGTCCACATGGAGAGAATTTGATATTACATACACATAACTGTTTAAAATTTTGGAACAAAAAGTAATTTCACTCAGTCAATTAGTTTTAGTTATATTATTAATAATAGGGAATAATCAGGATTGATTTCAGGAAATCCAGCTTAGTTAGACACTAAAACAGTATATTTTAAAGTCCAGGACAAAACTAAAAGATAAAATAATATTTCTACAATAAGTTATAAAACAGTTAGAGTACAACATACCAAAGGATAAATGAAATTACTAGAATTAAAATTACCTCATCGCGAATGTGTGTTCGAGCACGAAATGTTAGACGTTCATGAACATCAGCCAGAATCCTCTGAAGTGTAGGACGTAATCCAACCAACGATTCTCCCTGTTGAGTAAGTTGTTCTCCCAAAACTTCAACTTTAAGAATATCTACTAGCTCACACAAAAAGTCCAAACTTGTTTCATGAACAAGTCTAGGACGCAATGTATCATATAGGTAAGTAGACCTGCACAAAAAGTTATAGACACCTAACATGTTTATTTGTTTTTTTTTATTTTGGGAAAAGGAGACAATAATACTGATAAGATAAACAAAGGAGAAATACAAAGCAATAAAGAATTCAACCTACAAATAGTAGACTATATAAAAATCAACAGAGGAAATGTAAGCCATATCTAGATTGCGCAGAAAGCTAGAAAGAGAGGAGTTAATAATAGGAAATCAAGAATAAAGATTATAACTTGTTTAGCATGTGATTTGGAAACAAGTTCCCCAGAGCGTTAAAAACAAGGCAAATTAAATATCACGGAAAAGATATTTTAAATCGATAAAAAAAAAGTTTAGTTGGGGTGTCTTGAGATCCTTAAATTAGAGTTAAAAATACTGCTGTTGGTTATTTCTGATTTTGTATTTAATGCATTATATTGCTGGAAATTTACTTATGTGTATACGGGTATTTCTTCTATGTAAGAAACTCTAACCTCTAATAATGAAATATAGAAAAAAAAAATCTATCTTTACTTTGGTCATGGTATAAGTACAATAAACCCTAATCTTTCAAAAAAAGAAAAAAAAAAAAAAACCTCTAGCCATCCGTCTTTAGAAACCCTAAAACCCAGTTGTTGCCGCCAACGGCTCTCCAAGTCACCTGTCGCCGATCGTCTTCTCCTACCCATCATCGTCGACCGTCCACGTAGAGCTGGCGCAGAGTCCATCGCCAACGGCAAGGCCTTCCTTCACCAGCAGATAGCAAATTTCGAGCACACCTGGACCTTGACGATCGCAGATTTTGTGAAGCTTCTTCATCACCTATTTGTGCCTTCGCCAATCGATTGCACCACCAGCGACCGCACGTTCTCTTGCCGACCGATTGCCTTGTCGTCACTGTCGTTGTCTATACCGCCAGAATCCTACTTCACCATTGTCGCAACTCAACCAAGGACGTGTGAGACTCGTTTTTGCCCTCTTTTTAGGCCATTTTCATTAGTTGTCTGTGTTGGTGTTGATATAATTAAATTTGCCATAACCTATCAGCTTAACCTTTTGGGTTAAAAGGTGATTTACATGGTATCAGAGCAGGAGGACCTGTGTTCGAACCCTGGTGAAGTCGTTTTCTCCCAATTAATATTGATTTGTACTTGTTGGGCCTTTGTTCAAATTTCCAAGCCCACAAGTTACGGGGAGTGTTTGATTTCCACTTATTGGGCCTTTGTTTAAATTTGTAAGCCCACAAGTGAGGGGAGTGTTGGTGTTGATATAATTAAATTTGTCATAACCTATCAGCTTAAGCTTTTGGGTTAATTGGTGATTTACAGTCTGCACTAAATTTTTTTGTGGGAGAGGTTTCTGTTTTCTGTTTTTGTTTTCAGCAAGAATGTCGGAAAACAAGTCTTCGATTGTTGAAGTATCAAATGATCGCTTCCAGTCCAATATTGTTCAAATTACCACCATCTGGCTTAATGAAGAAAATTTCTTTGTTGGTCCCAAAGTGTACAAATGTATATTCGGGGACAAGAAAAGATTTGCTACCTCACTGAAGATAAAGAAGCACCAGCCAAAGATGACCCTTTGTTTGCTAGATGGAATGTTGAAAACTCAATGGTGATGACCTAGTTGTTCAATTCTATGGTCGAAGATACAAGTTGTAACTATATGTGTTACACTACAGCAAAGGGGCTTTGGGATAACGTGACTGGGATTTGGGCAACCAATCACAAGTGTTTGAGTTGAATCTTAAATTGAGTGGCATACGACAAGGAGGTAATTCTGTTACTCAGTACTTTCACTCTCTCAAAAAGATTTGGTAGCATCTAGACCTTTTTGATACATATGAGTGGAAGTCTACCGAGAACCAAAAGCACTACAGGAAAATTGTTGAAAATGGTTGTATTACAAGTTTCTAGCTCACCTCAATGTTGAATTTGATAAGGTTAGAGGTAGAATACTTGCTAAAAATCACCTCCCGACTATTAATGATGTTTTTTCTGAAGTATGCAGGGAAGAGAGTCGTCGGAATGTTATGATTCGGAAAAAGAACATATTGATTTAGTTGAAAATTTTACTATGGTGATTGAGGCTAGTGCACACAAGGCTTCGAATCAATCAAATAAGACTCATGAAAAGCCTCATATCTGGTGTGACTACTACAGCAAACCTCGACATACTCGTGATACGTGTTGCAAACTCCATGGAAAACCTGCAAATTGGAAAATTACTCGACAAGGTGAGAACAACACAAACTAACATTCCTTCCGTGCTCATATTATTGATTCCAGTCCATTTAGTAAGGAGCGAGTCGATCAACTCCTAAAAACTGCTAAAGGTCAATTCATCATCTGGTAATCCTAGTGTTTCCTTGGCACAAATAGATAATTATTCTCAAGTCCTCTCTTGTCTCAATTCATCTCCGTGGATTATAAATTTCGAAGCTTCCGATCATATAACCAGTTCCTCCAACCTTTTTAAATCATACTCTCCTGTGTATTGTCATGAAAAATTTAGAATTGTCGATGGTAGTTTCTCTACTATTGTTGAAAAAGGAACCATTACCTTGACCTCACACATTGCTTTACACTTTGTACTTCATGTTCCAAAATTTGCTTGTAATTTATTATCAGTTAGCAAAATCTCTAAAGATGCTAACTGTCATGCAATGTATCTTTCAGGATCAGAAATCGAGAAAGACGATTGGGCGTGCTAGGATTTTGATGGCCTCTGTTAGTTTGATGAACTGCCTACTAGCTCAGGGCTTAAGTAGTGTTAGTTCTCCTTCTATTAGAGAAACTATAATGTTTTGGCATCATAGACTAGGGCATCTGAGTTTCTTTTACTTAAAGTATTTGTTTCCAAACATTTTAAAGGAATTGATTGTTCAAAAATCATCGCTCTACTTATTTGCCCAAACCCTGCAGGGCTTCCACACCTTTTTACTTAATTGATAGTGACGTTTGGGGACCCTCAAAAATTTTAACACATAGTGGAAAACGGTGGTTTGTTACCTTTATTGATGATCATACTCCCTTAACTTGGATTTATTTTTAACAAAAAAGTCAGAAGTAAAATAGGTTTTTATTCGTTTTTACAATATGATTGAAACTCAATTTCAGACCAATCAGCATCTTGCATTCTGATAATGGCACTGAGTACATCAATACTTAACTAATTTTTTACAAGTTAAAGGGAGTGTGCATCATTCTACGTGTCCGGACACTCCCCAACAAAATGATATTGCTGAAAGAAAAAATAGACATTTATTTGATGTTGCTTGTGCTCTGATGCTTCCCATGCATGTGCCTCATTATTTATGGGGGAGAAGTTGTCCTTACTGCTACATACTATAAAGCACCGACACTTGGTCAACACGTGTCCGACACGTGGTTTTGCATGTCCAATTTTTTGTTATTTTTCATTTTCCGACACGGCGGTGACACACTTGGACACGACAAGGGACACGCTCGAACACGGGTAGGACACTTATGTTACAATTTTCTAAGTTTTAAGTCTTTTTAAGCCCATTTTTTAAAGCCAATATCAAGCAATTAAACCAAGCCCACTACACATATAAACCTCAAAACGTTAGGGTTTCTTTTCTTTCCATCATCTTCCAAACCTTCAATTCACGATTACACCCATGAAAAAAAAAACCTCCACAACTATTCATCAACGACAACAACCAACGACCATTGTCAGTCGTCGTCGATTACCAGCGACCACCTTGTAGTTTTTTGTGTAAGACTTATTGGATATTGGATATTGTTGATGTTCTTTGTTAATTGTTATCTTTTTAATGAATTGTATGAATGTTATTTTGATGTTAAAGGTAGAAATTACATTAAAAGTATTAAATATTCATAATATATCAAAATATATACACATATAATTAAAATAAAATTAAAAAAATTAACATGTCCACAATGTGTCATGCCCTACTTTTTTGGAAATCGACATGTTCCCGTGTTTGTGTCATGTCCATGTAGTGTGTCCGTGTCTATGCTTCTTAGGCTACATATCTCATTAATCAGACGTCGACAAAAGTTCTAGATTTTAAAACTCCTCTTGACCATTTTTTTTTTTTTTTTGAAAAAGGTGACAAGAGAATTTCATTGATATAATGAAAAGAGACTACTGCTCAAAATACAAGCTCCAATAAAGATAAGCAAAAGAATGCAAGACATAGAGAACCACAACAAATAAAAACTGCATCGCACAAACACACGAACAAACTACCGAGGGAGCACTGAAATCCCAAAGCCCCATAACCCTTCCAAAAGAGACCCAACACCACCACCAGAAAAAACCAATCTTCGAACCTCTTTCATCTTGCTTATCAGAAAACAACCATTATTCTTCGACAGACGCCCTTCTTTTACCAAAACCGTGACCAAAACTTTAGCTTGCTGCCACAAAATAACAAACCCCCTGAACTACCAACAACTTCACTGAAAACCCAGCCAAAAGCATCAATTTCCAAAAAGGTATAAACACCTACCATCAAGCCACAACACCATAAAGCTTGAATGGGGGCAACCTTTGAAACAACTTTTTTCAAGGACCAACTCTAAACTAACCCTCTTTGAACCATCTCCCTATCAAAATAACAGAATTTCAATTTGATAGCACAGGAGTCCCCTTTACAGGGATTTCCTTAAATTGCAAACCGCTCGCCTTAATTAAGGCATCAAACTGAGACAAACCAACAGGGCAATTAAAAGAACCATCCTCGGCATTGCTTCCAGAGGGAGAGACACAGTCAGCAGAATCAAACAACTTAGAGAGGTTAATAACTGGGGACAACTGATTCGAAATAATCTGGCCTCCCCTCTTTATCGAGCTCAATTCCAGGCTACTGAGACTTACCTCCGAACAAGCAGTAGAGTCTTGCCCGAAAACTGGAGAGAACAAGCACCTCCCTTTATCCTGACCAGCGGAAGTCTGGAAAGAGACTTTAACAAAAGAAACCTCCTTAGCTCCCAACTGACATTTTTCAACTGCGGCAGTCGTAACTCTTGAGGGACGACAAGGACTGACTTTCGACCAAGGCTTTACCGAAACAGCTGGAATGCAAAACTCCAAACTTTCATCTGCTTGCTCAAAGAGCTCCCTAGCGGGAAACCCCTCCTCCACCCCCAATTTCCTACTTGATCTTCTTACATAAACCTTATCCCAAAACCTGTCCCTTTCCACCTCTACAGGTTGCGGTAAAGGGGAAAAAAACGATGCCTTCTCAGCCCCCAACTGACCCCTCAAGACCGAGTCGTCCTTCAATGCCCCAAAGTCTGCGTTCAAACCAACCCCCGAACCAGGACAAGCCCCTGCTCCCTCACTGAAATTCCCCCCTGAAGTCTCTCCCAAGCTATCAACCTTCTCCAACTCATCCAGACTATCAACCAAAAGAGGCTCCTCATAAGGCAAACCAACTACCTCTTCAATACCAACCAACCCATGATCCACCCACCCCACCCGTTCATCTTCCATGACCTGCCTCACTCTCGCCACATCCAAAGGATTGAACAGGTCCTTAAATACTAATGGTTGTGACAAAACAGCTGGAGGATCCAAGGCAACCACATCACCAAAATTCAACTTCACTTCCCCCACCAGCGGATCATTAATAAGAATGAAAGCTGGAAGAAACCCACACAAATTTTTAGCCACTTTCAACTTAGCCACTTGAATATCAATCAAGTTCAGAGTGTCTGACGCAATAACCTCCAGCCCCCCCCCAAACATTCCCCAATCGCTCATCAAAATCATCCTCAAAGGCCAGAATAGCCTTATCTACCTGAAACGGATTCAACCTCACCTCTTTCTTGAAGAAAACCTCCAAATCCCTTTTCACCACACCCCAGCCAATATGCGCAAACAACTTGGAGACCACCCACAACTCTGATAGATTTAAATCACCCACTTCCTCCCCCTTCCTAACCCAAAAGCTAGCAACACCACCCCACGACGCTCTAGAAGGTCGAGCACCAATGACATTTCTGGACAGACCACTCGCATCAGCCATTTCATTGCTGCCAGAAACTTCTGAAAACTCCTGCTCTACCCGACCGTCCACCAGCTTCAAAAAATCCTCTAACAAGTCCTTGAACACCCTCCACCCCATCCCGAAACTCCCCACCGGCACTCTGAAAGAGCTTCTCCCCCCCTGAAGGTGGCCAAAGACAACAATCAGCAAACCATCCACCGGTCCTTCTTACCTTAAACAAACCCAGCGTAGCATTTTCATCTTTAAACTTTTTCCGTTTAAAAGGAAGTCTGAAATCCCGCCCCAACGTACCAAAATGAACCGCAAACCATCAGATGTGGTCGACAGAGCAAAACGAAGTCTCCTTCCGAGCACAATCTTCTATCACCACTCTTGGCCCATCCAAAAAAACCCAAAAGACATTGTCCCCCACACAACAACTAAGTTGCCTCATGTCGTCCCCTCCAAGACGACCAACAACAACCGCCCCACACCACCACCCATCCTACCAACAGAGCCAGACTATGTCGGAACCCAAAACCCCAGAAGCCAAAAACACACCCAATCTTACTCACTGAAAGAAAACGAGGGACAAAGGAAGAGAAGCCATGAACAGGGGAAAGAGACGTAAAGAAAACAAAGAAGAAGAAGAAAAAGGAGAGAAAACAGAAGGTTCAGACAAGGACGAGGACCGGCGACCAAACGAGAAGACAAAGCGACACGGAGGATACCGAGGACCAAAGGAGAAGACGAAAAGACAGAGACCACTTGAGAAGGAAACAAGACAACGGAAACAAAACACTGAAGTATCGAAGGAGAGATGAATGGCAAGGGCGATCAGGAGAAGAAAACCAGAAAACCACGAGATGAGTGAAAGGGCCGGCGGGAAGAAAGCAGAAAGGACAAAACAAAACCTGACGCAAACCGAAGACGAAACGGCGAGGAAGACGTCGGAGAAGAAACGACAACCACCACTGGGGAATAAACCGAAAAGAGCCGACTGAAACTCCTCCAACTAAAGCAGAGGAGACCACCGGAAAGAGAAATGGGTCGCCGAAGAGAGCTAACCGGAGGAGACGAACGAACGAAAACGTGAAGAGAGAGAAGAGAGCATCGGGTCGACCGGGGTTTCCTCCTCTTGACCATTTTAAAACCTTTTTTTCCTGATATCCGCTTATTCTCCGATTTACCAATCAAAAATTTTTTGGTGCATGGCATATGTTAACATTTCTAGTCTTTCACGGTCTAAACTTGATGCTCGGGCTGGAAATGCATTTTTTACGGTATGTCTCCCAAAAGAAGGCTTATAAATGTTTTGACCCAGTGACTAAAAAATAATTGTGGATGTAACCTTTTTGGAAAATCAACCTTTTTTCAACTCAAATTCTCTTCAGGGAGAGATCTCTTACTTAGAAGACAATTTCTGGGACAATTCACCTCTCCCTAACATCATTTGTCCGAAGGTTGCTAGTTCTAGTTCCTCAATGCCAAACATGAAAAATACCTCTTCAGGGGGAGAAACACTGCAAAATGATCAAAATCCTAAACTTCAGACTTATACTAGAAGGGCAATAAATCAAAGGAACGAGGACCAGATAGTGGACCTAACACGAAGTCAATCTAATGCTCCAACGATTGATTCTGAAGATCCAGGTACCATATCCTCTATTCCCTTTTTTCATCTATTCATAGCAATTTATCTGATACACTTGATCTTGACATTCCAATAGCCCATAGAAAAGGTACCCAGAACTACACCAAATACCATATTACCAATTGTATGTCTTACCATAGATTATCTAATAGTCATAAAGTTTTTACCTCTAAGATAACAAATTTGTTTGTTCCAAGGAATATATAGGAGGCTTTAAATGACTTGAATTGGAAGTTAGCAGTGATGGAAGAGATGAATGCTCTTGAACAAAATCAAACATGGGACATAGTGGAATTACCAAAAGATAAGAAAACAGTAGGATGCAAATAGATGTTCACTATAAAGTATATAGCGCAAAGTCGATGGTAGTGTTGAAAGATATAAAGTCAAGCTTGTTGCTAAAGATTTCATTTAGACCTATGGAATTGATTACCAAAAAAAAAACATTTGCTCTTGTTGCTAAAAGTAACTCCATTAGAGTTTTGTTATCTGTTGATGTTGATAGAGATTGGCTTCTTTATCAACTTGACGTCAATAATGCTTTTCTCAATGGTGAACTTGAAGAAGGTGTATTTATGAATTTGCCCCATGGTTTTGAGGAAGATTTTTGTGATTAAAGTATGTAGATTAAAATTAAACAATCTCTAGAGCTTGGTTTGAAAGTTTTGGCAAAGCAATCAAAAAGGCTATGGATTCCTCCAATGTCGAGTACTATTTTCTATAAACAGAGTAGAAATGACAAGATTGTCATTCTAATAATTTATGTTGATGACATCATCCTTATATTTTTTTTTTGAAAAGGTGAAAACAGTAATTTCATTCAAATAATGAAAAAAGAGACAAAGTCTCAGATACAAAGCGAAACAAAAGCAACAAAATAAAAACCCCTTACAAGAAATCAAAACCCAACTCACGAAACCCCAGAAGAGACCAACAAAGTCAAAATCCCATAAAGACAAAATTCAAAAGAAAGCCATGAAACAACTCGGAGCCCCAAACAATCAAAGCCACAGAAAAGCATGCTCCCCCTGGAACTTTGAAGACGGTTCTCCCCTCCGCTCCAACAAAAATTCTATCAATCAAGGAACTTGAACTAATAGCACTCGGCTTTGGCAGAAATATGATAAAAACTACTTCAAGCTTCTAAACACACTCAAAAAGGGCTCCCTTACACGAACTCGAATAAAAACTTAAAATCTCCCTTCACGCACCAAAGCCCATCACAAAACCCAACAAGCGAAGACCGCTCATCCCACAAATACTTTTACACACCAGAAACCAGCCAACAGCCTCCACAAAAGCCTTCACAAGAAACCAGCCCACAACCTCTGAACTCCAAACCGAACGCCTAATTTTATTTCGCGGCCAAACCTCACGTCCAAGCTTTAAGTTTTCAAGAAAAACCCCTTTCATTACCTTCTCCCAACCCCCTCCTAATAGAGGAAACTAAAATCAAATCAGATAAGAAGAGCTCCCCCGACTACCACTTCCTTGAATTGCAGACCGCTTGCCTTAATAAGCAAAGCAAACCGATCCAACTCCGTAGGAATACTTGGACAAACCACCCTCTTGACCTCATCCATTCCCCGTTGCACCTCAGGAGAATCAAACAAACTTTCTAGATTAATAGCAGGGGAATCAATCACCCAGTTCTTCTCCCCTTAGCCTTATTCCTGAACTGAGATCAACACTGCTCAAGCTTAGTACCGACCCTCCATCTAAGTTCAGCCCCTCCAACGGCGAGCAAAAATTACCCTCATCATGCCCTTTATCCACCAGCTGAAAAATAACTTTTGTAAAAGACACCCCTCTTGAGCCTAAAGAGCACTCCTCAATTGAAAAATTAACCAAAGAGTCAGCCCCTGCCAACGGCTTTCTTGACCCCTGCACCACAGGGCAACCAGCCTCTTCCTGCTCAAGAAAATCAGGAACTGAAAAAGTTCCTCAGCTTGGGTAGTATGGAGGACCGCACCCTGCTTCCCATAATTTCTTGCATAAACCTTCCCCCACAACCTATCTTCACCCTCCTTAGCCCCTTTCTAATTGGAAGAAGGAACCAAAGAACTGTCAACCACCGCTTCTTTGGCCAAAAAAATCAAAATCCCTTCCACCTACCCCCCTAGTATCCTCTCAGCCCTTCCAACCCCTTCCACAACGAAAGCTCCCAAATGTGAATCCCGATAGAGAGGACCGCAGATCTCCCCATTCTTTACTCCCGAAAAGTCACCCTCTGGTTGCACCTCTGAATGCACCACCCCCAAAGAGACACCTTCAGCCACCTCCTCCAATAACTCATCGAAAGTCAAGTAACCACTAAAGAACTGCGAAGGAAGAGCCCCCTCTTCATCATCTAAAACCTAAAGAGCACGAGCCAAATCAACAGGATTTGAGACATCCTTTAAAGCCAATGGTTTCAACAAATCTGAAGGAGGTTCCAACCCCTGTATGTCCCCAAATCTCAAGAAAAAGTCACCAATACTCGGATCCTTAACCGAGACATTAGCCACTAAAAAGCCACAAAGATTCGGAGCCACCTTAATTTGCGCCACCAAAATATCCACCAAATTCAAAGTGTCTAAGCCAATATCCACCAGACCCCCAAAATGCGAACCAATTGCCTTAAAAACACTCCTTTTCCAAAGTCTCGGTGGCAGATTTATAATTGCTAACCAACCCCCATAGCCCTCCACAACTTCTGGCAAACTATGCCTCTGCCCATCCCACTTTTCAATTTTCAGATGCAATGAACCAACAATCTGCCATTTACCCAACAATGGACACCAATTCTCAGCCTCCTTATCTATGATGATAACCGCCTTATCAATGTAAAGAGGATTAATTTGTATCTCAACCTGGAAATGGCTCTCAAATTCATTTTTAACCGACCCCCACTGAATATGAGCAAACAACCGGGAGACCACCCAAAGGTTCGAGAAATCCAAACGAACCACCTCCTCAGCCTTACGCACCCAAAAAGTGCCCCCGAATCCGAGCGGGAACGCCCAAAGGACCAGCAATCCAGAGACTCAGTCAAAGGCCAACTCCTAGCATTGGGCAGCTGCAAATCAAGGCTTACTTCCTCCAATCTTTCCAAAAAAACCCTCCAACATATCACTGAACTCTCCAACCCAACCCTGCACCTCCTAGCGGAATTCGAAACACCCTTCAACCCCCCGACAAAGGCCAGATCATACCTTCAGCAACCCAATCCCTCATCTTCTAGCTTTTGAATAATCTTAAGACATCCTGCTCATCTTTAAATTTTCTTCGTTGAAAAAAGGAGACCCCACCCACAGCTAACTCCTTAAAGCCTTCCATAAACCATTTAACATGGTTTCAGGACAAACGAATCAGACCTTCTAAAGGGAATTGAGAGTCGCCAACCACATTCTCTTCTACCATCGCATCATTCAAATAACCATTAGAAACAAGCCTAATATGAGAGGATTGGGCCAAATCAAAAGAGTCATCAACCGAGGGATCCAGATTCTTGGCCAAAGCAAGAGACCTACCAAGCACCAGATTATCAACCATTGGATCAATCAAAGAAAAATCCTCCAGACCTCCCTTCTCCATGCCCTCAAAATTCAAAACTCTCCTTATATTGGGAACCTCATCCTTCCCAAGATCATCTTGCAAGACCTGATCAATTCGGGCCAGATCTACCGAATTAGAAAGATCATCCAACACAAGAGATTCAGAGAATCAAAGACCTTATCAGGTGAGAAATAGCTTCAATATCCTCAACCTTCAATTCAAACTTACCAAGAGAATCAACCCTAATCACGTCTCGTTTTCAAACATCTAATTAATATTCGTCCAAGGAATATGAGCAAAGAGAAGAGATACCACCAGCAAATCCCCAAAGTCAAGGTCCAAAACATCTACGTCTTTCCTAACCCAAAAAGCTGGACTAAAAGCCTCCCAATATGGAGGTCTTGAATCAAACCTTCAGAACAAGCCAGTTCCTCAGCATCTCCTTCCTTTGCCGACAAGAAAAGTTCAGAACGAGTTTCTTCAAGATTAAAATCAAACCGCAACAAAAGATCAGCCAACATTTCCCCAAAAACCATCCAACCATTTTTATATTGTCCTAACGGAATGCGAATCCGTTTTCGACCACCAGAAGGGTGCCAAAAAACACAATCCGCGAACAAAGACGAACCTTAAATAGTCTTACCGTTCCATCCTTATCTCTAAACTTTCTTCTCTAAAAATAGGAAATTGTATGTTGCCTTAACTCATCAAAACGCACCTTAAACCAACCTAAGTAAGACATTGAAATCACAAGCAAAGACCCCACAGTTGTATCCTCCAAATGAAACAAACCTCCAATACCACGGACACAAAAATGGGAGCTTCCGATACTACAGCTGAGAGAGTCCATGGAGAATCCAACAAAAAGACCAATCCACAAAAACAACCCAATTGTTGTTGCAAAAGACAACAAAAACAGAGAACTCAAACGAAACAAGACTTCCATCGAAACCGAGAATGACGCTCAGCGAATAAGAAGTGTCTAAAGGCAAAAACGAAGCAAACGAAAACTACAAAGGAAAGATTTTAAGTACAAGGAACCCCAGATTCTCTCTTCTCTCTCCACCTGTCTGGCCCCAATCCCCGATAACTCTCCTCAATCCCTACTTTTTCCGATAGATTGTCCTTGTTGTCGATGACCGTTTCCTCTTTCCAGTTCCCCAGCATCGTTTCTTCGTGTCGTTTCGACGATTCGATTTGGTTTTGGTGTGCGTCGTTTCGGCTTCCCCGTTTCTTTCGTTCGAATCTTGGTGTCGGGGATCTTTCTTCCACCGCCCTCTGCAGTTCTCCGTTAGTCGCTCAATCTCGAGGCCTTGTCTAAGTTTCTGGGTCATGAACAAGGAGTCGAGGATGGTTGCGAAAAAAAAGGTTGGTAGCTGTTGTATTGTCCGTGAAAATTTTTGGGTTCTCCAAGAAGGAAAGGATTTTATTCTGGGAAAGGGTGAAAAAGATAATCAAAGACATGGTATTCGGTGTTCCCCGACTCATTTTCATTGGCTAGTAGACGTTTTTGTAGACCTCGTTAAGGATGGAGTTCGGTTTTTCTATAGAAGAAAATTCAAAGACAGTGTTGGCACCAGTGGTGTGTTCAAGTTCGAATCGAAACAGGGATGATTTGTTTCTTATACGTTTTGGACTCCGACGGAGGGAGATTTGACTTGCGAATTCCTTTGGGTTCAAGGGGGGAAGGTTGGCGGGTTTTTCAGTCAATGTTGGAGGATTTCATTGATCAACGGAGAATAATTTTGAAGTTGCTCCCAGATTGGATGGGATGAGGTCAAATCGATTGGGGATGCTCTGTTCGGGGGTCCCTGGTTTTTCGTCCGAGCTGCCCTGTTTGCAAGCAAGGTCGTCAGCTATTGGAAAAGGATATTGGATTCGAAAGCAGAAAGAAAGGGTGAGTGTGGATTTCAGAAAATTGTTGGTTATAACCAAGTTGTTTGCCCGCACGCCTTGGTTAGAGGTTAAACATGCCATTAAATCTCATTTTCGAGTTAAGGTGCAAATCAATCCCTTCTTTCCTGATAAGGCAATGGTACTTGTTGATGAAGGAGTATTAGAAATGTCTTCAGAACAATCACCCAAATCCAGCGGGCCATCAAGCAGCTCTGCTCCTAATTCATCCTCAACTACCTTTTGTATCTTGGCCAAGTCAATCGGGTTAACAATATCCTTTAGAGTCAAATAATCCAACAATTTCGCAGGCGGAGAAATAACACCCAGCACTTCAAATTGCAACCGAATACTTCCAGCAACTAGGTCTTCGATGGGAATTGTATCCGGCCAAAAACCACAAAGGTTTGGGGCAACCTTTATTTTTGCCCTTGATACATCTAAAAATTTTAACGTATCCAACGAAATAGCTTCAAGTCCTCCAAAGTGGCTTCCAATCGCCTCAAACACCTCCCTCCTCCAAAGCCTCAACGGTAAGTTATTGATAGCAAGCCACCCTCCATATCCAAACTTAACCGATGGTGAACTATGAAGCTTATCATCCCACTTTTCAACTTTCAAATGAAGGTTATGAATAATTTTCCATTGCCCTTCTTTGGAATCCAAGTTCTTAACTAGAGGCTCATCCCCCAAAAGTATCATGGACTTATCACTCATGAAGGGGTTGATTTGCATGTTTGATTCAAAATGAGTCTGTAAAGCACTCTTGATCAAGGCCCAACGGACATGTGCAAACAGTCGGGTAACCACCCAAATTCCATGAAAGTCAACCGAGACAACATCCTGAGGCTTACGAATCCAACGCCTTCCTTTGACTAATCCAGTAGCCCTCTTAACCCCCTGATCCAATGAAAGTGAACTGACAGGGGAATCGGTTAACCCCCTTTCCCACAAACTCCTCAGGGGGATTTAGGCTAATGGACGGAGTGGAAAAACAATCATTTAATCGAATGAAGTCGCTCAACATATCCCTAAACACTGCCCATCTGGCAGAAAATGATCCTAAAGGCACAGTGAAGACCCGACGAACTCGAGATGGGGGCCAAATCATACCTTCCGTATCATAACTATTTAGACGTTTATGCGTGAATGACCAGAGAAAGACTTTCACCTTTTTTAGAATTTTAAAATTGCAAACCAACTTAGACAAAGGAGCTCTTAAATGGCCCCCCAAGGGGCAGCTCCACTAGTAAAGGCTTGAGGTCTCTTGGTCATATTGGCTTAGAGGCCTTAGGTTCGAACCCTCGGGTGAGCTTAATAAATAAAAACCTTTGATGTCTCCCAAGTCCGAGCCATGGGGCAGGCGCGGCTGCCCCCTGGGATATGGGAGCAAAAGTTCTACATCCGATTATCAAAAAAAAAAAAAGAGCTCTTAAATGAGATCTAGCTCCTAGTTTTGAGAGCATAAATCTATATTGTTTCACAAATATGTGCAATTTAGGTTCTCTTATATATAAGAAAAACCTATTACAAATATGGAAATAAATGAATACAATAAAGACAAAATATTTTACAATTAATATTTAGACACGAACATTCCTAAATAATAGGAATTCCAATACTCCAACTCAAGTTGGTTTAAATATGTCTTCCATAGCCAGCTTGCCAATCAATCTGTCGAATTGCTTCTTTGGAAGTTCTTTAGTTAGTATATCTGAAATTTTCTTTGATGTAGGAAGGTATGGAATGCATATTGTACATACATCAATCTTCTCCTTGATAAAATACTTATCAATCTCAATATGCTTTGTTCTATCATGTAGAACTAGAATGTGAGCTATAGAGATGGCAACTTTATTGTCACAATAAACTTGTATAGGTGTCTTCAGAGGAACTTTCGATTCTTCAAATGAACCACGTCTTTTGAGGGTCATCTGTCAGTGGTTATTCCATCATATGATCATTCATATCAATGCTCTGAATATAATGCCAAACGTTTGTTTACCATGGAGAACAGTTAGATCCATTCAACTTGTGTTCCATAACTTTTGACACCATTGGAATCATCTTGGACACAATATTGCTTTCTTCTTATCCATAACCACAAAAACATACACAAATTCAAATTTGAATAGGAAAAAAAACTGTACCAAAAATCCTAGTATTCCCAAATAGGTTTGCCTTCAAACAACCACAATCGAAACAAGTCTGACTAAAGAAAACACACCAATAGAAGGAGAAAAGGCGGGCAAACACACCACATGAAACAGAGGAAAAATCAGCGACACATGCATCCACACGCGTCGGTGCGTAGAATTGACAGTAGCGCGTGAGCCTCACACACAAGTCAGATTGGGATTGGATTTTGGGTTTTGATTCTCGACGACTGGGCTTCCTATAGGGCTATGTAGTGACAAAAAAACGATGAAAAAAAAAGGCCAAAACCGACGCAACAAGGGCGGGAATATGGCAAACAGAACAATGAAAAAACCAAATATGACAAACAAACAGGTCCTAAACTCCAAACCTAAAGTTTACCAAAAGCCTAGGTTAGCCAAAAAAACCTAATTAACCCAAGGCCCTGGAACAATGCAAATGCTAAAGGTTTGAGACAATTAGAGTACTTCTATTCCATTCACTAAAGAGATAAATATACAAGTCTACATGAATAACCTAAGTAAGGGAAGGTAAGCAGACAATAAAGGACAACATGTCTAAGATATTTACAATAACAAAACTTTACTAATATGAGCACTATATAAACAATGTCTTCAGGCTTAGTTTGAAAACTTTACTAATATTTTGATGCAAAATGGCTACATTTAATGTCAATTCGATCACTATGTTAATCATGCACTCCTCACCAAGTGAGGTTACTGTGTTAATTATATATACTAATGATATAATTCTTTTCTTGTTTTTAAATAATAAACAATTACCATGGATAGATGAAAAGATGCAAAATGTTCATGAAACACCCTCCAAAAAGAGAAAAGCAAGAACCTACTACCCCTTTTGTCCGCTTTTGGATAGAATTCATTGGTCGTCTCTTAAAAATAAAATATAAATAACTATCCTAGAAAGTTACAAAAACTTCCCTTTTCTTTTTTTTTTTTTTTTTTTGACAAGGTAACAAAAAAAAATTTAATTGATAAAATGAAATGAGACTAATGCTCAAAATACAACAAACAGAAAAGAACAGAAAATATCCAAAACAACATGAGACAAGCCCAAAGAAACCAAATTTAAAGCATCTGAAGAACCCCAATAACCGCCACCCTTGTCGAACGCTCCTCAAAGGGCAGAACCGAAAAGACCTCCTTTAAAAACCAACCACCTGATCTCCTCCAACGAGGCCCTTTCTCTTTGCTTTGCAGCTTTTTCAAAAAAAAAACCCAAACCACATCTAAAACACCCCCCTTTACAATGCTAAACTTCAAAGCAATTACAAACCCCGCCCGAACATAAGCCATATCCCTACTTAGTGGCTCTTCAATAAAGTCACCCTTGCCGACCTACCACCTGATTTTCCATAGATGCCCACAAGCACCCAACCAACACCCCTTTTCTGTACTTCCTAGAATATACTTTTCATAATCAAAGGTATAACATATCCCTTAACATGTTTTATTTCAACGAACACCTTTTTTCCTATTGAATAAAAAATATTTGGTTGTACTTGTTTTGTCTCAAATGTTCACACCCATCTTAAATTCTTTGAAGTGAATTTTCTTAGACTATTTTGACGTTAGAAAAAAACACAGATGCTATTTGAATTTTGTCATTAATGATTAAAATTTTGGTTAGGAGTTCAACAACACATGGTATTGGGAACACAAACCTCTAACCTTCACGTCGAGGATATATGTCTTACCCAATTGAGCAATTAATGATCAGAATTACTAGACAATTTACTTACAATGGATCTATTAAAGGTGCCAAACTTGAAACGTTATCTGAAGAAGATGGAAAGAAATGATCAAAGAGCTGGTGCTCAAGCTGACATACCTACAATTGATAGTAATAAGGAAACACTGGAAATCAGTAATTTATACCTAGAACTTAATCAATTTACATTTTAAAAATAGAACATAAGACAAAATGATTGAAGTTAAAAAAATAAAATAAAAAGTATAGCCAGTCAAGCATTAGTTTTCACCCCTAAAAAAAGTAACATTAGCTTTCACTCAATACGAACTTCAACACTAAAATCAACCATATTGAAGGTTTTCATGGGATCTGAAGCACTACTACAATCAACAATATTGAAGGTTCAGATGGGATCTGATGCATGAATGCTGGTATGATTGATCAATTAGAAATGGACTTTCATGTACATATTCCATTCACATCTAAATGGTAAAGACAAGATTATATATAACTATATTACTGATTACCAATATGAACCTCCTTCGAACCTAAACATAAAATTTTAAAACTCTTTTTGTAATGAAAAACCAAACTTTCATTGAGAGAAAGTGGAAGAATACAAAATGGCAAAAGAAAGGAGACATACAAAAAGACAATACACAAAAAGGATCCAAATAGCTAATCGACATAAAAATTAAGAATCCATCGTCTAGAACCTTGCTTCAAAATCGTGAACTAACGAGGGCTTTTCTAGAGAGCAGTGAAGGGCTAAGTTCTCATTTTGACCTTTTCCTCATGGGCCATAGTAGACTCAAAGATGTATTTTCTACCTTTCAATTGTTGTCTTTGAATCCTTTATGAAATTGGAAGCACTACCCCAAAATCGAGGAAAAGGGGTAGGCCAAAGGGGTAAGACCTTTGCATGCCTTCTCTTATCGTAGACCCAGCATCAAAAGAGAAACGTATCTTGTCAAATATTAACCATGGAGATCTAGCTACCTTTTAGAGGCTTTTGCCAATAAATGTCTCGTTTATTCCTGCTTCTGAAAAGAAGATTCATTCTTCTTCTATGATTTAGGACGAAAATTTAAATAAAAAGGAACTCTCCTTGGTGGAAAAAAAAAAACTTTAGTCACATACATCCTTAAGAAGAGCCAGACAAACTCCTTTAAACTGAGAAAGTCTGATTTTGGTGATAAAAATGATGAAATGACAGAGCCCTCAACCTCACTTCTCTCCCCTGAGTTAGTCTTTGGAAAACCTTTCCACTGGCGGGGGGAATTTCAAAGGATTTGCACGAGAAAAAATCCCCCTAGGCCCTCCTCCTCCCCCCTTTGATCGAAGGTCATCCTTCCTCTAGGAAAGTCTCAACCAGCGTTCACCATCAAGTCTATAGTTCAAGCCTTGTAATAAACGAGAAACTAAGATCCCGTTTGATATCCATTTGATTTTTTGTTTTTTTTTTTTAAATTGTGTTTGTTTTCTCGCATTCTCTTTACAACTGTTTTCATCTATCTTAAGAAAACATTTGAATTCTTAGTCAAATTTTAAAAACAAAAACAAGTTTTTATTAGTTTTCAAAACACGGCTTGAATTTTGAGAACATTTGCAAAAAGTAGATAGTAAAGCAAAGAATTCCATAGGTAGAAGTAATGTTTATAAACTTAATTTTCAAAACCAAAAATAAAAAACCAAATGATATCAAACAGAGCCTAAGTTACTTGTTCCTCAAAGGATTCCAGCTAACAAGTTCCCGATTTCCAAATAAACAGTTGAATGTCTTTTTTGTATGTATATATAGTTACTAAAGAATTATATTAATGAATAAATATCATACAAAAAGAGAGTAGATGAGGTTTCCCCATAGGGCAAAAGAGTTGCGAAAAAAAGTTCCAATCGACCAAAATATGAACAAGAACATAACATTTTTTTAAACAATGATATGAACCACCAAGCACATCAAATTGTTATTCTTATTCTTAAACTAAGAACAATAATGGTATGTTAGTCAAATATGTGCAATCTAGGTGTAGGTTATTTCTTTATTTGAAAATTCTTTAAGAACCCCTTTTCTTCTCATAATAAAATATAGAAATATTATCCCTTTTATTTTGATCATGGTATCAGCCCTAATTTTTTAGAAACCCTAACCCCAACCCTACTGGCACTACCGACGTCGCCACCTACCGCCACCATCGACCGTTTGTATTTACCCAGTGCCACCTACCGACAAAACCGTCATTCCTTGGGCATTGCTACCTCATGCAAAGTTGACCACCTCAAGTTGTAACTGTTGACCGCAGTTGTTTTCACCGCCAACCAACACATAACAGGACAAGCATTTGGACTTAAAACCCAATCTGTTTACTATAAGGCCCCCGATATAAAGAAATATGAGAGGAGGGGCAAGAGAGTAAAATGTCAAGAGAGAGTCGGGGACCACTGGGGAGTGAGAATGTTTGATCAGTGAGAAGCATGGAAGTGTAGGCTTTTTGTAGGAGGGTGGTCCTTTTGGCCAGGGTAGGCAGTTTTTTGGTGTATATTTGGTACAAGGGGAGAGAAACAGCCTCTTGAATTGTTGGGTATCTGTTTTGTGAACGTTTGCCTTGAATATTATAGGATCAATAACCCCCTTTGATATCGAAGAATTATCCTTATCGGAGGGTTGGTTTCTCGTTAATTCTTGTGTTTGTGACTGTTTTATTTGCTTGCTATATAAGTTTACAGGGGTAGAGATAGATACCTAACATTGACACCACGAACAGTGAAAAGATACATGATGAATGCCTTCACTCTTCTTAAGACATAACAGCCACAGGACAAACCTTTGGACTTAAAACACAATTTGGGCGCTTCCCCTGTTATTTGTCTACGGTATTTAGCCCCTTCAAAAAAACGTACCATGTCAAGATGTTCACCTTTTCTGGACTTACTTCATCAAGAAGAAAAAATTAATTTTGGTAAGAGAGATATGCGCCGCAATTCTTTGACCAAGGGTTTAACAGAGAACCAATCCAACAACTCCAGAGTCCAAGTCCTCCTACCTTCCTCGCTAGAAGAAAATTTTCCTGCTATTAGTTCCCGGAAACTGCAATATTCAACCACTTCATCTTTCATCCTCTTCAATGAAAAAATTTCCATGATCTAAAACAATTATCCCAAGCATCAGCCACCCTCAAATTCTTCTGATTTGAAAGCTCCAAAATTTTAGGAAACTGAATAGCTAATGACAATTTGCCAATCCAACGATCCTTGAAACAGGAAATTATCCTCATTGCCACCAACCTTGAAAAAAAATTCTCTCAACTCCTCCCCAAAAGATAAGAAAATGAAAGTCAATTTGATATCTCCACATTAGAAGACATCACACCTTCGTAAGAAACAATTTATAACCAATTTACTGTGCAAGAGACATCCTAACTTTTATCTACTTAATACCATTTACATGCAAGAAAACATTACTTGCATCAGATATGCACAGCCAGATCTAGTCAACGATGGGAGAGCCTCCTTCTTGGCAAACTCAGATATCCGTTGATGCACTATGTTCTTTATCTACAAAATATTCAGTATGAGAAGAATGAGGTATTGTCACATTACCATCTATCCGAAGGCTAAAATGTATATGAACAACTAAATAGTGAGCTCACCAGGGAAAGTCGTTGCTCACAGTACAGTCTATGGCATTCTGCAAGGATCTCAATATATTCTTTCCTTGTTGATCTGCTCTCAATTTCTTCCAGCACAGGTTTGAGCTACACAACTACAATATTTAGTCATGTATACTACAAGAAGTCATCCAGCTATAATGTTTGAAAGGGTTTCTAAATTTTAGTCCTGCCAGTACTCTACTCCTTATACGGACAGCTGACAGCTTGTTTTAGAACTTAGAAGAATAGAGTGAAAAGATATTTCATAGCAAATGTAAACAGAACCATTACCTCATCTGCGGCTGCCTCAAATCGCACATAGATAAAAGATGCTTCCACACCCTCGGAAACAGCAGTATTACTGCCACTACTACTACGCATAGCTGCTTGAACCTGGTAACGGAAACAACGAATTGACAAGATATTTTGTTTCTTGTTTTAAAAAGAGCAGAGAGAGATCTAACAACGAGCTGACACAACGATTGTGTCTGATCATGCAGGTATCAATCAGATATGTACTTAAAGATAATCAGTGAACAAGAGTTATTTTTCTTCACCTGAGACGAAGCACTTTTGAGAACAGAAACAACATGAAACCGGATCATACCAAGTGCCCGAGACTGTATAAAGATAAAATATAGAGTTAACAAGCTGTACATGGTTACCATAAGAGCAGCAAATATGGGCAAATGTGACTTGCTGGCATGTAAACTTATATAAAATGTGTCAACAAAGCTAAGAATCAAGATCAAGTTTTCTTTCCTTTTTTTTCCCAAGTGGAGAGCATAAATTATTTGCTAGGGAGTTCAATTTGCATGGGGTTGAAAGATGGTGCATAAGAAAAATAAGTTCACCTTTTTTTTATCTCCCATTGTCCCTTTTTTGCATCCCCTCAACAATATTCTTTTCTTTTGTTATTTATCAACTTGCATAAGCAAAGTCAAGTATTTAATACAAATCCAAATCCAAATCCATCACTCTCATCTCTAGTTACAATCCGCAGTGAATTACAGGAAGAAGAAAAAGGCAAAAAAAAAAAAAACAACAACAACAACAATCAGAGCGATAGGGGCCACATTAAAAGACCTGGAGTTGTCGAAATTTCAGCAAATAAACACTGGATTCAGCATATTGGGGATTACTTTCAGCAAATCTGAAGAAAACAAAAGAAAACTTCAAAGTGTCACACTATAAACTTAAGTAAAGCAAAAACCTCATTTAAGCACTTACAATATGCAATCATCAAGTCTTTTCAGCATGGGAAGAAAATTTTCATTTCCAACACTCATGTTTGGGGAATAAAAGATGGCTGTAATCTGCAAAAAAATTGCAAAAGTTAAGAAAGAAAATAATCTCAAATGCATTATCCATTATACAGGATGGAAGAACTTTAAAATGTTGCCTGAAATTACTTAAAATGAATGCAAGGGTAGATTGGTAGTACACAAGCTATCAATTGCAAACACAAACACATAATGAAATATTCGTTATAAGGAGTGAGTTTATCAATCAAATGAGAAAATTAGAAGGCTTCACTCCTACCCACATTTTGTATAAGAGTTTAGGATCTAGAAAAATATGGAAACTCCTCAGTTAAGCCATTGACCCATCACCTTTTTGCAGATGATCATGTGCCAAATGAAGCTGTTAGTAAAACTATTTGGAGGAGAAAATCCCAGGAAAAGTAAAGCCTTCATATGGACACTGGCTTGTGGGAAACTTAACACCAGCAATATGATTTAGAAAAAGCACCCATCATGTTCTCTCTGACCAAACTGGTGTGTGACGTATAGTAGCCACAAAGAGGATCAGAACACAGCAATCTTGTGCTTCACTGCACTTTTTTTAGTAAAATTTTCAATATTTTCAGCAGGACAGGGAATCAACCACACACTGCAAAGGAATTTTTGTGGCAAGTTCTTGCAGTGAAAGGAAAGCTGGAAATCTTCAGGAAAATGTCGTTATAGCATTTTTTTCATTATTTGTATACAAACCAGCTTACGGATGCATCGACTAATCTCACAAGACAACTACCCAACCCTACAATATTTAGTTATTGGAAACGCATGATTTTAATATCTTAGAAGATGGCCACTGGGAGCGAATGATCTTGTAGCTTCGTGGCCTAGAAGATGGATTGAACTTCAGTCTGTATCCTTTGGCCATGGGTTCTAAACCTAACAGGTGAAGAGGAAGAGAAAAAGAAGATGGGAAACCCCAAACAAAAGCTGGCCACTGGGGTTTGAACCCCTTCTCCCTCCCTAAATCTCTTTTCTTCTTTACCACATATCCCTGTGTCATTAAGTCAATCCATAAATATTATATGGAAGGAAAGAAATAGAGATCTTTAATGTAAATAGAATGTTTTTGACGTTATCATTTTTTTTATAGGGATAAAGTAACATTTCATTGATGAGATGAAATGAAGGAAAGATCCTGTCCAATAGATTACAAAAAACGCTTCTAATTGGTCATAAGATTTGTAAGACTATAATTACAAAAAGGATAGCTCAATTTACGCCAACTAAGAGATAAGAAAATGATCGAAGTGACCAAAGGATATTGTTCCTTATTAAAGAAAACCTGAGAGTTGCACTCCAACCAAACAGGCCAAAGGAAAGCCCAAATAAAATTCAGCCAAAGGACCTTCTTTTCTTTCTTGAACGGGTGACCAATGAACACCAAAGGGAGAAGATCCTTTGTGCCAGGGGAAAAACAGCCTGCCAGCCGAATGCTTCTAAAATAAAATTCTAAAAGACTCTGGCCTGTTTGCACCAAAAGAGATGATTTTATGATCACCAGCATTCTTGCACATAATACAGCAGCTGGAGGAGATGGACAACCAAGGGGAGCGCTTTCGCAACCAACCAAAGGTATTTAAGCACATGTGACTCACCTCTCAAATGAAGAATTTCACTTTTTTGGGTAGTGACCCTTCCAAATAGAAAGGTATAAATCCTTGCAGCTCACACTTTGATATCAGTGCTTAAGAAAGAGATTTAGGAGAAAATACCCCATCTTTCTCCAAATCCCAGCCCCAAAGATCGGAGGATCTATCGAGGACCACCACATCAAGAGCAACCAGGAGGCAGGCCCAATCCTCAATTTCTCTGTCCGTCATGTTTCTCCTTGGCTAAATATTCCAGGATGATGTGTTAGAGTTCCACATCTCCACCACAGTGCCTTCCCTCTTAGGAGTAATAGCAAATAAATAGGGGAATTTGTCTTTTAAATCCAAGTTTCCCATTCAATTATCAAACCAAAAACTGGTGCCAACCCCACTGCCAACTGTACAACAGATATGTGAATAGACAAAGTCTTTGATTTTGTGAATGTTTATCATAATTGATAGAGAAATGAAGATTTTGGAGCTCTCGAACATGTGGCTGAAGCTTCTTGATGGCAGGACTCTTTTATATTTGGATGAGATGGGCATAATGCAATAACCAAACTTGGCTAGCCTAAGGGAAAAAATGGTGAAGATAACGAGGGGGCTGAGGTCATCCGACTGAGTAAATGAAGAATGGGATCAAAAGTGGGTGAAAAAGTTCAAAGACGGGCAATGGGAAGGGGGAGAATCGATGGGAAAAGAGTTGGTCGTTGGGGGAACTGATTGGAGAGAGTTTGATGTATGTATGGGTTAGAGATCCCATCATCACTTTCGGAAAAAGTGTGAATAGTGCCAGTGATAAAGCGAGATTTTTTGTTATTGATGGTTACAAAGTTTTTGTCCTTTTGTGGGCTTGTGATGGTTGAAGGAACCAAATCGAGAAACAGCGGCTTAGCAATGGTGCAAATAATTAGGTTCGAAAGAGGCCTCGGGTTTAGTTCAAATGCAGGGTTCGGGTTTGGGACGGGTTAAAAAGTCAAGTCAAGCTCACAAACCAAAGAAGGATTTAGTTCTAGTTTGAGGGCAAGTACAACCTAAGTAGATAAAGTTTGGTCTATAATTCCCAAAGTCAAAGATGGTAGTGACATGTGGCGGGGGGAAAGAGACGTGTCAGGGAAGGAATCCTACAAATCGAATGTTGTACCAAAGTCTTTGGGGTTGTTTGGGAGATTGAGTGATTTATAATAACGTAGGTTATAAGAGTTTGTAGAGTTATAATATTATTTAAAATGCAGAATTGTTTAGTCTGTGTTTGGAGTGCAGAGTATCTCATAGACTAATATAACTCATGTTATTAAAACTCAAGGCTCAAACAGCCGCTTTGGGATTACTAGCAAGGATATAGTCAAAGTACATGGGTGAGTACCTCGATAGTACGACTCTATAAGGGAAGATGCCAGAGGTTGTGCGTGTGTGGTATGAGAGTCTTATACCTATTCGCGTGTAAGAGTACTCGTCGATGATGCATGTGGAATATCACCATGGATTCTGGAGGAGTATCAAATGGACGCCTCACGGATCAATCTAAACCACAAGAGAAGTAGTTGAGCTTGATGGCAAGTGCAAATTTGTTTGAAGGAAACCTAGAGAATTTTCCTTAACCTTTAAACTAACCTCCATCATATCCATTCTAGATAGAGTTTTGTTGTGTTGGGTTTTATGTCCTAAAACTCATGGTTTTGTAAACTGAATGTATATTTTATTTTGCAATAAAGTTGTTATTGAGGTTCAGTAAAGTTGATATTGAATAAAGTGAATGGTGTATTTTATAACCCTAATCCAATAAGAACCCTTGGCTATAGGATGTATTCTTGAACTTTATATGTGACATAAAAGTAGATCAAGTTCAAATTATAGTCAGAACGGTCTATAGTATAGAAATAGGGTTGAGTACCTTATCTTGGGTTGAGTGTCTTATCTTGGGGAAGCGAACCTCTTCTTCTAGGACAACAAATCGCAACCCTATTGGACCCGTATAGCCCTAACCCCCAATAAATTTCTCCGATCGACTACCTGCACCGTCGATCACCATTACTTTCTTCGCCTCGCCTCCGACCACCCCCTCGTCTTGTCTCCGACCAACCCTTTCCCCTTCGCCTCGCCTCCGTCCAGCCACTTCCCCTTCGCCTCGTCTTTGACCAATAACCTGACTTTCCCGATTCGGGTTCAAGCGAGGTAGCTCTCCTTCGCCTCCAACCATTACTCAGCTTGTTTCCAGTCCCCAGCTTGGTTTCGTCCCTTCGCATCGCCTCCGACCACCCCTTCCCCTTCACCTCGCAGTTTCCTTCGCCTCCAACCAGCCTCTCCTGTTTCGCCCATTCCTCAGCTTTCCTTCGCCTCCGACCTGACCCTTCGTCTTCGACCAACCCAAGCAACCCCGACGCTTCTTCGTCTTGGCCTGAGACTTTCCTGATTTGGTTGTGGCTCTGGGATCCAACCATTCCTTCCCTTGTCTTCGACTGGTTTCGGATCTTTCCATCTCCTTCGATGGGGGAGTATAGTTGTTGTATTGGTGAGAAAGACTTTCGGATATGGGGGGATTCAATCGTTGTTTACATTAAGGATGGGTTTTTTAACCGTCCGGTACACCTGTCCATAAATCATGTGAAGTGGTTCTATAATCGGTTTGTTGAAATGGTTGTGAACGTCGAGGCCTTCTTTGCAAGGAGAAAATTCAAGGATGAATCGGCCACTCTCGGGTTATTTAAGCTTAGGAAAAATTCTAGTTGGGTTGCGGAGGGCATGGTTTGGCCCCCGGCTGGAGGTCGTTGGATTTTCAGGGTGCCATTAGGTTCCTTCTCCATCGGTTGGGCAGTGTTCAGAGACATGTTGGATGATGTCCTACGAGCAGATGACTACTCCTCCTCTCCCTCCACTAATGTAATTCCCTCTAATGTAGCAGTAGAAAAGGGGTTGGAGACTAGTCCTCCCTTCAGTGATCCTATACAGAGTCAAGGAAGTAAGCGGGTTATTGGTTTAAATCAGAAAGGTTACTAGATCTGTAAGGTCCAAGATGTTGTCTCTATTGACTTTGCTAAAGTATGGGTAGTCATTCGGTTGTTTGCACATGTTCAGTGGGTTACGATCAAAGATGCCTTGCAGACTCATTTTGGCTTAAGTTTACAAATCAATCCCTTCATGAGTGACAAAGCTATGATGCTCTTTGAGGATGAGGTGTCATTCAACATTCGGGATTTCAAGTTTGGAAAGTGGCAAATAATTCACAATCTTCATTTGAAGATTGAAAAGTGGGAGGACAAAGGGCATAGCTTACCTTCGATTATAATCGGATATGGCGGATGGTTGGCCATTAAAAATTTGCCTCTGAGGCTTTGGAGGCGAGATGTTTTTGAAGCAATTCGGATTCACTTTGGGGGGGCTTGAAGCGATCTCACTGGACACTCTAAACTTCATTGATGTATCACGAGCAAAGATTAAGGTGCCCCCGAACCTCTGTGGTTTTTGGCCGACTACAATTCCTATTGTGGATCCCATTGGTGGGAGCATCTCCTTACATTTCGAGGTTTTGGGGGTTGCTACTCCGCCACCAAGACTATTGGATTCGCTGACTTTAAGGGATGTTACTAATCCCATTGATTTGGCCAGAATTCAGCAGGTAATTGATGACAAATTGGAAGCAGAGTTGGATGTTGTTCCCCTGAAAAAGGTGGAAGTTTCTAGTGATCCTTTGGCCTCAAATAGGAGAAGCACTTCGGTGAATATGGGGGAGGAGGGATGCGTTGAACAGCGGGAAGCTAAAGAGGTGGAGGTTTGTGATCTCTCGATCATTCAAGTACCTAGGGCTCTGGGTTTGGATGTCGTACCTGTGCCAATCATAGATTCAGCGTTTGATGATCCTCTTTTTTCTTCTAGTACCCCAGTCAGTGTTAGGGAGGTTAGGGACACTTTTTACGAGAAATACTACTCAAGAAGGATTGGGAGGACCTCAGTTTCGAATTTGAAAGATCATTTGAATGAGAATTTTCTAGATTTCTTAGAACAACCAGAAGTCTGTCTTCAACTTCCTAATTGTACAGGGTCGAAGGCCCCGGTATCTTCTTTCTCCCTTATAAAACCCCCACAGATTGACGTAGAAGAGTGTTGCCTGGGACCTAGAAAAGTACCTTATGTTGGGGACACTATGGATGCGGCCCACTTTGTATAGTACAAACGATGTGATCCTAAATCGTTCATGTGGAGACATACGAGTGGGGGTGTCCTCTACAATGAGTTTGCATAAGACTGAACTGAGAAATAGTCACTTAGACTTTATAACTCTGTTTATTGTGTTAACTAACTATATTCATACAATGACCTAAGTAACTCGATCTTAATCTTAAGCGCGCTATGAACTCCTATTTATTCGGGATTATCCTTAGATTTGCATGGGTGAGAGTGGCCCGAGATCGCCGACTCAATAAGTCTCCCATTTTGAGGATAAGACCGGGTAACTAGCTGGGAACATAGTCTTGCAAGATGGAATTCAATCCAACACGCTTTAGGGATTAGTAGAGAGGTTGTTCCCTTAAGTGCTGACCTCGGGTCTTGAACAATGGGCCCACTCTCTCATTGCCTCGAGAGGGATTCAGTTTGCTGGTTAGACCACAAACCAATTGTTCATTAGAGGATCAACGGGACTTAAGGAACAAGAAGTAATTACAGGGGTAAAAAGGTTTATTTGACCCAACTGTAATTACGAACGACCTGTGAAGGATTGACTTACTGATCATGGTTATATCGATTGGACAGAAATATATCTACAGTGAGGAGAGTGCAGCCACTGAGCTTTAGTGGAGTGTCTCGGTGGTTAACGAATCTTGATGAGCTAGGCTAAAGAATTTGGTTGGTTAATCTCGTATCATTGAAGCTCGTGATCTGTAGGCCCATTAGGTTCCCCTTACTACCTCAGACTAAGCCTTGTAACAATTTAAGAGAAAAGAATTTGAATTGTTCAAATTCAGTTTTGGGAGAAAGCGTTAATTATATGCGATATATTTAACGTTTCATGGTTTAATTATGAATTAAGCTATGATAAAGATGAGAGGACATATTTAAATTTGATTTAAATATTGGTTTGGTTTAAAACATGAATAGGGATTCATGTTCGAACGATCGATTTAAAAAATCGAGATTGGTCCAATTATTTAATTTGATATATGATATTAAATTAAATAATTATTTAAAATTAATTAATTAAATTCAAAATTGATTTTAATTCAAAATTAATATATAATTTTGAATTAAAATCAAAATGAAATTCAAAATTCATTTTTTAATTAAATTTGGACCAAGTTCATATTTAGGTGACTCCTTGGTTTCTTAAAATTGGCCACCTCCTTAGTTGTCCAATTTTTCTCATCTTTTTATTGGCTTCTTCTCCTAGCTTAAATAAGCTAAATATGGCATTTAATTAGAGAAGAAACTCAAGGGTTGGTGAATTTGACAGAAAATTCAGATTTTCTAGTTTTTAGACCTTTGTCTCTTCTTCTTTCAAATTCTCTCAATCTAAGATCCCACAATTTGTTCCAAGGCCTGAGGATAGTAGGGAAGACAGTAAAGGTGGTCCACAAAATGTTTGTGACAAGAAATTGTCCACGGATTAGGAGAATTTTGAGCTTCAAATGTTGTGCTCTTATTCTCTGTTTTTCCAGTTTTGAGCATGTTTTTTATTTGACAAAATTGATCAAATTATAGTGTTCAAGATCCAAAATTGCTTCCGCTTTCTTAATATTAACTCCTTCAGGTTGTGCCTAAATAGCCTTCGCAAAGATCGCCAATTTGTTTAAACATGTTCATGGACCATTTGTCCATTAGCATGTTTCTTACTTTAATCCATCCCCCATAAGAAGGAACTTTTGGTTCTCTATAGAAGGTCTACAACTCCAATATTCGAATCGCACCAAAAATGAGCCCACTTTATACCAACCTTTAATATTGCATAGAACACGTCCACATCCCCTTTCTTCGCTTTCAACAGCAAGGATTGCTCTATCTAGCTGAAGAGGATTAATCGATCCAAAAATTGTAACTTCCTGTCGTAGAGCCCTAACAATCTTGTGCCAGTCATCATGAAAATTCTCCCGATGTATAATAATGGCTAGATGGAAATAAAATGCTACAAGTTTGTAAGACGACTTGGGTTTGTTGGGCAAGCTTGCGACCGATGAACTGGAGAGTGAGGGGTCGATCGAAGGCTTAAGGGTGGTAGAGTTGGAAATCGAATCGCATTGTTGAGTCTGAGGACATGCTATGGGGGTTATTGAAGTCTTTAGGAAGATAGGACATTTTTCTATTCATCCCTATTCTCACCTACACGTAAAATGATCTTATTTAAGGGCCCATTAGCTTCAAGCTTTGCAATTTCAGCACAATGACCTTTTTCTATTCGATAATTTCTCCATTCGTAGCACATACTCGTCAAGGCGAGATTCTTTGAGGAACTTTTGATTAAGGGGGGCATTTACCAAAACCGAAAAACATGAGGATAGTCATGGTTGTGATTCTTTCTTAAGAGTAAGGGTGATGAACCGATCTTTTGTTGCCTCAGTAATTCAAAAGCCATGGGTACCATCAACGGAGAGATTTTTTCGGTGAAGGGATAAGGATAACTTCGATAGGTGTTTCCACCCTTCCATATCGAAGAGGAGGGACTAAGCAACGGCAGGTGGGGTTACAACAACTACGAGGCATGGGTTTAGGGTGAGGAAGGAGAGAAAGTGTACGGAAAGAAGCATTCCTTCCCAAAAACAATTTGACCTCATCATTTTTTGCAACCTTTAAGTGGCATTTTTTTATTAATAGATCTCTTCGTTTTTCCATCTTCCCAATAGCCTTTTCTTCTTCTTTCAACGCCATTTCATAGTCGTTGATTCTCTATCTCTATCGATCAGTCACCCTTCACTGTCGACCAGTGCTTCGCCCTCCTCCCTCCGTTAGCCTGTCCTTCTTCTATCGAGCTTCCTTCCCGTCTTTTCTCTCTTCTATCTTTTTGTCTTCCCATTTTCCTTGTCTTTTAGTCTTCTACTGGCCCTCTTTTCATCTTTTTCCGGCCTTGGTTCCCTACTTCCCCGATTGTTAATTTTCTTCTGTTTTCTCCAATAGCTTCCTTCCCATCTTTTCTCTTTCTATCTATTCGTCTTCCCATTTTCCCTTTTCTTTTTGTATTCTTCCAGCCTTGCTTTTTGTCTTTTTCCGGCCTCGGCTCCCTGCTTCTTTGATAGCTTCCTTTCTTCTGTTTTCTCTTCGTGGTCTTCCTTCTTTGTTTTGTGGTTCTTCTAATTCATTTCAATCTCCTCTCGGTTTCTTTCGTCTCATGTCTTTATGGGTTCTACCAGTTGTAGTATTGGTAGTTGCCAATTTTTGCGTTCGAAGGGAAGGGAAACGTTTTTTTTTTAGGATCAATCTGCTGGTGTTTCACTTTCATTGACGTTGATTCAGTTGGAATGGTTTAAGGATGTTCTTCGAGATTTAAGTCTTCATTCTACCTTCGTTTTCATAGGCAGAAGTTTAAAGATGAAGATGGGATGCTCGGTCTGTTTAAGGTGCATTTTGGTTCTTCTTGGGCTACGGATTGTGTTCTTTGGCCCCCTTCTGGTGGTTAAGTTTCTTTAGGTAGGCATAAGAGAGGTTGGCGGGTGTTTGAGGTTATGTTGGTCGATTTCTTAAGGGTTTTGGAATTAGAATCTTTTGTTGTTGGTGGAACTGTTCTAGAGGTTGGAAATCTAGCTTTGAAAGAGAAATCATGTGTGGAAAGACCTCTCACTTCCCTTCTTAAAAAGCCTTTGAGTCATGAAGGTTGGGTTAGAAAAGAGACTGAAGTTTCGAGCCTTGACCTTGAAAGATTGTTGGTTGTTTCCCGCCTTTTTTGCTCACATCTCTTGGGCAGTTATTAAGGTGGCCATTGAAAGCCATTTCAGTGTCAAAATTCATATCAATCCTTTTATGGTTGATAAGGCTATTGTTTAGGTGGTGGATGGGTCCAAGGAGGCATTGATGCCTCACAATAGGAAGTGGCAAAGGGTGGAGGATCTTTTTCTTAAATTAGAAAATTGGTATTGACGAATTTTATCAGGAGCTATGGGGGATGGAGATCGATTAGCAATCTTCCCCTAGAATTTTGGAAGAAATCAACTTTTGATGTAATTGGCTTCCATTTGGGAGGATTGGTAGAAATTCTATGGATTCGTTAAATTTAATTGACCTTTCAGCTGCTCAGATTAAGATTAATTCTAACTTTTGTGGTTTTCTTATATTGATCCATCCGTCGGTTCACTTGGATGTTTTGACTTGAAGATTGAGAACTTAGAAGGGATTTCTACCCCTGGAAAGGTTTTCGAGTCTTTGGTGTTGAAAGACTTTTCTAATGCCATTAATTTGGCTAGAATTGATCAAGTTGTGCAAGATGTGTTGGGGTTGTCGGAGTCCAGCGGGATTAGTGATCAGTTGCAATTTGGTGGCCTTGGGAAGGAAGGGTTTGAGAGTCTGGATATGAGGAAGGGGTGCTTTGGTTTTGGTAAACTCTTCCTCCGCTATGTATCATTGTAATAAGGGTTTGAAGGAGGTACAGTTGGATGATTAGATGGAGGGCTCATTTGGCAATGACTTTCTTCTTTTGCCTCCCTTTAGCAAAGCGTTATGGCATTCGGGCAAGTATTCTGAGCCATTTAAGGGGAATGGTGCAAAGGAAAGGCTAGTAGGTAATGAGAAGGAATTTTGGGAGAGGTTTGTTTGTGAGGAGTTGTTTGCTTTCTTGTAGGGCCAACCCCCGATGAGAAAAGATTTGGGCATGGTGTCCCCGATTGTGGGTGGTGATGGGGTTTTAGGTGAAGCTGACGAGGAGATAGTTCAGTGTAATTCTTTTAAGGGGTATTCTGGTGTAACTTGGTGTATGTACTCTGTTTTGGGGTGTTTGCTCTGTTTGGAGTATTCTGCTTTGTTGTCTCTAGGGGTTTTTGTTAGGTTTAATGTTCTATTTGGTTTAGTGTTCTGTTTTATGTTCTCTTTAGGTTTGTTATTCTGTTGGGTTTATATTGTTGTTTTTAGAACTCCTATATAAAGGAGTCTAATGGTGTTACAAGGCTGGATAAGACATAACACATTTTTTCCTTCAAGAAGTTTAAACTTCTGTGTTACATCAAGTTGGTATCAGAGCACCCTCGGGAAGGGACCTGATGGCGGGAAAAAAGGTTCCAGCCTCCACAGGTGAAGAATCCGCAGTTCTAACTTCGGAAGCTTCATCTACGCATCCACCCATGACTCCTCGAACAATCACCAAAAGGGTATTGTCTATGGAGGGATCCATTGAAGAGTTAAAGGTTTGTGTCAAGGAGATCCAACAAATGATGGCCCATTTGACTCAAAATACCGAGAAGAGAGGAATGGTCTCGGGCAGGAATACTGAACCAGAATCAAGAAGGTTTGAGTACGGATCGACAAGCTACCAAGAAACACAATCAAAAGGAAAGGCAAAGTGGCAAGAACCTCAAACAACACACCAAGAATTATCAAGAATGCACCCCCCACATTTCAAGAAACCTGAAACAAGATGGGAAAACATCAAGCCCAATGAGTATGATAGCTCCAAAGTGATGAGGAACAAAGCCTTTTGCAACCTAACCCCTGCTTTAACACAAGAGATGAAGCGCCTGTGGCACCTCGCTGGATCACAATATCATCCACAAGAGTTTCGCATGAAGATTGACTTACCCATTTTCAGTGGAAGACTAGATCTTGAAACCTTTCTTGATTGGACTAAAGAGGTGGAGAATTTCTTCGAATATACTAACACACCCGAAGATAGAAAAGTAAAGTTGGTCGCCTACAAACTAAAAGGAGGAGCTGCAGCTTGGTGGGATCAACTAAAGATCAATAGGATTAGATGTGGAAAGAAACCCATCCGGACTTGGCCCAAGATGCTAAGGTTGATGAAGGTGCGCTTCTACCAACAGAGATTATGAGCAATTCTTCAGATAATCAACTTCAACATTGCCATCAAAGAGATCGAATGGTTGCGGCTTACATGTAAGAATTTAATAGGTCGAGTGCAAGAAACAACTTTGTTGGAATCGAAAATCAACAGTTGCTCGCTATGTGGATGGATTAAGAGAAGACATCAAGCGCAAGGTAAGGTTACAACCTATCTACTTCTTCCCAGATGCCGTTTCATTAGCTTTCAGGGTTGAACAACAGAAGCTAGAAAAGGTAGGGACTCAGTCAACCAAGAAGCCCGCATGGGGAAATTTTCAAAAAAGAAACAACCAAGAATCTCTCAAGAATACACCTCCTGATAACCAACAAAGAAGCACCCTCAGATTAAAGAGGAAGTGGAAACCAAGGGACGAGAAGGGTGAAGTGATCGCCAAAAATTGAGCTCTAACATCTACAACAGCCGACCCTAGGCAAGTGTTTTAGGTGTGGTCAGTGAACCACTTGTCCAATGAATGCCCCAATGAAGGCGGTTGCCTACACAGAAAAATCAAGAGGCCACTCCCACCGAAGAGGATGAACAGAAGTCAAGTCGACTTTCTAGAACCGGATGAAGGGGACCAATTATCATGCTTAGTACAGAGAGGACATTGCGGACTCCATCAACAGAATCTAACGAGCGAGAGACATTCCTTATTCGGGACAAGGTGCACGATTAAAGGAAGAGTTTGCAATATTATCATCATTGCGATGGGAGTAGTGAAAATATAGTATCCAAAAAGTTGGTGCAGCCCTAAAGTTGAAGACCGATCCACACCTCATCCTTACAAAGTGAGTTGGATTAAAAGGGAGGTGAGGCCCCATTAGCGAAATATGCACAGTTCCTTTATCAATTGGTAACAACTACAAAGACCGAGATAGTGTGTGATGTTTTGGAGATGGATGCTCATCACGTCCCTTTTGGGAAGGCCGTGGAAATATGATATTCAAGCCACCCATAAAGGAAGAGAGAATACCGTCGAATTCCATTGGATGGGAAAGAAGATTGTCCTTCTACCCCTAGCTCAATCTAGAGAGAGGACAATGAGTTAAAAAGCGAATCCAACGGCAACTTGTTCACAATAATGCAAGGGGAAAAGTTTGACTCTCTTCGACATAAAGGAACTATGGGCCGTGATTGCATCGAGACAACCGTGAGTGGCAAGGAGGACACTACAAACAGAGGTCCGTGAGCTACTCCAGAGGTTCCCTAACATAACTAAAGAGCCGACGGATTACCACCGCTTAGGGACATCCAACATCGATCGACTTAGTCCCGGATCAATATTACCAAACATGCCTCATTACTGAATGAATCCCACGTAATGTGCGGCCTTGCAAAACCGAGTCCAGAACTACTCAACAAAGGCCACATACACCTAGCCTCACCCATGTGGGTCCCCGCTCTTCTTACACCAAAAAAGATGGCACTGGAGGATGTGCATAGACAATCGAGCAATAAACAAGATCACCGTGAAGTACAGTGTTCCCAATTCCACGACTTAGTGACTTGTTCGACCAACTAGCCGGGATCCACAAAGATTCTCCAAAATAGACTTGAAGAGCGGATATCACCAAATCGAGAATTCGACCGGGGGCGAGTGGAAGACGACTTTTAAGACGAACTTTGGGTCGCTTTGAATGGTCATCATGCCATTCGGATTATCTAATGCTCCTAGCACGCGTTTATGAGGCTTATGACCCGTGTATTAACACCTTTCTTAAACAAATTCATAGTAGTATACTTGATGATATATTAGGTCCTCGGAAGAACACTACGAACATCTAACCCTTTTATTTGAGACATTGACAAAGCACGAGCTATATATAAACTTCAAGAAGTGTTCATTTGTTATGCCAAAAATACACTTCTTAGGGTTTGTCATTAGTTCCAAGGGTATTGAGGCTGATCCAGCAAAGGTACAAGCTATACAAAACTGGCCAACACCAAAAAAAGAAAGAGACATACAATGTTTCCTGGGCTTAGCCTCCTTCTACAGGAAATTTATCAAGGATTTCAGTACCATTGCAGCACCCATGACTCAGTGCTTGAAGAAGGGAAGATTTCAATGGGGAGATGAATAGACAAACAGCCTCAGACTACTAAAGGAAAAATTGAGCTCAACCCCTGTTTTAGCATTTCCTGACTTTAATAAACTGTTTGAAGTAGCAGTGGATGCTTCAGGTGTGGGAATTGGGTCCGTGCTTTCTCAAGAAGGCCATCCCATTGAATATTACAGCGAGAAGCTAAGTAAAGCACGGGTAAAATGGACTACCTATGAACAGAACTATACTCCTCATTCGAGCACTAAAGCAATGGGAACATTATTTGTTGGGAAGGGAATTCATATTATTTATCGACCATTTTTCATTAAAGTTCATACTGACACGCAGGAAGAACATTAACCGAATGCATGCTAGGTGGATGGCTTATATCCAACGATTTGAATTCATGATAAAACACAAGGCGGGGATCGCTAATCAAGTGGTCGACGCCTAAGCGTAAAAATACACCTTGTGACTCAACTTGAAGGAGAGGTAATGACCTTCAAAAGTCTACCGGACACTTATGGGCAAGATGAGGATTTTCAGAGCATATGGAATCAATGCAAACAACACGTTCGGACGAAAGACTTCCATCCGATCAATGGATACTTGTTCAAGGGTAACACCCTATGCATTCCTCATACATCCCTTTAGGAGGTTTTAATAAAGGAGTTGCACTGCAGCGCCTCCTTGGCGGACACTTTGGAAAGGACAAGACCTATGAGTTGGCTACATCTCGCTTCTATTGGCCCCAACTACTAAGGATGTATCAAACTTTGTGAAGAGATGCTTCACATGTCGACAAAGAAAGGGGCGGAGGCAAAATACGTGGATTATACCAACCACTGCCAATCCCTAATACTATTTGGGAAGATCTATCGATGGACTTCGTCCTAGGACTTCCCTTACCCAAAGAGGATGCGACTCGACCATGGTAGTCGTGAGACAGTGCAAATAAATGGCCCATTTCTTAGCATGCAAAAAGACACACGATGCAGTCAGCATTGCCAACTTGTTTTTTAAGGAAATTGTGCGGCTACACGGTGTTCCAAAGACAATAACTTCGGATCGAGATGTGAAGTTCCCGAGTTATTTTTGGCGAACCTGTGGAGAGGAAGTTTAACACAAGCCTAAAGTTCACTTCAACCACCATCCACAAACCGATGGCTGACAGAGAGGTAACCAATAGAACATTGGGAAACCTAATCGATGTTTTAATTGGAGACAAACCAAGACAATGGGACCTACAGTTAGCTCAAGCCGAGTTTGCCTACAACCACATGAAAAATCGATCAACAGTCAGGAAGCCGAAGTCATGGCAGAGAGGATTTCCAAGCTGCATAAAGAAGTACATGAGCATCTGGAAAAAGCTAACCTTGATTACAAGCGGTCCGCGGACAAGCACAGGCGATTGAAGCTATTCGAGGTTGGGGACTTAGTCATGGTACATCTCCACAAAAGCAGGTTACCTACTGGCACGCACTCAAAGCTACACCCGAAGAAAGTTGGGCCATATCCAGTCCTTCAGAAACTTGGCAATAATGCATACAGAATAGGTCTACCTCCAGAATACAAGATATAACTTGGTGTAACTTGGTGTATGTACTCTGTTTTTATACTCTGTTTTGGGGTGTTTGCTCTGTTTGGAGTATTCTGCTTTGTTGTCTCTAGGGGTTTTTGTTAGGTTTAATGTTCTATTTGGTTTAGTGTTCTGTTTTATGTTCTCTTTAGGTTTGTTATTCTGTTGGGTTTATATTGTTGTTTTTAGAACTCCTATATAAAGGAGTCTAATGGTGTTACAAGGCTGGATAAGACATAACACATTTTTTCCTTCAAGAAGTTTAAACTTCTGTGTTACATCATATTCCTCTGCTAGTTTGATTTCATCATATTTGGAAGGCAATTTTGCTTCTCTGGTTGATAAGTCACGTATTCCAGCCTCAGTTAAGGTGGTGAATCAGAAGTCTTTTACTTCCTCTATGTTCAATGTTAAGAATTTTGATGGATCCATTTCCAAAATTCTTCTTCCTGGTGAGCTTAATGACGGTGGTGGTGTAAGATCTTTGAGTGTTCTGGATCAGTTGACGATTATTGAGGAGTGCAACTTGGGTCCGACTAGGACTTAGTTCTTTAGAACTTTTGTGAAGGTAGGCGATCCAGTTATTAAATGGAACTGAGGAGCAAGATTTTGATTCTGATGTGAGTCTTAGTAGCCCGGAGGGAGACTCCCAATCGGTTCTTACAATTGGATAAGCATTTGGTGGATGAGTCTCTGATTTTCAACTTGGAAAGTGTGTTCCAATCCCCCATTTTGGTTGATAAAAGTCAAAAAGGGGGAGGGAAGCGACATTGAGTTGGTTAATGATTCTCATCCTCCTCCAGAGTTAAAGATTTGAAGCTTTAATCAAACTAGCTATTTAGGGAAGTAGCACAATCTTCCTCCTCGGGTTCAATGAATTGAAATTTTTTGCAGAGGATTTCTGGAAGTTAGGGTGTTAGGCCTTAGAGTGCAAATTTTGATTGCTTCGATTGTGTTCGGTAAAGCTGGTGGATTGCTCTTTCTTAGGATTGTTGGTAATATTTCAGTTCTGGTCTTTAATGGAAGGTTACAGCTGCATTGCTTTTTGAGGTTTTCTTCAAGGTTGGAGGGTGTGCTTGAGCTAGAGCTCCCTGTTTTGTCAGTGCTTGCTGGTTGTAGAGTTTGAAGAGTTTGTGGTGCTCCAGTTTATTTTTGGTGCTCCAGTTTATTCTGGGGTCTTATGTTTGTGTCTTTGTTTAAAAAAAATTGCCTTAGTGCTTGTCTTCAGTTTTCCTTTTGTGTTTTGTTGTTTTTCTATTCTCCTTTGTGGAGTTGTATTTTGAGCATTAATCTATCTTCATTATTTCAATGAAATCTTTTGTCTTCTTGTCAAAAAAAAAAAAAACTGGCCATTTTTTGTAATGATTCTCCTTTCCTTATCCATGTTAGTTGGGGTAAAAACCCTTCAGCCTCCCTTATGTAACCTTTCATCCTCTCTGATGAAAAGTTGGTTCTTTCTTTTCATCCAAAAGAAAAATAAAAAGGAAAATAAAAATAAAAAAGGAAAAAGATTTGTCATAACTAAAATGCAGGGGCAAGAATTTACTGGAGCAGTTTGAGAATCTGAACAAGAGTACAACATTCATATTGAAATTCTTGTGTCAAAAGTCAAACCTTACATTCTCCAACTCATCGAAGTAGTTGAGCTTATTGCGAAGTGCTTCGGCAAATTCAATAAGTCTCTGCTTCTCCATTACCTATCAAGAAGATTTAACAAACAAAAAACATTCAAACTAAGTTTCAGATGCCACAATTGCTGATTATTTTCAAACACATAATAGTATTACATATGTATGTATGTATGTATGTATATATATATATATATATATATATTTTTGACAAAGTAACAAAGCAATTTCATTGATATAATGAAAATACAAAAGAAAACAGTACAGACTATAAAGGATAAGCAGAAAAATAAAGCAAACAATCTACAAGAACCTGTACAACCAAGAAGAATCTAAAAACATCCAATATGAAGCAATATTAAGCAATCTGTATAAAGGGATGCCAAGAAAAACACAAATCTGAAATTGAGTAGCCAGCAAACTCCTTGGAAAGAGCACACCAAGTAGAAGCCTTTAGAGTGACCGAGTCAAATCTTCTCGCTCATTCCATCTCTTTGTCTTCAAGCAACCTTTGATTTCATTCAAACATAACTCCGAGATAAGAGCTTTAACTCCATTTCTCCACAAAACCCTTGCCTTACCTTACAGCCCAAATGAGGACCCACAAGGAGTTGAGCCACATTCCCAGAGACTGAATTTGAGAAAACCCAACTGATGCTGAAGATACCGAATAACCTTGCCCAACATTTTGAAAAATTTATCTTGGAATACTAGGGGGTTGGGGGACCCCTCCAAAGCGAGTAAGCCTGAAAAAATGTGTTCTCAAGATCAGTCCTGATATTGTTATGATTCAAGAAACTAAAGCTGAGTCTACCGATGGAAAGTTCATTAAGTCACTTTGGAGCTCCAGAGATGTAAATTGGGATTATCTTGAAGCAATTGGGAAGTCAGGCGGTTTATTAATCATGTGGGATGATATTAAGGTGAAGGTTCTGGAGGTGCTCAAAGGAAATTTTTCCATTTCCATTAAGGTATTATTTGTTGATAGTCACCTTTGTTGGATTTCGAACATTTATGGGCCAAACAAGTTTAGAGAGAGAAAGTCTCTTTGGGAAGAATCGTGTGCATTGGCAGCTTACCGAGAAGGCCCTTGGTGTGTTGGAGGGGATTTCAATATCACTCGTTGGGTTCATGAGCGTTTCCCGGGGAGGAGACAAACTAGAGGCATGAGATTGTTCAACAAAATCATATTGGATCTTGGATTGTTAGAATTGCCCCTGAGCAATGGGAGCTACACATGGTCTCGATTGGGATTGGATAACTCCAGGTCGCTATTAGACAGATTTTTCATCAATGCGGATTGGGACAACTTATTCGAAAATTCTCGGGTCACACGACAGGCAAGGATATTTTCAGATCATTTTCCCTTACTTTTAGAGGCTGGTACACTCCAGTGGGGCCCTTCTCCATTTCGATTTTTCAATGCATGGCTTGATAACAAGGAGTGTGTCTCTATCGTTAACAAATCTTTAGAGGAAGATCGTTCCTTCGATTGGTTGGGTTTGCTATTTCTTTAAAATTTAGGCATGTGAAGGGGACCCTAAAATCTTGGGTGGCTGATTTTGAAATGGCTGCTAAGGGAAAAGAAAAGAACTTGATCGATGAAATTAATCTGTTGGATGCAAAGGCAGAGTCTTCTCCCTTAACTTCCCAAGAATTGGTAATTCGCTCATTAGCCAAAGGAGAATTATTGGAGTTGTATATGGATAATGAACGTAAGTTAATTCAAAAAAGCAAGCTCAATTGGCTCAGGGAGGGAGATGAAAACTCGGGTTTCTTTCCTAGGTTTCTAGCTGCTAAAAAACGGAGGTTGATGATTTCCAACATCCTTTCATCAGAGGGCGAAGCTTTGGTTACCTATAGCGACATTGAATCGGAAATTTTGGGTTTCTTTAGCAATCTGTATGGCCGAATACCAGGGTTGCGTTTTATTCATATAATTGAGGATTGGAAGCTAGTTTCGGAAGCTGATAACAACTCTCTCACAGCCCAGTTTTCGCTTTAAGAAATTAAGTTGGCACTTAAGCATTTGGGAAAGAATAAAGCTCCGAGGTCGGATGGTTTTACTATTGAGTTCTACCTCAAGTTTTGGGATGTGCTGAAGGCGGATCTACTTCGTTTCTTTAATGAATTTCACTGTAACGGCCATGTCAATTCGGTGCAGAAGGAAAACTTCATTTGCCTAGTTCAAAAGAAAGGTGTTGCTAGTTCGATAAAGGATTTTAGGCCCATAAGCCTGATCTCCTCTACGTATAAAATTCTCTCCAAAGTGCTAGCTGATCGGTTGAAGGTGGTGATGCCCTCAATTATTTCGGAAGTTCAAAGTGCCTTCATTCATGGAAGACAAATTTTAGATCCGGTGTTAATAGTTAACGAGGTGGTGGAGGATTATAGAGTTAAAAAGAAGGGGGGTTGGGTGATCAAACTTGATTTTGAGAAAGCTTTTGACTGCATTGATTGGGGCTTCTTGGAGGAGGTCTTTAAATTGAAAAAGTTTAGTGCCAATGGATCCAATGGATGATGGGGTGTGTGATTAATCAAAAATTCTCCATTTTTATCAATGGGCGACCTAGAGGAAGGATCACTGCTACTCGAGGACTTAGGCAAGGGGACCCCTTGTCACCTTTCTTGTTTCTATTGGTTGTGGAGGTGTTAAATGCTTTGGTGGACAGTATGTATCGCCATGGGCTCTTTGAAGGTTTTAAAGTTGGAAAAGATGAGATTCATGTGCCTATTCTGTCTGCAGTTTCTTTGATTTACACTCTTATTTTCTCAAAAAGAGGACAAAGTGACATCTTTGGAATGTTTAGTTAAAACAGTAAGGCTATTCGAAGTTTGTTCGGGGTTGAAGATCAATTGGTTGAAATCTTCTGTTTGTGGGGTTAATATTCTTGATTCCAAGGTGGAAGTTCTTGCAAGAAAGCTAGGTTGTAAGGGTGTTAAGCTGCCTTTCTCATATCTTGGTCTTCCATTGGGTGGTCATCCGAAGCTCTTTCCTTTTGGCAGCCTGTGATTGATAATATTGAAAGGAGGTTGGACAGATGGAAGTGATTTAATCTCTCAAGAGGGGATCGTTTGACTCTTTGCAACTCTATTTTGGAAAGTCTACCTTTATATTTCCTATCGCTTTTTGATCTTCCAACTCAAGTTTTCTTGGTTATGGAACGTTTAATCAGGTCTTTTTTTGGGAAGGATCCGAGGGGGGCAAGCTCAAGCACTTGGTGAGCTGGAAAGTGGTTTCCAAGCCTCTTTGCTCGGGAGGGCTAGGAATTGGAGCCTTGAAAGTAAAAAACCATGCACTGCTAGCCAAATGGGGTTGGCGTTTTTCAGTTGAGCCCCCATCCTTATGGTGAAGGGTGATAGCAAGTATTCACGGTCTAGCTGACAATGGATGGGACCCCCCTTCGTCCAGAAGGTGTAGCCTTCGAAGCCCATGAGTGAATATTGTGAAAGCTTGGTTGAAAGTACAACATCTGGCACCCTTCAAGTTGGGAAATGGAAGGAATATTCGTTTTTGGTTAGATCCTTGGGCGGGAGAAACTTCTCTTAAAGACCAGTTCCACCCTTTGTTTTTGCTCTCGGTTGACAAGACGGCTTCGGTGGCTGAATTCTAGGATTGCTCCTCGGTAGCCTGGGGGTTCTCTTTCAGAAGGCCTTTAAAGGAGGAAGAAATCGCTTGTTTTGCAAATCTTTTGTTAATACTGGACAGGTGCAAACCTTCCCTTGTTGCAGACTCCAGACGGTGGCTCCTTGATTCTTCAGGTTCGTTCTCTGTAAAGTCGTTGTCTAAGCGTTTAAGCCCTCATCCCCCGTTGGACAAGTTAGTTTATAAGATTCTATGGAAGACTAATTGTCCAAAAAGAGTTAAGGTGTTTTCTTGGATCCTTCTCTTTGGGAGCCTGAACACTGTTGATATTTTGCAAAAGAGGTTGCCTCTCATGAATCTTCAGCCTTCAATCTATCTTCTTTGCTTTGGTGCGGCTGAATCTGGTTTTCATTTGTTTGTGGATTGTGCTTTTGTTCAAAAATGTTGGTGGAAGCTTTTTCAGTCCTTCGATCTCAGTTGGGTCTTCCCTGGTAGTCTCAAGGATAACATTTTGCAGCTTCTAGTAGGTCCCCCTCTTTCATTAAAGGCTTCAATTTTGTGGGGTAACGCAGTTAGAGCAATTCTATCAGATATTTGGTTTGAGCGGAACCAACGTATGTTTCAAGACCTTTTTATGTCCTGGGAAGCTCGTTTTGAAGCCATCCATTTTACGGCATCTTCCTGGTGTACTCTTTCTTTGGCTTTTGCGGGTTTCTCTATTTCTGATGTCAATGCTAATTGGAATGCTTTTATTTTTCCTGCTTAATTCTTGTAATTTTGTTTTTTGATTGCTGTATTTTTGGAGCATTAGCCTCCCTTTTCATCTCTTCAATGAAAAGTTCGTTTTGTTTCTTGTAAAAAAAAAAACCTTGCCCAACATTTCACAGCATAACCACACTGGAAGAAAGGAAAATGATCAAAGAAGATTCTAGCCTGTCTGAAAGCCCAGTATTTTCAATAATGGCATCCCATTCAGCGTTTATAAAAAATCTATCAATAAGAGATCTCATGTTTTCATTCCCTGGTTTTGACCAAGGAAATGCCCCATTAGAAAGAGGGATCTCCAACAACCCTGCCTCTGTTATGATCTTATTAAATTTTTTCGTGCCCTTGGTCACTCTTCTCTGAGGCAATCGCTCATGGATCCATCTAGTGATGTTAAAATCCCCTCCCAAGCACCAAGACCCATCACAATATCCGGAAAGTGAACACCACTCATCCCACAAAAATCTTCTCTCACGGTAATGATTTGGGCCATAAAAATTGGAGACCCAAAAAGAGTTCTCCTTTAAAGAGCTTGCACTCACAGAGATGGAGTAGCCTCCTTTCAAAATTTCCTTTACCTGTATTTTAGTTTCATCCCACATGATTAACAATCCTCTTGATCTACCACAGGCGTCAACATGAACCCAACCAATATCTCTTGAGCAACATATTAATCTAATCACCGTACCATCAACACACATCTTAGTTTCTTGAATAAAGACAATATCCGGATTTATTTTCTGCAGGAACTTCTTCAAGCTAACCCTCTTCGAACCATCTCCCAATCCACACGTATTCCATGACAAGATTTTCATTCTGATACCACTGGAAACCCTTTGCTGGAATTTTTTTAAATTGCAAACCACTCGCCCTTATTGATGAATCAAAACGAGACAAACCGGCTGGACAAGCCAAATTTCCTTCAACGTCTTTGCTTCCAGATTGAGAAATACAGCCAGGAGAATCAAACAAATTAGAGAGATTAACAATTGGAGAAAATTCACTTAAAGGCTTCTTACTTGCCCTCTTAATCGAGTTCAACTCCAGGCTACTGAAACTTATTTTAGAATCAACAATCGAATCTTAACCAAACACCGGAGAGGAGTATCAGCTCCCTTGATTCTGCTCTTCAGAAGACTAGAAAGAAGCTTTAATAAAAGAAACTTCCTTCGGTCCCAATTGACATTTTTCAACAACAAATGTTGGAACCCTTGAGGAATGACAAGGACTAACCTGCGGATCCAACAAGAAGGAATTAAAATGTTGTACTAGCCTTTCTGATTGCTCCAAGAAGTCCGGGAAAGCATCTGACCCTTGAATTCTAGTTTCTGCTATTGAAACTTTCCCATTCCTTCTGGCGTAATACTTTTCACAAAAAGTGTCTTTTACTGCCTTAACACTAGCAAGTTCAATTGACAAAAAAAGATCACCCTCAGCCTCGGCTTCTTCAGATTGTCGAGCTTCCAAAAATAAATGTTGCCTCTCGATCGACTGGACATTAAAACTGCCCAATTTATCTGATAACTCTTGAGTATCCTGCCTTTTCAAACTCTCCTCATCACAACCATTCGGATTCCTCAATTCATCACCATTCAAAGTACCACTTGAAACCTCCCTAGAACACGAAAAGACAGCATTTAACTCCATTATATGCTCTACTTGTTCCACCAAGAGAATGACATTAAGATCTTTTGCGATTTGATTACAATCATCCACAATACAGGTAACGGTTCTTCCAAGGAATCTACAACACCACTCGAAGGTTGTAAAGTAGCCTTAAAGAAGTGAACCCTTTTTGGACCTAAATGACAATAAGAGCGGAATTTCCTTTCAAAGGAACCTCATCAATCTGCTTGGAAACCAAAGTAGGGACCTTCGGGGGAAGAGAAAACGACAAAGCTTCTTCAAAAGCATCAGGGAAGAGCCGCACAAAAAAGCTTCCTTTTTTTGCATGCAACTCCTTATCACCCCTTCTCGTATAATATTTAGCACAGAACTTATCATTTACCTCCTTAACCGAGGAAGGAATCGGGGATGAAAATAAATCGGCAACCCCCTGCTCCCCATTATCAGCACCCAAAACTGAATGCATCAAATGCTCTTCAATTAAGGGAGAGCCCCCATGCATCTCCCCGTTGCCCTCAAGAGACAAATTCGAAAAACCGCCATGATCCTTTTTTTTTTTTTGATAAGGAAACAAACAACACTTTCATTGAGAAAATGAAAAGAGACTAATGCTCAAAGTACAGAGTCCATAAGGAGAGCAAAAACAAAGCTAAAATGTCCAAAACCAGAAAGATACTAAGTAATACAAGAGAAAACAACCACACAAAACTATTAGGCGTACTAAAACTCAAGAGAAGAAAACACAAAACAGCCAAAGCTAACTAGTAAAGATAAAAGCGTTCCAGTTTAAGTCAATATCCGAAATAGAAAATCCCGCGAAGGAATTGGAAAGAGCACACCAGGAGGATGTCTTAAGATGAATGGCTTCAAAACGAGCTTCCCATGATAAAAAAAAGTTCCTTCAAACGCTCGTTGATTCTGCTTGAACTAAATGTCTGATAAAATTGCTTTTACTGCATTACCCTACAAAATCGAAGCCTTCAAAGGGAGAGGTGGACCCACCATGAGCTGCAAAACGTTTTCCTTGAAGTTGTTGGAGAAGAGCCAACTGACACCGAAGGTCTGAAAAAGCCTATACCAACATTTCTGAATAAAATCGCATTCCACAAACAAGTGTAAACCAGATTCAGCAGCACAAAAGCAAAGAAGACAGATTGATGGATGCAGGTTCATAAGACGCAGCCTCTTTTGCAAAGTATCAACAGTGTTTAAGCTTCCAAAGATAAGAATCCATACCAGCACCTTGACTCCTTTCGGGCATTTAGACTTCCATAAAGCCTTGTAAACCGCCTTCTCCAAGGAAGGATGAGATTTCAAATGATTGAAGAGTGATTTTATCGTGAACAAGCCAGACGATTCCAGCATCCAATGCCTGGAATCCGAGGAAGGGGAAGGCTTGAACTTTTCCAATACCAACAAAAGGTCAGCAAAGCTAGCGATTTCCTCCTCCTTCAAAGGTCTTCTAAACGAAAACCCCCACACATTTGTGCTACTATCCCAAAACTCAGCCACCCAAGCTAATTTAGAAACCGAAAGCGAATACAATTGGTGAAACTGGTCCTTAAGAGTAGCCTCACCTGCCCAAGGATCAAGCCAAAAACGAATGCTCCTCCCATTTCCCAATTTAATCCATGATCCTTATTAAACAAACTGACCACCAAAGAGTCACCTTGAACTTCCTTAGACAACACCACAGTATCCGATTCAATAAACCCCTTCTCATGAATTATCGAAGAGCCACCTTCCAAGGGAGAATAAACACACCAACCACTTCCTTTTCCAACGACATCGCCTTGTCAGATGGCGAATCCAATCGGGGAGACACCCCCCCTAACCTTCCATCTCAGAGCCACCCAAATGCAACTTTCCAAAATGGACAGGGAACTCATCCTCCCCAAATCCATCATGAAAGACTTGAGCAATCCTAGCCAAATCAACTGAATTAGAAAAATCTTGCAACACCAAGGAACCAAAAACCTTTTTAGGAGGAGAGATTGCCTCAATATCCCCAAACTTCAAGTCAAACTTACCAAGAGATTCAACAAAAATTTCAATAGAAGCGGGAAGGAAGCCACAAAGGTTAGGATTAACCTTAATACGAGCGGTCGAAATGTCAATCAAGTTCAGAGTATCATTGGATATTTCTATCAAGCCTCCCAGATGAAATCCTATCGCCTCAAAAGTCGTTTTCTTCCAAAATTTAAGGGGAAGATTTCTAATAGAAATCCAACCCCCATAACTACAAATGAAATCCGGCAAACTGTGATCTTTATCCGACCAACACTCAAATTTGAGAAAAGAAACATCCATCCTTTGCCATTTTCCAAGCCGAGACAAAAGCACTTCAGAAGGACCCTCCACCACCAAAATTAATGTCTTATCAACCATAAAGGGATTAATCTGAATCTCAACACCAAAATAATGCTCAATCATCAACCTGATATCATCTGCCCAAGAAATATGAGCAAAGAGACGAGAAACCACTAACTGACCTCCGAAATCAAGATCAAGGACTTCATCTTCTTTTCTAACCCAAAAGTCTTGACTCAACGACAACCCATAAAGGGTACACCAGAAGTTTCCAGCAGGTACAGTCAGCTCCACATCCCCACCTTCCATCCTTGAAGGAGAAACAACCGGGAAAGTGACATTAAAATGAGGATCAAACCGCTACAAAAAATCAGACAACATCTCCCCAAAAACCAGCCAACCTGTGCTATGCAAACCCAATGAAACCCTGATCCGCTTTCAACCACCAAAAGGAGGCCAGACAACGCAATCTGCAAACCAAAAAGACCCTAGCCGGACCTTGAACAACCCGAGAGTCCCATCCACATCGCGGAACTTCCTCCTCTGAAAAAAGGAATCTGTATGACGATTTAAGATCCCTAAACCATCCTTAAACCAACGCAAATGAGATAGAGACAGCGAGAGCAATAGACCATTAGAATGGTCCTCCAAGTGAAAAAGGTCATCATCCTCACTAATACTAAAACAATAACTTCTGATGTTGCAACTAAGGGAATTCATGGTACCAAAATAAAGACCTGAAAACGAACACTACAGAGGAAACCCCCCACGAGCAGATGCTAAAGAGCAAACCGCAACCGAAAAAACCCAATATGGCTTCAGCCAAAACCAACACCAGACGAACAGAAATGACCGAAGAATAAAAAAAAAAAAAGAAAAAAAAAGGGAAAAACAAGGAGCAAAATGCGGCCAACGAGGACAAACCGCGGATGCTTGAAGGGTTCGCCGGACATTGAGGGTCACAAGATGAAAGGAAAACGAAGGAAAAAAAAGGGATGAAAGCCCGAATCGACGCTGACGCACTCCTAGACGAAGGGGAGGGAGAATCGACCAAGTGCGGGGAGGACACCGGCGAGAGGAAGCAACGTCGGAGACGAGAAGGAGAAGATGAAAAGGTGAAGGGCTAACAGGAGGAGAAAGAGGAGAGAACTGGGTAGAGAGAGAGGCGTGGATGGGGGAACAAACTGCCGGAGAAGAGAGACGTCGGAGAGCTAAAAGGGTGCTGGCGCGAGGGTACGATGCCGAAGGCAAGATGGTCGGGAAGGAGAAGATGAAAAGACGATGGTTAACGAGAGGAAAGAGAAGAGAGAAACCGGGATTCAAAAAATATTTTCTATTTTTAGTTGTAGCTTTTATTCCCCTGTTTACTTTTAATTATCATCTAATCTTGCAACCTTCCAATATGATGTTACATTCTGCTGTTGTTGTCATTGTAAGTCTGAAAGGAATAGAACTGTGATCAGTTTATCTCTAAAAGGCAAGCACCTTATTAAAGGTGCTCACCATAGGTACTTGCAAGGCGTTAAGCCCCCTCACACATAGGCGAGTGCCCAATTGTGCCTCAACCACACTGATTTTCGTTCCAAGTAAAGATTAGAACAATTAGTTTCTAGGTAGTTATCATGTTTAAATTTCAAATAAGGATAAGAACAAGTAATTTCTGGGTAGTTTCTAGGTAGTTATTATGTTTAAAAATTTGAATAGGTAGTTATAATTCTTTGAGGCAGTAATGCTTGTCTTTCCTATAAATAGTTTTGTGTTTTGTAGATAGGGAGTGTGTTTTTTAGGTGGTAGTCATTTTGTATTGTTGGGAGAGATAGTTGACCCTCTCGAATTAATCAAGTATCGATAGGTTGTAATCTCTAACTTGTTATCTAATAGTAAATAAAATACCTATCATCCAATTGGACAAATCAAGCGCAAGGAAAAGACATAGGTTATCATTCAGAGGCTAGTGGCCTTTCAAATGATAAAAGTTGTCAACGTTTTGTTCTAGGCTCTAGAAAAATGATGCTAGAATATAGTGGCAAATACACTTTGGCAATTGAAACATCATAAAGCAATAGAGATCCAATTCACACCAGTCTATCACATGCATCATGAAGCGTTCTAGTCTTTGTTGCCACAGCCTGATGTTGCAATTGTAGTTCGTTAAATAAGTCCAGTGTATCATCTACCTGAATGAGAAAGAAAGCACAAAAGTTGGATACTTTCATTAATATATCAAACCCATTCATTATCACGCAAAAAGAAGAAAGAAATCTTCAAATAGAATAAAAAATAAATTCGACTATTATTATTGAGTTTCATTCATTGTTTTTTTCATTTTTTCATAAACAACATTACAGAAGTACTTATTCCCCCCCCCCATGCTCTCTCCCCTCTCCTCTCCTTCCTCCTCCTTCTACCCTCCCACCTTTTTTGAATTCGCTTACTGGTGACCTAGCCATTGCTTCCACCGTCGTCCTAATCTCCAATTGTCAGACGTAGTCCCAATATCAGGTTTTTTCTTTAGTTGTTGTTCATCTGTTTTTCAGTCGCTGTTTTTTTCTTCTTGAAGCACGTCCTTCATCGTTTCTCCTCTGTTGGTTAGGTCTTCTTTCCATCTTTCTGGGATTTTGATTTTTTAGGATGGAGGCTCGTAGCTGCAGGTTCTCAATTCGTGATTTTCACCAAGTCCTTCCTCTCTCTTTATCAAATTTGTGGTGGCTCGAAAGTTACTTAGTTGAATTATTGCATCAGCCAATCCATAAATTCTTCCTCAAGCATGGTCCTGATGAAAAGGGTTACCTGTTGTGGCTTGCTTGCCAGTGTGCTATTGTTTGGAGTCTTCGGGAGGAAAGAAACAATAGGATTTTTAGAGGGATTGAGAGACCTTCCGATGAGGTGTGGTCCCTTGTTAGATATCATATTTTTCTTTGGATCTCCGTTTGTAAAGTTTTTTGTAATTTTCATTTAGGTCTTATTTTACTAGACTAGAGCCCCTTCTTGCGTCAATTGGGCTTCGCTTGGGGTGTTTTTTGTATTTACGCATTTTCTTTCATCTTTTCTCAATGAAAGTTAGGCTTTCTCTGAAAAAAAAAAACAATTCTTTCATGTTCATCGAGAAAAAAGAATAAACATTACCTGGAGAAGTATATCATCACATGTTCGTATGCGATCTGTTAAAGAGTTCAAGTAGTGGTGGTATTTCTCCTCTGTCTACAAAGGCAAATAGAATGCTCAGTGAGAACATTGTCATGAGCTCGCAAGATAAATTAGAGAAACTATCCAATTTTTACCAACCTCGGATTTCATGGCTGATTCAAGATCAGAAAACCATTTGTAGAACTACATAAGATTCATTAGGAAGAGCAAAAATTTTAGTGGTGTGGCTTCAACATAACCAGACAATCATAAAGTGAAAAAAGATTATGCCAAAGAAGGTAAGAAGGAAAGACATCAGAAAATTGATATAATCCAGCATATATATCCTTGAAAGCTATCAAACATAAAGTATGAGATCTCTATCTTTCTTTTTTTCTTTTGGTTTTTTAATCAGAAATAAGGATTTCGTTGATAATAATGAAATGTGTGAACTGTATTTTTGGAAACCACACTTTTTAAATTGGATAAATCTCATTGGAATGCATTTCCTGTTCTAGGTGTTTGTGGTGGGGGTTTTCTCTACCTGGCCCTTTCCCCTTTTCTCTTTTTTTTTTTAAATATCTGGACTTTTTTCAAAAATGTGAGAAAGCTCCCAATGATTCATAAAAGAAATCCAATTGGACGAAATCAAAGGAGATGTCTCCGACATGAATGCAAGAATTTTAGACATTCTGAACAGGAAGGAGACAGGGGCATGCCCATGTACCAAATGTTAGTCCACCAGAGCTTGCATCTAGAAGATTACGATTGTTACCATCAGAAATAATGTAAGAAACAAGAAGAAAAAAAAAGGAACGTAAAAAATGCAGAAGAGATTGAATAGATTACCTGATTGGTATTGACCAAAACGGCTTCAATAGCATCAGAATCTTCGTTGGTGGTATCCTTAACCGAAATAGACAAGGCATTTTCTTTACCACCTCTACGGTCTTGTGCCTACAATAATATTTAACACGAAGGTGTAGTTATTCAATTAAAAACATATATGAGCCTTTTCCTCTCTAAAAACAACGTACAAACTGGTAGTGAGCACCAATTGATTTCAAGATAAAGAGTTAGAGAACACGAAGAAGAAACAAGTTGAAAATGATTCAAGAGCAGATCAGAAATCTCACCAGATCAACGGGAAATGGTCGCTCAGCAACAGCATGACAGAGCGTCGCAATCGCCGCTTGCTGTTGCTCCGTTAGAGGAGCATTCTGGACATAAATTAGAATACCAGATGATGAAAATACAGAAATCGAAACAAAATGCAAGCATCTATAAGGAAAGAGAGAAAGAAGAAGTCGAGCAAACAGATCTCGTCGCATAAAATGACATCGAGAAGCCGGATTTGGACAAGAGCGAGATCGAACAGGGAGAAGCAAATTTCACGATTCAAAATGGAAAATGGAAAGAACTAAAGATGAGCGTACCTGTTCCCATGAAGAAGCAAAATTGTAGCCCTTGGAAATTGCACCGGACTTTGGTAAACCAAGAGGGGCGGTCTTGGCAGCCATGGAGGTTGAGTTGATTGTGAAGGCTGCCACTCGAAACTCTCAGTCTCAGACTCCGTATAAGCTCTCCGACGGCCAACACACCTCTCAACTTCTATTCTGTTACTTGTTATTACATTCAACACTTTGGCAAACCAAGGGGACGGGTTATTTCTTGTCGTTACATTCAACGCTTTCGAGTCCGGACTCGCGGGATTGGAAGAATATCTTTCATCAAAAAATCAATTTTCATGTATTTACAAAAATACCATAAATATTATTTAGTTAAAAGGTTAAAATAGGTGCTTTGAATTTTATGTAGTCTCGATACGACTTAAAAAAGTTTAAGGATATAAAATGATATTTGTCCTAAAAAGTTATGCATCTGGAAAGGGCTTCAATTTGAATGGAAACTAGAGGTGTTGGGGCTAGGAGAGAGCACTGGGCAGAAGAGATTAGGCTCCTCTCAAGATGGTGATCGTCTCCATCAAGAGGGTGAGATCTTCGGCGTCGTCAGTGCGATTCTTTACCAAATGCGAGATAATTTCCATCAAGTGGGTGGGATTTCCAAAGCTGATGGTGCAATTCATTACTAATTACAAATTTGATCAATTAAGGGAATGAACCTGTGGTTAAATTTAGATCTTTTTAGACAAGCCATTCCCAAAATCTGGAACATCTCCACACCTTTGAAATTCAGGCGTGTGGGAATGAACCTGTTTTTGTGTATCTTTGATAGTCCTAGAGAGAAAGAAAAAGTTTTGGAGTTCCAACCATGGTTTTTTGATAGGGCAATCTTGCTGCTTGAGGTTCCCGAGGAAGTTGTCGATTCGCAGAGCTGGAATTTCGATTTGCAACTTTCTAGGTGCATATCCACAATCTTCCACCAGTTGGACAAACAAAGAAGTTCGCAACAGAGCTGGGAAATCGAATGGGAACTTTCATGAAAGTGGCAGCTGATGAGAACGATCTCTATTAGGGAGACTCCATCTGAATCCGTGTAAAGATCGATATTTCAGTGCCCCTGAAATGAGGTATCAAAATTAAGATTGGAGAATGAGCAGAGGAACTTTGGTGCCCAATCACGTACGACAAGCTGAAGTTACAAAGAAACTGACTTTATTGATGAATTAGAGGTTTCACTCCGAACAAATACTAAAATCCTTAAATATAAGGTCTGTGAGGAATAGACTATTGGGGTTTATGCCCTAAAACTCGTAGTTTGTAATTTTGTTCTAATTATTGTAATAAAGTGTTATTATTTCAATAAAGAGTTATTGTTCGATATTGCCTTGCTTTTAACCCTAAATCCAATAAACTAAACATCTAATGTTGTAAAATGTCTCTTGAATCGAATGTAATTGTACATAAAAAAGGATCTCGCCTCGAGATACACGAACAAAGGTCTAGTAAAGGGATAAAGTTTGGGTACCTTACCCCAGTAATAATATGGATGTGGCCACTTTGTATTTGATACAAAACACCGTGATCCTAACGTGTTCGTGTAGATGACATGTGAGTGGGGATATCCTATGTAATGAGATTACATAAGACAGGACCGCAAAAATAGTAACCACTAGATGTAACTCAGCTTGACTAGCTAGGTTTCTATTTCACTAGGATGACCTAGGCAACTTGATCTCAATCACCGAGCGGATTCTGACTCACTCCCGTTTATGAGAGATTGTCCTTTGACTAGTATGGGTGAGAGTGGTCGATTAAATCACTCACAATATGCCTACCTTCTTGGGGACAAGACCGAGTGAGCAAACCGCGCGACTTAGGCTAGCAAGATGGAATTCACTTTTTCCCGCCTACTAGGGTAAATAGATGAATGTTCCCTTAAGTGGTGTCTCCTGACTTGAACAAAGGGTCCGACCCTCTCATTGGCCCGAGAGGGACTTCTGTTTGTTGGTAGGACCACAAACAAATTGTTGAACACTGATACTTAAGGTACAAGATGTAACCTGAGGGTAAAATGATAATTTGACCCAAATTTGGTGTTACTGAACATTCGCGAAGGATTGACTTGTTTGTTATTGGTCAATATCCGTGGACACATAAATATATCTCTGCAGGTGAGAAGAGTGCAGCTGCGGGACTTTAGTGGAGTGTTCCCGCAGTTAACGAATGTTGATTAGGAGGTTAATGAGATTAACCGAGTAATCTCGTATCGTTGGAGCTTCTGATCTGTAGATCCACCTTCTAGCTCGTAAAGGGTTCTTAGATCGTTTGAATTTGAAATGTTCAAATTCATTTGGGAATAAACATTTATGTATATAGATACATTATAATATAAAGTTTTGGAATTATATATTATAAATTTAATGTGAATATGATTCATATTAAATTATATGAGAGAATTAAATATTTGAAAGAGTTCAAATATTTATTTTAAATGTGAATGAAACTCATATTTTAAAACTATAGGTTAAAATTTAATGTGCATGAGATGTGCATTAAAACTATAGGTTAGAGGAGAAATAGATAAAATGTGATTTAATCTTATTTAAATATATGATATTTAAAGATTAATTAAATATATGATATTTAATTAAATTTGATTTAATTAATTTAATAATTAATTAATAGGAACGTGTCAGGAGGGCACGTTCCCTTCTTTCTCACTAACTCCCTATCGATAGGGAGTGGGGGCAAGAACTCCTCTCGCAATAAAACTCTCTAGGCAGAGGGGTTTTGTTGATCGATGCAATTTGAAGCATTTGTAGAATTGTTGTCATTCTCTCTCTCTCTCATTCCCTTACCTTCCAAATTGTTGGAACCCTTTCCCACCAAGGGAGATCTAAGTGGTACTCAGAGACATGGGAGGTTTACTACGTGGTGTTGTCCCTGTGGTGAAGAAAGAACAGAGGAGTTTCTCTGTGTTCCTGTGTTGTTGTACGATTGACAAGGAGTTGCTGAATTGAAACTACAAAGGTAATCATCTCCATCCTTTTAGTTTAATTGTTAAATAGCATGTTTGCATGTTTAATTTCCATGCCTAATTAGGTTAGGAATTGTATGCTTATCTCTGTTTTATTGCCAATGTACTGGTATTTGTTTTCAACCAAAAACAATCAAGCAATTTCGATCTTTTAACCACGTTTCCGCTGCTCAAGGGGATCGGATCCCCATCATAGACGTCAGATGTGTTGTTGTCGGCGGTGGTCGGGAAGATGGGGAATTTTGTTGGAGATGATGAATGTGATGCAGAAGATGGGTTGAAAAGCAAGGGAGGGGATTATATGGGTTTGTTACAATAAGCTAGGCCCAAAGACATAATGTTGGACCAAACCTTGTTCTCCATGAATTCTTCAAATGCGGGATTTCAAATTCATCCTTTGCATGTTGATGATCTTGGACTGGAATTTTGCTTGGGAAAAGGGAACGAGCATGTGGTGGGGGTGAGGCCAACGGATGGGTAAATGACAAAAAAGCCCAAAGGACAGTGCTGCGAAAATTTCCTCAAAGGCTAAAAAACTCGTCGGAAAAAAAAGTCATTTGTTTCTCGGCAGAGGAAGTGGAACTAAGCACTATATTAATTCTGATAACAAAGAGGGAAGAGCTAAACGTTTCAAAGGCGATCCGGGATCACAATCAAGTGGAGAAGTCAACAGTCCATCGGCGGAGGTTGCGTTGCATCCCCACCGACAACCATGATTATTTTATGTTAGAATGTGTGTGGTTTGGGGAATCCACGCACATTCCGGGCCTTGTATCATGTAGTGCATAAGCAAAAACCCCATTTGGTTTTTCTTTCTGAATTAATGTCTGGTTTTTCCTCTTTCGATAAAAATAAAGCAAAGTCTATGTTTTGATTATTGTTTCCATGTGCCTAGTAATAGTAAAAGTGGTGGATTGCTCTTATTATGGAATAACAATCTAAATTTACGTATCCAATCTTATTCCCCAGGTCATATTAACACATTTATAAAGGAGGGTGAAGGCTTATGGAGATTCACTGGTTTTTATGGAAATCCAGCCCTGAATCAGAGGGAAAATTCATGGCGGTTGTTGAGAAAGCTTAATGACCAATTTCATGGCCCATGGTTGATTGGAGGGGACTTTAATGAGATTCTTACTGATAATGAAAAACAGGAAGGTTATTTGTGAAGTACAACACAAATGAACTCTTTTAGGAATGTCATTGATGAGTGTCATTTGATGGACTCAGATTTCATTGGTCATGACTTCACTTGGGTCCGACTTTTCAGGAACGATAATTATACTTGGGAGAGGTTAGATCGTTTCCTAATAAACTACGAGTTCCTGGTTAGTCATAATGATTTCTAGGTGCATCATTTGGGTTTCTATGCGTCAGATCACCGAGCAATTGTATGTCGTTGGGATGAGCTTGGAGTACGTAATTTCGGAGGTGGGATGAGACCGCTAAAATTTGAACCTCATTGGACTAATATAGATGCATTTAAGGAGATTGTTGCAACTTTCTGGCAAAACAATTCAATTTCTGTGGAGGGTAATTACCAAAGAATAATGCAAAATTGCTTAAGAGATTTGAAGAAGTGGGATACGAACCGATTAGGTGGATCCCTAAAGGGAGCAATTGCTCGAGTTGGGAATGAGATAAGAGCCCTTGAGGCGAACTTTGGACCACACAACATGCGTATTTGGTCGAAAAAAGTAAAGGCGTTTGAACAACTCCTAGAAGAAGATGAAAGGTATTGGAAACAACGATCTAGAGAAGATTGGCTAAAATGTGGAGATAGGAATACTAAATGGTTTTACCTGAGGGCGTCACAAAAGTGACGCCAAAATAAGGAGGTCAGATTTAAGGATAAGGATGGGGTTTGGCAGGAGCAGGAGACGGAGATGGGGCGAGTTGCTACCGATTATTTTCGAAATCTTTTCTCTTCTTCAAGTCCTTCCTTGGATAACATTGAAAAGGTTGCTCAAACATTCAAAATAAAATCTAGTTAAACACTTAAATCGGTGAGGCTCATACATATTTTTCAACCCTTAATGGCAAAGGCACATAACAATCACTATGGAAACACTTGAAGGCAAAAGCATGACCAACCCAAACTAACTCCTCATAAGCAAACAATCACCTCATTTACACATTTTCTCAAGCACATGTACCATTTAAGTAAAATTTTCAGCTCGACACAAAGCGATTAAAAATTCTAATTTCTCAATGAAAAAATTACAAGTTTTCAAATTCGAGCAAATGTCGAGCAAACAAAATGTTTACCTTCAAGCAAACATTTCCACAACTGAATCGAGGTCGATCGTTTCAAAATATCTCATGATCGTTTGCTACTTTCTTCAAAAGTTGCTCCTTAAATATCTGGGTTTCCGGCAGAAAATGACAAAAAAGTATAAATTAACACATCATACTCTGACTCCAAGTTGCCAATAATTTTCTTTGGAAAGAGAAAACATAGATAGGTCATTCATTAATTGAGACGTCTCAAATAAACTTCTACTTTCAATTTATATCTCGCATTATAATATTATAAATAATAATTTTTCATATGAAATTATCACAAGCAGGGGAAGGAATTCAAGTCCCATGAAGTTTTATTTATTTGGTTAGAAGGTAACAGAAACATTTAAACTACGTATACAAATATATGTTTTTCTATTTACTCCAAGTTAGACAACTTTCACCTAAAAAGGTTTTATAAAGGTGCATTGTATTGTATATTCATAATTAAACAACACATTTAATTATAGAAGTTGTAACAAATAATTTAAGAATAAAACGTTTGTTATAGAAGCAGTTTATTTTTTTATTTTTTATTTAGATAGAATGAGGTGAAAATAATAACAATCAGAATAATTAGAAGGAGATATAAATGATAATGTAGATAACTAGAAGAAAAAAAATGGTAGTGCAGATTAATTAGAAGAAGAATATGCACCCAAACTTTGAAGGGTTAAAGTCAAACATAATGACTGTTGGAACAAGTCACAATGAATAGTGATGACAAAAACACAAACATTATTAATTCAGTGCTCAACTCAGAAAGCATTCCTTCACGCATGCGAGATCACCAATGTTAGATGTTATCATAATATGACATTATTAATTCAGTGCTCAACTCAGAAACATTTCTATACACTTTCATAAAAACAGAGTTAGATGTTATCATAATAGGATATTATCTTATATCAACCACTTTTGAAATTGATTCCACTAACAATTAAGAATGTAAGATAAGATTTATTACTGATGTACCTCATTTCCTTCACGCATGGGGCATCACCAATGTTGGAGTATAGAATATTTTCACTTTATACTTATCTATTACGTACGTCAGAACATGTTCATACCTACAACAAGAAATATGCATTTTCTTGTCAAGATTTTATAGTTGCTCAAAGTCTACAAAACATATATAATGCAAGTAGTATAGTAGATGACTGTAAACTTAAAATTCAAATTCCACTTCACCTTTTATTACCCCTTTGTGTCATCTCATTTTTCTTGCATTCTTGATTTCATTTATTGATATTTCAGCAACCAAGCTTCAATTTCCATACTTGTAATTGAAAAAACTCATATGAATATGACATGAGCAACTTTAATAATATCGTGAAATATTTTGTTCATATTCTTATGTTCCTCTCACACTTCTCTTAGTCTAAAAGCTCCAATAAGTGACCGAGAATTTGATGCGAGCACTAGAAGAAAATAAGGCTACAATGACGGACGAAAAAATTAAGGGGCGAGATACAATGACGGACGGGAAGGAGGCGCGGAGGGAAATTTTCGCCGGACATACAATGACGGGCATTGCCCGTCATTGTAAATTCTTTTTAATGACGGGCTTTGCCCGTCATTATATGATATATTAATTAAAAAAAAAAAAATTGGACACCTCACAACCCGACAGCTCTCTCTCTCTCCACGTTCCCTCCCAGCTCACAACCCGACAGACTCTCCATCCTCGATCTCTCCTCCATCACTTTCCTCTCTCCCGCCTCACACTCGTCGCCGGCGCTCATCTCATCGTCGAAACCGCCGTCCATCTCCACCCGGCCGTCAGAGTCGAAACCGCCGTCCATCTCATCGCCGCCGCCGCCTCGCTCGGTCTTCGCCGCTAATCGCTGGTCGTGCGCGTCCGTCATCTCTCTCCACGATCTCACTCTCTTCTTCATCGCCCCACCCACCGTCGACCGTCGATCGTTTGGGGAGTCACCGCCGCCCACGAAGCACAAACCGCCGCCCTCCTTGACGCTCAATCACCGCCACCGCCGCCGCCCCCCTCACCGTCTTTCTTCTCGTGGCGGCGGATCTGAAGCTTGAGGTCCGGATCTACACCATCATTTGTAGATCTGCTTCATTGAGGTCCAAATCATCCCTTTAGCTTGTTTTTATGTCGGTTTAGCTTGTTTTTTTGTTAGTTATCTTGAAATGCTCTTGAAATGATGAAGCTCTTGAAATGTTGAAGAGCACAAAGTTGAAATGGAAGTCACATTTGATGGATTATGCAATTTTTAGGTTGAGGTTGAGGTTGAGGTTGGATAGAACCATATATCAATTTTAAGGTTGAGGTTGGATTATGCAATTTTTAGGTTGAGGTTGATGGATTATGCAATTTTTAGCTTGTTTTTATATCAATTTTAGAAAAGATTTTTGAACCATATAATTAGTTCACTCCACTTTTTAAAGTTCATTCTTGATTACTACTATCAAGTTCAAATTTTCATTTTTCTACCCAATTTAAAATTTCAATCTCAAACTTAACTCATTTTAATTAGTTAAAACTTATGGCATTGATTTTTGGTTTTCATAATCGGATGTCTCATTTTAATTTATTTGCTTTGATTATGCTTTATGAAAATAGATAAATTTACTTTTATATTGGGGATGAATTGAAGGAGGTTAATAACCTTGTATTACATTGTTGAGGAAAAGTGTGAATTTCCTAAATTTTTCTTAATTATAATTCTTTGTTTGTGTTAAGCTCTATGAGTTTATATTTCATATGTTTAATTTTATTAATATTAATAGTGATTGAGGAATGATTGAGATCTTTTGTTTAGCGTGTTTGGTTAGAATCTTAATAATAGTAGTGGGGTTGTGGATTAGAGGAAATGGTATTAGTCCAAAATATCATGATGTTGGTTTTTGAATCAACATCGTGAAATTGAGTAAGCAGTGAATGCAAAAGACCCTCTTGATCCTCGATGGTTGGTGGTTTTAACCCCTCCTCAAAGTATAGTTGAAGAAGAATATTCTGAGGTTGATGTTGATACCGTTCAAGATTGTGGATATGGTGTCCTAGAAAGAATGCCTAATATTGACGTGACCCATGAAATCGATGAAATGTCATCCACATATCTAAATGATTGTGAGGGTATATGGATCGATAAATAATGTATTAAATATGGTATGCATTTGTTTAGTTATTTCAATTTTTATGAGTTCAATATATATATGTTATTATAACTTATATTTTTATGGTTTTTTTTTTTGGCAGATTGTTACAATGAGTGGATCAAGTGACGAGGAAGTGAATGTATCGATCCAAATGGAGGCTAGGCATACTAATCGACGTGGTCTCACTACTATGCGTGGTCCGCACGCGTAAGGACTCTGAGGGAACGCTTGGTCATCCAATACAACAATCAAGGCCAAAGTATTGGTGATAATGCAAACCAAATGCAAAGTTACATAGGAGTTTGCGTTAGGCAACAAATTCCATTAAGTTACAAGACTTGGAAAGAGGTTCCCCAAGAATTGAAAGATAAAATTTTTGATTCTGTAGAGGTAAGAATAATAGTATTTTTTTCCGCACAAACTTCTTAATATATAGAGTTATTTAGCCATTTATTATGTGTTTCCTATGTAGATGTCATTTGTGATCGACCCTAGGTCCAAAAATGCTATTCTTCAATCAGCGGCAAATAAATTTCGAACATTTCGATACACGTTGTATCAAAAACACATACTTCCATTTAAGGATGAGCCGTCCTTGTTGAAGCATCCTCCACAAAAGTATTCACACATTGATCAAAACCAATGGGAAGCATTTGTGAATGCTAGATTATCGGAAGAATGGGAGGTAAGTACATTATACTTGTTGCTTTTAAAAGTTAGTAAAAAAGGTACATTATACTTGTTTCTTTTAAATTGATTCTATTATGTGATACAGGCACAAAGTCGTGTACAAAAGGAAAGGAGAGAGAAATGTAAATATAATCATCACATCTCTCGTAAAGGATATGCCAACTTAGCTGAAGAACTAGTGAGTAACATTATTTCTTATAATTTTCCATAAATGAGATTTAATAACTTGTGTGTTTATATAGGAATTGGCGGACGATCCTTCCACTCGTGCCACACTTATGAATACAAGCACGAAAAGGAAAAAATAATGAATACTACGATGATGAAACCAAACAATGCGCTAGTCGAATCGTAAGTTAATATGTTTTATTTTAACATCATGCAAAAATGATTCGTAGTTTAAATATCTTATGGTTAGTTTCAATGTTAATCTAAATGGTTGTGACAGGACGAACTAGCTATGAAGAATAAAGGTAAAGACATATTGACCGAAGCATTAGGCACGCCAGAACACAGAGGGCGTGTTAGAGGATTAGGTATGTCTGTCAAACCATCAACATACTTTAACAATCCTCGAGCGAAGTCAAAATCAAGCAAAGAGTCTGGCAACAAAATGTCGTGCTCACCTTCCAAAAAGTCTGTAAGCATAGCGGTAATCATCCAAAAGACAAGGAGGTCATTGATTTAGGAGGAAGAAATTTTAGAGGTAATTACGATTTTGTGGAAATTTTTTTATCATATATGATACATTTTTCTCACATTACTTTTTAATTTTTGAAGGGAACTCCATGCCATCTAGCAATAGGATCAAAGGATAATGTGGTTGCTGTAGGCACAATGTACACGTCTGACGCTCAATTTCCCACCGTCCATGGAGTTCCCTTAGGAGATGAAAATGTTAGAGTGGTAGTGGACATGATCGTAGGTGAAGATGCTCCACTACCAATTCCTATACGGGGAGAAGTAGAGTCCTTGAGTCAATCTATGGGAAGTTTTGTGGCATGGCCTCGTGACCTTGTCATTTTTAATAAGGGGAAAAAAAGGTATGAAATTATTCAACTCAATGTTAAAAATTACTAAATTCTTTGTTTACAAATTTAAATGTTGTTTTCTTGTGATAGGTGGCTTCTCCAAAGAAAACATAAGTCGGATGTTTCCGTACATGTGCCTACTTCACATTCTACAAAGTACACAGATATACTCACGTGACTATTAAACTTCGAATCGTTATGCAATGTTATCGATGCAAAGAAGATGATACGATTCAAGTCACGTTGAGTGAGCACATGTTCGGGAGGAAAAGTTAATTTATTTACATCGCGATGATATCCTGCATTACTGTGGGATGGTGGAGATAGGGTACTCCTGCATAGTCGCATACATTGCGTAAGTATACAACATCTTTCATTTACAACTATATTGACTACGCTTTTGAATGTTTTATTAAAATGACTTTACTTTTGTTTTAGGTATCTTTGGACTGTATGTGACTATGAAATAATCGCCAAGTTCTTGTTAGTTGATCAAATAACCATTTCTAATTTTATTAAAAGTCAAGAAACACGTTGTATAAATCTGGCTAACAGGTTAGAAATGGTTAATTTGGACTTGGATCAACAAGTTTTCATCCCATATAATACTGGGTAAGTTTAAATTACTTCAATTTATTTATATGTTTTTTGTTCATAAAATGATATTAGAATACTCCTAACTTTAATAGATATCATTGGATGTTGATCGTTATCCATCCGAGGGCAAACACCGTTTATGTCTTAAACTCGTTGAGGAGTAAGATCGAAGAAAGTTTTCAAGGAACAATAAATACGTAAGTGTTTCAAACCTTTAGAATGAATTACTTTCTATTAATTTTTCTAATGTTTCAAACACTTTAGATCCTTGAGAATGTGGCAAGCCAAGCACTCACTTCCACAATATCGTTCTTCCATCACTTGGAAACTTGTAAAGGTAAACATAATTTTAATATATTCGAATGTTTTGTTCAACGTTGGAACAATATTTAACTCAAATATGCTATTTTTTAAATTATTTTGCTAGTGCCCCGTCAACCAAGTTCTGTGGAGTCACGGGTACTATGTACGTAAGTATATACGAGAAATCGTATATAATTCTAGTATTCCTATAATGAACCTCGTAAGTACTCTTATTTTATCTGGTTTGTGATTCAAAACATAATTTAGTCTAATGTTATATTATTTTTCTTTATTAGTTCAACACAAAAACTGCATACAAACAAGAAGAAATCGACGAGGTTCGAGTAGAATGGGCGGATTTTGTTGGCAGATTTGTGTAAGCCATTTGTGAATACCTGAATTTTGTGAAATTTTTACTACATTTCGTTAGGGTGTACAATATACTTGTTTATAATGTATATAGTAGAAGTGTATTAGTAGTTTGTGTTTTTAGATGTTTATACTTTGTTTGTTGGATGTGGAGAGGCGGGTGGCCTCATTCTTCTGAATCTGGGATTGGAGTTTGTTGGGTGTTTTGTATGAATGAATGTGTTTTTAGATTACTTGTTTGTTGGATGTGGAGAGGCGGGTGGCCTCATTCTTCTGAATCTGGGATTGGAGTTTGTTGGATGTGGAGAGGCGGGTGGCCTCATTCTTCTGAATCTGGGATTGGAGTTTGTTGGATGTGTTTTGTATGAATGTGTTTTTAGATGTATATACTTGTTTGTTGGATGTGGAGAGGCGGGTGGTCTCATTTTTCTGAATCTGGATATATAGAAGTGTTCTGCAATGTTTCAGGTTATGGTTAGTTGATGTTACAGTAGAGGTCATGCCAAAATTTTTTACTTATTGGCTTGATATTTCGTGTTAGTTTTAGAGTTTCTTCAATTTTGTGATATAGGTGTTAAGGTTTGTGATGTAGGAGTTATGGTTTCAGTGTTATGATATAGGAGTCTATGATTTTAGAGTTATGGTTAAGGTTTATGATATACTAGTTTATGGTTAATTAAGGTTTGTGATGGTTTTAGAGTTATGGTTAAGGTTTGTGATATATGAGTTTATGGTTTTAAAGTTATGGTTAAGGTTTGTGATATATAAGTTTATGGTTTTAGAGTTATGGTTAAAGTTTAATTTTGATATATGAGTTATGGTTAAGATTTGTGATATGCGAGTTTATGGTTTGTAATATTAGTAGTTTATTGGTTTTGGATATAAAAGTTTTCTATGTGCATTGTTTTGGTTGAAAAAGAATTTTGTTGGATGTTGTTATGGGTGATTTGATGTATGTTTTTGGATATAAAGTGTTTTTGTTTCATGTTTGTAAATTTGTATAGTGATTTCATGTGTGGTTTCAATATAGAAGTTAATATAATTTGCAATATTTCGTAATTAGTTATTAAAAATTGTTGGTGCCATCGGGCTATTAACGACGTTTTTTTATTAAAATTATGCTAAAAAGCGATGACGGGCATTGCCCATCATAATAAAAAATTATGAACTAAAAATAAGCTGATGATATATAATGATGACAATAGGTTTTTTTTAAAAAAAAAAAAGAGTTTTAATGACGGGCATTGCCCGTCATTAAAAGCTGGTTTCAAGCCATGTTACAATGATTTAGCCGACTTTTTAATGACGGGCAATGCCCGTCATTAAAATTGCCGTCATTGTAACATACAATGACGGCGACTTTTAATGACGGGTAATACCCGTCATTAAAAATCGCCCGTCATTGTATGTTACAATGACACTCGCATAGATGACGGGCGCGCGCCCGTCATCAAAACCCTTTAATGACGGGCAATGCCCGTCATTAAAACCCAAATTTCTACTAGTGGAGAGAAGAGTCTCATACAAATGTTAAACCATGTGTCATCTCAATCTTCACCCTTCATAATCAAATTAATTTGAAATTGGAAATTTCATTAACCATCCTGGTTGAGGGAAAATATATACAACATAATGTTAAAAAAAAGTATTAAGTAGTCAGCAAGTTTTTTAGAGACAAGATCAATCTATTTCAAATAACGAACAAATGTTTATTATTTTATACACTTTTCTCTTGGTACATGAAACCTCAAAATCAGACTCAACAGTAAGAAACCAAAGATGAAACCAAAGATGGGTTTAAGTGAAAAATTAAATTTTCAATAAAACTTGTGTAACAAACCTAGGTGGAATGTGTTTTTCATTAGTAAATAATGAATCCTTCATGATCGATGAGCAAAGGTATATGATATCCTAGGTATGCATAACTTACTGAAAATAAACTCTATCTGCACAACATACTCCCCCAAAAACATCACATGAAGCATTTAATCTTCCAATACAAATCTAAAATTGCACTTGTCATGATGGTTTTTTGACTAGATCAAAGGATAAGATTAAAAAATGAATGCTTAATTTCTACCAATTTGCCTATTCTCAAATGTACGCAAGCACAAAGCACACGGTCAGAAGAGTTCCTTCAAAATGCAACTTGTTTCAGTTTCAAATGGCATACCGACGTGAAGCACAGAGGTTTTTGAAATCGCTACAAGGCAACGTTGGCAGCTGGAGCAAGTGGTTGTTGGCGTGAAGAAGCTCAAATATAAAAGCTTGACGATAATGGTGTTGGGTTTTATGTCCTAAAACTCGTGGTTTTGTAAACTGAATGTATATTTTATATCACAATAAAGTTGTGATACTCTCCACCGAGGAGGGTATGAATACTTCATCAGTTTTATTGATGATTATTCTAGGTATGGTTATCTTTACCTAATGCATCATAAGTCTGAAACCCTTGAAAAGTTTAAGGAATATAAGGCAGAAGTTGAGAACACATTAGGTAAAACGATTAAAACACTTCGATCAGATCGAGGTGGAGAGTATATGGATTTGAGATTCCAAGACTATATGATAAAACATGGAATCGTATCTCAACTCTCAAATACCAAAGACACCTCAAAAAATGGTGTATCCGAGAGGAGAAATAGAACCTCATTAGACATGGTTCGATCCATGATGAGCTACGCTCACCGCCTAGTTCGTTTTGGGGATATGCAGAGAAGGCTGCGCATATATTTTGAACATGGTTCCCTCTAAGAGTGTTTGAAACACCCTATGAGTTATGGAAAGGGCGTAAAGGTAGTTTACGTCACTTCAGGATTTGGGGATGTCCGGCACATGTGCTAGTGTCCAATCCAAAGAAACTGGAACATCGTTCAAAATTATGCCTATTCGTAGGATACCCCAAAGAAACGAAAGGTGGTCTGTTTTATGATCCTCAAGAGGACAAGGTGCTTGTGTCGACAAACGCCACGTTCTTAGAGGAAGACCACATGAGAGATCATCAGCCTCGTAGTAGGATTGTCTTAAGTGAAATTTCGGTGAAGCTACGAGATAAATCAACAAGAGTTGTTGATAAAGCCGGTCCTTCTCAAGAGTTGAGAATGCCTCGGCGTAGTGGGAGGGATGTTAGACAACTTTGACCGTTACATGGGTTTGACTGAAACCCAAGTCGTCATACCTGATGATGGCGTTGAGGATCCATTGACCTATAAACAGGCAATGAATGATATAGATAGGGACGAGTGGATTAAAGCCATGGACCTTGAAATGGAGTCAATGTACTTCAATTCAGTCTGGAAACTTGTAGATCAACCAGGTGGTGAAAAACCTATCGGTTGCAAGTGGATCTACAAGAGGAAACGAGATCAAGCCGGTAAGGTGCAAACCTTTAAGGCTCGACTTGTGGCAAAGGGTTATACCCAAAGGGAAGGGGTGGACTATGAAGAAACCTTCTCCCCTATTGCCATGCTTAAGTCCATTAGAATACTCTTGTCCATTGCCACGTTTTATGACTATGAAATTTGGCAAATGGATGTCAAGACAGCCTTTCTAAATGGCAATCTTGAAGAGAGTATCTATATGGATCAACCAGAAGGGTTCATAGTTCGGGGTCAAGAGCAAAAGGTTTGCAAGCTTAAACGATCCATTTATGGATTGAAACAAGCTTCTAGATCCTGGAATATAAGATTTGATACTGCGATCAAATCTTATGGCTTTGAACAGAATATTGACGAGCCTTGTGTTTACAAGAAGATAGTCAATACCACTGTAGCTTTCTTAGTTCTATACGTAGACGATATCTTGCTCATTGGGAATCATGCAAGATTCCTGACTGGCGTTAAGCAATGGCTAGCGACCCAATTCCAAATGAAAGATTTGGGAGAGGCTCAGTTTGTTCTTGGAATCCAAATTGTTCTGAATCGCAAGAACAAAACGCTAGCATTATCACGAGCATCTTATATTGACAAGATGTTGGTTAGATATAAGATGCGAGAATTCCAAGAAGGGTTTATTACCTTTCGGCATGGAATTCATTTGTCTAAGGAACAGTGTCCTAAGACACCTCGAGAAGTTGAGGATATGAGGCGCATTCCCTATGCATCTGCCGCCGGTGAGTCCGATGTATGCCATGTTATGTACTCGACCCGACATATGTTATGCGATTGGGAATAGTCGGTGAGATATCGATCTAATCCGAGATATGATCACCGGATCGCCATTAAGAACATCCTCAAATATCTTAGGAGAACGAGGGACTATATGCTTGTGTATGGTGCAAAGGATTTGATCCTTGCGGGATATACCGACTCGATGATTTCGACCGATGTGGATTCGAGGAAATCCACATCGGGATCGATGTTCACTCTTAACGGAGGAGCTATAGTATGGAGGAGTATAAAGCAAGGTTGTATTGCGACTCCACCATGGAGGTTTGAGTACGCCGCAACTTGTGAAGCGGCGAAGGAGGTCAGTATGGCTTAGGAAGTTCTTGACCGATTTGGAAGTTGTTCCAAACATGAATTCGCCTATCACCCTTTATTGTGATAATAGTGGTGCGATGGCAAATTCTAAAGAACCTAGAAGCCATAAGCGCGGAAAGCACATAGAGCGCAAATACCATCTCATCGGGAGATTGTGCAACGAGGAGACGTGATCGTCACGCAGATTGCTTCGGAGCACAACATTGCTGATCCGTTTACTAAGCCCCTCACGGCTAAAGTGTTTGAGGGACACCTAGAGAGTCTAGGACTACAGGTTGTGCAGATGAGGGCGCTTTTTTACTCAAAGATGTTTTACCCCACATACGTTTTAGTCCAAGTGGGAGATTGTTGGGTTTTATGTCCTAAAACTCGTGGTTTTGTAAACCGAATGTATATTCTATATCACAATAAAGTTGTTATTGAAATTTATTCAGTAAAGGTGTTATTGACTATTGTGTATTGTGTAACCTTAATCCAATAAAAAACCCTTGGCTATAGGATAAATACTTGAACTTTATGTGTGACATAAAAGTGGATCTAGTTCAAATTATAGCCGTAGCAGATCATAGTATATAGGACGGGGTTGGGGACCTTATCCTCGGGACACTATGGGCGCGACCCACTTTGTAAAGAACAAACGATGTGATCCTAAATCGTTCATGTGGAGACATGTGAGTGGGGCGCCTATGCAATGAGTTTGCATAAGATCGATCAGCGCAATAGTCACTTAGACTTTATAACTCCGTTTCTTGTCTTAATCGACTATATTCATACGATGACCTAGGTAACTCGATCTTAATCTCGAGCGTTCTATGGACTCCTGCTTATTCGGATTATCCTTAGATTTGCATGGGTGAGAGTGGCTCGAGACTACCACTCAATAAGCTCCGCCATTTCGGGGATAAAATCGGGTAGATAGTTGGGAACATAGTTCTACAAGATGGAATTCACTCCTACCCGCTTTAGGGATTAGTAGAGAGGTTGTTCCCTTAAAATCATCGACTCGGGTCTTGAACAATGGGCCCATCCTCTCATTGGCCCGAGAGGGATTTGGTTTCTTTGGTTGGACCACAAACCAATTGTTCATTAGAGGATTAGTGGAACTTAAGGAACAAGAGGTAATTACTGAGGGTAAAACGGTAATTTTGACCCACCAGAATTACGAATGACTGTGAAGGATCGACTTACTAATTATGGTTATATCGAGTGGACATAAATATATCTACAAAGTGAGAGGAGAGTCGCACCACCGGGCTTTAGTGGAGTGTCCCTGGTTAACGAATGTTGATTAGCTAGGCTAAAGAGTTTGGCCGGTTAATCTCGTGATCGTTGGAGCTCATGATCTCAGAGGTCCATTAGGTCCTCCTTACTAGCTCGGACTTAGCCTTATAACTTTTTGAGAGAAAAGAATTTGAATTGTTCAAATTCAAGTTTGGGAGAAAGCGTTATTTATATGTGATATATTTAACGAATCATAGCTTAATTATGAATTAAACTATGATTAATAAGAGGTGGATATATTTAAATATGATTTAAATATTGGGATCGGTTTATAGCATGAATAAGGATTCATGTTCAAAAATCGATCGAGATCGGGCAATTTATTTAATTTAATATTTGATATTAAATTAAATTAAAAAAATTAATTAATTAAATTAATTTTGAATTATTTAATTAATTATATTAATTTTAATTAAAAATCAATTTAATATTGATTTTTGAATTAAAATTAAATGTAAAATGAGGGTTTTTCATGATTTTCATGAAAAACAAGTTGCCAACTTGCCCAATCTTACTCATCTTCAAAATTCACCAAAATTGGCCACCTCCATCTCAAAGCATCCTCATCACCCTTGAGTTGTCACTCCATTGAAGCTTTTTGAAGCTTTATATAATGGTGATTTGAGGTGTTTTAAGAGAATTACACAGAAAATTCAATATTCCCGAATTAGTGACCTTTGAGGACTTTTCTTCAAAATTCTCTCAACCTAGGATCCCACAATCCATTCTAAGGCCTGAGGATAGTAGGGAAGACTCTAACGGTTGTCCACGAAGTGTTCGTACTGAAAACCATCAACCGGGTGAAGAGAATTTGATCTTCAAAGTTGAGTTTTCTATCCCTCTGTTTCTCTAGCTTTGAGCATGTTTTTTATTTTACAAAATTGATCAATTTAGAGTGTTCAAGATCCAAAATTGCTCCCGCTTTCTTAATCTAGATTCTTTCAAATGGAAGCCTAGTCGCCGACGTTAAGGTTGAGGAAAGGGAAGTCCACGAAAATGGAAGCTCGAAGGAAGAAGAGAGGCGACGTTTGAGATTTGGAAGAAGGATATAAAATCGATGTGACCTAAGGGTTTTGAAATCTTTTATTTTTTTAATAAAAAATAACCCAAACGACGGTGTTTTCATTAATATATCTTTATTAAAAATATCAACTCTAAGTTGATGGCTTACACCCATCTATAAAAGTCCCATATGTTGACGAGGAATAACCGTCAACAAAGGCCTGTCAATGGCAAGCGTTTGTACGTCAATAAAACTTAGAAAACATGACGGTTAATGCCCGTCAAGAAAACCAAAACACGGGATTTTAACAATTTTGATGCAATTAGCGTCAATAAAGCTACATTTATTGATGGTTAATTGCGTAAGTTTAAATGTATACCTTTAATGACGGTTCATAACCATCAATATATACGTGTTCAAAATTAATAATTAATTTTAAAATGAATTTAAGTCTTTTGTTGACAGTTTTTTAATCCAAACGTCAACAATTTGAAAAATGAACCCGTCAATAAAGGCCTAATTTGTAGTAGTGATGGGTAGTGATTATATCACTGAACACAATATAATCTACAGTGAAGAGAGTGCAACTACAAGTCTATAGTGGAGTGACTTGTAGTTAATGAATATTGATTAACCAGATCAATGAGTTTGATCAGTTAATCTCACATCATTGGAGCTTATGAACTGTAGGTCCATTATGTCCCTCCGTTGGCTCAACATGGTAATATTGAGGGTATAAAGTTAGGAATGAGATTGAAGTGTTTAATTTCATATATGAGGTGTTATATTAATTATATGTGATATAATTGATATAATATATAGTTTTAATGTGAATTAGATTCACAAATTAACTATATACTAATGAGAGAATGAATGAGGGATAAGATGGTAATTTTCATCCTATTTTCCTATAAATAGTTGCATAAAATGCAACTTAAAAAAAAAAGCTTGTTAAAACAGAAAACCAGCTGGAAGCTCTAGGAAGAAGGTCAACTTCAAACAACCATATCTCTCAATCGACTGAATGCAATTCGATGATTTTAGAGTCCAAATTTCAGAAATTGAGTGTATAACATGACCGTGGTTGGCTAGTTCAAAAATACAAAGAGGAAGGTGGTGAAAATTGTAGAAAACAGAGAGGTGTTCAAGTTTTTGGGTAGCAGAATAGTGTGTAGAAATCAGTAGCTTTTGGGTTATTGAGGTGGAATTAAAAGCTCAAACTTTGAGGTAAGTTAAGATGTTGTATGCGAGGTTTATAAAATAAAATAGGGTTTTTGTTTTGCTTAATTGTGAGGAACTCCAGCTGAAATTTGGACCTGAAATTTTAGGTACAAAGGAAAAGATGCTAGAAAGGAATTGAAGGAGATGTGCCTCCATTTTGATATACCTTATAACCAAGTGGGTATGGTTATTATGCTTTTAGTTATGAGACTGAATTAGATCTATTTTTGGGGTGAAGTAGCAAAGGAATTGATATTATGAAATTCATTTTCAGGGCAACACAGAGATAGAAATAACTTATAAACCTTTGAAGCCTTTTGGTGATTGTGAGTGACTCTATTTTAGAACTATGTTGTAAACTTTGTACTCTGCAAAAGCTTATTAATATTAAGCATTGAATCATGTTTAACTTAGTTTTATCTATTTTCATGGAAATTCTAATAGTATGTCATTGTTGGAAGTTAAGCATGATTTAAACTAGTTTGTTACTACTCATTCGAGCATGAAAACCAAATGATGGAAGTATGCTTTCCTAGGAAATACCTTGTATTAATGCACTTGGAAACATGTTTATATTGCACAGAACATAAAGCATTATGGTTTGGTTATGTTTACGAACCTATGCGTTGAGAACATGAAAATTTGGCATCATCATTAGATTCTCTTTTAGTCATATAAATAACTTAAGCTTTTGTGAGGCACTAGAAGTTTGGAAACCTATTTTAGAAAGAAAATATGCATATGTTGAGAACTTGTTGTATGTGTTTTCAAAATATGACTTCCAAAGTACTCAAGGCATGCCCTGTATGTTGTTAACCCTTGGTACCGAAAGACATAGAGAACGTACTTGGGAGGGAGGAATCTTGAATCCCCAATATTGAAAGACAGTGAGAAGGTATTCGGGTGGTAATTAGTTTTGCCTCAATACTGAAGGACGTGGAGAAGGTATTAGGGAAGACTAGTGAGCCTAAATGGCATTCCACATGCACGTGAGAGAGGAATGAACATTGTTGGTATAGAGAGGACTCTACCATAGCTAAGTTCGAAAGGGGTATCAGTCTATGAGGTTTCTTGTTATGAGGTTCTATATTTTTTAATGACTATTCCTAATTTTAGTGCTACATTAATAGTTCTTACGTTATGCATATCGTTGTGGTTTTAGCTTGTAATTTTGTGGCATGTTTGACTATATTTACAAACAAGTGTTAAGTTATCTTTAGTCATATAGTTTTTTTTTTTAAATAGTCACTCACTGGGCATCCCAACTCACATTTTCAATATGTTTTCTCTCTACAAGTAGCGGACGAGTTCCTGGTGCTTAGCCTTGACAAGACCTGTTTGCCACCACGCCTCTTAGCTCCTTGTATATGTTGGGATGTATGTCCTAATCTTGTACTTGTTTGTAATATTCACTATTGAAATAAATAAGAGTTATTTTTTCATCACTTTGTGTCTCGCATATTTACAAACTTTGTCCAATAAACTAAGCTCCAGGGTCATTGATTTATGAGAGAACTAGAACTTGAACGGTGTGTAGTAGACACATAGGGAGGATCACTTTCGAGTAAATGACCCGAACAGTCTACAGTATATGGATAGGGTTGGAGACCTAATCCTAGATACGCTGTGGATGTGACTTACTTTGTATTAGATACAAACGAGGTGATCCAACTCGTTCATGTGGTTGACATGCGAGTGAGGGTATCTTGTGCAATGAGATTGTACATGACTGGACTGTGAATTATTAGACCTACTGATGTAACACCGTTAACAGTATAGGGCTAATAATTTCGTAGATGACCATTAGTGACTCGACCTTAATCCTGAGCATGTTACGGACTCCTATCTGCGGGGTCTGTCCTTTGACTAGTACGGGTGAGGGTGGTCACAGTTACTCGCCCAATATGCTTATTTTCTCAGGGACAGGACCACGTGGAGAGTTGGGAACTTGACTACGCGAGATGGAATTCACTCGTTCCCGACATTAGGGAAACTATAGGGGTTGTTCCCTTAAGTGTTGTCTCCAGGGCTTGGACAACGGGCGCCCACCCTCTCACTGGCCCGAGAGGGGTGTTGTTTATGGTTAGACCATACAACGTTGTCGTTCATTAGAGGAGCAGTGGGGACTTAAGGAACAAGAGGTAGACACAGAAGTAAAATGATAATTTGACCCAACAGTGTCTAGGAACAACCTGTGAAGGGTCGACTCACGGGCATTGGTTATATCAATGGACACAACTTGTCCTACAGTGATGGAAGTGCAGTTACGGGTTTTAGTGGAGTGTTATCGTAGCTAATGAATGTTGATTAACCGGGTCAAAGAGTTTGACAGGTTAGTCTCGGATCATTGGAGCTCGTCATCTGTAGGTCCATTAGGTCCCTCAGTTGGCTCAAACTGGATACATAGAGGGTTTACAGTTTGGTGTGGATTTGAAGTGTTCAAATTCATTAAAAGAGTATTTATATCATTTATATGAGATATGATTGACATATTATATAGTTTAATGTGAGTGTGATTCATAATAAACTATAGGTTAGCCTAATTCCTCAATTAGGGCTAACTTAGAGAAATTGGATTGAGAGAAATTAAATTGAATGTGATTCAATTTAAAATCCACCATTATACAAATGTGATTCGTATTATAAGGTATGAGATATCTTATTATATGTGGTTATACAAATATGATTTGCATAACCTAAGGTTGTGGTAAAATGGTAAATAGGTGGAGATTTCAACTCCACCTATCACCATTATATAATGCCTTTGCGAGAAGGCATTTGCAAGGTGATTGCTCATTGTTTGGATTCTCACCAAAAGAGCTCTTTCAAAATTCTCTCAATCTCTCTCAAAGTTTCTCTCTTTCCTTAAACCAAAAGAGTCCCACCACTCTCCATTTACCAAAGGAGAACAACCGAGAAGACCTTTCGGAGGTATTCGAATCGTTCATTGTTTGGAGAGTTCGTGATCGTAGAGATCGAGAGCACAAAGAGTTCGTGACCGGAGAAGGATTTCTTGGAGAAACGTTTTTCAACAAGTAAGTACAATTTCTTACTGTTTTTCCTTCTTTACAGCATGTTTAATTTAAATTCTATAGGATAGAATTGATTTTAAGAAACATTTTCACAACGAACACCACGACGATTCAAAGTCGTTTTTCGCTGCGGGAGTTTTATTCCCTTTAGTATATACACTCCCTTATGTATATAGTTTTGTAATAAAAGCATTCTAACTGGGTTGTAATAGATCTAAGAATGATATCACTTGTTAAAGAACGTAGTTGGGGAATATGAATGTATCTTGCAGGTGTGCAAATGAGTGCTCAAAATTTTCTTGTTCACATGAGTTGCGTTGCATTAAATTTCCAGGTTAAACTTGGGATGGGCAGGGAGTGCCTTTAAGTGGGTTGGTATTCCCTGTCTTTGCATCTCTCCTTAGGTTAGGTAGGTAGGCCGAAAAGGGGTGTGACATATAGTTATTGGGATTCTGAGTTTGTTTGAGACTTTGATGTTGATTATATAGAAGTTGTGTTTATGCTCTTGTAATTTTGATTTTGTAGTTCTTGGGATTCTGAGTTTGTTTGAGACTTTGATGCTAAGTATTAGAGATTATGTTTATGTTTTTGGATTATGACTCGATATATAGTTGTTGGGGTTCTGAGTTTGTTTGAGACTTTGATGTTGATTATATAGAAGTTGTGTTTATGTTCTTGTGATTCTGATTTTGTAGTTCTTGGGATTCTGAATTTATTTGAGACTTTGATGCTAAGTATTAGAGTTTATGTTTATGTTTTTTTATTCTGACTCGATATATAGTTGTTGGAGTTCTGAGTTTGTTTGAGATTTTGATGTTGATTATATAGAAATTGTGTTTATGTTCTTGGGATACTGATTTTGTAGTTATTGGAATTCTGACTTTGCTTGAGACTTTAATGTTAAGTATTAGAGTTTATGTTTATATGTTTTTTTATTCTTACTCGATATATAGTTGTTGGGGTTCTGAGTTTGTTTGAGACTTTGATGTTGATTATATAGAAATTGTGTTTATGTTCTTTGGGATACTAATTTTGTAGTTATTGGAATTCTGACTTTGCTTGAGATTTTGATGCTAAGTATTAGAGTTTATGTTTATATGTTTTTTGATTCTGACTCGATATATAGTTGTTGGGGTTCTGAGTTTGTTTGAGACTTTGATGTTGATTATATAGAAATTGCGTTTATGTTCTTGGGATACTAATTTTGTAGTTATTGGAATTCTAACTTTGCTTGAGAATTTGATGTTAAGTATATATAAAGATTATGTTTATGTTTTTGGGTTCTAACTCTTGTTGGGATTATTATTATTATTTTATCATTGAACATAGCGTGGCTTCTTTCAAACAATTGTGTTGAGTATGAGTTAGAAATAGAGGTTGGGGAGGGGGGAGATGAGGGGAATGTTTGAGAATGTGGTTTTCTTAACAAAATTTTGTAGAGAGGGAGGAAGAGTTAATATATATAACATAATAATATGTTGTGAGTTATTACATTTTTTTTTTTGGATAAAGGAAGGTGGATGAGAGGGAATGTTTGAAAATGAGTTGTAACTTATGTGTTTAGTGTTGTTGAATATGTGGATGATTTAGGAGATGGATGGTTAATCTGACTTGTGATTGATGGATAAATTTTTTTATTTATTCTTATGTATGTTTGTTGTTATGTGTAGGATCAAACCTGATGTTTGGGGATGATAGAATGTGATCATGGTCTTTTCAATCATTTTGGGACGATATAATTAGTTTGTAAAGGTTAAAATTTTGAACACTTTAGTAATAGTTTGGTATTTATTGTGTTTTTATGATCATCAAAATTTCGATCATCAAAATTTCAATCATTCACTCTCAAACTTGTATATGTGTTTTGTAATACATTGGTGTTGTTATTTTTGGATATCGTAATGAAAATTGTTCTCGCAGGCTTTGGTAAAATTGATATATATTTTAGAAGTTCAAATGTGTGGTAGAAAATAATCTTTTTTATCAAATAAAAATATTTGCGACGAATCTCGCTATCATTGCAAAATACATATTGCATAATCTATTATTAATAAATCAAGCGGCCTTGCGACGAAAATTATATATTGTCGCAAGTTTATGCGACGAAACACTAGTTACGTTGCACGAAGCAAATAGAAAATAATGATAAACGATAACTTTTTGTTGATTTAATTAGAACATTATTTACAAACTACGAGTTTTAGGGCATAAAACCCAACAGTTTAAAGTCATGTTGCATGTGATTGCATATCCTAACCTTGGTAGTAGGATCACTTACTGGGTATTTTTATAATACTCACCTTTTCTTTGTAAAAATATTTTCAGGTAAAGACAAGAGCATACAAGGTGAGTGATCAAGAAACACTTTAAAGGCCATGGGAACAATAAAGTCATGATTTCTACATTTACAGAAACTAGTGAATTTTAATTGATGATTTTCATCTATGAGAGATTATTTGTTTTAAGTATTATGTTTATTTTGAAACTAGAGCTCTGATTTTCATTATGTTTATTTAAAATACTTTTGACTTTGGGATCCCGAATTAAAACGATTTCATTTTAATTGAATTCTCTTCCTTCCTTATGATGTTTCATGACCTCTAAAGCATACATGGTTAGTAATAACATTAGATAGTATGTTCGGTCGTTACAATAAAACAAGATGATTTTGGAGTGTTTTTGTGTAAGAAAAAGTAAAGAAACTAATTAAAGATAAGAAAACATTAATGAGTAGCAGAAAATTCAATTATGTTTCAACTGTGAGGAAATGTGCTCACCATGCATATGCATACTTTCTTAACTAGATTCGGCTATTTCTATGATCAACCTCATGCGCCCGCATACTGACCCTTTCGAGTTTTGTGCGATTTAGGCAAAATGCAATAGGAATGCACCTGCAACCTACCTTAAATGACACTTAACACCATGAATTGAGTTCTACACGTATTCAGTCATTTTCTAAGTACTTTTAGTCGCTAAACAATTAAACATATATGTCTATGGATAATTTAAACTTAGATGATTAAAGAACACAACTATATGATTCTAAAGGGTTTTGTCCTATATCTAGGAAAATGCATTAGAAGTGCTTTTTGAAAATGCATTATACGTGCATGTTTGGGAATGGTTTTAGAAATATTGACTTTAGTATAATTGATTTGTTTATAATTGATTTATTAAAAATGATTTTCCTATAATCATTTTCATGTTTGGCTCTATCCTTTTAATAGTGATTTTTCATACAATTAAGATGTTTGGGAGTGACTTTAAAATAAGTGTTTTAAGCTAAATGATTTAGTTATAATTAATTTTTAAAAAGTATTTAGTTGTAAATCATTTTAATATTTTGATCCAATCATTGTAAAAGTGATTTAAATTTAATTAAAAGCATTTTTTTTTATAAAAAATGATTAATGCTTGTTTTCAAAAGGGATTTTAGTACCATCAAGTTACTAAAAAAGGTATTGCATAGAGATATTTAAAAAATAGAAGGTGGTAGATAAAAGTTATACAGAGAGAACTATAAATCGAGAGGGAAAAAATGTAAAGCTCGAGAGATTTTTCATAGAGATATAAAAAAAAAGTTAGAGATATGGAGGGAAAATTTTAGAGGAAGGGACAAAAAATTCAGAGAGAGAATTTTAATAAAGATAGTGAAATTCAAAGATAGAGAAATAAAGATAGAGAGATAAACAAAAAAAAATGGATAAGATAATAAAATTTTTAGGAAGAAAAACTATAATGAGGAGAAAGAAGTTAAGAGTTAGGAAAAAAGTACAATAACGAAAAAGAAGATCAGGAAGAGAAAAAAAAATTAGGGAGAGATTCTAAAAGAATACGAAATTATAGGGATGAATGAAAAAAGTTAGAAATAAAAAAGAGTTGAAACCATTCGAGAGAGAAAAAGTGAGAAAAAAGAATAAAAAAATAAAAAGATAATAAAATAAGAGACACATTATAAAAATTTTAGAGAGAGAAATATTGTCATTTTGTAAACAATGACCGATGAATTCAATGGTGACGGTTTGACAAAAATCACTTTTGATGGAAATTTATGAATTTTTACAAAAAATGACGGTTTTTACCTGTCACCAACAATTGGCTTTTTCCAAAAATGAAATAATAGTCCTTTAAAATTACAATCACTTGACAAAAATCATTTGGAAATCACCTCCCAATTGATTGACCCGGAATCACTTTAAGTGATTTTGAATACTTAATATTGCAAAACATCACACTTTGTAGGAGGGTGATTTTACACATGTCAAAAAGCAATACGACTTTTCAATTTGAAGAAGAAATTAAACCATTGCCAAGGACTTGTATGTTCAAATATTTTATAAAATTTTTATCTCACATGTAGTTAGTCTTCACGTCAGTATTTTTTCATAAAAAAAAGGATTTAATAAACCGATACTTTGTATTAAATTGTATAAACTAATCGTTTCAGTATAATATAATAGTAAGGTATTTATTTTAACAATTATACTAAATTACTTTAAGAATAATGATTATTAAATGTACCAGAAAAAAGTCACTTATTACTTATAAATGGTTTATTTTGTTGTAAATATAAACCACCATATTATTTTAATGTGTATTCAACAGTTTGTTAAAAAAAAGCTTAAATTAAATATATGATAGAATAGAATTGAAATACTTGCAACATGCTTTGACTTGTTAAGCGAAAAGAGTGAATATTTTGCCAATTATTTATTAAACCATATATTGACTATAATGATAAATATATACAAGGAGTTTGTATTCTTTTACAATTACTTTCAACGACATATAATAGCTAATTATACACACGTACACATACATTTTCACAATATAAGGAGGCGTTTGGATTGAGAAGTTGGGAGAGTGGAGTTGGGAGTAGTTAATAACTCTCCTCAACTCTTTGTTTGACCCAAGGAGTTATTAACTTTTTCTTATAAGCCCCACAGCTTTATTAATTATTTCTTCAACTCTTTTTATGGGCCCCATAGATTTTTAACTTCTTTTTGTGGGCCCCACAGACTTCTTTACTCTTATTCCTCAATCCAAACGCCCCCTAATTGAATAGCTCATTCTCCTTCATATGAGAATTCTATAAATTAAACAACATCATATCTAGAGATTACAAGTTTAAGACACATCCTTATAACTGAGCTAAATATATATTTTAGTCCCTATTTTTTATTTTTTTTTTATTTTTGATTTTTTTTTTCATTTTAGTTTCTATTGTTTAAAAAGTTTTAACTTAATCCCTTAGGTTTTAATTAACATTTATCAATATTAGTGTCTTAATCCCTATAATTGGTGAATATTAAGATTTATGATTGACTAATAATTAATAAATTTATATGATATATTTTGGTGGAAATTTTGAGAAGAAAAAATGCCATGGAAGAAAATTTCTAGTTCTTCGACCAATTTTCTAAGAAAGCAGCATAAATTTTGAATCTTATTCTCTTAGTTATATTTTTTTCTCCTCTAAATTTCTACTAATTTTATAAGTTGTATTTTGTTACCAAAGTTTATCATCAACCAATTTTGGCTTACGTGCACTAATGTTGAGGGATTAAATGAAAAATATTAATACATAAAGGGTACCCATTTAAAGTTTGACTATGATGGGTGGACCCAATCTGTCGGCATTGTAGAGTACCACATTGTATATTGTTCCTAATTTTAAAAATAATAAATAAAAGATTTGTTTTTCTTTTTATTAAAAAAAAAAATTGATTACGAGGGGATCTCTAGTTTTGTTAGAGTATATGTATATGGGTGTAATTATATGTATGAATAGAAGTGGAAGTAGAAGTAGAAGTATAAGTAGAAATAGAAATAAAAATAAAAATAGATAGAGAAATTAAAGAGGCATGCATGCATATGGGATGGTAATTTAACAGGAGGAAAAAGAGATGAGAAAAAGGAATTCGTTTGTGTGTTTGTTTGTTTGTTTATATCAAAATAGGCCGGCATGAACAGGAACGGCCGAGCTCTCGATCCAATCCAGCTCTAGAAAAGTTCCTATTGTAAACTTTGCAGCCTCTTCCTTATCAATGAGCTTGTAACCAGGCCATTTGACTCTGGCATCGGTCTTAGACCCAGGGCCTTCGTTGTTAAATTCAGCATAGTACAAGGTTTTGAGTGCAAAATCCCCTTCCCAAGGCATCCAACCATCAGGATGAATGATATCTTCAATTGTGGACTCCATGACAATGGTTCTAGAAAACTCTTTCCAAGGCCTACCCAAGTAGCTTTTGAACTGGGCCTTAACAGGTTCAAGACTCTTATCCGGTAAAATCTTGCAGTTTTGAATAACTATGCCTGTGGTTTCATGTTTGTCGGTTCGCCCTTGTGCTGTTACTATGTTTTGTTGGTTGTCTAATGGCTTTCGAATCATCATGTTGCAGTTTTGGAAAATGGCTGCAGCGTCTCCGAATATGAAGTCGATTGTTCCTGTTATCAAACAGCTTCTGTAGAACTGACGATGGGCTTGGGCGTATAACGTGTCTTGGTACCCCTCGAACCGACAGTTCACGAATATGGCTCGATCTGCTTGGACTCTGGCCGCCACCGCTTGGTGCTTTTCTGGACCTGCAGTGTTTCGGAATCCAATGGCTTGACCCAGGAACCCGTCTCCAAGTGCCACAAATGTTGCCGTCTGGAAGGTTCTAACACCGTCCACAAAGTTCTTGCTCCCACTGATCATGCTCTTCTGAGATCCATCTCCGTACATTGTAACATTCACCATCTTTTTCGTAATTACCACTGTCTCCTCGTAGATCCCTTCCTTAATATAGATCACGTACCGCCCATCATATTTGTCAGGCATCTTACTCAAGGCTTCGTTAATAGTTTTGAAATCTCCAGACCCATCTTTGGCAACCACAACATTAGGCTTAGGCTTATCCCCAGCCGTAGCGCTCTTCAAAATCCTCCTTTCGTTGCTGCTCATCCAAGTAGGAATAGCATCTTTACCCATGGCCATTAGACGACGTCGTGTTGCAGCTCCTTCCCCATCAGGAATGTCAAACGTAGAGAAGAAGGAAGAAACCTGCGAAATCATGGCCAAAGAATTACTCGTTAGTTCCTTACCAGCCTTCACTGCGTTCTCCATTTCAATCTTCATCTTCCCATCTGGAAATCCATCTACGCAAGTTTCATGATAAGACATCACAGCGCTCAGCCAGTTGTTCAGATCCGGCGTCGTTTTGGAAGTCAGCTTTCCTAGATTCTTCTTGCTCACTTCGCTCACAGAATTCTCTAATTCCTCAACCGCGTCTTCCAAAAGCACCTTGCAGTCTTCGAATGCACCTTTTTCCTCAGGGCTTCCGAAGTTGAACCCGCTCGCTTTTTTGACCGCCGATTTAACCTCCGTAGCCGCTGCAGAGATCGCCAGCTTTATAAGGTCTTTAGGGTCAGAGGAGTTTGGATCGGTGTGGACCCCATCCTTCAAAGTGCTCTCGCATTTGCCTTTATACTCTGTGGAGTTGCATATCATCACAATCATTTTCTCCACGCGGGATACCTGTTTCGTGTCTGGTGTATCACCTTGTTTCGAGTTCCCATTATTGCTACTGCCACTCTCTTTGTCGCTGCTTGATTTCGCCGAAGACGAAACTTGCATGAACACCGCCCCCGCTACTACTACAAGGATCACCGTCGCCGAAACCACACCGATGATCACCCTCTGTCGGAATTTGCGTGCTCTCTCCGCACGTCGGCGTTCGGAGATTTGGTCGAAATCTTGGAACACCATGATGCTGGTGGTGGATGAATTTGGTTAATATTGGCTAATGGCTAAGGCAGAGACAACTCTGCCTTAGGTTTATTCAAGCCGCAGGCCACAACACAAATTAATGCCAAATTACTCACAAACGCGTATATTTATTTCTTTTTTTTTATCTCTCCCCTTTTTTTTTGTTTTGTTTTTTTTGGTTGTTTGAAGTTTTTTTTTTTAATCTAATTTTATTTTTTTTTCCCCTCTTTGTGCTGTTGGGTTCGAGAGTCTTATTATCATGGGATTATTGGAGAACAAGTCTGGACGGGAGAGTTTTGAGGTGTGTGTAATGCATTTCTTTTAAAAAAGGAAAAAGTTAGTTGAAATTAAGATGGGTTTGTGTGAGGAGACAATTCCAACCGCAATACTCGCGCCTTCAGAAAACGCTCATGGCCAATCAAGGATAATTGAGGCTTTTTAAGGCTATCCCTATTTCATTTTTCTTTTTACTCTTTTTTGTGGTCTCGAACTCAATTTCCCTATTCTTACTCTCTCTCTCAAACGTCGTCTTTTTTTTTTTTTTTTTTTTTGGTTTCTTTTTTCTTTTCTTTTTTTTCCAAGTTGACTGAACCCATTGACTGAAAATATAACTAACTTCGTGTTCCCCCCCCCTAGAAATGTAGTTATATGATGCCGATCTGCACAAGGGTTGAAGCCCCAAAAAAGAACAAGTCAATGAACTGCTATCAATAATCCTTTTTGAACCCCATTTATAATTTTGTCCATTTAGATTTTGCATTCATTGATTTTTCAATTTTATAGAAATGGAAAAATTAATTTTCTGGTTGCCCCTATTAAATTGTGATTTTATTAATTTGATATATACATAATTTCCTTATATATATTTCTAATTATTAAATTCATATATCCTTTTATTTATATATCTATCTATCTATCTATATATATTTATATCTCCAAATAAATGTTTTCCAATTATTAGAGTAATTATCTTTAATGTTTACCTTTATTAAAATATTTTCTTTATATACATTTTTTCAGTTATTAAATTTATATATCATTAAATGGTATAAATATATATTTATCTCCCTAAATAATTGTATTACATTATTAGAGTAATTATCATTAATGTTTACCTTTATTAAAATATCTTTCTTATATACATTTTTAGTTATTAAATTTATTTTATCATTAATGTTTAAATTTATTAAAATATTTATTTCATTTTCACATTTTTTTTTTGTTTACTTCCATTTTCAAATTGTTGAGCATTTCTCCAACCCGATTTTCAAATGCATTTATTAAGGTAATTATCATTAATGGTTAAATTTATTAAAATATTTATTCCATTTTCACTTTTTTTTTGTTTACTTCCATTTCCAAATTCTTGAGCATTTCTCTGACCCCATTTTCAAATGCATTTTCAGCCTATTTTCGTTGATAGCTCCATTTTTTTACATGACCAATTGTAAAGTCATTTCGGTCACACATTGTTATTTGGTTTTGTTTTCATTTTCACAGTTCTCTAATGTATTTAATTTTTTATTTTACATTATTTTAATAACCTATCTTTTATATACCCAACATATACTCATATTGGTGCTATGATTAAAAAAAATATATATATTCAATTTGGCATCAATAGTTTATCTCACATATACCTCGTATATATTCATATGTGATATGATCATTGTTTGTGTATACATTTCTTCATATATATTATGTACCTTTTTTTATTATATTTTATTACAAAAATAAATTTTATAATGTAATAATTTTTTTATGTATTCATTTTGTCATATATACCTGATATTTTTAGCTTTTATCAAATATATAATTGATATATACACATTCTTTCAATCCTAGTATGAACTATGTATTCATCACATAATAATTATTCTTGCATCCATTTCACCATACATACTTGGTAAATTTAGCATTAAGCAGATATTCACATTTTTTTTGTTAAAATGATTATGAAATTGAATGAATTTTGATCGTAGTATGAACTATATATTCATCAATATTTATATTAAGTATTATATATATTTATTAAACTTATAAAATATGTCAAAATAAAAAGAGAATGACAATGTTGGTTAGTACAGAACATTTGTCAAAATATATACAATATATTATATTATGTGAAATACAATTTTTTGCAAATATATACACCATCATTCCATTTGTATTTTATGGTACATAGTGTATATATTTCTTATTTAACCTTTCATATAGTGTATAATATCAATATCATACAATGTATATATAGACACTACAAAAGTATATATGTTTGTGTTCAATTTTTATAAACCTCAAAATATAACATAAATATTTAAAAAAAAAAAAAAGACATTCTCCCTATCTTCCCCTATATATTTCCCGATCTAGCTTCACAGTCGCCACCATCCTCCAGCAGCGATGCACTGCCTTCAACCAACAAACAACACTTCGGCGTCATTAATCGTCTTCGCAGTGGAAATGAAATCGCATCAATAGATCTGCGAGCCCACATGCATTTCCTCAAACTTTATCCAAAAAACTCACATACATTTCTTTAAACTTCAACCCATATATCCCTGACATACAAAAATATCAATGTCCCAGAGAAACTTAATTCCCGATATAGACTATGTACATTTTTCGAGTATGTGAAGCAAGGCTACCGTTGTAGATTGACTATTGTCGGTCTCCATGGATGGATTGTTGTCGTTTGTCGTGTGGATGGATTGTTGTCATTCACTATGGATGGACTCAAACCCTAGTAGCGTTTATCGTTCGAACCAGTTAAGAGAATTTGTTGAAGAAAGAAAAATTTGGTAGTTATTATTATTTTTTTTTGTGGAGAAAGGAAAATCTAACATTTTTTTAGGGCATGATTTGCCCATTTTAGGAAACAATTTTGAAAAGAATTCAATATATTCGATTTTTGTCTTTTTTTGTATTTCCATTTTATTTTTGGAATTTTTAACATATAATGGGTATTGTACCTCTAAATAACGCTTCTTTATTTTAAATGTTGTATATGGATGCAAATTTATAAAGTTTTGGATATATCTACAATTGGCTTACTTCAAATGACTCAAAAGGAGAGTATATATATACGTGTATCATTCCTCTTTTGGCCGACCCATTCATTAGAAACTTCATCTTTATAGGGGTATGCATCAAACTGAAAAAATTAAGAATTCATTTGATAAAGCTTTATATTTTTTTTTTCCTATTTCTTGTTTCTTGTTTTTAAGAACTAAAAACATGAACATGATAACTGTTTTTGTTTCCTTTTTCTTTAAAAAAAACTGAAACAAAAATGTGTTTGATAAATATTTATTTTGTTTTTTTTTATTTTGTTAGTTGAAATAAAATTTAGTACCTGAAATTACAACATGCATGCAGCAAACAAATATAAAACTATTATATAAAGAGTTGTATGGTTTATATTCAGCCCAAAAGCAAAGCTAACAATAATACTAGATGGAAAAAATTTAAGTCTACCCTGGGTTACATCTATCTTTGTGCAACCCACTCATTTGCCTATTCACATTTTGTCATATGGCAAACTGTTTTTTATTTATTTTAATTTTTTTTATCTATTATATATAAATAGATGAGATGTATAGAGATGGGTGCAGTCCAGTCGGTGCTCATAATAAATTTTATCGTTCAAATGTTATTCAAATTTAATTGGTCGCATCATCACTCACTCTAATACATTCACCTTAAATGATGTTGGCTTATGTAAGTGAGTTCATTTAGTCTAATTAGTAAATCATCTAACAAAATTTATAAATTTTTAATTATAATTAATTTATTGCATACATGATATATTTTTGTGTCTCAACTTGGTAAATGTGAGGCATTTATTTAAAGTTAGATAATCGTCAAACATATTCACATTTCTTTAATTCAACCTAATAAATTTTCTATTTATCTTTTTCTTTACAAATGCATGTATTTCTTATTAGTCAGTTATACACATAAAATTTGAAAAAAAAAAAAGAGAAAGAAGAAAGACTTTTTTTCTTTGACAATCAACGGTACACATGAAATATTTAGTTAATTTATTTATTTAATAAAAAGAAATTAAAATCTACCAAAATTGAAAGAAAATAATAGAGATTTGGATAAAGAATAATAACTAAAGACTGGTTAATGAAAAGGAAAAAAATGATTAAAAAAGGAATATTAGAGAGAAGAGAAAGAAGAGAAAAAAAAAACCAAAAAAAGATAGTTATTTGTTGTTCCAAATTTTGGATAGGAGAAATTTTACCTGACCTCCACATGAACGACGGTAAATTTGTATTCTTAAGAAAGAACGCAGCTTGCAAGCAAGAAAAACTTGGGTACCGATGTGGTGTAGACAACACGAGCTTCGATGCCTTAGAGAGAATTTAGAGAAAACATAATTTTCTTTTGACAATCAATAGTATGCATGAAATATTTTATTAATTTATTTATTTAATAAAAAGAAATTAAAACTTACCAAAATTGAAGGAAAATAATAGAGATTTAGATTAAAAAAATAATAGTTAAAGACACGTTAATGAAAATGAAAAAAATGATTTAAAAAAAGAAAGAGAAATGAGAGAGAAGAGAAAGAAGAGGAAAAAAAGATAAGTAAATGTTATCACCAAATTTTGGATAGGAGAAATCTCATTAATCTCCATGTGATAACGATGGATAATTTGTATTCTTTGGGAAAAGAATACAACCTGCAAGACTAAGAAAACTTAGACATCGATGTGGTGTAGAAACACCCTATTAATTCTAAGAACAAGATTGGTAAAGAATAAAAACAAAATAAAAACTATCAATCGAAACCCGTATAAAAGAGTAAATAATTTTATAGAATAGAAAATAATGACAAATTAATTAAAAAAAAAGATAGGGATAGAGAAATTGACGATAGTGATTCGACCCAACCTATTCTACTCTCCAAGCTCCTCTTAGGTATTTCACTAAAACAAGAATAACTATTCTCACAGATCGAAGGCCAATCGTCACAACGTTTCTTTTGCGAGAGCAAGAACAAATCTGATCCTTTCCACGGTTCAGGATCAAACTGTTGCAACCTCTCTTTTTAGGGATGAAGAGAAACACTTACAAAGTTGAGAAAGTGAAGAACAAGACGGTGAAACTCTCTTAAAGAGTGGATACACAAATTTTAGCTCACACTTTGTAAGAAATGATATTTTCTTACCAACTAAACTCTCAAATGGCTAAAGAGAATAAAAAAAATGCAAGCTTAAAATTCCTTAAAAATGGTAGAAATGCTCTCCAAGAATTGTAGAATTTTTCAGATTTTTTTCTTTTTTAATTTTTGTAGCCTTAAATGGAGAGAAAAAGCCAAAACTTGTCGTTGATGGCCACATGTCAGATTCTGATTGGTTGCAAAAATAATTTAATAATTAATAATATAATAATATTATTATTATATTATTATATTAATAAAATAAGAGTATAATATAAAAATAGTAATATATTTAAACTATTTGACCGTTGGGCTATTATATTATTTATTTAATTTTTTAAACCGAATGCCATGTGCCCTCATTGGACCACACGCACTGCGTCATCTGCCACATCATCATTTTGGACAATTTGAGAATGCCACGCCATTGCCACGTCATCATGGTGGATCGTTGGCCTTCCATATCAACGTCATGTCATCTTACATGCCACGTGTCATGCCATGTAGGCTTTTCCTTTGATTTTGTCTTGTCCATAACTTATTAGTTTGAGCTCCAATTCAATCGATTCAAATGCGTTGGAATCGTCTTTTCGAGATCTACACAGTAGACATTTCAAAACACTAAAATTATCAATAAATAAAATCAAGTTTGTTATTATCAAAACATTAATTAATTAAAATTAATTAATTTGAGATTAAAGGCTTAAAGGCCAACAAAAAGAAAAAAAAGAGTGATGATGGAAGAGAGAGAGAGAGTGAAAGAGGAGAGATGAGTAGAGGTGTCCATTACACCCCTAACTTTATAAACTCGACTCCTAGGTACACATGCCAACAAATAAAGTAAGGACAATTTAAACTTTGAAACATAATTAAAAACACCTTTAGAGATTCCAAAATAGCAAAACATTTAAATAACGTTAATAAGGTGGCCAACTTTAAAGCCTGGAAGCGAAGAAACTGAGAACAACATCCTTTAATAACTAAAAGTTAAAATAAGAGAAAATGCGAAAAATCATAACTAAGTACCCATGGCTTTCGCAACGCGTCCCCGTCACTCGCCTAGCATGCACTTGCCTTTTCTTTAGAAATATTTTTAAAAGAAAGGGTGATATTCATACACATGCAAATAAAAATTTCATATCTCAAACATGACTTTACTCTAGATAGAGTGATCAATTGGTCAACCTGAGTCTTTACATATTGAGTCCTCACAGACTCCTATTAGCTTTGAGTCCCTCACAAAGTCCTATAAGATGACTCATAGGGTCTCTAATGCATGTTTGACCATGCATGAAAACCTCTGAGACCAATTTGCCACAACCCTTTTTTAATCCTTTCATGACATACATACATGCATGAGGTCCCATCTATCATTCATATACTTTGATGCACATATAATGAGGAACATCAAATCATATTTCATGGCATAACTTTCATGATTTAAATAAACATTACTTTAGGCATAGTAAATTCCAAAAACATAAATAACAAAATACTTTGAATTAAAAACTTTTATCTCATTTTAAAAGTTGATCACTTACTTTAACTTAGATTTCAAATCAGAACTTTATTCCTAGTTCTTAGGATATACGTTTCTTTTGAAGGACCTCAAATCCGGAAAGGATGTTGAATACTCTTGGATTCGTTCCAATGCCCGAAATCTCGACTCTCTAGAATTTAGTGTTTTGACAAATTTAAATACAATTCTCTTGCTTAATAAACAACAATTCAAGTATTCAATCCATAGATCCAACCCAAAACAGAGAAAAATCGAGAAAGCTCACTTGATCGGAAATTTTAACTTCAGTTATCCCCGGCGACTGCGTATCAGTGGCGAACGATGGTGTCGCGCGACTCTAGGAGTGTCGGCGAGAACCTACTTTCACATCAGTTTGATCTTCACGCATCAGTCACTGGCGGCTCGTGGATGGGCGCCGACGAGGTACTAGGACGACCAGGCGACGGAGAGGCCGGCGAGAAGGCTAGGCGGCGATTCGTCCGTCTCCCGGCGAGGCTCGAAGTCTAAGGCAAGGAGAAACACTCGTCGACGACGTCAAATGGCTAGGAGGGCTTCGTTCGCTGTTTTGGGTCTCGTGCGACGATGGAAAACGGTGAATATGAAAGAAAAAAAAAATATATAACCTTATGGCAAGCTTTTCGTGCGGCTGGAGCAGGGGAAAGGTAGGGGATATTTGTACGAAAGACCCCTTTTTATTATCATTAATGTTGAATGACATGGCCCTCAGAAATAATGAAAACTGATCTATTATGACGTGGCAACATGCGCAAAATTACGCCGAAGGGTAGCTTCTCGCCTCCTCGAAGGAACGCGCACGCTTTCTCGAAGGAACGCGCACGGTTACTCGCAGGAACGCTCCCGCTTACTCGTAGGAACACTCATGCTTACTCGTAGGAACGCTCACGCGTTCTCGAAGGAACGCTGATGCTTACTCGCAGGATCGCTCACGCTTACTCGTAGGAATGCTCACGCTTAGACTCGCTCTCGCTTTGGAAATTGGAAACAAAAGATGCAAATATCTAAACAACCATAATATATTCATTCACATGTCACAAAAAAAGTACATTAACAAAAATAAAAAACACATAATAAGGAAGGGGAAGGAAGTCTGCATCTCCTAATCTGACTCACTGGAGGAGTCGATTACGATCGAGGGGGTCGATCGTCTGGCTCTCTTCTTGGGGCGCTCTTACGCAGGAATGTTAACGGAACATTCGTAAGAGGCGCGTCGGCTCTGCGAGGAGGGATGTCGAATCAAGAACCATGGCGCGCTTGCCTCAATGGGGTCCTCGGAGGACTCCTCGGATGACTCTCCGAGGACTCATCGATTCCTCCCCAGAGGAGTCATCCAAGGACTTGCTCGGTGGCTGTCCAGGATAGTTGAAAAAACTATCCTCTGATGATTGTGGTGTGGAGGCAAAAAACGGCTTCTCTACCTCTTCATTGTCAGAAATCGTGTTGTCTGAACTGTACTCAGTTGTGTTTGAATTCATTTTGAAGAGAAGAATATGAAAGGGTGAAGAAGATGAATAGAGGTTAATTGTGGTTTAGGATGAAATTTGTATAAGCCACACCCATTATTAATACTAAAAAACTCAACGGTCGAACTTAAAGACGCCTGATCACTAATTAATGCATCTATTTGTTTCTCCAATTAGCAATTACTTCACTATTTTTGTAATCATGAAAATACTCGATCGGCGTGAGCGTGTCGACGCCAGCGAGTAACCGAGTGCGAGAGCAAGTTATCGAGAGCGAGAGCGAGCAATCAAGAGCACTTCAACGGGAGCAATAACGTGAGAGCATATAAACGATAGCAAGAAAGCGAGAGCCTATCTACGAGAGCGATCCAACGAGAGCGAGCCTGCGAGAGCGAGCCAACGTTTTTTTTTCATTTCATATAAAAAGGGTTTTTCATTTCTACATCTCACTAACAAGTTCTTACTCTCTCTCTAAGTTCTCGACACTATCACTCTCTCTCTAGTCTCTTCGCCCCACGCGCTTGGTCGCACTGCTCCACCGCCGCTTGTCGTCGTCGCCGATACCACCCGGGGTTTTGCGTCGACCTTCTACCGCTGTTAGCCGTCGATATTCCACCGCCGACAGGTTTCACTTTATTGTTTTTTTTTTATATTCGTAACTGCGATATGTGATTGTTACGGTCGAGCGGTCGAAAGGGTGCATGTACTATATCTATCTAGTTTTATTTGGAAATCGACAATAGGTTGCTAGGGTTTAAGTTATATCTGTCTAGTTTGTGGTTGTGATGTTACTGACCGCAAGGACGGAGAGACGTTACTGACCGCAAGGACGGAGATGACGAGAGTACGTGAGCGATTGGGCGTGTGCGAGTGAACGGGAACTAGTCAGCGGGGACGAGTGGGCGTGAGCGAGTTGACGGGAGCGATTGATCGATTTCATTTTGTATATACTGACTGTATTACACACTGTTTTTAATATATCGGTGTTCGTGCATTTTGTTGAAATGATGTTCAACTATTATGCACAGGTTTAGAATTACAACTGTTCTGAAGATAGCGCAGAAAGACTGGTTTCTAGGTCAAGCATCTAGTTTAGCACACAACACCAGTGCTAACAAAGTATTGAAACAAAAGCTGACATCTACACAGCTTGGAATATTCAGGCGGACAGTATTCGGTCCGTTCGTTGATGTGGACCTCGTATTCAATAGTCCACTAGTCCATCACATCCTTCTCAAGGAGGTGAGTGGAGGGGATGGAGGCGAAGGCAATGAATCGATGTTGTTCTCTATCAATGGAACAGTAACCAAGTTTGGTAAGGATGAGTTCATTCTAATGACAGGATTGTGGCAATCCCCACAGTCACGTGAACGGCCCGAACCGTCTGTTGCTCTTCGGGAGAAGTATTTCGATGGCATGGGGACGGACATCCATGTCGATGCTTTTGAGTTCGCCTACAAGACGATAAAATTTGACACCGACGAAGATGCGGTGAAGGTGTCTCTTATATATTACTATGAGGCAGTAATGATGGGGAAGAACAAGTCGAAAACCGTCGTCGACAGTTCTTTGTTTGGAGACGTGGAAGACCTCGAATACTTCAACAAAAGATTGATTGAGGTTCTAGAATATGGGGGAAAGGACCATACATGGCTTGAAGGCCGCCTTTGCAGGGAAGCTCAAACATATAAAATGAAGTCAAAGACTAACAAACGTTATACTTTCATGTATAACCTTCCCGGATTCCCTCCCCGCTTTTCGTAATACATGTTGTAAAATGTACTTATTATCATATTCTAGAACCTCAAGACGGCTAATGAATATCTAATAGGTGTGGGCATACGAGACCCTACTACCAAGGCGCGATCGGATAGCTACTCGCGCCGCTGATTTACGCTGCGGTGTCACGATTCGTAGATGGTCGTGCACACACTCTGTTACATACAAGGCCTTGGAACGAGATGTCTTCGCGTCAAAAAAGGTTTATAACCTCTAATATGATATGATTCACGTTAATGTGTATGCATGACTCATCTTACTTACTCACTCTATGTGTTTGTGCATTCCTTGTCATTAGTTAGTCGTCGTCGCGAACCTTATCCCATCAGAATCGAAAATGCGATGCGCGTGCACTGCATACCGATAGACTCTTAACGGCGTCCGATGATGAAGAAGATGAGTTGGGATCTGCGGAAGACGACGATTTGTTTGACGAGGTCCAGCATATGGATGTCGATGTTGAGGATGTCGCGGTCGAGGATCGGGAGAACATTAGTGAGAGACTCGGAACACTGACCGATTCTCGATCCGTCGCATATCGTGTCTCCCGACCGATCCCCATCCGATCACCTGGTTCGATCCACGACCCTATTGTCCACCTTCACACGATCAACCCATTGATATGCCCACCGCATCAACCAGTGTTGACTACATTCGGGGTATAGAAATGTGCGTTGAAGGCGTTGAGATGTCTGTTAACATCAAAATGCATACATACGGACATGAGGAAAGAAATGAGAACGGAAATGGGGAGGTTAAAACACATCTCGCTATGGTTGCGCGAGTTCATGTCTAGGATGATGAAGGTACGTTACATCTTCAGAGTATCTTGCTTTCTCTCATCCCTTATTTGGAAATAGTGTGTCTTACATGGATTCCATACATTGCGGGACGATGATTGCACAACAAGTCATCCTGCACTCGAGCCATCTCCCACTTCACATGTGCCATCTCCCACCCCCACTCTCATTCCCGATCCATCCACCATCCACACACCCAATATCATTCCCCATGAGCCATCCGAGCTATCCACCACCCCCACCCCACTCCCACTCACATTCCTAATGACCCACCCGAGTCATCTACCACTCTCACTCACTCCCGACCCTTCCGCTCCACCCGAGCCATCACATACTCTCATTCCACCCACGACGCCCACCACATCCACCACCCACACACCCACTCTCCTCCCCGATCCATCCATCACCGACACACCCACTATCATTCCCCATGAGCCATCCGAGCTATCCACCACACCCACACCAACCCCCACTCCCACACTCATTCCTAATGAGCCACCCGAGATATCTACCACTCTCACTCCATCCGACCCTTCCATTCAACCCGAGCCGTCCACCATCCACACTCCATCCGAGCCATCTCCCATTCCATCCGACCCTTCCATCCCTGACGAGCCAGCGGACCCTTCCACAACCTGACTGGCACTATCGTCATTGACAGATGTCTCCCATCCCATCCAATCTGATTTAACAGTAGTCTGGGAGGATATCCTATCTAATATCGTTGCAGATGCAGCCACGACATTGGATAGTTTGAAGAAAATTCCATCTCTGCCCCCCTTGGCTGGGGGAACTCACAACCCGACGTTGGAGATCGAAGATATTGACGTCACCGTCCCTCTTGCGGTCCAACAACTCGACGAACAAGAGGGTTTGCGAAAAGGTAGTCGCAAGAGAGTACCATTAGTTCGTTACTCTCCTAGCGGTAAGACTATCATAGAATATGTCGAGGGCGAGCACTCCCCAGAGCGTAAGAAGGCCAAATATCCTATTTCCGGTAGGGTAACTATACTTCATAACCCGCCCGTGAAGTACAATCCTGCACATGGCGTTGATAAGGAGGTGTTCGAGGCGATGATGTCATGGATTCAGGATCCCTTCACAACGGGAGATGTTAGGCCAGGGTTGGGGACGACGTCAGTCCCGATGGGGAAAAAGTTCTTCACCGATCTCCTTACACCTAGCTCATGGGTCGAGTGTGACGTAAGTGTTACTTCATTCGTCCCTTATTTACATCTGCTAACGAATATTTTTTTTTAAATTAATGTACACCTTAATATGTTTTCAATGTTGTTGTTCATAGACTATGAACACGTTGTGCATGTTCGTGAAGAACAAGTTATCTACACGACCAGAGATGTGCATAAACAAGTTCACGGTGCTTCCAACTGGGATATTAGTGAGTTAATTATATAAGTTATTTACGGTTTTCCACTCACTATTCTTACTACTATGTACCATATACAGTCTCACCTAAATACACGAGGGAAGGATATTCTCTTCCTGAGGATCAAAGGCAAGCCGAAAATCAAATCAGCCATGGTTTGGAGTACAAAAGACACGTACGCGGAGTACGTACGAGGTGAGCACGATGCATACAAATCGGGCTGACATGAGGTGGATTTCATTTTCTGTCCAACAAACATGAAGGAGCATTGGTTTCTATTATGTTTGGACATTAACAGAGGTTGCATAATGATATTTGACTCCTATCCATCGCATCTCAAGCCCCAAGAAGTGGATAGGTTCTTAGAGCCATTGACGTATACTCTGCCGTCTTTGCTTTATTACTGCGATGTCCAACGTCACAAGGCTGGGATACAAACGGATAGGTGGAAATTATTACGTTCGAAGACTACACAACTGCAACGGAATTCACTTGATTGCGGCATATTTTGCGCGAAGTGGATTGAATACCTCGTCACTGGCGCGGACAAATCCCAGTTCATCCAAGACCGAATGATGATTTCTTGAGACACACTACGCTTTGTCGCTATGGTCCGGGAATGAATTTTTTTGACACTAATTCTCATTTGCACATACAGTTCATTGATTCATTGATGTATATCTGTTTTCTGTATATCTATTTTATGTATATCTGACCATCTGTAAAACATTGATTGATTGATTAATTGTATACAGTTCATATAAACGAATGTTCTGTACAATGCATATACTGTGAATGAGAGTTAATTAGGAGATATAATGGTCCACAGTGTGAGCGATCCAACATGAGCAATCCAACGAGAGCGATTCAACGTGAGCGATCCAACGAGTGTGATCCATCGAGAGAGATCCAACGAGAGCAATCAAACGTGAGCGATCCAACGTGAGCGATCCAACGTGAGCGATCCATCAACTTTGTTCCTGCGAGCGCGATAAAACGAGCGTCATACACCCAGTGGATTCTGTTCCTGCAAGGCAACACAGTATGCAAATTAAGATGTGGTACTAATAACACATTGTACAATTACACTCAGATTTCATACATGTTCATCGATTCAGGGGTTGATTACATGATTGTCGATTGTGTCTGACATTACCACATCGACCACATTTTCTACCACGCCTATGCTCTCCACCCGATGGGATCCGTTGTACACGTCTTCGACCAACCCTTACAACACGTTTCGGGGGTTATATCCGGACATCCACAAAACCAAGTGGCTTCGGCCACTTAGATATATGACCAAGTGGGAAAATTGGTTCTTCATATACCGTTTGGAGCGCTTCCACAAAATAGTACTGGTTGCAAAGGGTTGATGGAGCAATGTTGCGCTCCCTAGCCGCCATGATGGCATGGGCACAAGGTATCTCATACAAATCCCACTCTTTGCATGTACACTGACGTGTTTGAAGATTGACGATACCCCCTAAATGACCATCCTCACGTGATAATTGTGTAACAATCAATAGGGTCAACACGTGTAACGCCTACCTTTCTCACACTCGGTGGCAAGTCGCTTCTCTACGTGATCCGAAAGCAAGATTGTGCGCGTGCACACCAATAATTACGCTGTTCAGAAACCATCCTTGTAGGTGTTCTCGCACAAAATCAAATAACGCAACAATTGGGAGCAACTGCGCTCTCAACCGTGAGTGAATTGAAACACTCAGCGCTGTTGGACATCATGTTGTCATATCGTCTGTTTACCTGAAAACATGTTGTCCAACGCTCCATACCTATGGCCTTTAGATATCCGCCACTCGCACTCCACGCAATAGAACAAGTTGATCTCAATACCTTCTAAATTCGCATCGACGGATCGCCGCGCGACACTCTTAAATAATTCGATCGCGCCTTATCCTTGAAATTATTCATGACGTTTAGCTCCAAGTGATAAGTACACACTCCATGGAATGCATGTGGGAATACGATCCTTAACATCATATTATGCTTGCATTGCGATCGGATACAACCACCAAAGTATCGGAATCACTCACAAAGTTTTTCAATTTCGTCATGAACCATGTCCATGATCGATCATTCTCACTATCCATTATCGCATAGGCCGTTGGATAAATTTGATTGTTCCCATCCTCCCAACGCAACCAACATACAACCTTTATATTTCCCTTCGTGTGTGAGCCATCAACAATGACAACATCCCGCATGCGTGAAAAGCCTCGTATGCATGCCCCAAAGGCCATGAATGCATATTTAAAATTGTTTTCATCTTCAACCTCTATATCAAAAATAGTTCCCTGGGTTGACAATTTTAAGGGCTTCACCATATGCATGGAGCATGGCATACGACTCCTCCGGAGTACCTTTGGCTAATGCATGTGCCATCTCCCTAGCACGCCATGCTTTGTCATAACTAATGTTCACACCATATTGTTGTCTAACATCCTCGATGATGTGCTTCTACTTGTAAATTCGACCAACTCCCAAACTTGCTTCTTATTAAATGACCTATGACTTCTCGACTTGCTTGCCTTGCCTATGATCATGATTCAACAATTCAATTGAGCATGAGTGTTGGCGACACACACTTGTTTATTCTAAACAAGTTTGTTTCTTCCATCTGTACCGCACGTAACCTCCATGTGCAAGTCTTCTCCAAACAACCAACTGTGTACAAATCCTTCGTAGATTTCTTAACCCTAAATTCAAAATTATTATTCATTGCCAAAGATGGATGATCGCTTTCTTCAACTCTTTCTTATTTACAAACAATTGACCAACCCCAACATCTTCATTACAGTTATTAACAGATGAAGATTGTCCAGTCAGAGTTAAGGTTGAGGTTGGAATTGGATTTGGAGTTGGAGTTGAAGTTGAAGTTGGAGTTGGAGTTGGATTGGATGTTGGATTTGGATTTGGATTCGGAGTGGGACAAAGAATTGGAGTATGAGTAGGAGTAGGAGTGGGAATGGGAGTGGGGATGGGAGTTGGAGTTGGCGTTGGAGTTGGAGTTGGATTGGGTAAATGATTTGGATTTCCATTTGGAGTTGGAGTTGGAGTTAGTGTTGGATTTGGAGTGGGATTTGGAATCGACCATGCTTCACAACTATCCATCTCATATTGTCCAAAAACATCGTGACCATGTTTTGACTCCCAAGGGTTCACATCATCGTTCACTAATGATACTCCCATCTCGTTGGGTGACATATCCACCTCTACTCGTGGTATATTGAGTGTGTCAACATCTAATGATTGGTGAACCACATGACTCGTATGAGGGAGACCTCATTCGGAAGTACATTACCATCATTTCTGTTTACTGTCGATATAAATAGTTGCATCCTGGAGACATTTTCCTGAAGTAGAAGAAACTCAAGGTCCCTCGGCCACCCTTATGTACATTAGAGGTGCTTCCTCGAACAACGACATCTTCACCCTTTATTATAATGTCCACCATCGTCCGGCTAGTTCCTCGTAACATCATATATAAGGTTTTTCAACTCAAATAACCTAATGGTGTCGGACACAACAACACCCCTTAGGCAACCTCCAATGTAACAATTTTGAATTTCATCCCAACATCCACCATATCTTATGAATAGAGATTTCTTCTCCATCCCGCAATAAAATAAGTTGGAATAGACGGTAATTCAAAGGTCAACGACATTAATAAATGACAAGAATGAACCTAGATATACTGGAAATTGGGTGTCACTATCGCTCTCGGTAAACGCTCACGTCGTCCCGCTCACGTCATCTCGCTCTCGCAGCACACTCGCCCACTCGCTCACGCACCTTTACTATTTGTTACTACTTCTCGCCACGCCTCGCTATCACGTTCAAGAACCCCATAATAACCTCCATGCACGTAACTAACAATGTCACCACTCAATGCTTCAAGCTTCAAACACTTTCATTTACTGTTTTTTACAATTAAATTTTTCGAAAACAACGGTGTGATCCTATGGATGTTTTCATTTCGACTGAAATGTATAAGGGAATAAAGTATGCACCCATTAACATTGTAACGTACCTATTACGAACGAGAGACTGCACCAATGTAGGGTTTTACGAGAAGGCTTCGACGAAGAAGAATGAGAGAAGAGTATAGAACACGTATCTTAGCTTAATGGGAACAATAGTAGTAATTATCGAACACACAATGGAGTTTTGTACGTATTATATTATTTTACAATTTTGTTATCATCATTCCTTTGTCAGAGTATTCGGCTAATAAATTGGCATGTCATTTCATACAGTGTCTTATCGTACAACGCGTATTTCTCAAATAAGCTTACGAAGGTAATCGTGAGCGAACAACGTGAGCGTTACTGTATGTATGCATGAGCGAGTCACCGTTTCGAGAACGTGTGAGCGTTCCTACGAGTAAGCGGGAGCGTTCCTGCGAGTAACCGTGAGCGTTCCTACAAGTAAGGCGTGCGCGTTCCTTCGAGAAGGCGTGCGCGTTCCTTCGAGGAGGCGAGAAGCTACCCTTCGGCGTAATTTTGCGCATGTTGCCACGCCGAAATAGGTCGGCCATTATTTTACGAGCGCTGTGTCATTCAACATTAATGATAATAAAAAGGGGTCTTTCGTACAAATATCCCGAAAGGTAGGATAATAAAAAAGAAAATTTATAAGTATAAAGTCTTTATTGATACTAAAAAAAATCAATAACCTTTCTCAAACCCTAAACCCACCAAAACTCCAAAACTACCCATTTTTATTCCTGAACTATAAACATGTCTTCAAGCAGTCACTACTTAACACACAAAATAAAATCATAATTTCAAGTGTACCGGTAAATGACGAGCATTACAGGGGAAAGGTAAGGTAGGATAATAAAAAAGAAAATTTATAAGTATAAAGTCTTTATTGATAGTAAAAAAAACCATAAACCCACCAAAATTTCAATTATTCCTGAACTATAAACATGTCTTCAAGCAGTCACTACTTAACTCACAAAATAAAATCATCATTTCAAGTGTACCTGTAAATGACGAGCATTACACTCCAATCTTTTAACCTTGGTCTCTATTTATAAAGTTCTCTAGGCCTCCAGATGGGCTTGGGCTCGTTGGACTGGGTCTGTTTTTTTGTAAGGCCAAATCCTTTGGGTTGGGTCAGGTTGGCTTCGGGCCAACTATTTTGGGTTGGGCCAACCTTTTTGGGCTTAGCTGATTTGACCCTTCTGTCCTGGACCGAGCTTGATTGATTTTGGGTCTCTGCACTAGGTTTGGATTTTTGCTAACTGGGCCTTTAATTTAGACTTTTGTCTATCAAATTTTAAGAATATAGCCACCAATTTAATTTAGGATGCCTGCAGATTTAATTAGTCTCTAATTAAATAATTTTGCCATCAATGTCGGGTGATAACGTGGCAATTTTGGATTTGCCGAAATTTCTATTCCAACAAATGCCCCTTTTCGAAATTGATGCATAATTATGTGTGTGTGAATTTCGAAAAAGTTATTTTGGAATCATAACATAAGAGATTTGCTCTAATTTGGATGAGGTTTGCTCCTAGTTAAATTCTGCTTGATGTGTCAATTTAATCAAATATGAAATTTGGTTCATAACTTTGATTTTTTTTCTTTGACACATGTTTTTTTTCTCTTTATGCCAATATATCAAAATATGAATTTGAGTCAATATTTTGATTTTCTTTATTTGGCATAAAATTTTGATTTGAATTTAGTAGATTTTATGCACTACTTTAACTCAAAACAAATTTGGGTAAGGTTGAAGATTCTATCCCAATTTTTTTTTTTTTAATTTGAGAAACTCAATTTAAAATTTGGTCAAAATTTTAGTGTGGATAAAAGTTTGACTCGGAGGCGAAAATTAAGCCCACAATTTGTGAAATTCAATTTGAAATTGGATCAAAATTTTGGTTTGGGGACAAAGTTTTAATTTATGCTTTTCATATTTGAAACTTGGCCACAATCTGTTTTGAGACAACATTTAAATCATGCCCAAACTTCAACTTTGAGAAGCACCTTTAAACAAAGTTCAATTTTGACTTGAGAATCTTGACTTGAAATTTGACCAAACTTTCATTTGAGGTGAAAACTTGTGTTACGCCTCCTAATTTAAACTTTACTTCGAAGTAATCTTGAAAATTTAAATGAAATTTTAAGGTAAATAAACATTTGATTTTTTTTTCTTAAAAAAAAGAAATTGAATTAAATTTTAGAATAGAATTTTGAGGCCTCTTTACCATTTATTTTAATTTCATAAAAATTAAGAACATTCCCACATTTTGATTTAGGAAAAAGAGTCCAAGATTCAAAATTCAAATCGAGTTTAAAGTTTGATCCAACCTTTAAATTTGATTTGAAGTGGAGTAGAATCGTTATTTTCATGGTAAAAAAAAAGAATATATATAGAGAGAGATTTCTTATATATATATATATATATATTTAAAAAACTTGTCAAGAGACCTTGTGCTCTAACTTCAAATCCATAACGGAAAAGTAAATCTAAACTTTCAAAATCTCTTAAACTAAATCCAGGCAAAAGAGTTCATTCAAATTTAGATTTGGTGTAAAATCTAAACCACCAAAGATCTGATCGAGCTCCTTTAAATGCCACCCCAAACAACTTAAATCTTCAACAAATTGTAGACAATTCATCCTGGTAGCAACACGAAACCGGCGGAAATCACACTGCACTGCCGCCGTGCCGTCCGGGCCGCGCCATCAGATTTCCGCTCGCACTCGCGACCGTCGAGCGATGCCACGTAACGCCGTCGGAGCTTGCCGAGTCGGCTACCGACACACCCATCTAAGCCCATCAAATGTCATCGCGAAGTTTTCGAACGCCCATTGTGAACTGCTGCCACCATCTTCAAGCTTCAGTTGCCGTGAATCGTCGTTGCCGTTCGTGGGGTGAGTTTCTCGCGTCGTCGACCACTGTGGGTTGTCGAAGTGAGATGGAGAAGGGGGTGGCGGCTGAGGATGGTTTTACCTTCTCAGGGTTGTCGACCACTGTGGGTTGTCGACCACTGTAGGATTATTGAGTCGGCTACAGACCACTCTCACTTCTCTCTCTTACTTCGACAACCCACAGTGGTCGACGGCGCGAGAAACTCACGCCTCTCTCCCACTTCCTCTTTGTCTTCTCTCTCGCACCTCGATGACCCACGACAACGATCTATGGTGGTCGACGGCGCGAAAAACTCACCCCCGAACAGCGTGCGACGTGTCACAATCATACTAGAAGAGCGTATGTTTGTGAACCTCACAGTGACAAGTCGTGCCATGATGCGATCGAGGAGGACGGTGCATCATCTAACACACCAAGATAGGTGGGCTTGAAGGCATGTGAGATTGGGGCCAATCGTGTCGTCGGAGGGGTCGATGTATAGGCGTATGACTCCTCGTCAAAATGACGTGCAAGGGAGGAAGACCCGATATTTCACATAATATACTATAGGGGGTACCATGGTGTCGACTCTCCACCACCCCTGGGCTTGTGGGCCTAAGTGAGTCACCCCGTGGCACGTTAGCGTGTCATGGTTGGGGCGAGCGTCACAAGAGAGAAGTGTCTTGGGCGTTTCCTTTGTAACGGTTTTCAAGGGGAAAGTTTGACGACGACAAAGGTGTGCCGACATTGCGCCCCTTCCCATGGGCTGGAGGTTCCGATATAGGGCCCGTTAGCGGCCAGCGATCCGAGAATGTCCCGTCAAAGCCAACTCATGGGAAGATCGAGTGCAAGTACACGGACGGGTGACATGTACGACCAAGTTATATTCCGCTACTTATTTACTTGATGCTTGGTTGAGGACTGAAGAACCTCGCCTAAGACCCGACGAAGCCACAAAGCGTTGCGATCATAGCGATGGGGCAAGAGTTCCCATTAAGGCTGGCCATGTTCGAGGGACGAATCATGGCGCCGCACGGTGCGAGAGGTGCGACCGTGATACTTGGTATCAGAGCCAACCTTTGTGCGCGCAGTCGGACAAGAATTGAATTGGCGTTAGCAAGAAAAATCATATGTCAAGCAAGAATGGGCAACAGTTTGGGGTATGAGGACAATGTTGGCGTTGGTTCAGTTCGAGTGAGTAGAGCTGACAATGATGGCCCGAGTGAGCGCCAGAGTGCGCGAGTTGAACAAGTTGGCGTGTGAAAGCCAACGAATTGTGCGGGCGATGGTGCCCGAGTGAAGCGCCTGTGTGCGCAAGTTGAGCAGTTGGTGTGCGAAAGCCAACGAGTTGTGCGGGCGGTGGTGCCCGATTGAAGTGCCAGAGTGCGCAAGTCGAACAGTTGACGTGTGAAAGCCAACGAGTTGTGCGGGCGACGGTGCCCGAGTGAAGCGCCAGGGTGCGCAAGCATAGTGATGTAGCCAGGAGTGCCAATAGACAGTGGGCTATGTTAATGTACTTTCAGACTTTGCTATCGTGAGAGTTGGTGCTACGATAAATCCATTCCGTGCACCGTGATGTGTCGCTCAGAGAATATGTGATGTGGTGGCCAGAGTGGGCAAGTGTGTTGGGGCGCGCTCCCCGCGGCTAGGTAAGAGAATGCCTATGCCTTTTTGCCATGTCCTGTCTGGGCATTCCTGGGTCGAGTCCTAAAGTTTGGCGAGTTAGGCCCCAGAGAGGGATAGCCCACAGGGTGGCAGTTGTTTGTGCTTGTGTTTCTGGTCGTCGGGCCAAGTCCTAGAGTTGGGTGCAGTAGGTCCCTTGAATGGTACAGTTCATGAGTAGGTGACAGTTTCCATATTCGATCTGAGGCACGATTATTTTCAGCAAGTCCGTCAGTTGCAAGCACGAGAAACGGATCGTCATCGGGACGATGCCGAATTTAAGTGGGGGAGAGTGTTACAATCCATTGTGTGATGATTTGGATTGAACCCCCGAGTATGTCATCGAGGACGATGACGAGATTAAGTGGGGGAGAATGTCACAATCATACTAGAATAGCGTATGTTTGTGAACCTCACAGTGACAAGTCGTGCCATGATGCGATCGAGGAGGACGGTGCGTCATCTAACACACCAAGATAGGTGGGCTTGAAGACATGTGAGACTGGGGCCAACCGTGTCGTCGGAGGGATCGATGTATGGGCGTATGACTCCTCGCCAAAATGACGTGCAAGGGAGGAAGACCCAATATTTCACATAATATACTACAAGGGGTACCATGGTGTCGACTCTCCACCACCCCTGAACTTGTGGGCCTAAGTGAGTCACCCCGTGGCACGTTAGCGTGTCATGGTTGGGGCGGCGTCACAAGAGAAGTATCTTGGGTGTTTCCTTTGTAACGGGTTTTCAAGGGCGGTCGTCGGGCGCAGGTGTGCCGACATTGCGCCCTTCCCATGGGCCGGAGGTTCCGATATAGGGCCGTTAGCGACACAAATGATCCGAGAATGTCCCGCAAAAGCCAACTCATGGGAAGATCGAGTGCAAGTACACGGACGGGTGACGTGTACGACCACTCAGTTATATTCCGCCGCTTATTTACTTGATGCTTGGTTGAGGATCAAGAACCTCGCCTAAGGCCCGACGGCTTAAGCCAAAGCGCCATGATCATAGCGATGGGGCAGGAGTTCCCCTTAAGGTTGGCCATGTTCGAGGGATGAATCATGGCGCCGCACGGTGCGAGAGGTGCGACCGTGATACTTGGTATCAGAGGAAACCTTTGTGCGCGCAGTCGGACAAGAATTGAATTGGCGTTAGCAAGAAAAACCATATGTCAAGCAAGAATGGGCAACAGTTTGGGGTATGAGGACAATGTTGGCGTTGGTTCAGTTCGAGTGAGTAGAGCGGGCAATGATGGTCTGAGTGAGCGCCAGAGTGCGCGAGTTGAACAAGTTGGCGTGTGAAAGCCAACGAATTGTGCGGGCAGTGGTGCCCGAGTGAAACGCCTATGTGCGCAAGTTGAGCAGTTGGCGTGCGAAAGCCAACGAGTTGTGCGGGTGGTGGTGCCCGATTGAAGTGCCAGAGTGCGCAAGTCGAACAGTTGGCGTGTGGAAGCCAACGAATTGTGCGGGCGGCGGTGCCCGAGTGAAGCGCCAGGGTGTGCAAGTATAGTGATGTGGCCAGGAGTGCCAATAGACAGTGGGCTATGTCAATGTACTTTCAGACTTTGCTACCGTGAGAGTTGGTGCTACGATGAATCCATTCTGTGCACCGTGATGTGTCGCTCAGAGAATATGTGATGTGGTGGCCAGAGTGGGCAAGTGTGTTGGGGCGCGCTCCCCGCGGCTAGGTAAGAGAATGCCTATGCCTTTTTGCCATGTCCTGTCTGGTGATTCCCGAGTCGAGTCCTAAAGTTGGGCGAGTTAGGCCTCAGAGAGGGATAGCCCACAGGGTGGCAGTTGTTTGTGCTTGTGTTTCTGGTCGTCGGGCCAAGTCCTAGAGTTGGGCGTAGTAGGTCCCTTGGACGGTACAGTTCATGAGTAGGTGACAGTTTCCATATTCGATCTGAGGCACGATTATTTTCAGCAAGTCCGTCAGTTGCAAGCACGAGAAACGGATCGTCATCGGGACGATGCCGAATTTAAGTGGGGGAGAGTGTTACAATCCATTGTGTGATGATTTGGATTGAACCCCCGAGTATGTCATCGAGGACGATGACGAGATTAAGTGGGGGAGAATGTCACAATCATACTAGAATAGCGTATGTTTGTGAACCTCACAGTGACAAGTCGTGCCATGATGCGATCGAGGAGGACGGTGCGTCATCTAACACACCAAGATAGGTGGGCTTGAAGGCATGTGAGACTGGGGCCAACCGTGTCGTCGGAGGGATCGATGTATGGGCGTATGACTCCTCGCCAAAATGACGTGCAAGGGAGGAAGACCCAATATTTCACATAATATACTACAAGGGGTACCATGGTGTCGACTCTCCACCACCCCTGAACTTGTGGGCCTAAGTGAGTCACCCCGTGGCACGTTAGCGTGTCATGGTTGGGGCGAGCGTCACAAGAGAAGTATCTTGGGCGTTTCCTTTGTAACGGGTTTTCAAGGGACAGTGTCGGACGACAGAGGTGTGCCGACATTGCGCCCCTTCCCATGGGCTGGAGGTTCCGATATAGGGCCCGTTAGCGACCAGCGATCCGAGAATGTCCCGTCAAAGCCAACTCATGGGAAGATCGAGTGCAAGTACACGGACGGGTGACGTGTACGACCAAGTTATATTCCGCTGCTTATTTACTTGATGCTTGGTTGAGGATCAAGAACCTCGCCTGCCCGACGGCTTGCACAAAGCGCTGCGATCATAGCGATGGGCGTGAGTTCCCGCCTTAAGGTTGGCCATGTTCGAGGGATGAATCATGGCGCCGCACGGTGCGAGAGGTGCGACCGTGATACTTGGTATCAGAGGAAACCTTTGTGCGCGCAGTCGGACAAGAATTGAATTGGCGTTAGCAAGAAAAACCATATGTCAAGCAAGAATGGGCAACGGTTTGGGGTATGAGGACAATGTTGGCGTTGGTTCAGTTCGAGTGAGTAGAGCGGGCAATGATGGTCTGAGTGAGCGCCAGAGTGCGCGAGTTGAACAAGTTGGCGTGTGAAAGCCAACGAATTGTGCGGGCAGTGGTGCCCGAGTGAAACGCCTATGTGCGCAAGTTGAGCAGTTGGCGTGCGAAAGCCAACGAGTTGTGCGGGTGGTGGTGCCCGAAGTGCCGTGCGTGCGCAGCAGTCGAATCGATTGGCGTGTGGAAGCCAACGAATTGTGCGGGCGGCGGTGCCCGAGTGAAGCGCCAGGGTGTGCAAGTATAGTGATGTGGCCAGGAGTGTCAATAGACAGTGGGCTATGTCAATGTACTTTCAGACTTTGCTACCGTGAGAGTTGGTGCTACGATGAATCCATTCTGTGCACCGTGATGTGTCGCTCAGAGAATATGTGATGTGGTGGCCAGAGTGGGCAAGTGTGTTGGGGCGCGCTCCCCGCGGCTAGGTAAGAGAATGCCTATGCCTTTTTGCCATGTCCTGTCTGGTGATTCCCGAGTCGAGTCCTAAAGTTGGGCGAGTTAGGCCTCAGAGAGGGATAGCCCACAGGGTGGCAGTTGTTTGTGCTTGTGTTTCTGGTCGTCGGGCCAAGTCCTAGAGTTGGGCGTAGTAGGTCCCTTGGACGGTACAGTTCATGAGTAGGTGACAGTTTCCATATTCGATCTGAGGCACGATTATTTTCAGCAAGTCCGTCAGTTGCAAGCCCGAGAAACGGATCGTCATCGGGACGATGTCGAATTTAAGTGGGGGAGAGTGTTACAATCCATTGTGTGATGATTTGGATTGAACCCCCGAGTATGTCATCGAGGACGATGACGAGATTAAGTGGGGGAGAATGTCACAATCATACTAGAATAGCGTATGTTTGTGAACCTCACAGTGACAAGTCGTGCCATGATGCGATCGAGGAGGACGGTGCATCATCTAACACACCAAGATAGGTGGGCTTGAAGGTATGTGAGACTCAAACAACCGTGTCGCCGAGGGTCCATGTATGGGCGTATGACTCCTCGCCAAAATGACGTGCAAGGGAGGAAGACCCAATATTTCACATAATATACTATAGGGGGTACCATGGTGTCGACTCTCCACCACCCCTAGACTTGTGGGCCTAAGTGAGTCACCCCGTGGCACGTTAGCGTGTCATGGTTGGGACGAGCGTCACAAGAGAAGTGTCTTGGGCGTTTCCTTTGTAACGGATTTTCAAGAGACAGTGTCGGACGGCAGAGGTGTGCCGACATTGCGCCCCTTCCCATGGGCTGGAGGTTCCGATATAGGGCCCGTTAGCGGCCAGCGATCCGAGAATGTCCCGTCAAAGCCAACTCATGGGAAGATCGAGTGCAAGTACACGGACGGGTGACGTGTACGACCAAGTTATATTCCGCTGCTTATTTACTTGATGCTTGGTTGAGGACTGAAGAACCTCGCCTAAGGCCCGACGAAGCCACAAAGCGTTGCGATCATAGCGATGGGGCAGGAATTTCCCTTAAGGCTGGCCATGTTCGATGGATGAATCATGGCGCCGCATGGTGCGAGAGGTGCGACCGTGACACGGCGCACTGAAAGATTTCAGAAGAAGCAGGCGGCGGCGAGTTTGGATCGGACGTCGGGCTTCAGGCGATGACTTTTACTTCCGACGGCCTTGACGTGAGTTCCTGCAGTTGACGGCTTTAGACGATGACTTCGGTGTGATTTTCGGCAGTTTTGATGGGATTTCCGGCAGTTGGATGTGATTTCTGGCGGGTTCGGGTTGCTACTAGGTTCGATTGTCTGAAGACTGGGTTGCTTGGGGGTGGTATTTAAAGGAGCTCGTTGGATCTGTGGTTGTTTAGATTTTACATTAAATCTAAAATAAAGATTCAAGTTCTTTTGGGAGATTTACTCTGTTTTGGTTTTGTTGGGATTCTTAAGATCATACTTTTGAAATTGAAATTCACCCAAATCTTATTTTTTAAAAAAATGGAAGGCTTTTAAAAAAAAAAAACAGAAAAGAAAACGAGGATGGGTGGTTAAAAAAGAAGCTATAATAAAAATGTTTTGATCAAACTTTATATTCTATTTGAATCTTGAATCTTGGACTCTTTGGCCTAAATTAAAATATGGAAATGTTCCTATTTTTTTTTTTATGAAATTAAAATGAATGGTTAAGAGACCTCAAATTCGGTTGAAAATTTGATTCAAGTTCATTTCAAAAAATTTCTAAGTGTTTATTTACCTTAAAATTTCATTTAAAATCTGCAAGATTACATTGAAGTTTGAAGTTAAGTTTAAATGGGGCATAACACAAGTTTTCACCTCAAATGAAATTTTAGCCAAAGTTCAAGTCAAGTTTCTCAAATCAAAATTGAACTTTGTGTTAAAAAGTGCTTCTCAAAGTTGAAGTTTGGACATGATTTAAATGTTGTCTCAATATAAATTGTGACCAAATTTCAAAATTTGAAAAGCATAAATTAAAACTTTGTCCCCAAACCAAAATTTTGATCCAATTTCAAATTGAATTTCATAAATTTTGGGCCTAATTTTTGCCCCAAATTAAAATTTGGACCAATGTTTAATTCTTTACACTAGGGGTGAGCAAAAAAAGACCGAAAACCGACACGACCATCGATCAAAACCGAGGGCTGGTCGGTTTGCTTTAATGAAGGTTTTCGCGAGTCGGTTTTGGCCTTTACAAAACCGACCGAACCGATCGAAAATTAAAAAATATATATATATATATATATAAATAATAATAATAATTAAAAAAATAAAAAACTAAAAATTTTCTCAAAATAATTAAATAATAATTATAAATTATTAAATAATAATAAAATAATAATTATAAATATTAAATAATTAATTAAATAAATATTTAAATATATATATATAAATCGACTAAATCGATCGACTCGAATCAATTTGGTCGGTTTACTTATTTAATAAGGTTTAAAAAAAATTCCGACCAACCGATCGCTCTTGTTCGGCTTGGGCTCATTGGGTTCGAAAACCGACCCCGACCGACCGATGCTCACCCCCTACTTTACACCTTGGGTATAAATCAAATTTTGTCTACTCTCAAATTTGGGCTTCTCAAATTTTGGGCTCAAACATAAGTTTCAAATTGAGTCTCTTAAAGTCTAGGCTTAATCTGAGCTTTTGTCTCAAAATTAATATCTGACCAAATTTTAAAATTGAGTTTCTCAAAATTTGGGGCTTAATTCAAATTTTTATCAAAAAAATAAATTTTTTCTAAATTCTTAAATTGAATTTCTCAAAGTTCAATTCGAACAAAAAAATATATTTGGGCAACAATTTCAAAGTTTAATCCAATTTCAAAATTTTGGGATAAAACTTCCGACCCTACCCAAATTTGTTTTGAATTAAAGTAGAAAATAAAATCTACTAAATTTAAATCAAAATTCTATACAAAAAAAAATTAAAATATTGACTCAAATTCATATTTTGATAAATTGGCATAAAAAGAAAAAAATATATGTATAAAAAAAAGTCGAATTATGAACCAAATTTCATATTTGATTAAATTGACACATCAAAAGAAATTCAAACGAGGAGCAAACCTCATCCAAATTAGAGAAAATCTCTTATGTTTTGATTCCTAAATAACTTTTTCGAAATTCACACACATACTTTGTGTATAAATCTCGAAAAGGGGCATTTGTTGGAATAGAAATTTTGATAAATCCAAATTTGCCACGTCATCACCCAACATTGATGGTAGAGTTATATTTAATTAAGGATTAATTCCCAAGAAAGTTGGCCCAAAGTTCAAGCCCAGTTTAGAGACGAGGCCCAAGAAATCAACCAGACCAAGTCCAGAAGCGAAGGTCCAAATCATCCAAGCCTACCCCAAGATCCAACATCAACAAGGTTCGGTCCAGAGGCGAAGGCCCAAACTAGCCAACCCCAGTCCTAAATGACTGGCCCGAAGCCGATTAGGCCCAAGCCAAATGGTTGGCCCGACTTCAATGGGACCCAGTCCAACAGGCCCAATCCCACTTGGAGGCCCAGAGGAATTCTATAAATAGAGGTTTTCCTCCTTCATTTTGAAGGTTCAGAAAATTGGAGACTCTAGAGAGAATTCATAAAACTAGAAGACTCTTTGTAGTTTTAAAGATCAAACACTCCCTGAACGAAGAACACTACTTCGAATCTGAAGAACACCCTTTTGAATATGAAGAATCCGTTGCAGCTTCAATCTCAAGAACAAACTTTGTAGCCCTCGAGTGAAACACACAAACAGGAGATAGAATAAGAGGATGAAAATACTAAGATTGTACTCACAGTTACCTGGAATTAATACAAATACGAGTTCATTTACACGTGTCTCATTTCCATTCGCTAGTTAAAATCTCGTGTGAACACACACAAATAACAAATTTCGATTTAGCTCTGATACCAATTGAAGAGAATCGGATCCCCGCATAGCGGAAGCGGTTTGGATCTCTTATCGAAGTTGTAAGTGCAATGTTACAAAATGTGTTTAAGGAAGAACAATTCTAAGTAATCACATTACTAGTTAAGCATGTTTAAACTAGAAGAGGAAAAAAAAAAGGAATCGAATTGGGGTGTATGTCTTAAACTCGTGGATTTTGTAAATGCTTTATGAATGAATAAAGTGTTATTTTCATCTACTCTTGTACACTTGCATTTAAACTTAAATCCAATAAACTAAGCTCTAGGGTTATGTGAATTATGACAACTTGAACAGTATGTGGTGGGCATACAGGTAGGATCGTGTTAAAGTTATTAACCCAAATGGTCTATAGTACATGGATGAGGTTGGGAACCATATCCTGGTGACACTATGGATGCGACCCACTTTGTATTTGATGCAAAAAAGGCAATCCAACTCGTTCATGTAGTAGACATGCGAGTGGAAGCATCCTGTGCGATGAGTTCGTATAAGACTGAACCGCGAATTATTAAACAACTAATGTAACATCATTAACAGATTATGTTTAATAATTTATAGATGACCAATAATAATTCGACTTGAATCCTGAGTTGGTTACAAACTTCTATATGCGAGGGTTTGTCCTTCGATTAGTATGGGTGAGAGTGGTCTGTGTTGCCGACTCAATATGTCTACCTTCTTAGGGACAAAACTGTGTGGGGAGTTGGGAACTTAACTATGCAAGATGGAATTCACTCGTTCCTGAGATAGAAAAATTAGATAGGTTGTTCCCTTAAGTGTTGATTTTGGGTCTTGAACAACAAGCCTACACCCTTTCACTGGCCCGAGAGAGACTTTGTTTATGGTAGGACCATAAACATGTTGTTCATTAGAGGATTGGTGGAACTTAAGGAGTAAGAAGTAATCATAGGGGTAAAACGATAATTTGACCTAACGTGATTACGAACAACTCCTGAAGGATCGATTAACAGGTATTGGTTATATCAATGAACGCAACATGTCCTACAGTGAGGAGAGTGCAACTACGAGTCTTTAATGGAATGACTTGTAATTAATGAATGTTGGTTAGCTCGGTCAAATAGTTTGATTAGTTAACCTCGTATCATTGGAGCTCATGATCTGTAGGTCCATTAGGTCTCTCCATTGGCTCAATATGGATATAAACGAGGATATAAAGTTTTGGAACGAATTTTGAAATGTTCAAATTCATAAAAGGAATTTACATCAATTATATGTGATATAATCGATATAATATATAGTTTAATCTGAACATGATTCATAATAAACTATATACAATATTTAGATTAATTTCCAAATATTAATTTAGTAGGAAAGAGTTTCATATTAAATATTATAGGATTTAATTTAGAGATACACAATTGAATATGATTTAATTTATGTTTAATAAAATATATGATACTTTATAATATGCAATATGCAAATATGATTTGCATAATGCATATATTATGATTAGGTTAAAAAATATATATATATTATGGAGAAAATGGGTGACTGGATGGAGGAAGTTGTCTCCATCCTCACTCATTATAAAAGGGTGCATTTGGTTGCACTTTTCAAGACTAATGCTTCTTTTTTTTTTTTTGGAATGGAGAATTCCATAACTCCAAGAATTGTCTCAACTTCTCCGTCTAAAAAAATCTCTCTAGAGAATCCATCTCCCTATTCCAAAAAGAGATTTCACAATATTCTTTCTCCTAGAGAACAACGGAGAAGCTATTTAGGAAGTGTTGGTTGATTGTAAGATCGAGATCGTGGAGAAAGGATCACAAGAAGAAAAGAGGTTTCTTCAAAGGTATTTTCTCTTCTTCTCCTTTCTTTTCACAATGGTATGCTAGTGTGTTTTGTGAAATGTTCATAACGATTTTGCAAGTATAGCGATTCAAATCGCTTCCGCATCAGGATTTGATCCTCTCAGTAGAATGCAATACGAAACCAAAGCTTGGAGTAGACTGATAAGATTTTATCATAGTTAGGATTATATCAGTGATAGACTTTTATAACTGATAAACTCTTATCATAGTTAGAAGTCTATCAGTGATAAACTGTGGTAGAATGCAATACATGAAATAGACTAATATATTTTTTTTATCAAGGTTAGGGGTCTATCAGTGATAGACTTCTATCACAATTTGAAGTTGATAGACTCTAATAGGCTGTAAAATTAAAATTCTACTATGATTTTGATTTCAATAAAATTAATTTTATCTAATTTGATTTAAGATAAAATTTGAATTATGCCCAAATTTTGTTTTGTGAGATAAAATGAAAATCTTATATTTTGAGTTCGATAATGTTGGAATAGAAATTTCGACAAATCCAAAATTGTCACATCATCACCCAACATTGATGGCTACACATTTGGGTTCCTTAAAATTTAGTAGACAAAAGTCCAGATTGAAGGCCAATGAGCAAATTCCAAGCCCAGTCCAAAGGCGAGCCCCAAATCAATCAGGTTCGGTCCAAGACAAAAGACCCAAATCAATCAGGTTCGGTCAAAGACAGAAGGCCCAAATCAACCAAGCCCAAAAAGGCTGGCCCAACACCGACCAAATGAGCCCAACCCCACTTCCAGCCCAGAAAAACTCTATAAATAGATAGAGACCTTCCTCTTTCGTTTTTGAGGTTGAGAAGTTGAAAACTTCAAAGAAAAAATCCAGAGATAATTCTCGACAAATATTAGAAGATGCTTACATGAGAGAGGAAAAATCAAATGACAAATATTAGAGATCGCAATCCACTATATTTAAATTAACACAAATTTCAAGTTAATTACGCGTATTTTATTTTCATTTGCTTGTTAGAATCTCGTGTGAATATATAGAATTAATTTTTTTTTTCTAATTTTGATTTAAATAAAATCTTATATTTCTTGTTGAATTCTTCAACCATGGTTATCTCGTATTATTACCCATCATTAAGGACCCTGTACATTCGAGCTTTGTTTTCTAATTTCGCACTGAACTCTGAGATTCCCCTTTTTAAAGCTTTGTTTTTAGTCTCTGTTACTGGAAGCTTCGGCTACTTTTGGTCTATTGGCGTGCCCCTGGATTTTTCCTCATTCAGGTTGCAGTCCCAAGTTTGAATCTCCCCGTGCATAATTTAAAATTTTTTAATTTTATATATTTCAACTTTTCAACAAAAAAAACTCAGAGGCTTCTTGTCTAACGTGAACTTACACCTGTGTCAGGCGGCAGCAGAGATGGTTCTCAATTCGCGATGAGGGTGGCAGTCAAAGGAAGAAAAGAGGAACGAGAAGAGAATAAATATAAAATTAGCCACCTCACTAGAAAATATATATATATATATAAAGCATTATTTTTTATCCTTTCTAACTGGATTTTCGTACGGATAATTCGGTCTTTCTTGTTCACGCTCTCGTATGTGAAAACATTTTTGCTCCCGTTGTCTCGCTCTCGTCCAGAAATCTAAAGAAAAACGGACAAGGAAAAAAGTCGTAGAAGAAAGTGAGTGAGTAAGTAAGAGAGAAATGAAGTCAACTACAAATCACGATTTTTGTTGTTTTTTTCTTTTTTCCATAATTTTGACAACTTCATGACTATCATGAGCGAGAGCGAGAGTCACCACAATTTAGAGCACATTACAAAAAGGTCATATGTCATTAATTTCAGAACATGGATCAAATCACATCAATGCGCGTAAAAATGAGTATTCCATGTAATTTTCTCTCCTAACTTACAGAATGCATGATAAATATTACAAATATATATATAATATAGAAATTTCGAATATTTAATTTTAAAAATAATTTTCATATAAAACTTTTGCTTTTGCAATGGTCCACTTTGTGTATGAATTTGCTTACTTGATTTTTGAGCATTCGTTAATTAGGGCTTGACTGACTTTAGTTGAAAATTATTGGGATGAAGCTTTTTGCATTATATAGTTAAAATTAATGGATAAATGCAACAAAAACCTAACAAAAGTAAGAAGTTACAATACTTCTCCAAGTCTAAAGTGCAATTTCCAATTGAAAATGATAAAAATTTACTCACCTTGCCAAGTTCCAGACAAGAAACATTTGTTTGACCGTAGGCTAAAAAAACAGATACACAGCAGAAAATTGAGAATGTGGAAAGAAAAATAAAAAAAAAAATATAGGGAAGAAACCAATATAGTTTTAGTACAATGAAGTTGTAAGTGATTGTGGGAGGGCATTTTAATTTTTTTTTGTTTGTAATAAATTAAAATCTGAAGACGTTAGTGCCTGTGCCATCTTCAAATAAAGTCATTAATGAAAAGCTGCAACTTCTTCTTTCAAGTGTTTGAGCAAGCTCTCAGTACTCATCACTGAATGATCGCCCTTATCTCTCACCCGTACACTCACCTGCCACAACTCAAAAGAAATAGTAATAATAAATAAATAAATAAATCCGGGTCATTTAAATTAAGTAATGAGGATAGTGAAAAATATGTAGGATGGATCAATAAATAGGCTATATTTTGTTTTCCACAAAGACAACAAACATATCTATGTGTGTATGTTACTCAGAAATTGAAAGCTCGGTATAAAAACCTGTCCAGTGTTGGCCTCCTCCTCACCAACGACCAATATGTAGTTATATTGTGCCAACTGTGCTTCTCGTACCTGCAAGAAAAAATAAATGATTTTTCCACTAGTATTCATTCATGAGAATCGATCGATCTTAATGAACTACTAAATTAAGAACCTATCCACTGCTTGACCAAACACGTAATCTATTACAGTCACTGCAAATATTAGATGAATTCATGTAGAAATGATAGACAGACACAAAACAAAATCATGAACAAGGAATGATAAGGACAAAAAGTAGATTGGACTTACCTTCTTCTGAATCTTTCGGTCTGTTACGTCCACATCGACAAAATAACCAGCATGATGAATTAGATCTCGCACCTACAAAATATAATATCATGATAGTACCATGGTCTTGGTCTACAAATATCATGTACTCTTTAACACAATAAGAGACAAGGCAGGCAGGTGAGTACTCAATTTCCATGTATTGTATTACAACAGGCAAATTCATGCTTGAGGCTTTCTACGTATTATATATTAATTGACAAGGAATATGAACTGGTAAGCAGTCAGTCCAATAGCCTTTTAGGCCCGAAATTTTGGATACTTGAACTTTGATGGTAGGACTCAAAAAAGAAAATTGTGATGTGAAGAAAATCAACCCAATATGATATACTCTATGCGCTACCTTCAGTGCATATGACTGTGATTTCTCTGAAACGGGGCAAACAATTGCTTGACGTGGACTAAGCCAAAAGGGCCACTTCCCTTTATAGTGCTCCAACAAGATGGCAAACATCCGCTCAACAGAACCTAAGATAGCTCTGTGAATCATAACTGGACGTTCCCTCTTCGCCTCGTCCTCTGCTGAGTAATACAATTCAAAACGTGCGGGAAGTTGGAAGTCTAGCTGCAAATATAAATATGCCCAAATTGTATTATATTTCTGCTGCATAAAAGCTCAAGTAACAAATGAGGGAAGAAATTACGAAAAATAAACACACAGTACCTGGAGCGTTGCACACTGGAATTTCCTTTTCAATGCATCAGATACACTAATATCTATCTTTGGTCCATAAAATGCACCATCTCCTTCATCGATCTATATCAGATGACTCATTAATTAAGTATACAGAAACCTCCATAGTCCATAGTTCAGGTATAAGCATCGAAGACTAAAATGGAGTGCCATCTAGGCAGAGGTAAGATTTCAAAAAAACCAAATAAGATGTAAAAGGAATATATATCCAAAATATAAATAGAAATTGTTGAACCCTTTTTTGTTATTTCATGAAACGGATTTGATAAAAAAAAAAAAAATGAAATAACGACACATCACTTATTATGATTTAGAGCATCATGACTAAAAGCTGCCAGAGCAAATGAGGAAAGATATTTTCTATAGACAAAGTGTGAACAAAATAACCTAATATGCTAACTTTCCTTCACCAACATTTATTCTTATTCTTCAAGTACAATCAACCTTCATTGAAACAATTAAAAGTACATAAGAATGGGCGTGCAAAAGAAAAATGGCCTAAACAACGAAGAGAAAAGGTAAAAAAAAAACAAAATAAAAAAAAAGCTAATTAGAAGAGACTGTTCAAATTGTTAAGAATTAAAAATAGTGTAAATTATAAGTTTGATCCACCAACTTTCAAGGTTGTGTCGATTTGTCTAATATGTCCTAATCATTAACTCCATTAATTTAAGGATAATCTGCCCAAACAAACCTACCACATGATCCTTAAATAATAGTATAATACAATAGCATGCCACAAGCATTAAAACTGAAAAAGTGACCTATTAGACAGAAAATTGGAAGTTTAAGGACCTATAAGAAACCATTTGAAGTATGGAAGCCAAATAGACAATCTTACAAGTTCAATGAGCTATTACAAATTTTCTAAAGTACATGGACTAAATAGCATGATCCTAAAAGTTCAAACACCATTTAAGTTGTAATTTTTTAAACCGAAGTCAACGTCATTTTTTTTATAAAATAGTATATATATATATATATATATATATAATTTTTTTCATTATTTAGTTTTAATTGATTGTTATCTATTATTATTAATTATTTAAACTAAAATTAAAGTGAATAATTTTTCCTATCAATAATTTTTTCTAATAAATTTATATGAACTATCTAACAGTCAATTACCTAATTTTGATTAGTTAATTCTTAATAATATCAATTAAATTGTTAAAATAGAATAGGTTTTTCCCTTAACATATTAAAATAGAATGGATTATTATTAAATAGCATGAGAAGAAAATTCAACTGATATTCTAATAAAAATTACATTAATCTTTTTTGTTTAATTAAATTTTATTTGTTCATAAAATAAATAGAAATAAGATAGAAATTATTGGGATAAAAATTGTTGCTCTCAAATAAAATAGAAATAAGGTGTTTTTTTAATCAATTTTTGTTCTTTTAATTAAAAACTATCTAGTTCTTTTAATCAAAGATGAACTTATTGCAGGTTCGACCACATTACAAGTACCTGCCAAGGCTTCCCAAATTCATTCAGTGCTTCTGTAAGTGCAGCTTCAGCTTTCTCCCATGTTTCCAAATCTCCAAGGTATTTCTCTGGCCTCTGCAGCATAATAATGAATACTAAGAAGACAAAGTGGAGAGATGTTATACAAACCAAACACTTCTACAAGTAAAGAATAAAACAGCATATAGATTGAGCATTAAGCAGAGAGAAGAGTACCGATGTACTGATGTTATAAGGACTCATGGGCTACCTTAAGATAGTACGAACATAACTATCAATATCGTTAAGAAACATGCAAATACTAGGAGAGTGATACGCCGAAGGTTAGATGGGACTATTACGTGCAGACCAACAAATGAAGCAACTGACTAATGCTTGGTTAATGGGATATTGAATTTAAGGTTATGGACTGGGTGTATCTTAAGTTGCATCCTTATCAACAGACCTCTTTGGCAATATGCGTCAACAAGAAATTGGCTCCTATGTTCTTTAAGATTAATGCTAAGATAGGCAGCAGCCTACAGGCTTGATTTGTTTGAGGGTGCAACATAAACGCTGTTCTTCATGTGTACCAATTACGTGCAGCTAAAGCAATGGATTGAAAAACTATCCCTTCACCTTAAGAATTTTTTTCTAGATAAGTATCAATTTCAATTACATAATAAATTATAAAAGGGATATAATCTCATCAAAAGGAAGTTAAAAAAAAATCTTCCAAAACTTTTTTTTAAATAAGAAGCCATTCTGTTGATGTATGAAAAACCATGCTATAATTCTTGAAAGGGGATAAATTTTTACACGAGAAAGACAGAATGTATATTAGAGCAAAAGCTTTCATGTTTTCAATAACCAAAATTAGCATGGGTATAAAGACAGTATTATTTCAAATAAAAAACGAAACATATTTTCACTCTAAATGACAAGGAAACTACAGTAACTTCTTACAAGAGATGGAAATTTCATCAAAAAAGGAACAGTTCAAGGAAAAGTAGAAAGTGTTCTACCTAACAAAAAAATGCATCGATACTGCTAGAATTCAAATCAAGTGGAAGTAAAAATAAAGAAATGTTCTTAAAATTCTTTTAACTATTTAAAAATGTATTGTCATCAATGCCCCAAAGAAAATAGAAAATATCATTCCCTCAATACTCTTTAAACAATTAATATTAAACAATAACATACCGTTGATAGCTTCAGCTCAAATGTGAACCCAAAAATGTTATAAGCATATTTGATGAACTCTAAGACACCCCTTACTTCATCTTTTATCTATAAAATGAACACAACAGCAAAAAAGAGAAGTGAATCTTAATAGTCTCACAAGCAATACTTGTCTGCATATTAATTTAGATAATATTAACCTGGGACTCCCTGCAAAAGATGTGAGCGTCATCCTGCAAAAAATTTGTACTGAATTTCATAAGTAGATGATGTACGCATATAAATACTGACAAAATTCTCATGCCTGAAGGACCAAGGTAGAGAAACTGTGTGAAAGCTATATAACAAGATAGAGAAACTGTGTGAAAGCTATATATTCTAGCACTGACTGACTGCACAGTTTCATATAAACACCAAGATCTAGAAATACCTGTTGAAATCTTCTTACGCGAGTCAATCCAGTCAATGCGCCACTAGCCTCATTACGATGCAAAACCCCAAAATCAGCTAAACGAAGAGGAAGTTCTGCAAAGCAACAAAAGCATTAAAAAGATGACTCGACCAATGGAGAGTATCCAAGAATAAACAAAGAAAGAGGATAAAAGATTACATCCACTGAACGTAACAAGACTGTGAAGATTTGAAGTGAGTGTTAATGCAACTGTCCATTACACACTGGCTAGGAGAGTTTTAAAAGAAATACTAATAACAGCTTTACATATTTGCAAGAATGTACATATACTTACCCCTATATGAACGAACTCTATGCTGGAACATCAAACAGTGGCCAGGACAATTCATTGGTTTCAATCCAAATTCCTGCTTTTCAATCTGTCCAATAATTTATAATGAGCTAAAACCAAGTATTACGTGAACATAAAAGGAACAATAAATTCCCTCTACAAAAATAGGTGAAGATTAATGCAAAAATATATCACACGTGCTCCACATGACACAATTTGCAGAGCCCTTGAATTTCATTTTGAAAAAGCACAGGCTACCATGTAACCAATAGTTCTTGTTTCTTCAACACAAAACCAATACCAGAAAGATAAATAGCATTTCAGTTAAAAAGAATACAGTACAACAAATGGATGAAATGGATGATAAAGCATCAATCCGAAACAACAAAGCAATTGCAAGATATCTGTCAGGAACCTAGAGCTTTCCCTGTAAGAACACAGAAAAATAGCCAAACAACCCTGGAAAACACTGAACTATTGTCTTCTCTGCAATAGTCAGTGGCTATTTCATTGATAAGGAAATATCCAATACAAACAACAATGGAAATGAAGGAAAAAACAAGATAACCTTCCAGCTTTTTGAGAGAGCTGGTTCTCTCCAATGCCTCAGCCTTTCACTAACAAATTCCACACCCTACCTCACTCCCTACCATCACAGATAAACCTCCCCACGGTACTCTCATGGCCCACATGGTCTCTAACTAACTTAGGAGTCATTTCCCTTTTTACCCTTCCTAGCATATGTATTAACGATCGGGGGCCTCACAATATCCCTCCAATAGTTCTGCAGTAACCATGCTTGCTAGAAAGATTGAGTTAAGAACTTTGCTTCCTTGCCTAGCTTTTTCGGAAAGCAAACCTAGGCGCTCACCTAGGCATGCTTTTGAAAACCTTACATTTTGTAAAGCCACTATTAAAGCAAGGCAGAGAATAAGCATGCATCCACATACTAAAGGTCAGTCACTTCCACTGCTTGGTTCCCTAGCACAAAGCCTACCAAGAAGACCTTTTTCCATAGGTTTAAAAGCCGCTAGGAAACTCTTCCGCAAGCGTTAAAAAAAAGGGGGGGAGATGGGATCCCCATGTTCAAGCCATCTTAGTGACAATTTTCCCTTTTGGCCAACCATTCATGACGATAGAAAAGTTAACCGTAGAAATACACCCCCAAAACTATTTTATCTTCTTTTGGGGCCCTTAAGCTTGAGAATAGTGCCCAGATAAGACAAATTGACCTTGTTACAGTCCTTTTCAAAATCAAATTTCAATAAAAAGTTTTTTTTTCCCTTTTGACTCTTCAATCCCTCATACCTCAAGCAACAAGGATAGCATCTAAGATTTGACAAGCCTCTGCAAAAACCTTAGCAATGATTGTGGAAGAGAGAGGTGACTAAACTAATTAACCCTAAACTTTCGTAGGTTTCAATTTACTTGGAAGGCATATCTATGTGTTTGTTGGTGCAATTGCTTATGATGTTGTTCTAAAAAATTCTTGGAAACACCCTTACTAAATCGACTATCAGAATATTAGTTCCATTAGAAAAGTTCTGCATAAGTAGGCGGACCCTTAAGTATTATATTGGACAACCAATATTTGACAGGAAGTTACTAGAAGATGGGTGGTATATCATATTTGTAATTTGTGGATCCAAATTTTACCTTTCCCTTTCTTAGTATACTTTGACAAAAGGATGAATAAATGTCGGAACATTTTTTTTGTCTCTTATATTCTTTGCTTACACTTTGTGCTTCCTTTGCTTTTAACAACTGTTTATTGGAGATGTTGTATGGTCGAAAACTTCGTCACTCTGAAAGTTTTTCCACAAGCAATTCTTTTATAAGAGGAAGACCTTAGGATGGGCATGGACCATTTCACAGGAAACAATCCACAAACTTTCGTTCAAATTTTCTCAACTTCCATCAAGACTTTGATAGAGTCATTTTTGTCTTTTCCAGATGGTATATACTCGGTAGGTGCTTTTGCAATTATTTTTCTTTTGAAATTCAAGTCATTTTTGTCTTTTCTAGATGGAAAGTTTTCTCTTCCTCCCTTTTGAATATCTCTTTTGATATGATATACTGGTTCTTTTTTCAAAATAAATATGCACAACTCCAATGACTAGATATTATCTCAAGGTCGAACCTCAAATACAAACATATTCTCCTTGTAATTTGCAGCATGGCCAGAAGTTTCCCATAGTTGCATGTTGTACATATTTGGTGACAGAACCTGCAGAAGAAATAAAAATGTTACGTACTACATATATATATTGCAATTTCATAAGAACCAAGACATTGGATCTTGACCTCTTCATAACCTCGATCCTTATATTGACCTCGCATGAACTCCATCAGTTTATTGTAGATCCGAGCCCCATGAGGAAGAAAGAACCAGCTTCCTGGGCTAAAATTGATATTGAAAGTGAATTTCAAGAACAGTTATATTATATATGACAGGTGGCTGTACTTTGTGTTTCAGGAACTTACCTGAGTGGATGACAAAAGAAAAGCTCCTGTTTTGTACCCAATAATCTGTGATCATACTTCTTTGCCTCTTCAAGCAAATGAATGTATTCCTACGCAAACAGATAGACTTCAAAAGAAGGTAATGCCAATTAAAGGCAAGGAACAACACGCATTTGAAACTTAACTTTGCCAATTAAAAACTTAACATTGCCACTTGGAATCAAATCATCATTCTAATTTTCATTCTGTAAGGGTTCTCCTTACTAGGATATTCCTTCCACAGTTCAAAGTCACAGAATACAAGCACTTTCACCCATTCAAGAAGGTGGCAATCTCTCCATACACACTAGCACGTAGACTTACAATTCGCAAAGATACATAATAATTCCAACACTAACACAAAAGCTATTTAAACAACAAATAAACGGTAGACCACTAAATGAACTGTGAATTCCCAACTTTGCCCCTCCTAGTGTACGTGTGCATTATTGGGGTCTGACACATTCATAACCCAATTGTTCAACACATCCTCATTGAATCAGCAAAATTCATGGGTTGTAAGAACTAATGACATAAAGAAATCATAGAAAGCACCTTTAAACGCTTTTGATCAGGATAAGATATCCCATAAACTCTTTGTAAGCTTTCACGATCTTTATTTCCTCTCCAGTAGGCCGATGATGCCTAGAATTTCAAATTGTTAGGTTTGATAGCATCATGATACATATACATATAAGAGACACTCAACATTCCATTATAAAAAAAGGATAATATACAAATATTGGAGAGAAGATAAGTTGTCATCAAAAACAGGTAATAACAAAAATTGGAGAGAAGATAAGATCCCCCGAGCACTCAAAAAAGAGGTCAATAAAACGACCTCAATCCACAAGCATAATACTAAAAGGAAAACAGAAAAGTTCTTGCAAAGTCTAGTTTTGCACGAGAAGAGGCATTGTGTTGTACAACCTCCCGGTATTTATCTCTTTATTATATTGCTTCTTTCTATCCAAATCAACTCAACTTAAGGATAGATCAAGTAGAGCTTTTTCAAAGGGTCTTGGCATTTCCCTTAAATCTTCATGTATACGCTAGCTATACCAAACATGTTTTATAATCTTTTTTACTTGTTGCACAATCATGACCACTATATATTCGTATATACTAGCTCTCAAGAACATAGGCAAATTTTTCTTCAACTGTACATCACAAATAAGGTTTAAACATTACCTTAAGACATGCAAATGCTTTCACAAATGATGTATTTGGTATGTGGGGACCACGACATAAGTCAACCAAGGGACCACATCTATAAACAGTGATAGTCTTGTCTTCTGGCAAGTCATTGATGATTTCAACCTGATTAAGATCATTCAAAAATAGGAAAATAAGAACTCCAGTCTTCAATTATCATATGAAATGGAAATGATTTCAGTGATGTTCAAATGCCTTGAATTTGTTGTCAGAAAACATTTCAAGAGCTTGTTGCCTTGTAACTTCAATGCGTTCAAAAGGTTGTTTCTCCTGAAAATTTAAAAAAAAAAATAGGTTGAATCATTCCTCCAGTAATAAGTATCCTACGATGACATTTCATGCATGAAACCAGATTATTAAATACTTTATTGGGAAAAACATTTCAACAACTGTTTTTTGACAATATGTGGTTTAAACCTCTGACTTCTTGGTCGAGGTACATGTTTTATGCCAATTGAGCTATTCTCATGTTGGCACATCTCAACAACTTATTTTCTAATCAAAAAGACCATTAATATGGGCGATAAATAGATGATCAAAGCAAAGCAAAACCAAAGATGAGAAAGAAATAAATATACTCTATGAGTTTCTAATTTATCATATAGTTCACGTCATAAACCCTAATTATTAATTTACTTCTAGTTTAAAGAATTTAAACAATTTGTATGTCAGTTTCCAAGCACTAATCTTTACTCCATTTTTTATATTTGTGAGTGTTCAAGCAAGCTTACGTGCACCTCAACTATTTTCATGGGGTCGCTTGAGCTTGCACTAAATCCTTACCTACTTTATATATAATCTATAATATATTAAAAAGTGAAAATGTTGGAAACACATTTTTGGACACCTATGTCCCTTCTTTAATTTATTAATTCACAAAGTATGTCATTAATAGTTAATTGTAAATAGTAACTTAATTAATTATCAACAATAATAAATGTACATAATCCAAAGGATTGGAAAGCAAAAAGTTTTCATACAACTTCAAGATTTTTTTCCTACAATTGTAGTTCATAATATTTTGACAAGGAAACAAATATTTCATTGAAGTATTTCATAGTACAATTATAGTTCATAAAAGAATTTCAAGAGTTTTAGAATTCCAAGAGTTTGTAATTTTCCATCCTCTACTTCTATAAAAAGGGTCTTTCTTCCCCCATTTTTTACCAACACAGACTATTATAACACACTATTAGGGATTGTTTAGGGTGCTTAGTGGATTATAATAGTATGGGTTATAACAGTCTGTAGGTTATAATAGTCTGTGGAGTTATATAAACTGTGTTTAAGATGCAAAGTTATTTAGTTTGAGTTATAATAGTTTGTGTTTGGGGTACAGAGTTATTCACAAACTATTATAATACAGGTTATTATAACATGCACCCTAAACAAACCCTTAAAGTTTCAGTTTTTCTTTATTCTTAGTTCTCATGGCTCCCAAAGTCTCTACAATCTTGAGAGCATCTCAAAATGTTGGTGGTAGATTCAAGTTGTAAGGAATGTGTGGTTGAATATATATCGCAAATCCTAGGCTTGCAATATTACAATTCCACTTTATTGAATTTGAATGTTAGCGTTCGTCTAGAAATTATCAAGTGAGCACATCTATTTAAGGAATGGGTGTATAGCTAGGGTACTCGATTTTTTTTCTTTTAGTACAACCAATGTGGGGTATGGGTATTCTATTTTTTTTTACTACTATTATTGTTCTTTTATAATTAGTGTATTTTTATTTAAACTTTGTGTTGAAAAAATAATAATTTATTAATAAATTACAGCTTAGTTTCCTTTGTTAGAAAAAATCATGTAATCCAATACCTCAAAAAGCTTTAAAAGTAATGATAAATAGTAAATTAATTATCAATATTAATTTGTATTAAATCTAAAAAGTTAAAAAACAAAGGGTTTTGATTTCATTCCCCTAGAATAATTTTAATTAGAATATGAAATCAAATTAGTAAAACAAACTTCTTCATAGAGGTTGAAAAGTTAAATATATAACAAAAAGTTAGCCTAAAATCTTGAGAGTTTTTAGTAAACAAACAAAGTAATTGGTCCAAAGTAGGGATAGAAAAAAACTTTTCAAAATAAAAATTTTAAAATACCCTTATATATTTCTTAATTGATACATTAAAAGTACTCAAATGTAACCTAAAATTCATTACAAATGTGATGTGAGTTGATGCAATTTAAATGCATTCATGGAGATTAAATTAATGGAATGTAAAAGCCAGAATGTAATAAGTTTTGCCTCCATGTATACAAATTATTTTTCTCCTTTTTTTTCTATAAGAAAAAGAGAAGGAATAAATTCAGTCTAGAATTAAGTATTTTGATCTACTTATATTTGATTATATTATATAATACGATAGTTTTGGAATGTTAAAGGGGCATTTGGCCCATGGTTTTGGGTTCCAAATCAAAAAATTATGTTTGGCACAAGGTGTTCAAAACCCTTGGTTTTGAAACACAATCTCATGGGTCACAACAACAGTGCAACCCCATGGAGTTTGTACCATGTTTTCCTCTTTTATTTGTCATTTTTTTTTCTCTTTTAACATTTTATTTATCATTTTTCATTTCCAGCAACCACTTCGACAACAACCCCAGTGACAACTCCAACGACTACTCGACAACCACTAACAACAACTCCGACAACCCGACCACTTTCACTACTATCTTGGCGACCACTACGATATGAACTTTAGAGACCAGTTTGACGATCACCCCTGCAACACAACCACCCCAACAACTCGATACCCTAATGATCCAACCACCCCGACAACCCTAGTTGTCGAAACCACCGCTAACGACCATCTGACAACCACTCCAATGACCTGGCAACAATCATTGACGACCACCCAAAAACCTGACCACCTTGGTTGACGACCACCCAAAAACCTGACCACCTTGGTTGTCGACCACCCCAAAAATTTGACCAACTTGGTTGCTGACCACCCTAAAAACCCAACCACCTAGCTTGCAACTACCGTCGACTAGTGACCACTCCGATGACTCGACCATCCCAGCAACCCAACCATCTCCATGACTACTTCGATGATCACCCCGACAACCTGACAACCCAACCACCCAAAACCACCGTTAATGACCACCTAGTGACCACTTAAGTGACTACCATGGCGACCCGACCACCCAACAACTCGACCACCGTAATAACCATACCAGAACGACTCCAACGACTCAACAACCACTCAACGACCATTCTGGCGACCTGACCACCCTGATGACCACTCTGGCGACCATTCCAATGACCCAACCACTCACAACTACTACCGAAAACTACCCAACGACCATTGCGACGACCTAACATCGTTCAACCACCACTAACGATCACCTCGGTAACCCAATCACCCCAACGACCACCCCAACAACCAAACCACCCCATCAACCCGACCACCTCAACGATCACCCCAACCACCTAGTCAATTTTTTAAAAGGCTAAAATGACAACTAAACAAATTTTAACTCACTATATTTAAAATAGGTTTCAAAATATTGAACAAAATAGAGTTTCTATTATTTTAATTTCTAAAATATAATTCGAATTTTATAATTCATTTATCGTTGAAATAGATTTCAAAATATTGTGCAAATTTTTTTTTTAAAATTCCATAATTTCTTAAATAGACCTCTAATATTTTAATTTTTAACATAGAATTCCAAAAATAAGTTTATGAATACTTTGTAAAATAGAATTTTAAATTCACTAATTTCTTAGATAGACTTCCAATTTTTTATTTCCAAAAATAGAGTTCTAAAAATAGATTTTTGAATACTTTGTGGAAAAAAAGGTTTTAGATTCCCTATTAGAATTTCAATTTTTTAATTTCTAAAATAGAGTTCCTAAAATAGTTTTAATTCATTTTGTGGTTTGGACAACAACCCAACCACCATGGATGACATCTCGATGCCTTCATCACCTTCAGCTACTACTTAGTTTTAATTCAGTTTATGTTTTGGACAACTACTGCTATTTCTTTTCTTCATTCCTTTTAGTTTATGTATTATGATATTATGAACTTCGAACCTTCATTTGCATTATGGCTTTCCTTTACTCCAACAACATCATTCTTCTTTCCCACGTATTAATTATTTAAAATATATGTCCTTACTAATGTTATTTAATTTTACATCATCATGAATGGAGGGAATGAGATGTCAATATACTTATACAAACTAAACATTCATATTTAACTATGTTTGAAACAATTGATCCACATAATTGGTTAAAATATTGCTATGTAATTCAAGAAACAATTATCAAGTAAAAAAATGAGTATGAAAAAAAAGGCAACCTAAAAAAATTGTTAAAAAAAACAATCTAAATAAGCTTAGCCCAACCCAACCCTACACTCCAAATGTAGGTTTCAGCAAACCAGCCAAACCCAAACCTTCTCAAACATAATAATCAGGAACCCAGGGTTTCTGAAGCCAAGGATTCTCAGGGTTCCTGATTCCCAAGGTTTCTGATTCGAAACCAGCGCGCCAAACATGTCCTAAAAGTTCTATAATTCATTCATTCCCTTCAACTATAATCCTTTGGGATCTTCTTGTTTTCACTTTCATTTTGTTCACTCCCTCGTGGAGTTTGTATCTTTTGAGCATTAGTGTATTTCATTTCATCAATGAAAATTTTCGTTTCTTGTCCAATAAAAAAACTGTAATATTTAAGAAAATCATTAAGAAGATTTTGACGATGGAGTAAATGATATAACATTGGCAAATTAAAAATACATAAATTAATTTAATTTTTAATGAGATCATGTAGGAGTAGGATTCGAACTTCTGACCTCTTGGTCGATGTATTTAGGAGTAGGATATAACATTGGCAAATTAAAAATACATAAATTAATTTAATTTTTAATGAGATCATGTAGGAGTAGGATTCGAACTTCTGACCTCTTGGTCGATGTATGTCTTAACTAGTTGAGTTATGCTCAAGTTGGCTAAATCATAATAATTAACAATGCATGTGGTTCATATTTTATATTTAGATAACACTTCTTTTTCAAAATATATATATATAGATAGATAGATAAAATTTCTATCATCGTAAAAAAAGTTGCATAACTATACAAATATAACCCAAAACTAATTTGAGATATTTCGTACATTTTTCATTTTTAACTTCGACTATTAATAATAATAATTAAGTTTAATATTATGTTTTTACAATTAACACGAACTATATATAAATAATAAAATAAATCTATCAATTCGTAATATATAAGGAACTTAGGATGTTTTATAAATTTAAAGCACGGGCTAATTTTTAAGATAAATAACATTAAAATATAATCAAATTACTTTTATTATAACATGAAATAAAGTAAAAAGAAAAAATATAATGTGCATGGCACTCAATAATGAACTAGTATATATAAAGTTAAAGTTAGCCAAGGTCAAGATGAGCCAAGGTCAAGATGTAGACTCTCAAGCATACCATTAGCATTACAGGATAAAAAAGGGTTCCAAAACCTTAACCATTTCACATACGAGAAAGACAATGAGGTTACAAACAACACCACTCCACTTCCTACCATGTTACTGTTAACATCCTTCTTCCACGTGTAAATACACCAGAAAAAACATATAGAAGAACCAGATTTTAATTATCTTATATAAAATAAGTGGTTCAAATTCCTTGACAAGAAAATAGAGAAAGAACAATACCGATACAGCCTTCAGTGCACCAGATTCAATTTGCTTGAAGTGATCGTCATTCAAGCCTAAGTCATCATAAAAGGCATCATAATAGAATCCCTGCCATGAAAGTCCAATTAATCTACAAGGAAACTTTACTACAAGCATAAAAACTAAGGCAGTCAAATACGAGGTTAAAAATTTATCACTCCTAAAAAGGTACATAGACAGTGCAAGAGAAAAAGTTCATCATAACTGCCACAATTATCCCTCAAATTACAGCAATGTAACTTACTTCTCGTAGAAGAGGTCATGCACAATACTGTACAGATTTCCTCTAATTCTAAAGCTCCTGTGCCTCCTAAATACTTGGATCTTGCCTTGGGGAAACCTAAAAGGAGGTGATTTCTCAAAACTAGTAGTAGAAAAGATTCAAGATGAGCTTCAAAAATGAACGAGAACCAACTCATTCAATGGTGGGGACTTGCCCTCACAGAATCTGCTCTTACAAACATCTCCCTTCATTTCTCATCTCTTTCTAGAATTCCTGGAAAGCTAGCTGCTTCCATTCATAATATTTGTAGACAACTTTTATGGAAGGGGGCAGAGTGCAAGGGCTGCAAACGATATAGTGAAGGAGAAGACAGTACTCTTCCAAAAGAAAATGGCAATCTTGTACTGGCTGGCAATACTTGATCGAGGAATTTGACCTTAATTTCTAAGCGGCTCCATTGTTATCCTTTAGAAAGTGAAAGCTTGTGGTATAGAGTTACTCCAAGTAGATATGGGGTTGCATATTTTGGTTGGTTCAGTCAGCAGAGTAGTGCTAGACTTCCCTAGACTAAGCCATATGTAACCAGCTTGTTGTGGATGGTTATTACTTAAAGGTGAAGGACGGCATAAGACATGATTCTGGTAAGATAAGTGGATCTCAAGTGAGGTTCTTAGCTCAAATTTCAAAGGTCACACTTCATCACTACTAGCCACGAACACTACAGAGGAGGGTTCGTCTAAATTGAAGAGAATGTGATTGAGTGTAAGGTCACTCAAGAATTCTAGAACTTTTTCTACCAAAGATGTGGATCTTTCATCCAAGAAGGTCAAGGTGCTTCACCCCTTGTTTTGGCCCGTGATATTCAGAATTTCATTAAATTCCAAAGAAGCAAGGTTCTTTAGCTGGTACTTGGCAAACAAATAGTTCAACTCCCTTGATATAATTCAAAAGAAATTTTCTCTGATCTCTACGCTATGAGAAATGAAAATCTCATGATCATCTTTTCACAATTTTGTTTTATCCAAAACAGTACGAACAAAGGTCTTTTAACTCTCCAATTTTCAACGGTGTCTCCCTTACAAGACTTGGGATCTCTTGCTGAGCAAGATTTCCTGAAACATTCCAAAACAAGCCTAACTCTAACAATTTGCGAATACTCATTTTTAGCTAATATGCAGTCAATTTAACTTCAATGAATCAGGTGTATCTTTCACGAGAAGTATTAAGAGCTCATGCTTCGGTCGGTTCAAGGATTTTGGCTGACTCAAGTCATCCAATTGGGTGTTCACAATCTGGAGTAAAAGGTTTAGATGGTATTATTTCCTCAACTTCCAGAAGGAGGTCCCTGTCTAAAATACTTTTCAGTTACTAATTTTGATATTTATAGCCAATTGTATAGTTCCTATGGAGACACCTTTGGTCAATGGAAGAATCTCATGCCCCCCATTTCAATTGCTTAATTCTTTGGCTAATGAAATGTCGTCATCACGAAAGAAAAATTATATATTTACCTCTCCTCTGGTGGTACAGGGTCCGATGCAGAGCTTGCAACCATACTCCATCTCAAGCGACTAGACCCAGGAAAAGGAAAACAATTAAAACGGTATAGAGATTGTAGTTAATGAGCTCAGATTGAATGCAGGAGAATAGATTGGACTATCAACCTGTCCAAGTATATGAGCACTAGAATGCCAAAAAGTATCGCGCCCTTCGTCGCTGTCGAATGTGAAAAGCTTAAGCTCACAATCGTTCTCTAGCGACCTGCTCATGTCCCATAGAACTCCATCAACTTGAGCAATCAAAGCGTTTGCAGCCAAACTTTTGGAGATTTCTCTTGCTACATCTATTGGTGCCGTTTGCCATTTCTGACCCTCCTTCACCGTCCCATCCGGCAAAGTGATCCTAAAAAGTAAAAAATATATATATATATAAAGATTCGGTTTTTCATAAATCCAAGCATAGTCAAACCATTTCCACATTTTGCAACACTATACTAACTTGATTGGATGAGATGGAAGAGAATGACGGTCGGCGAGCTGCTGTGCTTGTATTGACTGAAAAAGTTGAATGCGTTTGGGAATGGTGGTGCTGAGGTAGGCCTCGTCTTTGGAGTGCTTCGCCGCCATTGTAGCAGCTTGTGTGTTCTGGAGTTGGTTGTGCAGGAGTCGGAGAAACGTTGAAGAAAGGAAGCGATTGGAGGATGGAAATGCTTTCCGGCGGATATGAAAGGAAATGAGAAGCTTCGCCTTCCAGATTTGAGCGCACAGCATATGCAAGCTTGTTTACGGCGGCTATGGCATTTTCGCACACAGCATACGCAGGTTAAAATTTATTAATATTTTGGACGAGAGTACCCTCTTTCAATTTTAACCCTCTACCTCAATTGCCCTTCTTCTAATCGTTTTTTTTTTTTTGAAAATATATTTTTGGTTAGATTACAAGTTTAGTCCCTAAATTTTGATGTTTGTGTCTATTTGGTCCCTAAATTTTAAAAAATGTCTAATAAATCGTTGAATTTTCAAATTTGTATCGATTTGGTCCCTGAACTTCAATATGTGTCTAATAAGTCCTCAAATTTTCAATTTTGTGTCCAATAGGTCCTTGAATTTTTAATTTTATGTCTAATAAGACTTTGACTTGGTTGACGTTTTTTTAAAATTCATGAACTTACTAGGCACAAAATTGTAAGCTTAAGCTTCTATTACACAAAAAAATCAATTTTATATCTAGTAGATCGGTTAATTTTAAAAAATTGTGAATATATTAGGGACCTATTAGATACAAAATTGAAAGTTTAAGGACTAATTAGACATTTTTAAAATTTAGGGACTTATTAGATACAAAATTGAAAATTCAGGGACTTATTTGATGCTTTTTAAAGTTCAGAGACCAATAGAGTCAATAGATACAAACCTCAAAGTTCAGGGACTAAACTTATAATTTAACCTATATTTTTTGTCCAGAAAGTTGTATCTGATAGGTCTAATAAGTCCGTGTCGTTCGTGACGTTGTTCTTCGGCGTCTCAACGTTGGCCACGACGTTGCAACGCTGCATCGATAGTGGGCAGTGAGCAGTTCGCGCGAAAGTGGCTTATGGGGGCAGTTTTTCATAAGTGTGCGATTTTTCATTATTTTATTTATTTATTTAATTATAAAATGTATTTATTTATTAATTTTATTAATTAATATCAATATAAGTGTTATATTAATGTTAATTAATTTAATTAATGTCCCTAGGGTGCCAAAACCGGTCTAATAGTGTGGTCCTGACCGGGCCGGTTGTAGATTTCTTTATTTGAAATAAGGTTTGCAAGCATGAATATGGGTATCACTTTTTTCCATCATGAATGGATTTTCTATACTGAGGGGTGGTTTATATATATATGTACCATGTTAGGATGTATGTCATAATCTCGTGTAAGTTTGTAATATACCAAGTTGAAATAAATAAGAGTTATTTTTTCATCACTTTGTGTCTCGCATATTTATAAACTTTATCCAATAAACTAAGCTCTAGGGTCATTGAATTATGAGAGAACTAGAACTTGAACGGTGTGTAGTAGACACACAGGAAGGATCACGTTTGAGTAAATGACCCGAACGGTCTACAATATACGGGTAGGGTTGGAGACCTAATCCTGGATACGTTGTGGATACGACCCGTTTTATATTAGATACAAACGAGGTGATCTAGCTCGTTCATGTGGTTGACATGCGAGTGGGGGCATCTTGTGCAATGAGATTGTTCAAGATCGGATCGTGAATTATTAGACTTACTGATGTAACATCGTTAACAGTATAGGGCTAATAACTTCATAGATGACCAATAGTGACTCGATCTTAATCCTGAGCGTGTTAAGGACTCCTGTCTGCGGGGGTTTGTCCTTTGACTAGTACGGGTGAGGGTGGTCACAGTTACTCGCCCAATATATCTATTTTCTCAGGGACAGAACCACGTGGGGAGTTAGGAACTTGACAACGCGAGATGAAATTCACTCGTTCTCGAATTAGGGAAACTAGAGGGGTTGTTCCCTTAAGTGTTGTCTCCGGGGCTTGGACAACGGGCGCCCACCCTCTCACTGGCCCGAGAGGGATATTGTTTGTGGTTGGACCATACAACGTTGTTGTTCATTAGAGGAGCAGTTGGACTTAAGGAGCAAGAGGTAGACACAAGGGTCAAACGGTAATTTGACCCAGCTGTGACTACGAACAACTTGTGAAGGGTCGACTCATGGGCATTGGTTATATCGATGGACACAACTTGTCCTACAGTGATGGAAGTGCAGTTACGAGCTTTAGTGGAGTGTTACCATAGCTAATGAATGTTGAATAACCGAATCAAAGAGTTTGACAGGTTAATCTCGAATCATTAGAGCTCGTTATCTGTAAGTCCATTAGGTCCCACGGTTGGCTCAAACTGGATAAATTGAGAGTTTACAGTTTGGTGTGAATTTGAAGTGTTCAAATTCATTATTTTGGTATTTTATGTCATTTATATGTGATATAATTGACATAACATATAGTTTGATGTGAATGAGATTCATAATAAACTATAGGTTAGCCTAATTCATTAATTAGTGCTATTTTGGAGAAATTGGATTGAGAGAAATTAAATTGAATATGATTCAATTTAAAATTCCACAATTATACAAATGAGATTTGTATAATAAGGTATGAGATACCTTATTATATGTAATATGCAAATATGATTTGCATATTATAAGGTTGTGGTAAAATGGTGATTTGGTGGAGATTTCAACTCCACCACTCACCATTATATATAGGCTTTGCAAAAAGCCTTTGGTAAGACAATTGCTCATTTTTGGAAATTCCATCTTCTAAGAGCTCTATTTTCTCTCAACTCTCTCTCAAATTCTCTCCACCCAAAATCCAAAGGGAGTCCCACAACTCTCCCTCAACCGATCGAGAATAACCGAGAAGATCTTTCGGAGGTGTCACTGTTCTTGGTTCGAGAGATCGTGTGTAGAGATTCAAGGCACGAAAAGTTCGTGATCGGAGAAGAAAACGTCGAAGAAGGGTTCTTCAACAAGTAAGTATTCCATTTACTTTTTGTTTTCTTCTTCTAAATTGCATGTTTAGCCTAGAATTTATGTGATAGGTTCAATTTTAAGAAACGAATTGCGCAACGAAAACCACGACATTTCATGTCGTTTTCCGCTGCGGGATTCACATTCCCTTCAATTGGTATCAGAGCCAAATCGTTGGCTATTTCGTTGTGCATTATGTATTTCTTAAAATTAGGTGGGTATACTTTAATTCATGTGATGAATTGATGGTTTGCGTATTGGATGTTTCGGTTTTGGCACTTTAAATTTAGATTTACATTTTCGTTGATGAGATCAATGTAAGAGCTCGTTGTTTTGGGCAAATTGAATGTAAATCGAGTCTGTAAGTCCGTGTCGCTCGTGACGTTGTTCTTCGGCGTCTCAACGCTAGCCACGACGTTGCAACGCTGCATCGACAGTGGGCAGTTCCAGTGAGCAGTTCGCGCGAAAGTGGCTTATGGGGGCAGTTTTTCATAAGTGTGCGATTTTTCATTATTTTATTTATTTATTTAATTGTAAAATGTATTTATTTATTAATTTTATTAATTAATATCAATATAAGTGTTATATTAATGTTAATTAATTTAATTAATGCCCCTAGGGTGCCAAAACCAGTCTAATATTGTTGTTTAATTAATTTTATGCATTTGATGTATGAAATTTATTATTCTATGTGCATAATGTATGTCATATAGATTAAAATCTCACCTTAGGTTAAACATTTCATGCGTCATATTTATATTGTCACATCATCTCCCGTACTACCTGCTAACTTAGCCCGGAAGATGGCGTGAAGCCAACAGACATTGTTTACCTCTTAACAATACCTATTGACCCTGTTTTACCTAATAAACATATTATACTTGCATATGGAACACTTTAAAAATAACACAACGGAAACTTGACAACTACTAAACATACGTAAGGAGAAACTCTTCTTAAGTCTCTCTTACAACTAAAACGGGTAAGAGAATCACAATCAAAAACATACCAAACCATAGTTTATACAACCACAACCTCTAATGCACACACAACATAATTACATAGTCCCATCGACTATAAACTACAACACATATGGACTTGTTATACAACTCCACCCACGTACAAAATATCAAAACTCGTGGAGCTTTCAGCAGACTATAGTAGGATGTCAGGCACCGGGAGCTCGATCTCTACCTAAAAAGTTTGAAAACACTGAAAGAATGAGCTATGAAGCTTAGTGAGTGACTGAGTTTAAAATCTATAACTCGTAAATCATATCACCTGGCAATCTATGAGCATAAGCATCTGTAACCAAGCGTTAAAAGTAAACGTGTAATCATAATATCTTTTTCAGAAATCCAGCAAGTATGACATTAAAATCTCATAAGGCATATCGATATTAATAACCCTTATAAAAACATATAATAATCCACGTTGTATAAAGTACGCCCAGTACAACCAACGTTTACTCTACGATGTAGTGGGGCCCGCTCAGCACTCCCATCGTCTTTGTCATAGTGGGGCTCGTCCAGCACTCACGACAGCATTGTTGTCACGGAGTACACTCAACGTCAACAACAGAGAATGACCTGTGTGCACACGGTACTATACAACCTCGGGATCAATATCTTAGTCATTTACTCAATCGAGTCTCAGAAAATCACATAAAAATATTTGAGCATGCATGCTTATCTTTTCTTTCGTAAAACTCAAACTTACTCAGCTCGTTCATAAAAACTGGAAATCTTTAAATCATACTTGTTAGTACATGCTTGCTTGAAATCATAACATTTTCACTAAATTTCGGTAATCAATAAACATATGCTCATGAATAAATTTCATCAGGACATCTAGGCTCACAACGAGCACTTAAAATCATTTATAAGAAAACATGAATACTCATAAATATGTGTTCAAAGGAAAACAATAAGCATTGAACCAATTCATTCTAGCAAAATCTTGTATTTTCATAAGCATAATACAAACATATAAATCGTTCTCGAAGTTCATTTTGTCACTCACAGTGTTAGAACTAGAACCCTTGCCCGTACACTCGACCTATTTCCTCTTGGCCTGTCAAACAAACCAAAACCAAGCATTATAACCTCGAGCTCATGAATTTCAACCTTGAAATTACAAAAAAAAAAAACACACCATTTAATTTTCCAGCATTTTACAGATTTCATACCCTGACTTTAAACATTCATAACTCCTTCATTACTTTGGCAAACATGATGTACCTTATACCAAATTATTTCTTTTTGAACTCTCTAAAACTCATCCGAAGAAATGAAATTGAAATTTCCAACGGATTGGTTCGAAAATACCTTGAAAGCTTCTTTCCCCAAAACAAACTTATGTTGTTTCCAGATTCGTTTCCCTGTTGCACCACAAAATTGACCTGAAATTTAAAACATCTTCCAATCATTTTCTACTCACGATTTCTTCATGAAAAATGTAGGAAATTGAATAATCTTTCATACCTATTACAGCTTCTGATTCGAATCCTACTGATCAGCACGACCCAAAAACCATAGGTTTCTCAGATTTGACAACAAATTCTCTTCTCTGCCTTCCTCTTCACAAATCAATAACTTAAGATCCGAATTTTCTCGAGCTTCCTTCACGAATTTTGTTCGAACATGAGTTAACTTTCAAGAAAATCAAACCTCACCTCTTGCCTTTTTCTTATGGAGCTCGAAATGATTTATATAACAGAACTGGGCAAAATGATTACCTTGTTGCTATACTAACTAGCTTTGAGTTCTCTTCCTTTCTTCTGCAACTTCAACTCCAAAAAATCACTTTCTTCCTCTTCCTTCGTCCTTTTCCCACGAAACCCTCTGCTTATTTTGATAAAAAAGAGAAGGAAATGGAAAGGAAATGGTTTAAATAAAACATAGGCGGTGGATGAAAGCTTTTGTCATTTTCCCTTTTACTTTTTTTTTTCTTTCCTTTATCTCTTTCTTCCTTTTTTTTTTTTAAAACAAAGAAGACCAAATACTTAAACATTTCCTTTCTTCTTTTCTTTTGTTTTTTTTGTAAGGAAATTTCAAAGAGAGATCTCGGTTTTACAACTTACCTCCCCCTTAAGAAATTTCGTCTTTGAAATTTAGTAGTCTTTAAGTGAAAATTGTCGGAAACTTTTTCCTCATTTGGTCCTCTAACTCTCAGGTTGCCTCCTCCACTCCGTGATGTTTCCATCGAACCTTCACGAGTGGGATCGTCTTGTTTCTCAAAACTTGTTCTTTTCTGTCGAGGATTTGAACTGCATCCTCTATGTAACTCATGTCTTCTTTCAGCTCAACTGGTTGTGCTTGCAACACATGTGTCGGATCTGGAATATACTTCCTCAACATGGACACATGAAAAACATCATGTACTCGAGATAGTTCTGCTGGCAACTCCCGTCTGTAGGCTGCTGGCCCAACTCGTTCCACTATCTTATAAGGACCAATATACCTAAGACTCAGCTTATCTTTCTTGCCAAAGCGAAGGACGCCTCTCCACGGAGATAACTTCAAGAAAACTTGATCTTCGACCTGGAATTCTAAGTCCTTTCGTCGCTTATCTGCGTAACTCTTTTAACGATCTTGTGCTACCTTCAAATTCTCTCTGATTACCTTAATATTGTCCGTCGTAACTTGCACCAACTCAGGATCGATTAGCTTCCGCTCTCATACTTCGTTCCTACATACAGACGTTCTACACGGTGTTCCATACAAAGCCTCAAATGGTGTCATGCCAATACTCGACTGATAGCTGTTATTGTAAGCGTTTTCCATAAGTGATATGTGTGTATCCAAACTTCCCTTAAATTGAAGGGCACATGCTCTCAACATGTCCTCTAAGGTCTGGATGGTCTTCTCTAACTGCCCATCTGTCTGAGGATGGAATGTTGTACTAAAATTCAACCTTGTCCCCATAGCTTTCTGTAAGTTAGGCCAAAACTTAGAAGTAAATCTCGGGTCCCTATCTGAAACTATGGACACTAGCACTCCGTATTGACTCACAATTCTGTCTACGTATAGCTTAACAAGTTGATCAAGTGTAGACGTCGCTTTAATTGGTATAAACCATGTTGTCTTAATGAGACTATCCACTATTACCCAAATACCATCATGTCCACTTGAAGTACGTGGTAATCCAAACAGAAAATCCATAGTGATATGCTCCCATTTCCATTCTGGCACTGGTAGTGGGTTAAGGAGTCCTCATGGGCTCTGCCTAACTGGTTTAACCTGTTGGCAGATCAAACATCTATCAACATAATCAGCTATCTCCCGCTTCATCCTAGGCCACCAATAAGTCCCCTTCAAAGTTTTGTACATCTTGGTGCTTCCTGGATGCATAGCGTAAGCTGAACTGTGAGTTTCCTCTAAAATAGCATTTTTAAGCTCACTAATACTTGGAACACATAGTCTTCCCTGCCTAACTATGACTCTGTCTGATCTCATCTTAAACTCTGCTTCTGGGCCCTGTTTGGACTTTCCAAACATTTTCTGCAAGTTACTATCCTCTGACTATCTTCTCACAATCTCTGCTACGAGTGAAGATCTGACCTGGAATTGAGCTAAAAAGCCTCCTGAATTCTCTTCAGTCACAACTGCCTTAGAACCCCTTAGTGTACTTAAAAAGGTTACTCGAATACCACACAAGGCATCCCTAGGAAGTCTTGACTTCCTGCTTAATGCATATGCTACCACATTCGCCTTACCTGGATGGTATTCTATGGTACAATCATAATCTTTAATCAGTTCTAACCATCTTCTCTATCTCATATTCAACTCCCTCTGATCAAAGATATATTTCAGACTCTTATGATCGGTGTAAATGTGACACATTTCACCAAACAAATAATGCCTCCAAATCTTCAATGCTAAAACAACTGCTGCTAGCTCAAGATCGTGGGTAGGGGTAGTTACACTCGTACTTTTTCAATTGCCTTGATGCACAAGCTATTACTTTTCCTTCTTGCATGAACACACACCCTAATCCTTAGCATCACAGGAAATCACATACTCTTTTCCCGTTACAGGAAGTGCTAGAATAGGTGTTGTCACCAATCTTGTTTTCAGCTCCTGAAAACTTTGTTCACATTTATCTGACCATTCAAACTTAGCATTCTTCCTTGTCAAAGCTGTTAAGGGTAATGTTAATCGTGAGAAATCCTCAACAAACCGTATGTAGTATCCTGTCAAGCCTAGGAAACTACGTACTTCTGTCGCACTAGTTGATCTCTCCCAGTTGACTACAACTTCCACTTTATGCGGATCCACACTAACTCCATTTGCTGAAACAACATGCCCCCAAAACACTACCTGATTCAACCAAAACTCACATTTGGTGAATTTAGCATACAACTGTTTATCACGTAGTGTTTGTAGAATAATCCTCAGATGTTCCTCATGGGCTTTCCTATCAACCGAGTAAACTAATATATCATCAATGAATACTATCACAAACTGATCCAAATACTGATGGAAAATCTTGTTCATGAGGTCCATGAAAACTGCTGGTGCATTTGTTAAACCGAATGACATTACTAAAAACTCATAATGCTCGTACCTCGTTCTGAATGCTGTCTTAGAAATATCTGATTCTCTGACCTTTAACTAATGGTATCCTGATCTTAAATCAATCTTAGAAAACACTGATGCTCCTCTTAACTGGTCAAACAAGTCATCTATTCGGGGTAAAGGATACTTATTACGTATCGTGACCTAGTTTAACTGTCTATAATCAATGCATAATCTAAGGGTACCATCTTTCTTCTTTACAAATAACACTGGAGCTCCCCAAGGCGATACAATAGGTTTGATGTATCCCTTATCAACTAGTTCTTGTAACTGCATCTTCAGCTCCCTGAGCTCACTTGGAGCCATTCTATACGGCGCTTGCGAAATAGGTGTTGTTCCTAGTAGCAATTCAATAGTGAACTCAACTTCCATATCAGGTGGAAATCCTGACAGATCTGCTGGAAAAACATCAAGAAATTCATTCACAACAAGAACATTTTCTGGTTTTAGCTTTTCCTCCTACACCTCTACTACATGTGCAAGAAACATCGTGCAACCTTTACTCAAAAACTTCTCAGCTCTTAATGTTGAAATCAAACTTGTAGGAATAATCTTCCTTTCACCCCTGAAAATCACTTCAGCCAATCCTGGTTTCCTAAAAACGACTTCCTTTCTATGACAATCCATGGAAGCATAATGAGTAAATAAGAAATCCATCCCTAAGATTGCATCTAACACCTGCAACTCTAGTGGAAGAAGATCCACTTACATATTGAGACCTTCTACTAAGACCTCACAATCCCGCAACACTGCATCGACTAGTAAAGCATCACCAACTGGAGTGTATATAACTAACCTCTCAAATCAAGGCTCTAGCTTCCTATTCAGCTTAGTTAGGAATATACCAGAAACAAAGGAATGTGTAGCACCTGGATCTATTAAAACACATGCAGGTACATTACATGTCACACCCCCTCCCGAACCACTTGCTAACTTAGCCCGGGAGACGGCATGAAGCCAACAGACATTGTTACCTCTTAACAATACCTGCTGACACTACTTTACCTGAAAACAAACTCGGTTCGCATATGGAACACTTTAAACTTAACACAGCGAAATCTGGATATCTATAAGACGTACATGAGGAGAAACTCTTCTTAAGTCTCTCCTGGAAACTAAAACGAGCAAGAACATCAGAACCACAAGCAGTCCAAACCACTAATTAAACAACCACAACCTCTAAAGCACATACGACTATAACTACAAAGTTCTCTTAAAATAATTTACAAACATATGGACTTGCTAAACCACACCAACCACGCACAACATATCAAACATGAGAAGCTTCCCAAAGAGACTATGGCGGTTTATCGAGCACAGGAGCTCGATCTCTACACGAAAAGTGGGAAAACATCGAAAGAATGAGCTATGAAGCTCGGTGAGTGACTTGAGTTTAAAGGAAACTACTAACTCGTAAATCATATCACCTCGGTCATCTATGAGCATATGCATCCAGAATCAAGTGTTGAAAGTAATCGTGTAATCATAATAGCTTTTCGAAAAAACCCGGCAAGTATATCGTTTAAATCTCGTAAGGCATGTAAATGATATAAACTTTTTAAAAAAACATGTCACAATCTACTTTGTTCTACGATGTAGTGGGGCCCGCCAAAGACTCCCATCGTCTTTGTCGTAGTGGGGCTCGCCAAAGACTCACGATACAATATACCGTTGTCACGAGTACACTCAACGTCGACAACGAGAATAAGACCTGTGCTGCACACTGCACCATAAAGCCTCGGGCTCAATATCTCGGAAAATCACATGAAAACATTTCAACATGCCTCGCTTATCTTTTCTTTCATAAACTCTCAAGCTTACTTAGCTTGTTCATAAAATCGAAATCTTTAAAACATATACTTGCTAAAACATACTTGCTCAAAATCATAACATTTCCATAGACTTCGAAATGCAATAAACATATGCTCGTGTATAAATTTCATCAAGACATTTAAGCTCATCATGAACACTTTAAAACATTTCTAAGGAATCATGAATGCTCATAAACAAGTGTTCAAGGAAAACAATAAGCATTGAAACCATTTCGTTTTAGCAAGCAAACCTTGCATTTCATAAGCATAATACAAGCTCAGAAACCATTTTCAAGGTTCGCTTTGTCACTCACCGTGTTAGAACTAGAACCTTGGCCCGTACACTCGACCTATCTCCTCTTGGACTGTCAAACAAACCAAAACCATGTTTTAGAACCTCGAGCTCATGGTTTTTAACCTTAAAACTACAAGAAAACACACTTTCAAAAATTCCAGCATTTTCAGATTTTCTGTCCTGTTTTCAGACAGCCATAACTTCTTCATTACTTATCCAAAAAGAATGTAATTTATACCAAACTCTTCCTTTTTGAACCCTCTAAAACTCTTATGAAGACATGAAAATGAGATTACCAATAGATTGGTTCAGAAATACCTCGAAGTCTTCTTTCCCAGGAACCAACTTCTGCTATTCCAGATTCGATTTTCTGCTGCAACCCGAAACTTGACCTGCTATTTACAACATCTTCCAGTCATTTTCTATTCACGATTTCTTCATGAAAGGTGTAGGAAATTCAATAAGCTTTCCAACCATACCTATTAGAGCTTCTGGTTCCAACTCTACAGACCAGTACAACCAAAACATCAGAGACTTCTCGGATTTGACAGCAAATTCTGTCTTCTGTCTTTCTCTTCACAAAACAGTAGCTTAAGATCTGAATTTGCTCGAGCTTCCTTCACGAATTTTGTTCCAATATGAGTTAACTTTCATGAAACAAAATCTCAAATCTTTCCTCTTTCTGTGGAGCTCGTGGTGAATAAAATAGCAGAACTGGTCTGAGTTGTTCACCTTGCTTTGCTACACAAGTAATCTTTGAGTTCTCCTCCTCTCTTCTCGCAATTCCAAAGACCAAAAACCCCTCTTCCTCTTCCTTTCTGCTTCTCTCATGGAAACCCTTGCTGCTCCTTGTTGAAAATGAGAAGGAAATCGATGGAATGGGTTAATTTAAAAGAAAACTAAGGTGGGATCCACCACCCACTTTCCTTTTCCCTTTTACATTCTTTTTCCTTTTTTCTTTCCTTTCCTTTATCTTTCATTTCTTATCTTTTCTTTGCAAAACAAAACAAACTTAGTATATTAAACATTGTTTCATTTCCTTTTCTTCTTTTGTCTTAAAAGCAATCCAAACCAAAATGGTTTAAACTTTCCTTCCTTGTTTTCCTTTTGCCTTTCACTTCATTTCTTTCCTTTTTAAAACAAGGAAAACCAAGTTTTAAGCATTCATTTCTTCCTTTCTTTTGTTGTTTGATATTAAGGAAGTTCCAAAGAAAGATCTCGGGTTTACATTACAAATAGAAATCGTACCAGTAATCACATCAGGTGCATCTTCTGCTTCTTGCTGAGTCATAGCGTAGACCTTTCCCTGCTGCCTAGGTCACCCTACAACTCCCTTCTGTCTAGCACCGCTGGTGCCCTCTCCTGCAGCTACTGGAACTCTCGGCTACTCAACTGTCTAGGACCCAACTCCCTGGTCCCTCTGCGCGGCTACTCTAAGCTGTGGGCAATCCCTCTTAAAATGCCATGGTTGTCCACACTGGTAACACACACCGACACCAACAAGACAATGACCTCGATGATTCTTGCCACAATTTGCACATGGAGTTCTCCTTGTTGCACTGGCAACAGACTCTTGCAATGTCTGCGGTCTTGTTGCTGATTTAGCAGACTGACTAGGTGTTCTTTGACTCTGCCTCTGATAGGCACCACCCACATTCATCTGCCTTGTTGCCTGGCCGCCAGCTCGATTCTTAAAGTCCTGACGACTTGAAACATTTACTCCAGGTGTGAATCTTCGCTGATCACGACCCCGAAAACTACTCGTTGTCGAAGCCCCACGTATAGGCTCCACTATTGATTGCGCCTCTGCTATGCTCTGTTCAACACGTAGAGCAGTCTCTACTAACTGAGAAAAGTCGGTCCACTTAGCAATAGTTGTGACTGGGGTACGTATCTCAGGACGTAATCCTCTTTCAAATCTTCGACACCTGTCACTCTCAGATGTCACAATCACATTAGCATACCGTGACAACTCGATATACCTTCTCACGTACTCAGCCACTGAAAGTGACCCTTGCTTCAGTTCTAAAAATTCATCCCTCTTTGCCTCACGGTACGTGTAAACCCGAGATCTTTCTTTGGAACTTCCTTATTAACAAACAACAAAAAGAAAGAAGAAATGAATGTTTAAAACTTGGTTTCCCATGTTTTAAAAAGAAAAGAAATAAAGTGAAAGACAAAAGGAAACAAGGAAAGAAAGTTTAAACCATTTTGGTTTGGTTTGCTTTTAAAGACAAAAGAAGAAAAGGAAATGAAACAAATGTTTTATATATTAAGTTATTTTATTTTGTTAAGAAAAGAAAAGAAAAGAAAAGAAAAGAAAGAAAGAAGATAAAGGAAAGAAAAGAAAAGGAAAAAGAAATGGAAAATGAAAAAGCAAAAGTGCAAAAGGACAAAACCTCTACCACCGATTGATTTTTTTAAAAAAGGGTTTTCTCTCCATTTTCTTCTCTTTCATCATAAACTAAGGCTGAAGCTTCGTGGTTGAAGGAGAAAGGAAGAAGAAGGAGGCCATTTTTGGTGATTTTGAAGCTAGAGTTGCAGAAGAAAAGAGGAGAACTCAAGGAAGTCAATATTACAGCAAGGAAATCAACTCAGACAAGTTCTGATTTTCTGTTCATCTCGAGCTCCACAAGAAGAGTTAAGAGTTGAGGTTTTGTTTCATGAAAGTTAACTCATATTGGAACAAAATTCGTGAAGGAAGCTCGAGCCAATTCTGATTTTATGTTGCTGTTTTGTTAAGAGGAAGGCAGAAGACATAATTTTGCTGTCAAATCCGAGAGGTCTCTGATGTTTTGGTTGTTCTGATCTGTATACTTGGAGTTAGAAGCTCTAATTAGTATGGTTCGAAAGCTTATTGAATTTCCTACAAGTTTTGTGAAAGAATCGTGAGAAGAAAATGATTGGAAGATGTTGTAATCATCAGGTTAAGTTTCGGGTTGCAGCAGGAAGTGAAATCTGGAAATGCAGAGGGATCATTTTAGGGGTTAAGCTACTGAGGTATTTTCTAACCAATACGTTAGGAATCTCATTTTCATGTCTTCATAAGAGTTTTAGAGGGTTCAAAAAGGAAGAGTTTGGTATAAAGTACATTCTTTTTGGATAAGTAATGAAGAAGTTATGGCTGTCTGAATACAGGGCAGAAAATCTGAAAATGCTGGAATTTTTTGAAAGTGTGTTTTCTTGTAGTTTTAAGGTTAAAAACCATGAGCTCGAGGTTCTAATACATGAATTTCGTTTGTTTGACATGCCAAGAGCAAATAGGTCGAGTGTACGAGCTAAGATTCTAGTTCAAACACTGTGAGTGATAAAACGAACTTCAAAAGTGTATATATTCTTGAATTATGTTCAAGAAATGCAAGTTTTGCTAGAATAAAAGTTTTCAATGCATTATGCTTTCTTTTGAACACATGTTTATGAGTATTCATGTTTTCCTAGAAATGTTTCAAGTGTTCATTGTGACCCTAAAAGTCTTTATAAAGTTTATACATGAGCATATGTCCAATGGTTGCCAAAATTTATGGAAATGTTATGATTTCAAGCAAGCATGTACTAGCAAGTATGCTTTAAAGATTTCCGGTTTATGAAAAAGTCGGTAAGCTTGAGTTTTAAAGAAAGAAAAGATAAGCGGCATGTTCAATTGTTTTCATGTGATTTTCTCGAGATATTGAGCCCGAGGCTTTATGGTACCGTGTGCACAGTCTTATTCTCGTTGTCGACGCGTTGAGTGAACTCCGTGATAACAACAGCGTTGTCGTGAGTCTTTGGCGCGCCCCACTACGACAAAGACGATGGGGGTCTTTGGCGGGCCCCACTACATCGTGAGAGTAAACGTTGGTTGTACCGGGCGTGCCCTACACAACGTGGATTGTGACATGTTTTTAAAAGAGTTTATCTCATTTACATGCCTTACGAGATTTTGATGATATACTTGTTGGTTTTCCGAAAAAGTCTCTATTATGATTCTATGTTTACTTTCAATGCTTGAATACAAATGCATATGCTCATAGTTTTCGTGTCACATGTTTTACAAGTTATAGATATTAAACACAATCACTCACGAGAGCTTCATAGCTCATTCTTTCTATGTTTTCAAACTTTTCGTGTAGAGATCGAGCTCCTGCACTGAAAGTTCTCGCCATATAGTCTCACTGAAGCTTCATAAGTTAAATACTTTGTACGTGGTCGGTTTTGTCTAGCAAGTCTCTATGTTTGTAAATTATTTTGAGAGGACTTTGGTGTTATAGTTGTTTGTACATTAGAGGTTGTATAAACAATGGTTTGTCTTGTGTTGTTTCGATGCACTAGACTTTTAGTTTCAAAGAGAGACTTGTGAAGGGTTTCTCCTTGTATATGTTTAATAGTTGTCCAGCTTCAGCTATGTCATGTTTAAGTGTTCCATTTTCAACATAGTATGTTTATCGTGAATCGTGGTCAACGTGTATTGTTAAGAGATAAACAATTTCTCATTGGCTTCACGCCGCTTTCGAGTGAGTTAGTAGGTAGTTCGGGAGGGGGTGTGACAACTTGGTATCGAGCGATTAGCTCCATGGGAATGAGACAGGCAAGTTAGCTCGAGAATAAAGTAAAAGTCATAGCAAGTTATTGAGTTAGTTCGGATCGAACTAGTAGAGTATGGTTCAAGTAAGGGTAAGAGCAAGTCCATTAGGGCTAAAATATGAATAGAAGTTTAGTATTGTGTATTTGAGTTAAGTATCCATAGCATGTCTAATATGTTGATATGTTATAAGAGTCATGCCACCACGTCTTAGCGAGCAGCACGACGCAGAGGATCGGGGCGGGACACGGATCCTACCCAAGGCCAATCTGAGAGGGGATCTAGTGCCCCGAGAGTCCAAACCGAGGCCGAGATCGCAGCATGCCATTTCCTCACAGGAGGTAGGCGGGCGCAGAGAGCGAGGCCAAGTGATCCGTAAAAGGCGTATGGAATAGAACGTCCGAAGAAACTAGAGCCACAAAGGTTTGAGGGTTCCACAGATCCACCGACGCCGAGGTTTGGTGAATAAGCTTGAGAAATGTTTTGACGTGATGAGTCGCCTCAAGAGCGTAAAGTCAAGCTAGCCACATTCCCGCTAGAGAAAGAAGCGGAGGATGGTGGAAGTCAATTTTAGCCGAGACGAAGTGATGCACGCACTTTAGACTCGCAAACTTTCGAGGCATATTTGAAGATAAATATTACCCAGCATATACCGCGGGCTAAGCAAAGAGAGATGAATTTTTAGAATTAAAGCAAGGGTCACTTTCCGTGGCTGAGTACGAGAGAAGGTATACCGAGCTATCACGGTATGCTGGTGTTATTGTGGCATCTAAGAGTGACAGGTGTCGACGATTTGAAAGGGGATTACGTCCTGAAATACGTACCCCAGTTACAACCATTGCTAAGTGGACTGACTTCTCTCAGCTGGTAGAGACTGCTCTACGTGTTGAGCAGAGTATAGCAGAGGCGCAGTCAGTGGTGGAGCCAACTCGTGGGCCTTGAACGACGAGTAGTTTTTGGGGTCGCGAACAGCGAAGATTCACACCTGGGGTGAATGTTTCAAGTCGTCAGGACTTTAAGAATCGAGCTAGCGGCCAGACATCGAGGCAGATGAATATTAGTGGTGCCTATCAGAGGCAAAGTCAAAGAGCACCTAGTCAATCGCGGATCCACAAAGAAGACCACGCACAATGCAGAGTGCATTGCTGCTAGTGCAGCAAGGAGAACTCCATGTGCAAATTGTGGCAAGAATCATCGAGGCCAATGTCTTGTTGGTGTCGGTGTGTGTTACCAGTGTGGACAGCCAGGACATTTCAAAAGGGATTGTCCACGGCCTAGAAGCGATGCACAGAGGGACCAGGAGTTGGATCCCGCATTGGCGAGCAAATGAGAGTTGCGTGTAGTCTGCAGGAGAGGGCACCAGTGGTGCAAAACAAAAGGGAGTTGTAGGGAGACCTAGGCAACAGGGAAAGGTCTACGCTATGACTCAGCAGGAAGCAGAGGATGCACCAGACGTGATTACTGGTACGATCTTTATTTGTAATGTACCTGCATGTGTTTTGATAGATCCAGGTGCTACGCATTCCTTTGTTTCCAGTATATTCCTAACTAAGCTTAGTAGGAAGCTAGAGCCTTTATTTGAGGAGTTAGTTATATACACTTGGGCTTGGTGATGCTTTACTAGTCAATTCAGTGTTGCGAGATTGTGAGGTCTTAGTAGAAGGTCTCAATATGTTAGTGGATCTTCTTCCACTAGAGTTGCAGATGTTAGATGCAATCTTAGGGATGGATTTCTTATTCACTCATTATGCTTCCATGGATTGCCATAGAAAGGAAGTTGTTTTTAGAAAACCAGGGTTGGCTGAAGTGGTTTTCAGGGGTGAAAAGAAGATTATTCCTACGAGTTTGATTTCAAAGATTCAAAGCTCGTGAAGTTGTTGAGAAAATGATGCACAAAGGCGTTTCTTGCTCACGTAGTGGAGGTGCAGGAAGAAAAGTTAAAACCAAAAGATGTTCTTGTTGTGAACGAATTTCTAGATGTTTTTCAAATAGATCTGTCGGGGTTGCCACGATAGGAGGTAGAGTTCACTATTGAATTGCTACCAGAACAAAGCACTATTTCGCAGCGGCTGCCGTATAGAATGGCTCCAAGTGAGCTCAAAGAGTCAAGATGCAATTACAAGAACTAGTTGATAAGGGATACATCGACCTAGTGTATCACCCCAGGGAGCTCCAAAGTGTTATTTGTAAAGAAGAAGGATGGTACCCTTAGATTATGTATTGATTACGCATAGCTTAAACAAAGTCACGATACGTAACAAGTATCCTTTACCCCGTATAGATGACTTGTTTGACCATTCTGAGGAGCATCGGTGTTTTCTAAGATTGATTTAAGATCGATACCACCGATTAAAGGTAAGGAATCGAGATATTCCTAAGACAAAGATTCGTAACTGTGCACGGGCATTATGAGTTTTTAGTAATGCCGTTCGGTTTGACGAATGCACCAAAGATTTTCATGGACCTCATGAACAGGATATTCCACCAAATTTGGATCGATTCGTGATAGTATTTATTGATGATATACTAGTTTACTCGGTTGACAGAAAGCTCATGAGGAACATCTAAGGATTATTCTCAAACACTACGAGATAAACAATTTTATGCGCTAAATTCACCAAATGTGAGTTTTGGTTGAATCGAGTAGTGTTTTTTGGGGCATGTTGTCTCAACAAATGGTGTTAGTGTGGATCCAAATAAAGTTAAAGTTGTAGTCAATCGAGAGAGACCGGACCGGTCAGCATGGCAGGTACGTAGTTTCCTAGGTGTCACACCCCTTCCCGAACTACCTGCTACTTAGCCCGAGATCATGGGTAGGGTAATTACATTCGTGCTTTTTCAATTGTCTTGACGCATAAGCTATTATTTTTCCTTCTTGCACGAGCACAAACCCTAAACCTTGCCTCGAGGCGTCACAATAAATTACATACTCTATTCCTCACATAGAAGTGTCAAAATAGGTAATCAGAACTAACCTCTTTTTCACTCTCTTTAAAACCCTGCTTCACACTCATCTAACCATTCAAACTTAGCATTCTTCATTGTCAAAATTGTTAATGGTAATGCTAATCGTGAGAAATCCTCAACAAACCGTCCAGTAGTATCCCCGCCACGCCTAGAAAACTACGTGCCTCTGCGCACTAACTAGTCTCTCCAAGTTGTCCACATCTTTCACTTAATTTGGATCCATACTAACACCATTTGTTGAAACATCATGCCCCGAAACACTACAGATTCAACCAAAACTCACATTTGGTGAAATTTAGCATACAACCGCTTATCTCGTAGTGTTTGTAGAATAATCCTCAAATGTTCCTCATGAGGTTTCCTATCAATTGAGTAAACCGGTATATCATCAATAAATACTATCACGAATCGATCCAAATACTAGTGGAATATCATATTCATGAGGTCCATGAAAATCTGTTGGTGCATTCGTTAAACCAATGACATTACTAAATGCTCATAATGTCCATATTTGGTTCTCGAATATTGTCTTAGGAATATCTCTTTCCTTTACCTTTAATCGATGGTATCCTCGATCTCAAATCAATCTTAGAAAACACTGATGTTCCTCTTAATCGGTCAAACAAGTCATCTATATCGGGTAAAGGATACTTGTTACGTATCGTGACTTGGTTAATCGCTTATAATCAATGCATAATCTAAGGGTACCATCTCTTTTTTTACAAATAACACTTGAGCTCCCGGGGTGATACACTAGGTCCGTGTATCCTTTATCAACTAGTTCTTGTAATCGCATCTTCAACTCCTTGAGCTCACTTGGAGCCGATATACAACGCTTAAGAAATAGGTGCTATTCCCGGTAGCAATTTAATAGTGAACTCAACTTCCCTATCGTGGCAACCACGACAGATTTAATCGAAAAACATCAAGAAATTCGTTCACAACAAGAACATCTTCTGGTTTTAGTTTTTCTTCCCGCACTTCCACTACGTGTGCAAGAAATGCCATGCAACCTTTCCTCAACAACTTTTCACTTTTAATGTCGAAATCAAGCTCAGAGGAATAATCTTCCTTTCACCCCTAAAAACCATTCCAACTAATCCTGGTTTCTTGAAAACAACTTCCTTTCTATTTAGCACCACCGGTGCCCTCTCTGCGCCTCTCGGAACTCTTGGTCGCTCAATTGTCCGGGACCCAACTCCTGGTCCCTCTGTGTGGCTACTCTAAGTCGTGGACAATCCCTCTTGAAATGTCCTTGTTGCCCACATTGGTAACACACATTGACATCAACCGGACATTGGCCTCGGTGATTCCTACCACAATTTATACATGGAGTTCTCCTTGTTGCACTTGCAATGCACTCACTCGTATTGTCGCGGGTCTTACCGTGGATCCGCATTGACTAGGTGCTCTTTGACTTTGCCTCGATAGGCACCACTAACATTCGCTTTACCTCGATGTCCGCCGCCACTTCGACTTTTAAAGTCCTCGACGACTCAAAACATTCACTCCAGTGTGAATCGTCGCGCCACTCACGACCATGGAAAATCGCTCGTCGGTAAAGGCCCTCGAGTAGGCTCCACCACCGCTTTGTGCCTCTGTTATACTCGCTTCAACACGTAGAGCACTCTCTGCAAGCGAGGAAAAGTCACCACTTTACAATGCTCGTGGATCGGGTTCGTATCTCGTGACGTAACCCACTTTCAAATCTCCGACACTGTCACTCTCGGATGCCATAATTACATCAAAGATACCGTGGCAAATTTCTGGTATATCTTCTCTCATACTCACCCACCGAAAGTGGCCCTTCCTTCGCTTCTAAAAATTCATTCCTCTTTGTCTCACGATACGTGCTAGGGTAATATTTATCTTCGAATATGCCTCACTGAATGTTTGCCAATCCAGAGTACGTGCATCACTTCATCCGCTAAAATCGATTTCCACCATCCTCTCGCTTCTTCCTCTAATAGGAATGTGGCTAGCTTGACTTTGCTCCTCGTGAGCAACTCATTACATCAAAACATTTTGTAGCATATTCACCAAACTTCTGCATCACCGGATCTATGGAACCATCAAACACTGTGGCTCCTAATTTCTTTAGACGTTCTATTCTATACACCTTTTTTTTTTTTTTTTTTTTGATCACTTGGCCCCGCTCTCTCTCGCCCACCGCCCCGTGAGAAACTAACATGTTGCTCATCCAGAACCTCGCTTTGGACTCTCGGGGCACTAGATCCCCTCTCGATTGGCCTTGGGTAGATCCTCGCATCCCGCCCCGATCCCGCCAAATAAATGTCTGCTAGTACGTGGTGGCATGACTCCAATAACATATCAATATACTAGACTTACTATGGATATCTAACTCCCATACACAAGTACTAAACTTCTATTCACATTTAGCCCTAATCGGACTTACTCTTATCCTTACTTGGACCATACCTTACTAGTTCGATCCGAACTAACTCAATAACTTGTTATGACTTTTACTTTATTCTCGTGAGCTAACTTGCCTGCTCTCATTCCCATGGAGCTAATCGCTCGATACCAAATTGTCACACCCCTTCCCGAACTACTCGCTACTTAGCCCGAAAGGCGGCGTGAAACCAACGTAGACATTGTTTACCTCTTAACAATACCTGCGACCTCAGACTCTGATAAACATATTATGTTCGCATATGGAACATTTTAACATAACACAATGAAATCTGACAACTATTAACCATACACAAGGAGAAACCTTCATAAATCTCTCTTGAAACTAAAAGTCAAGTGCATCAAAACAACACAAGACAACTCAATGTTTATACAACCACTAATGTACAAAACTTCTATAACTACATAACGACTTGCTATACAACACCAAATACGTGCATAAAACTAACAACTTATGAAACTTCCAGCAGACTATGGCGGGATGTATCGGTACAAGGAGCTCGATCTCTACCGAAAATGGTTGAAAACATTGAAAGAATGAGCTAAAAAGCGTCTATCTTTAAAACATTATAAGCTCACAGTGTGAATCATAATAATGGCGATTATAAGTACAAAATAGCTTAACATCCTGCTTGTAAACATTAACAAACCATGCTTCCAATTTACAGGTTTTAAGTCACCACTTGTGCATAGCACACAACTCGAAATGTACTAACTTTTCGAGGGTAGATAAATCAATAATATAAAAGCTCATAACAATAAAGCACATGACATGACTCCACATCAAACCATAGAGGTGGTAGAGTTACATTTATTCCAATAAGGTTCATACCTCTCTCTCTCTCTCTCTCACGTGCACGTGGAATACCTTTGGTCGTTTGGTTTTCCCTAATACCTTCTCTATGTCCTTCAGTATTAAGGTAAAACCATTTACTACCCAAATACCTTCTCATTGTCCTTCAAGATTTAGGTAAAACCATTTACTTCCTGATACCTTCTCATTGTCCTTCAAGATCGGGATATCATGATTCATTCCCCTAAGTACCTTCTCTCGAATGTCCTTCATGTTAGGGGTTAATCAAGATCAATGCATAACTTGTTTACCATGGAAATCATGTCTTTATAACACATACAACAATTTCTTGACAATTTCATATTATCATCTAAATATGTTCCCAAGTGGATTTACACAAAACATTCTCTAAAGGAAAGCATACTTTCATAATTTAGTTTCCATACTTTGATTTATAGTTACAACTAATTCAAAGCATGCTTAGGTTCCATCATGAACCTTATGTTAGAAAACTCCATGAAGCCATTCACAACTAGTTCAAACAAGATGTAATTATCAACACTTATGTTCATGAAGAAAAACATAGGTCAAATATAGTTCTAAGATAGAGTCACTCACGGTATTAGAATTGGAACCTTGGCTTGTAAACTTGACCTATTTGCTCTTGGCCTGTCAAACAAGCCAAATCAATCATTAGAACCTTGAGCTCATGATTTTTGACCTTAAAACTTGCAAGAAAACACACTTTCAAAATTCCAGCATTTTCAGATTTTCTGCCCTGTTTTCAGACAGCCATAACTTCTTCATTACTTATCCAAAAAGAATGTACTTTATACCAAACTCTTCCTTTTTAAACCCTCTAAAACTCTTATGAAGACATGAAAATGAGATTCCTAACGTATTGGTTAGAAATTACCTCAGTAGCTTAACCCCTAAAATGAATCTGCTGCTGTTCCAGATTTCACTTCCTGCTGCAACACGAAAATTAACCTGAAGATTACAACATCTTCCAATCATTTTCGTCTCACGATTCCTTCACGAAACTTGTAGGAAATTGAATAAGCTTTCTAACCATACCAATTAGAGCGTCTAACTCCAAGTATACAGATCAGAACAACCAAAACATCAGAGACTTCCCAGATTTGACAGCAAATTCTGTCTTCTGTCTTCCTCTTCACAAAACAGTAAGTTAACTTCAGTATTAGTTCGAGCTTCCTTCACAAACTTTGTTCCAAATTGAGTTAACTTTCATGTATCAAAAACTCAACTCTTACCTCTTCTTTTTGAGCTCGAAAAGACCAAAACATCAGAACTGGTCTGAGTTGATCTCCTTGCTGCAATAAAGAATCCTCTTGAGTTCTTCTCCTTTCTTCCGCAACTACACTCCAAGTTTATGAAAAATGGCTTCCTTCTTCTTCCTTTCTCCTTCTCCCACGAAATTTCAGCTTGGTTTTGATAAATGAAGAAGAAAATGGAGAAGATAAAGTCATTTTAAAAAGCAATGAGGCAATCTTTGTCTTTTTCCTTTTGCTTTTTCTTTTCTTTTTCCTTTTCTTTTCCTTTCCTTTATCCCTTTCTTTCTTTTCTTTTCTTTCCTTTTATTTCCTAAACAAAACAAAACACAATGTTATATCCATTCATTTCATTTCATTTTCTTCATTATTTTTAAAGCAAACCAAACCAAAATGGTTTGAGCTTTTCCTTCCTTGTTTTCCTTTTATCCTTCACTTCATTTCTTTTCTTTTTTTTTAAAACACCAAAATAAGTGTGTAAAGAAACCCTAAGCATTTAGCCAACTTATCCCAAGTCTGTGAGACATATGATCTTCCATTCAATACATGATGCACCTAAAACTTCTCCAAATTGCTAATGATTTGAACTTACTTCAATGAAACTTTTAATATGCTTATTTCAATGTTTACCTATCCCTTTATGAAGTTTAGACAAATTGTAGCTCCAAATTCAATAGATTCCCAAATTCGATCACGACATCGTTTAGTGCAACCTATACGATTTTGCATATTTCAAAACATCATGAACGAGTGCTCAACTTTTCAAGACACAATGAAAGGAAAGTACCCACAACTTTTCTCGTGCTGAATTTCGAGGGCGAAATTCCTCTTAAGGGGGTAGTAAATTGTAAGCCCTAAACCCTATTCTCTTTTATCATTGAGCACTCGTTCATGATGTTTTGAAATATGCAGGCGGTTTGTTGAGGATTTCTCACGAATAGCATTACCCTTGACAGCTTTGACAAAGAAGAATGCTAAGTTTGAATGGTCAGACAAGTGCGAACAGAGTTTTCAGGAGCTGAAAAAGAGATTAGTTATAACACTTATTCTGACACTTCCTGTAACGGGAAAAGAGTATGTGATTTACTGTGATGCCTCGAGACAAGGTTTGGGGTGTGTTCTGATGCAAGAAGGAAAAGTAATAGCTTATGCATCAAGACAATTGAAAAAGCATGAATGTAATTACCCTACCCACGATCTTGAATTAGCAGCAGTTGTTCTAGCACTGAAGATCTGGAGACATTACTTGTTTGGTGAAAGGTGTCACATCTACACAGATCATAAGAGTCTGAAGTATATCTTTGATCAGAGGGAGTTGAATATGAGACAGAGAAGATGGTTAGAACTGATTAAAGATTATGATTGTACTATAGAATACCATCCAGGAAGGCGAATGTGGTAGCGAGATGCTTTGAAGCGAAAAGTCAAGACTTCCTAGGGATGTCTTGTGTGGTATTCGAGCAACATTTTTAAGAACTCTAAGGGATTCTAAGGCAGTTGTGAATGCAGAGAGTTCAGGGAGTCTTTTAGCTCGGCCTGTGTCAGTCTTCACTTGTAGCAGAGATTGTGAGAAGACAGAGACGGAGGATAGTAACTCATAGAAAATGTTTGGAAAGTCCAAACAGGGCCCAGAAGCAGAGTTTAAAATGAGATCAGATGGAGCCATAGAGAGGCAAGGAAGACTGTGTGTTCCAAGTGTTAGTGAGCTTAAAGATGTTATTCTAGAGGAAGCTCACAGTTCAGCTTACGCTATGCATCCAGGAAGTACCAAGATGTACAAAACTTTGAAGGGAACGTATTGGTGGCCTGGGATGAAGCGGGAGATAGCTGATTATGTTGATAGATGTTTGATCTGCCAACAGGTTAAACCAGTTAGACAGAGGCCGGGAGGACTCCTTAACCTTTGCGCCAAAGGCGGGAGTGGAAATGGGAGCATATCACTATGGATTTTCTGTTTGGATTACCACGCACTTCAAGTGGGCATGATGGTATTTGGGTAATAGTGGATAGACTCACTAAAACAAAGACGGTTTGTACCGATTAAAGCGACGTCTACGCTTGATCAGCTAGCTAAGCTATACGTCGACAGAATCGTGAGTCAGTACGGAGTACTAGTGTCTATCGTTTCAGATAGAGATCCAAGATTTACTTCTAAGTTTTGGCCTAGTTTACAGAAGGCTATGGGAACAAAGTTGAATTTTAGTACTGCTGCTCCATCCTCGAGACATGGATGGGCGATCGAGAGAGGACCATCCAGGACCTTAGAGGACATGTTGAGAGCATGTGTCCTTCAATTTAATGGGAGTTGGGATACTCACCTATCGCTTATGGAATTTGCTTACAATAACAGCTACCAGTCGAGTATTGGTATGGCACCATTTGAGGCTCTGTATGGAAGACCATGTAGAATGCCCGTATGTTGGAATGAAGTTGGAGAGCGGAAGCTAATCGGCCCTGAGTTGGTACAAGTTACTACAGACAATATTAAGGTAGTCAAAGAGAATTTGAAGGTAGCTCAAGACCGTCAGAAGAGTTATGCAGATAAGCGACGAAAGGACTTGGAATTCTAGGTCGGAGATCAAGTTTTCTTGAAGTTATCTCCGTGGAGAGGTGTCCTTCGTTTTGGCAAGAAGGGTAAGCTAAGCCCTAGGTATATTGGTCCTTATCAAGTAACGGGTCGAGTTGGGCGACCTCTGTGATCGGAGTTACCAGTGGAGAACTATCTCGAGTACATGATGTTTTCCATGTGTCCATGTTGAGGAAGTATATTCCAGATCCGACACATGTGTTGCAAGCACAACCCGTTGAGCTGAAAGAAGACATGAGTTACGTAGAGGATGCAGTTCAAATCCTCGACAGGAAAGAGCAAGTTTTGAGGAACAAGACGATCCCACTCGTGAAGGTTCGTTGGAGACATCACGGAGTGGAGGAGGCAACCTGGGAGTTAGAGGATCTAATGAGGAGGAAGTACCCAATGATTTTCACTTAAAGACTACTCAATTTCGAGGACGAAATTTCTCAAGGGGAGGTAAGTTGTAAACCCGAGATCTTTCTTTGGAACTTCCTTATTAACAAACAACAAAAAGAAAGAAGAAATGAATGTTTAAAACTTGGTTTCCCATGTTTTAAAAAGAAAAGAAATGAAGTGAAGACAAAAGGAAACAAGGAAAGAAAGTTTAAACCATTTTGGTTTGGTTTGCTTTTAAAGACAAAAGAAGAAAAGGAAATGAAACAAATGTTTTATATATTAAGTTATTTTGTTTTGTTAAGAAAAGAAAAGAAAAGAAAAGAAAAGAAAGAAAGAAGATAAAGGAAAGAAAAGAAAAGGAAAAAGAAATGGAAAATGAAAAAGCAAAAGTGCAAAAGGACAAAACCTCTTCCACCGATTGATTTTTTTTAAAAAGCGTTTTCTCTCCATTTTCTTCTCTTTCATCACAAACTAAGGCTGAAGCTTCGTGGTTGAAGGAGAAAGGAAGAAGAAGGAGGCCATTTTTGGTGATTTTGAAGTCTGGAGTTGCGAGAAGAAAAGAGGAGAACTCAAGGAAGTCAATATTACAAAGAAGGAAATCAACTCTGACATAGTTATGATTTTCTGTTCATCTCGAGCTCCACAAGAAGAGGTAAGAGTTGAGGTTTTGTTTCATGAAAGTTAACTCATATTGGAACAAAATTCGTGAAGGAAGCTCGAGCCAATTCTGATTTTATGTTGCTGTTTTGTTAAGAGGAAGGCGTAAGACATAATTTTGCTGTCAAATCCGAGAGGTCTCTGATGTTTTGGTTGTTCTGATCTGTATACTTGGAGTTAGAAGCTCTAATTAGTATGGTTCGAAAGCTTATTGAATTTCCTACAAGTTTCGTGAAAGAATCGTGAGAAGAAAATGATTGGAAGATGTTGTAATCATCAGTTAAGTTTCAGGTTGCAGCAGGAAGTGAAATCTGGAACAAAGAGCGAGGATCATTTTAGGGGTTAAGCTCACGAGGTATTTTCTAACCAATACGTTAGGAATCTCATTTTCATGTCTTCATAAGAGTTTTAAAGGGTTCAAAAAGGAAGAGTTTGGTATAAAGTACATTCTTTTTGGATAAGTAATGAAGAAGTTATGACTGTCTGCATACACAGCGAGAAAATCAAAAATCTTTGGAATTTTTTGAAAGTGTGTTTTCTTGTAGTTTTAAGGTTAAAAACCATGAGCTCGAGGTTCTAATACATGAATTTCGTTTGTTTGACATGCCAAGAGCAAATAGGTCGAGTGTACGGGCTAAGATTCTAGTTCAAACAACGTGAGAGTGATAAAACGAACTTCAAAAGTGTATATATGCTTGAATTATGTTCAAGAAATGCAAGTTTTGCTAGAATAAAAGTTTTCAATGCATTATGCTTTCTTTTGAACACATGTTTATGAATATTCATGTTTTCCTAGAAATGTTTCAAGTGTTCATTGTGACCCTAAAAGTCTTTATAAAGTTTATACATGAGCATATGTCCAATGGTTGCCAAAATTTATGGAAATGTTATGATTTCAAGCAAGCATGTACTAGCAAGTATGCTTTAAAGATTTCGGTTTTATGAACAATGTCGAGTAAGCTTGAGTTTTATGAAAGAAAGATAAGCGATGCATGTTCAAATGTTTTCATGTGATTTTCTCGAGATATTGAGCGAGGCTTTATGGTACCGTGTGTGCACACGAGTCTTATTCTCGTTGTCGGCGTTGAGTGTACTCGTGACAATAGCGTTGTCGTGAGTCTTTGGACGGGCCCCACTACGACAAAGACGATGGGAGTCTTTGGGGCGGGCCCACTACATCGTGAGTAAACGTTGGTTGTCTTTGGGCGTGCCTACACAACGTGGATTGTGACATGTTTTTAAAAGAGTTTATCTCATTTACATGCCTTACGAGATTTTGATGATATACTTGTTGGTTTTCCGAAAGTCTATTATGATTCTACGTTTACTTTCAATGCTTGAATGCTTGAATACAAATGCATATGCTCATAGTTTTCAGGTCACATGTTTTACAAGTTATAGATATTAAACACGATCCACTCACCGAGCTTCATAACTCATTCTTTCTATGTTTTCAAACTTTTCGTAGAGATCGAGCTCCCGCACCGAGTTCTTATCGCCATAGTCTGCTGAAGCTTAATAAGTTAAATACTTTGTGCGTGGCTAGTTTTGTCTAGCAAGTCTCTATGTTTGTAAATTATTTTGAGAGGACTTTGGTGTTATAGTTGTTTGTACATTAGAGGTTGTATAAACAATGATTTGTCTTGTGTTGTTTCTGATGCACTAGACTTTTAGTTTCCAAGAGAGACTTGTGAATGGTTTCTCCTTGTATATGTTTAATAGTTGTCCAGCTTCCGCTATGTCATGTTTAAGTGTTCCATTTTCAACATAGTATGTTTATCAGTGTGAATCAGTAATCACGGTATTGTTAAGAGATAAACAATGTCATTGGCTTCACGCCGCCTTTCGAGCTGAGTTAGTAGGTAGTTCGGGAGGGGGTGTGACAGTACGTGTTAGGGTAATACTTATCTTCAAATATGCTTATAAACGTTTTCCAATCTAACGTACGTGCATCATTGTGCCTGACTAGTATTGATTTCCACCATCCATCTGCCTCCTTCTACAGCAGGAATGTAGCCAGCTTGACTTTTTGCTCCTCAGGGCAACTCATCACATCAAAACATTTCTTAAGCATATTCAACCAAACCTCAGCGTCAGCTGGATCTGTGGAACCCTCGAACATTGTTGCTCCTAATTTCTTCAGGCGCTCTATTCCACATGTCTTCTCTGGATCACTTGGCCCTGCTCTCTCTAGCCTGCCTACCTCTTGTGAAGAACTAGCATGCTGCTCATTTCTGGCCTCAGTCTGGACTCTCGGGGCACTAGATCCCCTCTCAGATTGGCCTTGGGTAGGATCCTGCGTCCCACCCTGATCCTGCATACGTCGTCTGCTAGTACGTGGGGCATGACTCCTATAACATATCAACATATTAGACATACTATGGATACTTAACTCAAATACACAATACTAAACTTCTATTTACATTCTAGTCCTGACTAGACTTACTCTTATCCTTACTTGGACAATGCTCTATTAGTTCTCTCTGAACCAACTCATTAACTTGCTATGACTTTTTAGTTTTTTTTTAAAGCTAACTTGCTTTATCTCATTCCCCATGGAGCTAACCTGGCTCTGATACAAAGTTGTCACACCCCCTCCCGTACTACCTGCTAACTTAGCCCGAAAGACGGCGTGAACCCAACAAACATTGTTTACCTCTTAACAATACCTGTTGACCCTGTTTTACCTAATAAACATATTATACTTGCATATGGAACACTTTAAACATATCACAACGGAAACTTGACAACTACTAAACATACGTAAGAAGAAACTCTTCTTAAGTCTCTCTTACAAGTAAAACGGGTAAGAGCATCACAACAAAAAACATACCAAACCATGATTTATACAACCACAACCTCTAATGCACACACAACATAATTACATAGTCCCCTCGACTATAAACTACAACACATATGGACTTGCTATACAACTCCACCCACATACAGAATATCAAAACTCGTGGAGCTTTCAGCAGACTATAGCAGGATGTCAGGTGTCACGGTCATGCTTGTCCAGGGCCTGTTGCCTGTGGCCGCATGCCTGTTCCCACCCTTTTACCTTGCTTTCACTTTACTTTTATCGTTGTTGCATGTTAGGATAGTTTCCTTGCATTTTTGCTTCCGTATGACTCATCGCCAAAATGATGTGCAAGGGGGTCATGGCTAGAATCCTTAGTTTGTACTATAGGGGAATACGACTATTCATCGATTCTCCCTACCCAGAGTTATATGCTAGTTAAGCGTGGCTTTCATTGAAATTGCTTTCCAGCTGTATAACTAACTTTCTAAAATGCTTCCAAATGATTTCCAAAACGTTTTCACAAATTCTCTCTGACCCCGTTTTCTAAAAACTGTTTTCCCAAGAACGGGGGTGGAGGTTGCGAGATAGGCCTTGTAGGCCACCGGCGATCCGAATTCGAGTTGGCTGACTTGTTCGTGGGCGAGAGCAAGTGTCGCACGGTCGTGTCGAGACCCTCTAAGAGGTGCGACCATGTCAGTTGGTATCAGAGCCATTTTGGCTTACAGAACTGAAGACAGTAATCATGTCTTTGACAGAGAAAGCTAGCGAGCCCCGTATTGACTGGGCGAGTGAGATTGAGGGGCAAATGCCCTTCCTGATGGAAGTCCCTGGTAGGATGTTGGTTTTGGAATCTCGTCTGGATGAGATTGCAACCAAAGCAAATAAGATCGATGCGGTAACTGGCCTCCTGGATGGAATGCCCGTCCGAGAGTTGATGACGAGGGTTGAGATCCTCGAGGATAAAGCTATACGAGATTGCGATCTCGGGAGTGGGGAAAGCTCGTTGGGCCCTGTTGCCCGCATGGAGGGGCGTGTCGAAGGTTTAGATCACTCCCAAAAGTTGATGGCTCAGATGATGACGGACTTGACTAATGAAGTTAGAGCTGCCATAGAAGTTGTGAGAGCAGAAGTGGCAGAGTTGAAGGAAGGGGTGGCAGATTTGAACACCCGAGTTAATGTCACCATGAGAGCGGTGGAAAATCAAGCCCCAACTAGGGGTGCAGCTCAAACAGACAAGCTCAAAGTACCTAGACCGAAACCCTTCTGTGGGGTTCGTGATGCAAAGGCCCTTGAGAACTTCATATTTGATATGGAGCAATATTTCAGGGCTACAAACACAACGGTGGAAGATAAGAGAGTTACCTTGGCGACAATGCACCTGACAGACGACGCCAAGTTGTGGTGGAGAACACGTTATATGGACGTCCAAGAAGGGCGTTGTACCATCGATACGTGGGAAACATTGAAACAGGAATTGCGCTCGCAATTCTTCCCTGAGAATGTGGAGATTTTGGCAAGGCGCAGGTTGCGCGAATTAAAACATGATAAGACTATTCGGGAGTATGTTAAGGAGTTTGCTGCGGTAATGTTAGATATTCGAGACATGACGGAGAAGGACAAAGTATTTTCGTTTGTTGAAGGGTTACAACCATGGGCAAGGTCCAAACTCTATGAACAAAGGGTGCATACCTTGTCAGAAGCGTATGCCGTCGCGAAACAGTTGTTTGATCTGGTAAGTGATGGGAGCAAAGAAGGGCCCCAGGATGTGAGGCGGAGTCAGACCTCCCCGAGTAGAGACAATGGGGGGCGCCACCCTAACTCCCCCAAGAGTGGGGGAGGGGATAAGGTAAGAAGTGGGGAAGGAAGTACATGGCGAATGTCGAACCAACAATATGGACTGAGTCGGAGGCCCCCTTCTTGTTACCTGTGTAACGGGCCTCACAGCTGGGTAGAGTGCCAAGATAAGATCGCCTTGCAAAATTTTCAAGCCTCACTGACAAGTACTTCGGGTACCAAGGATGGAACTTCTGAGGAAGATACCCCAATTGAAGGAGAGGGGGACAAACCCCGCATTGGGGCCTTGAGATTTTTGTCGGCGTTGCAGAAAGAAGAAGTTGGGACTAGGGAGTTCACACATGGCCTTATGTATGTGGACACGATTATTAACCAGAAACCCACAAAGAGCACTATGATTGACTCAGGAGCAACCCATAACTTTATGACTGAAATTGAAGCCCGTAGATTGAATTTAAGTTGGACTAGAGATGTTGGAAAGGTGAAGGCCGTCAACTCTGTGGCCCTGCCGGTGTTGGGAGTGGCGCGAAGAGTGACGATGCAGTTGGGCGCTTGGACCAGACAAACAGATTTTGTGGTTGTCAACATGGATGACTTCGACGTTGTGTTAGGGATGGAGTTCCTCCTTGAACACAAGGTCATACCGATACCATTGGCGGAATGTGTAGTGGTCACAGGGTCTAATCCCACTGTTGTGCACACTAGACTCAAACAACCAAGTGGTGTGAAGCGGTTGTCGACCCTCCATCTAAGGGAGAGCCCAAGGAAGGTTGGGGAAGCCAACCCCATAACCAGGTCGAAGTTCGAATGTACTCGAAGGCTTGTGGAGACACCGAGTTGTGCGAGGGATTGGGTCAAGCAGAAACGACCCCTTTTGACGAGAAGGAATGTGGAGTCAACTCACCAGTGGTTGTGAAGAATGCGTTTGAGGTGTTAGCCAATATGACGCCCGAAGAAGATTGTCAGAGTAGGGAGGTGAAAGAGTTTCTTGAAGCGTGGAAGAGAAGTCAGGTTGTAGAGGTCCGCTGGGACCGCCTCACAAGTTGAAGAGAGCTGCTTGTAGAACCGAGGGTTCGAGTGTAGTTGGTTGACAGGGACGTCAACCGTTTAAGTGGGGGAGAATGTCACGGTCATGCTTGTCTAGGGCCTGTTGCCCGTGGCTGCATGTCCGTTCCCACCCTTTTACCTTGCTTTCACTTTACTTTTATCGTTGTTGCATGTTAGGATAGTTTCCTTGCATTTTTGCTTTCGTATGACTCCTCGCCAAAATGACGTGCAAGGGGGTCATGGCTAGAATCCTTAGTTTGTACTATAGGGGGATGCGACTATTAATCGATTCTCCCTACCTAGAGTTATATGCTAGTTAAGTGTGACTTTCATTGAAATTGCTTTCCAGCTGTATAACTAACTTTCTAAAATGCTTCCAAATGGTTTCCAAAACGTTTTCACAAATTCTCTCTGACCCCGTTTTCTAAAAACTGTTTTCCCAAGAACGGGGGTGGAGGTTGCGAGATAGGCCTTGTAGGCCACCGGTGATCCGAATTCGAGTTGGCTGACTTGTTCGTGGGCGAGAGCAAGTGCCGCACGGTCGTGTCTAGACCCTCTAAGAGGTGCGATCGTGTCATCAGGCACCGGGAGCTCGATCTCTACCTGAAAAGTTTGAAAACACTGAAAGAATGAGCTATGAAGTTCAGTGAGTGACTGAGTTTAAAATCTATCTATACAGAACGTTGAGGAACGACGTCGCAACGTCGAAGCCCCTATCGATACGGAAATGTGAATAGTCGCCAGCGGCGTTAACGCCGCTCTCCGGCCATGGTAACGCGCTACCCGATGCCGGGCGTGCGCTGCTGATATGAGGCGGCGTTGCAACGCTCTCCTTAGTGTTGCAACACCGTGACGACAACCTGAAGGTGCAGACCGGTTCAGAAGCGATTCGGGTCGAGTTTGGTCCGGTTCGAGCGGTTTGAGCCCGGTTCAAGGAGTTTTGGACCGGTTTTGTAATAAAATTAGTGTAATTTTTTTATTTTTGCACTTTAGGAGCCAAATTTTTTCGATTTTATGACTATTTTCTTTATGAATGTCATTTAGAATATTTCCCATCTTAGGATAAGCATGTTCATGCATTTTTTTTATTTGTATAAGTGTTATATAAATATGGTAGAAATGCATGATTTAATTTATTTTTCATTAGTAATTAATTATAATTGTTATAATTATATTATAGAAAATAAAGAGCATGGAGCATGAAATTACTTAGTTTAAAATAAATGTTATTTTATTTAAGTAATTTGCTTTATTCAATTAGTTGAATGTCATTTATAATTCCAATTTGAAATCGTTTGTTGGTTTTATAATATAGTTCCTTGTAATAGGTTAATTATTAAAATGTATAAAAGTTATAAAAAGGGGTTTTAGAAACCATAACCTATAACAAAGAGCTGCATGCAAACATAGGAACTTGGGTTAAATAAAAATTAGTTTAAAATTGTTTAAAATTAATTTAGACCTAAGTTTAATTTCTAATAGGATTAGAAGTTAGTCTTACATAGTATTTTAAATAGTTTAAAATATAGTAGGACTACAAGACATTGGTTATAAGAGAACTCTACCTGTCAAACCCCCTCCCGAACTACCTGCTACTTAGCCCGAAAGGCGGCGTGAAGCCAACAGACATTATTTAACTCTTAACAATACCTGTTGACCCTGTTTCACCTGATAAGCATACTATGTTCGCATATGGAACACTTTAACATAACATAGCGGAAACTGGACAACTATTAAACATATACAAGGAGAAACCCTTCACAAGTCTCTCTTGGAAACTAAAAGTCAAGTGCATCAGAAACAACACAAGACAAACCATTGTTTATACAACCTCTAATGTACAAACAACTATAACATCAAAGTCCTCTCAAAATAATTTACAAACATAGAGACTTGCTAAACAAAACCAAATACACGTGACAAAGTATTAAACTTATGAAGCTTTAGCAGACTATGGCAGTAACTCAGGTGCCAGGAGCTCGATCTCTACCTGAAAAGTTTGAAAACATTGAAAGAATGAGCTATGAAGCTCAGTGAGTGACTGTGTTTAATATCTATAACTTGTAAAACATGTGACCTGAAAACTATGAGCATATGCATTTGTATTCAAGCATTGAAAGTAAACGTAGAATCATAATAGACTTTCAGAAAACCAACAAGTATATCATCAAAACCTCGTAAGGCATGTAAATGAGATAAACTCTTTTAAAAACATGTCACAATCCACGTTGTGTAGGGCACGCCCGAAGACAACCAACGCTTACTCTACGATGTAGTGGGGCCCGCCCAACACTCCCATCGTCTTTGTCGATAGTGGGGCCCGCCAAAGACTCACGCACAGTACTGTTGTTTGTCACGGAGTACACTTAACGCCGACAATGAGAATAAGACCTGTGCACACGGCACTACAAAAGCCTCGCCTCAATATCTCGTAAAATCACATAGAAACATTTGAACATGCCTGCTAATCTTTTCTTTCATAAAACTCAAGCTTCCTCAGCTTGTTCATAAAACTGGAAATCTTTAAAACATACTTGCTAGTACATGCTTGCTTTAAATCATAACATTTCCATAAGTTTTAGCAACCATTGGACATATGCACATGTATAAATTTTATAAAGACTTTTAGGGTCACAATGAACACTTGAAGCATTTCTAGGAAAACAAGAATACTCATAGACATGTGTTCAAAAAATTAAACACAAGCTTTGAAACAATTCATTCTAGCAAAACTTGCATTTCTTAAAGCATATAAGCATATTTCAAGCATTTGGTTAATTTTCGAAGTTCGTTTAATCACTCACAGTGTTTGAACTAGAATCTTAGCCCGTACACTCGACCTATTTGCTCTTGGCCTGTCAAACAAACCAAATTCATGTATTAGAACCTCGAGCTCATGGTTTTTAACCTTAAAACTACAAGAAAACACACTTTCAAAAATTCCAGCATTTTCAGATTTTCTGCCCTGTTTTCAGACAGCCATAACTTCTTCATTACTTATCCAAAAAGAATGTACCTTATACCAAACTCTTCCTTTTTGAACCCTCTAAAACTCTTATGAAGACATGAAAATGAGATTCCTAACGTATGGGTTCGAAAATACCTCAGTAGCTTAACCCCTAAAATGATCCTGCTGCTGTTCCAGATTTCACTTCCTGCTGCAACCCGAAACTTAACCTGATGATTACAATATCATCCAATCATTTTCTTCTCACGATTCCTTCACGGAACTTGTAGGAAATTCAATAAGCTTTCGAACCATACCAATTAGAGCTTCTAACTCCAAGTATACAGATCAGAACAACCAAAACATCAGAGACCTCTCGGATTTGACAGCAAAATTATGTCTTCTGCCTTCCTCTTAACAAAACAGCAACTTAAAATCAGAATTGGCTCGAGCTTCCTTCACGAATTTTGTTCCAATATGAGTTAACTTTCATGAAACAAAACCTCAACTCTTACCTCTTCTTGTGGAGCTCGAGATGAACAGAAAATCAGAACTTGTCTGAGTTGATTTCCTTGCTGTAATATTGACTTCCTTGAGTTCTCCTCTTTTCTTCCTCGCAACTCCACTTCAAAATCACCAAAAATGCCTCCTTCTTCTTCCTTTCTCCTTCAACCACGAAGCTTCAGCCTTAGTTTGTGATGAAAGAGAAGAAAATGGAGAGAACTTCTTTAAAAAAATCAAACGGTGGAGGGTTTTGTCCTTTTGCACTTTTTTTTTTTTCATTTTCCATTTCTTTTCCTTTTCTTTTCTTTCCTTTATCTTCTTTCTTTCTTTTCTTTTCTTTTCTTTTCTTTTCTTAACAAAACAAAATAACTTAATATATAAAACATTTGTTTCATTTCCTTTTCTTCTTTTGTCTTTAAAAGCAAACCAAACCAAAATGGTTTAAACTTTCTTTCCTTGTTTTCCTTTTGTCTTTCACTTCATTTCTTTTCTTTTTAAAACATGGGAAACCAAGTTTTAAACATTCATTTCTTCTTTCTTTTTGTTGTTTGTTAATAAGGAAGTTCCAAAGAAAGATCTCGGGTTTACAACTTACCTCCCCTTGAGAAATTTCGTCCTCGAAATTGAGTAGTCTTTAAGTGAAAATCATCGGGTACTTCCTCCTCATTAGATCCTCTAACTCCCAGGTTGCCTCCTCCACTCCGTGATGTCTCCAACGAACCTTCACGAGTGGGATCGTCTTGTTTCTCAAAACTTGCTCTTTCCTGTCGAGGATTTGAACTGCATCCTCTACGTAACTCATGTTTTCTTTCAGCTCAACTGGTTGTGCTTGCAACACATGTGTCTGATCTGAAATATATTTCCTCAACATGGACACATGAAATACATCATGTATTCGAGATAGTTCTCTTTGGTAACTCCAAATCAGTAGGTCACGCCCAACTCGTCCCAAGCATCGGATAAGGACCAATATATCTAGGGCTTAGTTTACCTTTCTTACCAAAACGAAGGACACCTCTCCACGGAGATAACTTCAAGAAAACTTGATCTCCGACTGAAATTCAAGTCCTTTCGCCGCTTATCTCAGATAACTCTTCCGACGGTCTTGAGCTACCTTCAAATTCTCCCTGATTACCTTAATATTGTCTGTAGTAACTTGTACCAACTCAGGGCCGATTAGCTTCCGCTCTCCAACTTCATTCCAACATACGGGCGTTCTACATGGTCTTCCATACAGAGCCTCAAATGGTGCATACCAATACTCGACTGGTAGCTGTTATTGTAAGCAAATTCCATAAGCGATAGGTGTGTATCCCAACTGTAAACCCGAGATCTTTCTTTGGAACCTCCTTATTATCAAACAACAAAAGAAAGGAAGAAATGAATGCTTAAAACTTGGTTTTCCTTGTTTTAAAAAGAAAAGTAATGAAGTGAAAGGCAAAAGGAAAACAAGGAAGGAAAAACATAAACCATTTTGGTTTGGTTTGCTCTAAGAATAATGAAGAAAGAAAATGAAAGGAAAGGTTATAATACTAAGTTTTCTTTTGAAAAGAAAAGAAAAGAAAAGAAAAGAAAAGAAAGGAAAAGGAAAAGAATGAAAAGGGAAAAATGAAAAAGGGAAGTGGATGGTGGGACCCCACCTAATTTTCTTTTTAAAACCATGTTCCTTCGATCTTCTTCTTCATTTATCAAAAGGAAAGCAAGGGTTTTCATGAGAGAAGCAGAAAGGAAGAGGAAGAAGGGGTTTTGGTGCTGGAATTGCAGAAGAGAGGGAGGAGAACTCAAAGAGTACTTGTGTAGCAGCAAGGTGAACAACTCAGACCAGTTCTGCTATTGTATTCATCACGAGCTCCACAGAGCGAGGTAAGAGTTGAAATTTTGTTTCATGAAAGTTAACTCATATTGGAACAAAATTCGTGAAGGAAGCTCGTGCAAATTCGGATCTTAAGCTACTGATTTGTGAAGAGGAAGACAGAAGACAGAATTTGCTGTCAAATCCGAGAAGTCTCTGGTGTTTTGGTTGTACTGGTTTGTAGAGTTGGAATCAGAAGCTCTATTAGGTATGGTTGGAAAGCTTATTGAATTTTCTACAACTTTCATGAAGAAATCGTGAATATAAAATGATTGGAAGATGTTGTAAATAGCAGGTCAAGTTTCGGGTTGCAGCAGAAAATCGAATCTGGAATAGCAGAAGTTAGTTCCTGGGAAAGAAGCTTCCGAGGTATTTCTGAACCAATCTATTGGGAATTTCAATTTCATGTCTTCATATGATTTTTAGAGGATTCAAAAAGGAAGAGTTTGGTATAAATTTCACCCTGTTTGGCTAAGTAATGAAGAAGTTATGGCTGTCTGAAAACAGGGCAGAAATTCTGAAAATGCTGGAATTTTTGTTGGAGTGTTTTCTTGTAGTTTTAAGGTTAAAAACCATGAGCTCAAGGTTCTAAAACATGGTTTTGGTTTGTTTGATGACCAAGAACAAAAAGGTCGAGTGTACGGGTCAAGATTCTAGTTCTAACACGGTGAGTGACAAAACGAACCTTGAAAATGGTTTATAGGCTTGTATTATACTTATGAAATGCAAGGTTTTGCTAAAACGAAATGGTTTAGATGTTTATTGTTTTCTTTGAACACTTGTTTATGAGCATTCATGATTTCTTAGAAATGTTTTAAAGTGTTCATGATGAGCCTAAAAGTCTTTATGAAATTTATACATGAGCATATGTCTAATGATTGCCAAAACTTATGGAGATGTTATGATTTCAAGCAAGCATGTACTAGCAAGTATGTTTTAGAGATTTCTAGTTTTATGAACAAGTCGAGTAACCTCAGAGTTTTGAAAGAAAGAAAAGATAAGCGCATATTTCAATGTTTTCATGTGATTTTCTCGAGATATTGAGCCCGAGGCTTTATGGTACCGTGTGCACCACACAGTCTTATTCTCGTTGTCGACGTTGAGTGTACTCTGTGACAACGGCGCACTGCCGTGAGTCTGGGCGGGCCCCACTACGACAAAGACGATGGGAGTGCTGAGCGGGCCCCACTACATCGTAGAATAAACGTTGGTGCACTGGGCGTGCCCTACACATCGTAGCTTGTGACATGTTTTAAAAAGAGTTTATATCATTTACATGCCTTACGAGATTTTAACGGTATACTTGCTGGTTTTCATGAAAAGCTATTATGATTACACAGTTACTTTTAACATTTGATTACAGAATGCATATGCTCATAGATGGCCAGTGATATGATTTACGAGTTAATAACTTTCTTTAAAACTCAAGTCACTCATCGAGCTTTATAGCTCATTCTTTCGATGTTTTTCCCACTTTTCGGTGAGATCGAGCTCCCTGCGCACGAGAACTCGCCATAGTCTCACAAGCTTCACATGTTTGATATTTTGTACGTTGGTGGTGTTATATAGCAAGTTCATATGTTTTGTAAATTATTTTGAGAGAACTATGTAGTTATAGTCCTATGTGCTTTAGAGGTTGTGGTTGTTTAATTAGTGGTTTGGACTGTTTGTGGTTCCGATGTTCTTGCTCGCTTTAGTTTCCAAGAGAGAGACTTAGGAAGAGTTTCTCCTCATGTACGCCTTATAGATGTCAGGGCTCATTGTGTTAAGTTTAAAGTGTTCCATATGCGAACATAGTTTGTTTTCGTAAAGTAGTGTCAGCAGTAGTATTGTTAAGAGGTAACAATGTCTGCTGGCTTCATCATGCCGCTCTCTGAAGCTAAGTTAGCAAGTGGTTCGGGAGGGGGTGTGACAACGTGGTATCGTGAGCGATTAGCTCCATGGGAATGAGACAGGCAAGTTAGCTCTGAGAATAAAGTAAATGTCATAGCAAGTTATTGAGTTAGTTCAGATCGAACTAGTAGAGTATGGTTCAAGTAAGAATAAGAACAAGTCCAGTTAGGGCTAAAATGTGAATAGAAGTTTAGTATTGTGTATTTGAGTTAAGTATCCATAGCATGTCTAATATGTTGATATGTTATAGAAGTCATGCCACCACGCACTAGCGCATATGCGAGCAAAAGATCGGATTTGGGACGCAGGATCCTACCCAAGATCAATCCCAGTGGAGATCTAGTGCCCCGAGAGTTCAGATAGGGGCCAGAATTAAGCAGCATGTTAATTCCTCACAGGGGGTAGGTAAGCCATAGAGAGAGCAGGGCTAAGTAATCCAGATAAGACATATAGAATAGATCACCTAAAAGAATTAGGAGCCACAGTGTTTGAGGGTTCCAAAGATCCAGCTGAAGCTGAGGTTTGGCTAAATAAGCTTGATAAATGTTTTGATGTTATGAGTTGCTCTGAGGAGCGAAATGTTAAGTTGGCCACATTCTTGCTGCTAAAGAAGCAGAAGGATGATGGAAATCGATGTTAGCCAGTTGTAGTGATGCACGTACTTCACACTGGCAAACTTTCAGAAGTATATTTGAAAATAAATATTACCCTAGCACGTACCGAGAGGCAAAGAGAGATGAATTTTTAGAACTAAAACAAGAGACACTTTCAAAGGTGAGTATATGAAGAAGATATACCGAGTTGTCGCGGTATGTTGATGTAATAGTGGCATCTAAGAATGACAGGTATCGAAGATTTGAAAAAGGGTTACGACCTGAGATACGTACCCCAGTTAAAACCATTGCTAAGTGGATTGATTTTTCCCAGCTGGTAGAGACTGCTCTACGTGTTGAGCAGAGTATAGCAGAGGCGTAGTCAGTAGTGAAGCCTAGTTGTGGAGGTTTCGACAACAAGTAGTTTCCAAGGTCGTGAGCAGCGGAGGTTCACACTTGGGGTAAATGTTTCCAAGTCAATATGACTTTAAGGAGCAAGCTAGTAGCCAAGTAGCCAGGCATCGAGGCAGATGATTGTGGGTAGTGCCTATCAGAGGCAGAGTTAAAGGGGACCTAGTTAGTTTGTTTGATTGGCAGCAAGTTGCAGGGAGCAAGAGTCTATGCCAAGATAGCAAGGAAAACTCCATGTGTGATCTCATTGCAAGAATCATCAAGATCATTGTCTTGTGAGTGTTGGTACATGCTACCAATCTTGACAACCGTGACATGTCAAGAGGGATTGTCCACACTATGGACACGACACACGCAGGGACTAGGGAGTTGAGTCCCAGCTTAGTTGAAGCAAAGGGAGTTTCAGTGAGTCGCAAGAGAGGGCACCAGTGGTGTTAGACTAAAGAGAGTTGTAGGGAGGCCTAGGCAACACGGAAAGGTCTAGGTTATGGCTCAGCAAGAAGCTGAGGATGCACCAGATATGATTATTGGTATAATTACTATTTGAAATGTACCTGCACCTGTTTTAATAGAACAAGGTGCTACACATTTCTTTGTTTTTAGTATGTTCTTGACTAAGTTGAATGGGAAGCTAGAACCTTTATGTAAAAGGTTAGTTATATACACTCTAGTTGGTGATGTGTTACTAGTCAATGCAGTGTTCGGGACTGTGAGATCTTTGTAGAAGGTCCTATTATGTTAGTGGATCCCTTTCCACTAGACTTGCAGGTGTGAGATGCAATCTTAAGGATGGATTTCGTATTTACTCATTATGCTTCCAGAGATTGCCATATAAAGGAAGTTGTTTTCAAGAAACCAGGATTAGCTGTAGTGGTTTTATGGGATGAAAGAAAGATTATCCCTACGAGTTTGATTTCAACATTAAAAATTGAAAAGTTGTTGAGGAAAGGTTGCATGACGTTCCTTGCACATGTAGTAGAGGTGCAGGAAGAAAAGATAAAACCAAACAATGTTTGTAAACCCGAGATCTTTCTTTGGAACTTCCTTAATATCAAACAACAAAAGAAAAGAAGAAATGAATGCTTAAAACTTGGTTTTCCTTGTTTTAAAAAGGAAAGAAATGAAGTGAAAGGCAAAAGGAAAACAAGGAAGGAAAGTTTAAACCATTTTGGTTTGGATTGCTTTTAAGACAAAAGAAGAAAAGGAAATGAAACAATGTTTAATATACTAAGTTTGTTTTGTTTTGCAAAGAAAAGATAAGAAATGAAAGATAAAGGAAAGGAAAGAAAAGGAAAAAAGAATGTAAAAGGGAAAAGGAAAGTGGGTGGTGGATCCCACCTTAGTTTTCTTTTTAAATTAACCCATTCCATCGATTTCCTTCTCATTTTCAACAAGGAGCAGCAAGGGTTTCCATGAGAGAAGCAGAAAGGAAGAGGAAGAAGGGGTTTTTGGTGCTGGAATTGCAGAAGAGAGGGAGGAGAACTCAAAGATTACTTGTGTAGCAGCAAGGTGAACAACTCAGACCAGTTCTGCTATTTTATTCATCACGAGCTCCACAGAAATAGGTAAGATTTGAGATTTTGTTTCATGAAAGTTAACTCATATTGGAACAAAATTCGTGAAGGAAGCTCGAGCAAATTCAGATCTTAAGCTACTGTTTTGTGAAGAGAAAGACAGAAGACAGAATTTGCTGTCAAATCCGAGAAGTCTCTGATGTTTTGGTTGTACTGGTCTGTAGAGTTGGAACCAGAAGCTCTAATAGGTATGGTTGGAAAGCTTATTGAATTTCCTACAACTTTCATGAAGAAATCGTGAATAGAAAATGACTGGAAGATGTTGTAAATAGCAGGTCAAGTTTCGGGTTGCAGCAGAAAATCGAATCTGGAATAGCAGAAGTTGGTTCCTGGGAAAGAAGACTTCGAGGTATTTCTGAACCAATCTATTGGGAATCTCATTTTCATGTCTTCATAATAGTTTTAGAGGATTCAAAAAGGAAGAGTTTGGTATAAATTTCACCCTGTTTGGCTAAGTAATGAAGAAGTTATGGCTGTCTGAAAACAGGGCAGAAAATCTGAAAATGCTGGAATTTTGAAAGTGTGTTTTCTTGCAAGTTTTAAGGTCAAAAATCATGAGCTCGAGGTTCTAATGATTGATTTGGCTTGTTTGACAGGCCAAGAGCAAATAGGTCAAGTTTACAAGCCAAGGTTCCAATTCTAATACGGTGAGTGACTCTATCTTAGAACTATGTTTGACCTATGTTTTTCTTCATGAACATAAGTGTTGATAATTACATCTTGATTGAACTAGTTGTGAATGGCTTCATAGAGTTTTCTAACATAAAGTCATGATGGAACCTAAGCATGCTTTGAATTAGTTGTAACTATAAATCCGTGTATGGAAACTAAATTATGAAAGTATGCTTTCCTTTAGAGAATGTTTTGTGTAAATCCACTTGGGAACATGTATAAATGACAATGTGGAAATGTCAAGGAATTGTTGTATATGTTATAAAGACATGATTTCCATGGTACACAAATTATGCCCTTGTTTGGGGTTAACCCCTAATATCAAGGACATTCGAGAAGGTACTTAGGGGAATGAATCATGATATCCCGACATCAAGGACAATGAGAAGGTATCCTGAAGTAAATAGTTTTACCTAAATACCAAGGACAATGAGAAGGTATTCGGGTAGTAAATGGTTTTACCTTAATACCAAGGACATAGAGAAGGTATTAGGGAAAACCAAACGACCAAAGGCATTCCACGTGCACGTGAGAGAGAGAGTGGTACGAACCTTATTGGTATAAATGTAACTCTACCACCTCTATGGTTTAATGTGGTATCATGTCATGTGTTTTATTGTTATGAGTTTCTATTTTATTGATCTATCAACCCTCGATATGTTAGTACATTTCGAGTTTTGTGCTATGCACAAGTGATGACTTAAACCTCAGAAATTGGAAGCATGATTTGTTTATGTTTACAAACAGATGTTAGGCTATTTTCTACTTATAATCTGCCATTATTATGATTCACCTGTGAGCTTATAATGTTTTAAAGATAGACACTCACTGAGCTTTTTAGCTCATTCTTTCAATGTTTTCAAACCTTTTCAGGTAGAGATCAAGCTCCTGGTACCTGACATCCTGCCATAGTCTGCTGGAAGTTTCATAAGTTGTTAGTTTGTACGTGGCTGGTGTTGTATAGCAAGTCGTTATGTAGTTATAGAAGTTTTGTACATTAGTGGTTGTATAAACATTAAGTTGTCTTGTGTTGTTTTGATGCATTTGACTTTTAGTTTCCAAGAGAGACTTATGAAGGGTTTCTCCTTGTTTATGTTTAATAGTTGTCCAGATTCTGTTGTGTTATGTTAAAATGTTCCAAATGCGAACATAGTATGTTTATCAGGAGAACAGGGTCAACAAGTATTGTTAAGAGGTAAACAATGTCTGTTGGTTTCACGCCGCCTTTCGGGCTAAGTAGCAGGTAGTTCGAGAGGGGGTGTGACAATGTTCTTGTTGTGAACGAATTTCTTGATGTTTTTTTTTTCCAACAGATCTATCAGGGGTTGTCACCTGATAAGGAAGTAGAGGTCACTATTGAATTGCTACCAGAAACAACACCTATTTCGCAAGGGTTGTATAGAACGGCTCCAAGTGAACTCAAGGAGCTAAAGATGTAATTACAAGAATTAGTTGACAAGGGATACATCAGACCTAGTGTATCGCCTTGGAGAACTCCAGTGTTATTTGTAAAGAAGAAAGATGGTACCTTTAGATTATGCATTGATTACGCATGAGCTAAACAAAGTCACGATACGTAACAAGTATCCTTTACCCTGAATAGATGACTTGTTTGACCAATTAAGAGGTGCATCAATGTTTTGTAAGATTAATTTAAGATCAGGATATCATAAGTTAAAGGTCAGAGAATCAGACATTCCTAAGACATTATTCATAATGAGGTACGAGCATTACGAGTGTTTAGTAATGCCATTCGGTTTAACAAGGTACTAGCAGTTTTCATGGACCCTATGGACAGGTTTTCCACCAGTATTTGGATAACTTTGTAATAGTGATTATTGATGATATACTAGTTTACTCGGTTGACAGAAAGCCTACGAGGAACACATGAGTATTATTCTGCAAAACACTACGAGATAAACAAGCAGTACGCTAAATTCACCAAATGTGAGTTTTGCTTGAACCAGTAGTGTTTTTGGGGCATGTTGCCTCAAAGAAATGGTGTTAGTGTGGATCAAAATAAAGTTAAAGTCAGTAGTCAATCTGGGAAGACCAATCGGTGCGACAGAGGTGCGTAGTTTCCTAGGCTTGGCGGGGATACTACAAAGCGATTTGTTGAGGATTTCTCACGAATAACATTACCCTTAATGACTTTGACAAAGAAGAATGCTAAGTTTGAATGGTCGGACAAGTGCGAATGAGTTTTCGGAGAGTGAAAAGAGATTAGTTACAAAGACACTATTTTGACACTTCTGTGAATGGAAAAAGAGTATGTGATTTCTTGTGATGCCTCGAGACAAGGTTTAGGGTGTGTTACGATGCAAGAAGGAAAAGTAATAGCTTATGCGTCAAGACAATTGAAAAAGCATGAATGTAATTACCCTACACATGATCTTGAGTTAGCAACAGTTGTTCTAGCACCGAAGATCTGGAGACACTACTTGTTTGGTGAAAGGTGTCACATCTACACAAATCATAAGAGTCCAAGTATATCTTTGATCGGAGGAGTTGAATATGAGACAGAGAAGATGGTTAGAACGATTAAAGATTATGATTGTACTATAGAATACCATCCAGGGAAGGCGAATGTGGTAGCGATGCTTTGAGCAGAAGTCAAGACTTCCAAGGATGCCTTGTGTGGTATTCGAGCAACATTGTTAAGTACTCTATGGGATTCTAAGGCATCCGTGGATCGCAGAGAGTTCAGTGAGTCTTTTAGCTCGCCTCAGTCAGTCTTCTTCACATAGTAGCGCAGGGTTGTGAGAAGACAACCAGAGGATAGTAACTTGCGTAAAATGTTTGGAAAGTCCAAACAAGGCCTGGTAAGAGTTTAAGATGAGATCGAGGCGGGGCCATAGAAAGCAAGGAAGACTATGTGTTCCGAATTTTAGTAAGCTTAAAGATGCTATTCTAGAGGAAACTCACAGTTCACCTTTACGCTTATGCATCCAGAAGCACCAAGATGTACAAAACTTTGAAGGAACGTATTGGTGGCACGGATGAAACGAGAGATAGCCGATTATGTTGATAGATGTTTGACTCCGCCAACAAAGTTAAACCCGCTTAGACAGAGGCCGAGGACTCCTTAACCTTTCGCCGCGTCTTGGGAGTGGAAGTGGGAGCATATCACTATGGATTTTCTCGCTTGGATTACCACGCACTTCAAGTGGGCATGATGGTATTTGGGTAATAGTGGATAGACTCACTAAAACAGCACGGTTTGTACCGATTAAAGCGACGTCTACGCTTGATCAGCTAGCTAAGCTATACGTCGACAGAATTGTGAGTCAATACGGAGTGCCAGTGTCTATCGTTTCAGATAGAGATCCAAGATTTACTTCTAAGTTTTGGCTTAGCTTACAGAAAGCTATGGGAACAAAGCTAAAGTTTAGTACAGCATTCCATCCTCAGACAGATGGGCAGTCAGAGAGGACCATCCAGACCTTAGAGGACATGTTGAGAGCATGTGTCCTTCAATTTAAAGGGAGTTGGGATATACACCTATCGCTTATGGAATTTGCTTACAATAACAGCTACCAGTCGAGCATTGGTATGACACCATTTGAGGCTCTGTATGGAAGACCATGTAGAACGCCGATATGTTGGAACGAAGTAGGAGTGTCACACCCCCTCCCGAACCACTTGCTAACTTAGCCCGGGAGACGGCATGAAGCCAACAGACATTGTTACCTCTTAACAATACCTGCTGACACTACTTTACCTGAAAACAAACTATGTTCGCATATGGAACACTTTAAACTTAACTCAGTGAGAAATCGACATCTATAAGACGTACATGAGGAGAAACTCTTCTTAAGTCTCTCTTGGAAACTAAGATGAGCAAGAACATCGTAACCACAAACAGTCAAACCACTAATTAAGCAACCACAACCTCTAAAGCACATACATTACTATAACTACATAGTTCTCTTAAAATAATTTACAGACATATGGACTTGCTAAACCACACACACCACGCATAAAATATCAAACATGTGAAGCTTCAGCAGACTATGGCGGTTCTCGGCACCGAGCTCGATCTCTACTCGAAAAGTGGGAAAAACATCGGAAGAATGAGCTATGAAGCTCGATGAGTGACTTGAGTTTAAAAGAAAGCTATTAACTCGTAAATCATATCACTGCCATCTATGAGCATATGCATCAGAATCAAGCGTTAAAAGTAATCGTGTAATCATTATAGCTTTTCATGAAAACAAGCAAGACAATCGTTAAAATCTCGTAAGGCATGTAAATGATATAAACTCTTTTTAAAACATGTCACAATCTCCACGTTGTGTAGGGCACGCCAAAGACACCAACGTTTATTCTACGATGTAGTGGGGCCCGCACGCCACTCCCATCGCGTCGTCTTTGTCGTAGTGGGGCCCGCCAAAGACTCACGATAAAATGGCTGTTGTCACGAGTACACTCAACGCCGACAACAGAATAAGACCAATGTGCACACGGTACCATAAAGCCTCGGGCTCAATATCTCGAAAAATCACATGAAAACATTGAACATGCCCGCTTATCTTCTCTTTCATAAAACTCAAGCTTACTCGAACTTGTTCATAAACTGAAATCTTTAAAACATACTTGCTAGTACATGCTTGCTTGAAATCATCACATTTTCATAAGTTTTGGCAACCATTGGACATATGCTCATGTATAAACTTTATAAAGACTTTTAGGGTCACAATGAACACTTGAAACATTTCTAGGAAAACAAGAATACTCATAGACATGTGTTCAAAAAATAAAACACAAAGCTTTGAAACGATTCATTCCAAAGAAAACTTGCATTTCTTAAAGCATTTTTCAAGCATATAGCTCATTATCGAAGTTCGTTTTGTCACTCACGATTGTTAGAACTAGAGTCTTGACCCATGTACACTCGACCTATTCGTTCTTGGCCTGTCAAACAAACCAAAACTATGTTTTAGAACCTCGAGCTCATGGTTTTAACTTTAAAACTACAAGAAAACACTCCAACAAAAATTCCAGCATTTAACAGATTTTATGCCCTGTATTCAGACAGCCATAACTTCTTCATTACTTAGCCAAACAGGGTGAAATTTATACCAAACTCTTCCTTTTTGAATCCTCTAAAATTCATATGAAGACATGAAATTGAAATTCCCAATAGATTGGTTCAGAAATACCTCGAAAGCTTCTTTCCCCGGAACCAACTTCTGCTATTCCAGATTCGAATTTCTGCTGCAACCCGAAACTTGACCTGCTATTTACAACATCTTCTAATCATTTTCTATTCACGATTCCTTCATGAAAGTTGTAGGAAATTCAATAAGCTTTCCAACCATACCTAATAGAGCTTCTGATTCCAATTCTACAGGTCAGTACAACCAAAACATCAGAGACTTCTCGGATTTGACAGTAAATTCTGTGTTCTGACTTCCTCTTCACAAATCAGTAGCTTAAGATCCGAATTGGCTCGAGCATCCTTCATGAATTTTGTTCCAATATGAGTTAACTTGCACGAAACAAAATCTCAGCTCTTACCTCTTTCTGTGGAGCTCGAGATGAACAAAATAGCAGAACATGGCAGAGTGATTACCTTGCTGTTATACCAATTGCTTGAGTTCTCTCCCTCTCTTCTGCAAATCCAGCACCAAAACCACCTTCTTCTTCTTCCTTTAAGCTTCTCCCACGAAAACCCTTGCCTTTACTTCATAAAATGAGGAGAAATCGATGGGGAAAGCCTTTTTAAAAAGAAAGAAACAAGGTGGGGTCCCACCATCCACCATCCACCTTTCCTTTCCTTTCTTTTCTTTTCTTTTCTTTTTCCTTCCTTTATCTTTTCATTTCTTATCTTTTCTTTGCAAAACAAAGCAAACTTAGTATATTAAACATTTGTTTCATTTCCTTTTCTTCTTTTGTCTTAAAAGCAATCCAAACCGAAATGGTTTAAACTTTCCTTCCTTGTTTTCCTTTTGCCTTTCACTTCATTTCTTTCCTTTTTAAAACATGGAAAACCAAGTTTTAAACATTCATTTCTTCTTTCTTTTTGTTGTTTGATAATAAGGAGGTTCCAAAGAAAGATCTCGGGTTTACAAGGAGAGCGGAAGCTTATCGGCCCTGAGTTGGTACAAGTTACTACAGACAATATTAAGGTAATCAAAGAGAATTTGAAGGTAGCTCAAGACCGTCGTAAGAGTTATCTTGATAACGGCAGAAAGGACTTAGAATTCCGGGTTGGCGATCAAGTTTTCTTGAAGTTATCTCCATGGAGAGGTGTCCTTCGTTTTGGCAAGAAGGGTAAACTAAGCCCTAGATATATTGGTCCTTATCCAGTAACGGGACAAGTTGGGCCAGCAGCCTACAGACTAGAATTGCCAGCAGAACTATCTCAAGTACATGATGTTTGTCATGTGTCCATGTTGAGGAAGTAAAACCAGATCCGACACATGTGCTACAAGCACAACCCGTTGAACTGAAAAAAAAGACATGAGTTACATAGAGAATGTAGTACAATCCTCGACAGAAAAGAACAAGTTTTGAGGAATAAGACGATCCCACTCGTGAGGGTTCATTGGAAACATCACAGAGTAGGGAAGGCAACCTGGGAGTTAAAAGACCAAATGAGGAGGAAGTATCCGATGATTTTCACCTAAAGACTACTAAATTTCGAGGACGAAATTTCTTAAGGGGGAGGTAAGTTGTAAACCCGAGATCTTTCTTTGGAACCTCCTTATTATCAAACAACAAAAGAAAGGAAGAAATGAATGCTTAAAACTTGGTTTTCCTTGTTTTAAAAAGAAAAGTAATGAAGTGAAAGGCAAAAGGAAAACAAGGAAGGAAAAACATAAACCATTTTGGTTTGGTTTGCTCTAAGAATAATGAAGATAGAAAATGAAAGGAAAGGTTATAATACTAAGTTTTGTTTTGAAAAGAAAAGAAAAGAAAAGAAAAGGAAAAGAATGAAAAGGGAAAAATGAAAAAGGGAAGTGGATGGTGGGACCCCACCTAATTTTCTTTTTAAAACCATGTTCCTTCGATCTTCTTCTTCATTTATCAAAAGGAAAGCAAGGGTTTTCATGAGAGAAGCAGAAAGGAAGAGGAAGAAGGGGTTTTGGTGCTGGAATTGCATAAGAGAGGGAGGAGAACTCAAAGAGTACTTGTGTAGCAGCAAGGTGAACAACTCAGACCAGTTCTGCTATTTTATTCATCACGAGCTCCACAGAGAGAGGTAAGAGTTGAAATTTTGTTTCATGAAAGTTAACTCATATTGGAACAAAATTCGTGAAGGAAGCTCGAGAAAATTCGGATCTTAAGCTACTGATTTGTGAAGAGGAAGACAGAAGACAGAATTTGCTGTCAAATCCGAGAAGTCTCTGGTGTTTTGGTTGTACTGGTCTGTAGAGTTGGAATCAGAAGCTCTATTAGGTATGGTTGGAAATCTTATTGAATTTCCTACAACTTTCATGAAGAAATCGTGAATAGAAAATGATTGGAAGATGTTGTAAATAGCAGGTCAAGTTTCGGGTTGCAGCAGAAAATCGAATCTGGAATAGCAGTTTAGTTCTGGGAAAGAAGCTTCCGAGGTATTTCTGAACCAATCTATTCGGAATTTCAATTTCATGTCTTCATATGATTTTTAGAGGATTCAAAAGGAAGAGTTTGGTATAAATTTCACCCTGTTTGGCTAAGTAATGAAGAAGTTATGGCTGTCTGAAAACAGGCAGAAATTCTGAAAATGCTGGAATTTTTGTTGGAGTGTTTTCTTGTAGTTTTAAGGTTAAAAACCATTGAGCTCAAGGTTCTAAAACATGGTTTTGGTTTGTTTGATGGCCAAGAACAAAAAGGTAGAGTGTACGGGTCAAGATTCTAGTTCTAACACGGTGAGTGACAAAACGAACCTTGAAAATGGTTTATAGGCTTGTATTATGCTTATGAAATGCAAGGTTTTGCTAAAACGAAATGGTTTAGATGTTTATTTTTTTCTTTGAACACTTGTTTATGAGCATTCATGATTTCTTAGAAATGTTTTAAAGTGTTCATGATGAGCCTAAAAGTCTTTATGAAATTTATACATGAGCATATGTCTAATGATTGCCAAAACTTATGGAGATGTTATGATTTCAAGCAAGCATGTACTAGCAAGCATGTTTTAGAGATTTCTAGTTTTATGAACAAGCTGAGTAACCTTGAGTTTTATGAAAGAAAAGATAAGCAGGCATGTTCAATGTTTTCATGTGATTTTCTGAGATATTGAGCCCGAGGTTTTATGGTACCGTGTGCACACAGGTCTTATTCTGTTGTCGACGTTGAGTGTACTCGTGACAACAACACTGCCGTGAGAGTCTTTGGCGGGCCCCACTACGACAAAGACGAGGGGAGTCTTTGGGTGGGCCCCACTATATCGTAGAATAAACGTTGGTGTATCTGGCGTGCTTACTACACAACGTAGATTGTGACATGTTTTAAAAAGAGTTTATATCATTTACATGTCTTACGAGATTTTAACAGATATACTTGCTTTGGTTTTCATGAAAAGCTATTATGATTACACAGTTACTTTTAACATTTGATTACAGATGCATATGCTCATAGATGGTCAGGTGATATGATTTACGAGATAATAACTTTCTTTAAAACTCAAGTCACTCACTGAGCTTTATAGCTCATTCTTTCAAGTGTTTTCCCACTTTTCGTGCAGAGATCGAGCTCCTGCACGAGAACTCGCCATAGTCTGCTGAAGCTTCACATGTTTGATATTTTGTACGTGGCTGGTGTTATATAGCAAGTCCATATGTTTTGTAAATTATTTTGAGAGAACTATGTAGTTATAGTCCTATGTGCTTTAGAGGTTGTGGTTGTTTAATTAGTGGTTTGGACTGTTTGTGGTTCTGATGTTCTTGCTCGTTTTAGTTTCCAAGAGAGACTTAGGAAGAGTTTCTCCTCATGTACGTCTTATAGATGTCCAGTTTCCGTTGTGTTAAGTTTAAAGTGTTCCATATGCGAACATAGTTTGTTTTCAGGTAAAGTAGTGTCAGCAGGTATTGTTAAGAGGTAACAATGTCTGTTGGCTTCATGCCGTCTCTCGAGCTAAGTTAGCAAGTGGTTCGGGAGGGGGTGTGACACCAACTCCCTTTAAATTGAAGGACACATGCTCTCAACATGTCCTATAAGGTCTGGATGGTCCTCTCTGACTGCCCATCTGTCTGAGGATGGAATGTTGTACTAAAATTCAACTTTGTTCCCATAGCCTTCTGTAAACTAGGCCAAAACTTATATGTAAATCTTGGATCTCTATCTGAAACGATAGACACTGGTACTCCGTACTGACTCACAATTTTATCAACGTATAGCTTAGCAAGCTGATCAAGCGTAGACGTCGCTTTAATCGGTACAAACTGTAAGCCCTAAACCCTATTCTCTTTTATCATTGAGCACTCGTTCATGATGTTTTGAAATATGCAAAATCGTATAGGTTGCACTAAATGATGTCGTGATCGAATTTGGGAATCTATTGAATTTGGAGCTACAATGTGTCTAAACTTCATAAGAGGATAGGTAAACCATTGAAATAAGCATATTAGAAGGTTAATTGAAGTATGTTAATATCAATAGCAAGTTAGGCAAATTTTAGGTGCATTACGTATTGAATGTAAAGCTCATATCTTTTATAAACTTAGGTAAAGTTGGTTAAATACTTTAGATTGACTTATTTACTTATTTTGGTGTTTTAAAAAGGAGATTATGATGTAAATAAGAAAGTAGGAGCTGGCCAAAGGAGGTGAAGGCTCGAAGTTAAGTTTGGCAAGAAGGTGGTGTCAAATTCTTACTAAGACAGCAAGCAGCTGGAAAATGGGCCAACTTCAATCGATCATATCTCTCTATCTACTGAACCAAATTCGATGATTTTTGTGTCAAAATCTCATAAATTGAGTGTAGAATACGAAACTGGTCGGCTTTGCAGAAAATACTAAGAGGACGAAGGAGAAAAGTGCAGAACAGTGAAGGGTGTTCAAGTTTCTCAGGTAGCAGAACAAGTATGAGGAGATCAGTCTGCTTTTGAGCTCTTGAGGAGGAATTAGAAGCTGAACTTTTGAGGTAAGTAAGCTAAGATGTTGTCCTTGAGGTTTATCAAAAATATTTGGTGGTTGTGTTGATAAATTTTGAGGAACTCAAGCTGGAAGTTGAACCTGTAATTTTAGGTGAAAGGAAAAACTTCTAGCAAGAGATTGAAGGAGATTTTCTTCCATTTCTATTTACCTTACAACCAATTGTGTGTATGGCTATTCTTAATTGAGTTATGAGACTGAATTAGACCTGTTTCTTAGGTGCATAAGGAAAGGAATTGATGTTACTGTTTAGTTAAGAGAAGGCAGAAAACAGAAGTATGCTGTCAAATCCGGGAAGTCTCTCGATGTTTTGGTTGTTCTGATCTGTACACTTGGAGTTAGAAGCTCTAATTGGTATGGTTCAAAAGCTTATTGAATTTCCTACAACTTTCGTGAAGAAATCGTGAGTAGAAAATGTCTAGAAGATGTCTTAAATATCAGATTAAATTTGTTGTGCAGCAGAAATCCGAATCTGAAAAGCAGAAGTCTGCTTTGAGGAAAGTAGCTTTCGAGGTATTTCTGAACCAATCCGTTTGGAATTTCAATTTCATGTCTTCATATGATTTTAGAGGGTTCAAAAAGGAAGAGTGTGTATAAATTACATTATTTTTGGATAAGTAATGAAGAAGTTATGGCTGTCTGAATACAGGGCAGAAAATCTGAAAAATGCTGGAAAATTTAAAAGTGTGTTTTCTTGCAAGTTTTAAGGTTAAAAATCATGAGCTCGAGGTTCTAATGGTTGAGTTGGTTTGTTTGATAGGCCAAGAGCTAATAGGTCAAGTTTACAAGCCAAGGTTCTAATTCTAATCATCGTGAGTGACTCTATCTTTGAACTATGCTTGGCCTATGTTTTTCTTAAAAAACATAATTGTTGATCATTGAGTCTTGTTTGAACTAATTATGTATAGCTTCATGGAGTTCCTAACATAAAGTTCATGATGGAACCTAAGCATGCTTTGAATTAGTTGTAACTAAAAATCCAAGTATGGAAACTAAATTATGAAAGTATGCTTTCCTTTAGAGAATGTTTTGTGTAAATCCACTTGGGAACATGTTTAGATGATAATATGAAATTGTCAAGAAATTGTTGTATGTGTTATAAAGACATGATTTCCATGGTAAACAAGTTATGCCCTTGATCTTGATTAATCCCTAATCATCAAAGGACATTCGAGAGGTACTTATGGGGAATGAATCATAATTTCCGATCTTGAAGGACAATGAGAAGGTATTCGGGTAGTAAATGGTCTTACCTTAATATCAAGGACATAGAGAAGGTATTAGGGAAAACCAAAGGGCCAAAGGTATTCCACGTGCACGTGAGAGAGGTATGAACCTTATTGGTACAAATGTAACTCTACCACCTCTATGGTTCGAAAGTGGTATCATGCTATGTGTTTTATTATTATGAGCTTCTACATTATTGATCTATCTACACTCAATATAATACTACATTATGAGTTATGTGCTATGCATAAGTGGTGACTTAAACTCATAGATTGGAAGCATGGTTGTTTATGTTAAGCTATTTTCTACTTATAATCTGCCATTATTATGCTTCACCTTTGAGCTTATAATAGACACTCACTGAGTTTCCTAGCTCACGTTTTCTTTATGTCTACTCTTCCCGTGTGCGCAGACGAGTTTCCAGTGCTTAGCCTTCACAAGACCTACTTGCCACCACGCCATTTAGCTCCTTGTATATACACTTTCTTTGTATATGGTTTGTAGTGAGAACATATTAGATGGGTTGTAATAAACTTGGAAACTTTATGACTATCTAAAGAACATAGTAAAAGAATTGAATGTATTTCATATATAAGTGTATATCAGTGCTTAACTTTGCTTATTCAAACATGATGTGTTACGTCTATTTTAAGTTAAGTCTTGGGTTAGTCAAAGAAAGCCAACCAGAGGTTTTGTTATCTTTGTCTTTCCATCTCTTCCTAGGTTAGGCAAGTAAGCTGGGACGGGGTGTGACACAAACCGTGCTGTTTTAGTGAGTCTATCCACTATTACCCAAATACCATCATGTCCACTCGAAGTACGTGGTAATCCAAATAGAAAATCCATACTGATATGCTCCCATTTCCACTCCGGCACTGGCAGTGGGTTAAGGAGTCCTCCTGGTCTCTGTCTAACAGGTTTAACCTGTTGGCAGATTAAACATCTATCAACATATTCAGCTATCTCCCGCTTCATTCCAGGCCACCAATACGTTCCCTTCAAAGTTTTGTACATCTTGGTGCTTCCTGGATGCATAGCGTAAGCTGAACTGTGAGCTTCCTCTAGAATAGCATTTTTAAGCTCACTAAAACTTGGAACGCATAGTCTTCCTTGCCTCTCTATGGCTTCATCTGATCTCATTTTAAACTTTGCTTTTGGGCCCTGTTTGGACTTCCCAAACATTTTCTGCAGGTTACTATCCTCCGTCTGTCTTCTCACAATCTCTGCTACAAGTGAAGACCTCACCTGGAACTAAGCTAAAAGACTCCCTGAACTATCTGCATTCACAACTGCCTTAGAATCCCTTAGAGTTCTTAAAAATGTTGCTCGAATACCACACAAGGCATCCTTAGGAAGTCTTGACTTCCTGCTCAAAGCATCTGCTACCACATTCGCCTTACCTGGATGGTATTCTATGGTAAAATCATAATCTTTAATCAGTTCTAACCATCTTCGCACTGCCTCATATTCCCTCCTCGATCAAAGATATATTTGGACTCTTATGATCTGTGTAAATGTGACACCTTTCACCAAACAAGTAATGTCTCCGATCTTGATTGCTAAAACAATGCTTTGCTAGCTCGAGATCATGGGTAGGGTAATTACATTCATGCTTTTTCAATTGTCTTGATGCATAAGCTATTACTTTTCCTTCTTGCATCGTAACACACCCCAAACCTTGTCTCGAGGCATCACAAGAAATCACATACTCTTTTCCCAATTCACGGAAGTGTCGAAATAGGTGTTGTAACTAATCTCTTTTCAACTCCTGAAAAACTCGTTCGCACTTGTCCGACCATTCAAACTTAGCATTCTTCTTTGTCAAAGCTGTTAAGGGTAATGCTATTCGTGAGAAATCCTCAACAAATCGCTTTGTAGTATCCCCGCCAAGCCTAGGAAACTACGTGATCTCTGTCAATCTTGGTTGGTCTCTCCCAGTTGACTACAGCTTTAACTTTATTTGGATCCACACTAACACCATTTGCTGAGACAACATGCCCCAAAAACACTACCTGATTCAACCAAAACTCACATTTGTTTCATTTCCTTTTCTTCTTTTGTCTTTAAAAGCAAAGCAAACCAAAATGGTTTAAACTTTCTTTCCTTGTTTTCCTTTTGTGTAAACCCGAGATCTTTCTTTGAAACTTCCTTAATATCAAACAACAAAAGAAAGGAAGAAATGAATGCTTAAAACTTGGTTTTCCTTGTTTTAAAAAGGAAAGAAATGAAGTGAAAGGCAAAAGGAAAACAAGGAAGGAAAGTTTAAACCATTTTGGTTTGGATTGCTTTTAAGACAAAAGAAGAAAAGGAAATGAAACAATGTTTAATATACTAAGTTTGTTTTGTTTTGCAAAGAAAAGATAAGAAATGAAAGATAAAGAAAAGGAAAGAAAAGGAAAAAAGAATGTAAAAGGGAAAAGGAAAGTGGGTGGTGGATCCCACCTTAGTTTTCTTTTAAATTAACCCATTCCATCGATTTCCTTCTCATTTTCAACAAGGAGCAGCAAGGGTTTCCATGAGAGAAGCGAAAGGAAGAGGAAGAAGGGGTTTTTGGTGCTGGAATTGCGAGAAGAGAGGAGGAGAACTCAAAGATTACTTGTGTAGCAAAGAAGGTGAACAACTCGGACCAGATTCTGCTATTTTATTCATCACGAGCTCCACAGAAAGAGGTAAGATTTGAGATTTTGTTTCATGAAAGTTAACTCATATTGGAACAAAATTCGTGAAGGAAGCTCGAACAAATTCAGATCTTAAGCTACTGTTTTGTGAAGAGAAAGACAGAAAGACAGAATTTGCTTTGTCAAATCCGAGAAGTCTCTGATGTTTTGGTTGTACTGGTCAGTAGAGTTGGAACCAGAAGCTCTAATAGGTATGGTTGGAAATCTTATTGAATTTCCTACAACTTTCATGAAGAAATCGTGAATAGAAAATGACTGGAAGATGTTGTAAATAGCAGGTCAAGTTTCGGGTTGCAGCAGAAAAATCGAATCTGGAATAGCGAGAAGTTGGTTCTGGGAAAGAAGACTTCGAGGTATTTCTGAACCAATCTATTGGGAATCTCATTTTCATGTCTTCATAAGAGTTTTAGAGGATTCAAAAAGGAAGAGTTTGGTATAAGTTTCACCCTGTTTGGCTAAGTAATGAAGAAGTTATGACTGTCTGAATACAGGGCATAAAATCTGTTAAATGCTGGAATTTTTGTTGGAGTGTTTTCTTGTAGTTTTAAAGTTAAAACCATGAGCTCGAGGTTCTAAAACATGGTTTTGGTTTGTTTGATGAGCCAAGAGCGAATAGGTCGAGTGTACGGGTCAAGACTCTAGTTCTAACACCGTGAGTGACAAAACGAACTTCAAAATGAGCTATATGCTTGAAAAATGCTTTAAGAAATGCAAGTTTTGCTAGAATGAATTGTTTCAAAGCTTGTGTTTAATTTTTGAACACATGTCTATGAGTATTCTTGTTTTCCTAGAAATGCTTCAAGTGTTCATTGTGACCCTAAAAGTCTTTATAAAATTTATACATGTGCATATGTCCAATGGTTGCTAAAACTTATGGAAATGTTATGATTTAAAGCAAGCATGTACTAGCAAGTATGTTTTAAAGATTTCCAGTTTTATGAACAAGCTGAGGAAGCTTGCGTTTTATGAAAGAAAAGATTAGCGCGAGCATGTTCAAATGTTTTATGTGATTTTCTCGAGATCTTGAGCCCGAGGCTTTATGGTACCGTGTGCACACAGTCTTGTTTATTCTCGTTGTCGACGTTGAGTGTACTCGTGACAACAGGTATTGTCGTGAGTCTTTGGCGGGCCCCACTACGACAAAGACGATGGGAGTCTTTGGCGGGCCCCACTACATCGTAGAACAAACGTAGAATGTGACATGTTTTAAAAAAAAAGAGCTTATATCATTTACATGCCTTACGAGATTTTAACGATATGCTTGCTGATTTTCATGAAAAGCTATTATGATTACACGATTACTTTTAACGCTGATTACGGATGCATATGCTCATAGATGGCGGTGTGATATGATTTACGAGTTAATAGCTTTCTTTTAAACTCAAGTCACTCACCGAGCTTTATAGCTCATTCTTTCGATGTTTTTCCCACTTTTCGTAGAGATCGAGCTCGGGTGCACGATAACTCGCCATAATCTGTTTGGAAGCTTCTCATGTTTGATATGTTGTGCGTGGTTGGTGTGGTTTAGCAAGTCCATATGTTTGTAAATTATTTTAAGAGAACTATGTAGTTATAGTCGTATGTGCTTTAGAGGTTGTGGTTGTTTAATTAGTGGTTTGGATTTGTTTGTGGTTCTCGATGTTCTTGCTCGTTTTAGTTTCCAAGAGAGACTTAAGAAGAGTTTCTCCTCATGTATACGTCTTATAGATGTCCGCCATTTGTGCTAAGTTTAAAGTGTTCCATATCACGAACATAGTTTGTTTTCAGGTAAAGTAGTGTCAGCAGGTATTGTTAAGAGGTAACAATGTCTGTTGGCTTCATGCCGTCTCCCGGGCTAAGTTAGCAAGTGGTTCGGGAGGGGGTGTGACATTTTGTCTTTCACTTCATTTCTTTTCTTTTTAAAACATGGGAAACCAAGTTTTAAACATTCATTTCTTCTTTCTTTTTGTTGTTTGTTAATAAGGAAATTCCAAAGAATTTTTAATCAGAGCGGCGCAGCGGAAGCGTGGTGGGCCCATAACCCACAGGTCCCAAGATCGAAACTTGGCTCTGATACCAAGTTGTCAAACCCCATCCCGAACTACCTGCTACTTAGCCCGAAAGGCGGCGTGAAGCCAACATACATTATTTAACTCTTAACAATATCTGTTGACCCTGTTTCACCTGATAAGCATACTATGTTCGCATATGGAACACTTTAACATAACATAGCGGAAACTGGACAACTATTAAACATATACAAGGAGAAACCCTTCACAAGTCTCTCTTGGAAACTAAAAGTCAAGTGCATCAGAAACAACACAAGACAAACCATTGTTTATACAACCTCTAATGTACAAACAACTATAACATCAAAGTCCTCTCAAAATAATTTACAAACATAGAGACTTGCTAAACAAAACCAGCCACGTACAAAGTATTAAACTTATGAAGCTTTAGCAGACTATGGCGATAACTCTCAAAGCGGGGAGCTCGATCTCTACCTCAAAAGTTTGAAAACATTGAAAGAATGAGCTATGAAGCTCGGTGAGTGGATATGTTTAATATCTATAACTTGTAAAACACGTGACTCGAAAACTATGAGCATATGCATTTGTATTCAAGCATTGAAAGTAAACGTAGAATCATAATAGACTTTCGAAAAACCAACAAGTATATCATCAAAACCTCGTAAGGCATGTAAATGAGATAAACTCTTTTAAAAACATGTCACAATCCACGCTGTGTAGGGCACGCCCAAAGACAACCAACGCTTACTCTACGATGTAGTGGGCCCCGGCAAAGACTCCCATCGCCTTTTTGTCGTAGTGGGGCCCGCCCAAAGACTCACGACAAATACGTTGTTTGCACGGAAAGTACACTCAACGTCGACAATGAGAATAAGACACGTGTGCACACGCGGTACCATAAAGCCTCGGGCTCAATATCTCGTAAAAATCACATAAAAACATTTGAACATATCTCATAATCTTTTCTTTCATAAAACTCAAGTTTCTCAAACTTGTTCATAAAACGAAATCTTTAAAACATACTTGCTAGTACATGCTTGCTTTAAATCATAACATTTCCATAAGTTTTAGCAACCATTGGACATATGCACATGTATAAATTTTATAAAGACTTTTAGGTCACAATGAACACTTGAAGCATTTCTAGGAAAACAAGAATACTCATAGACATGTGTTCAAAAATTTAAACACAAGCTTTGAAACAATTCATTCTAGCAAAACTTGCATTTCTTAAAGCATATAAGCATATTTCAAGCATTTGGTAAATTTTGAAGTTCGTTTAATCACTCACGATGTTTGAACTAGAATCTTAGCCCGTACACTCGACCTATTTGCTCTTGGCCTCATCAAACAAACCAAATTCATGTATTAGAACCTCGAGCTCATGGTTTTAACTTTAAAACTACAAGAAAACACACTTTCAAAAATTCCAAGCATTTCATTTTCCGCTTTTGTTTCAGACACAGCCATAACTTCTTCATTACTTATCCAAAAAGAATGTACTTTATACCAAACTCTTCCTTTTGGACTCTCTAAAACTCTTATGAAGACATGAAAATGAGATTCCTAACGTATGGGTTCGAAAATACCTCAATAGCTTAACCCCTAAATGATCCTGCTTTGTTCCAGATTTCACTTCCTGCTGCAACCCGAAACTTAACCTGATGATTACAACATCTTCCAATCATTTTCTTCTCACGATTCCTTCACGAAACTTGTAGGAAATTCAATAAGCTTTCGAACCATACCAATTAGAGCTTCTAACTCCAAGTATACAGATCAGAACAACCAAAACATCAGAGACCTCTCGGATTTGATAGCAAAATTATGTCTTCTCGCCTTCCTCTTAACAAAACAAAGAACTTAAAATCGGAATTGGCTCGAGCTTCCTTCACGAATTTTGTTCCAATATGAGTTAACTTTCATGAAACAAAACCTCAACTCTTACCTCTTCTTGTGGAGCTCGAGATGAATAGAAAATCAGAACTTGTCTCGAGTTGATTTCCTTCTTTGTAATATTGACTTCCTCCTGAGTTCTCCTCTTTTCTTCCTGCAACTCCACTTTCAAAATCACCAAAAATGGCCTCCTTCTTCTTCCTTTCTCCTTCAACCACGAAGCTTCACCTTTTTAGTTTGTGATTTAAAGAGAAGAAAATGGAGAAAACTTCTTTTAAAAAAATCAAACGGTGGAGGGTTTTGTCCTTTTGCACTTTTTGCTTTTTCATTTTCCATTTCTTTTTCCTTTTCTTTTTTTTTCTTTTCTTAACAAAACAAAATAACTTAATATATAAAACATTTGTTTCATTTCCTTTTCTTCTTTTGTCTTTAAAAACAAACCAAACCAAAATGGTTTAAACTTTCTTTCCTTGTTTTCCTTTTGTCTTTCACTTCATTTCTTTTCTTTTTAAAACATGGGAAACCAAGTTTTAAACATTCATTTCTTCTTTCTTTTTGTTGTTTGTTAATAAGGAAGTTCCAAAGAAAGATCTCGGGTTTACACTACCAGTGATGTTCTGTCTAAGGTTGGGGGTACTTAAGTCAAGCGGTTAATTAACACCTCCTACACTGGAACCGACACGGAACTTGAGTTGAATTAACCATAGTCTTGTGTTATATCTAGGTAATTAAAATGTTTATTCACCTAGACATAAGGTTAAAAGACCTAGTTATAAAAGTTATAATAGGCATAGACTTAGATAGATTCTATTAGCCAGAATCTGACTAAGTTAAACCTATACCCTAACCTTAGGAGCTTCAGTGGGAGAAAACGAGGTGTTTGCATCGAGAGTTCATACCGTGAGTTCCATGTTCGGCTACGTGGCGTCAATAGGGCATCCCCCTACGGTAAGTGTTTGCATGGTTCAATACCAAGGTGAATGAGGGAAGTATCTATAGTAAATGGGAGCGGGGCGCGTGTCAACGCGTATCCTCACGGCCTCTCCATTAGGTCGCACTGTGAGATTTCTATAGTCCTTTGCTAGGTTGTCTGGAACAACCAATCCCTATGGAGGACTCGACTATAGGGGCTTGAACACCGCGAACTCCAGAAATGGATAAGGTCTCTTAGGTAATTTGCCAACAGTTGTCTTTCTTAATAGTAGCATGTTGGTTCGGACCTATTGGATCTGAAAATGGTAGGGTCACATTTACGGGATAAGTTAAGCTAGTTAACAAGTCCTTGACGAAACAAACAGTAGCTAAGAATTTGTTCTGGTAGTGAGAATTAGTTGAGACAGTCTCAATTCAGGAGAGGAGTGACTGACCACCCGACGGTGGCTTTTATTCTAAACCCTTGAAGTATCGTTGCAAAATTAAACGTTTAATTTAAACACTAGGGTTCTTTAATAATTTTGCTAAAATTGATTGGTTTGTAATGAGTTAAATGCATAACTAATTAGAACTACCTTTTAAATTTCAGCATGTCGTCCTCTATAATAGCCTTGCTCAAAAGCGAACGTTTAACTGGCGAAAATTATACTACGTGGAAATCCAACCTGGATGCGATTCTGGTTATGGATGACCTTTGGTTTGTAATAACTGAGGAATGTCCTCAGATCCCTGCTCAAAATGCACCTCAATCAGTTAAGGATGTGTTTGACCGTTGGTCCAAGGCCTATATCCTGGCTAGCATATCTGATGTTTTGGCCAGGAAGTTGGAGGGAATGGTCTCAGCTCGTGAGATCATGGGTTATCTGGAGAGTTTGTCTGAACAACCGTATGAACAAATTCGGCACGAATCCCTCAAATACGTTTATAACGCGCGCATGAAGGAGGAAACTTCAGTGAGAGAACATGTTCTCGATCTGATAGTTCACTTCAACATGTCTGAAATGATCGGACCGGTCTTGGATGAGCAAAGTCAGGTATTGTTTATCCTGGAATCTCTTTCGAAGAGTTTCCTGCCATTCCGCAGCAATGCGGAGATGAACAAAAAGGAGTATAATCTGATTTCCCTCCTAAATGAATTGCAGACTTACCAGTCTTTTATGGATAATAACGGACAGGTTGATGGAGAGGCAAATCAGTTTGTCCATTCTGAAAGGGTCCAGATGGGTTCATCCTCTGGAACCAAGCCCTGCGGTTCTTCTTCTAGGATTAAGAATGTTGGGATTTGTGCCCTAAACTTATGTAATTTTGATCAAATAAATAAAGAGTTATTTGTTTTGATAAAATTATATTCTTGCTTTATAAATCCAATAAACTAAGCTCCAAGGTTATGATGTATCTTGAACATAGTGTAGTAGACACTATTTGGATTATGTTCAAGAGTATAACCTAAATGGTTTATGGTATAAGAATAAGGTTGAAAACCTTATTCTGGTAACATCATGGATGCGACCGTAATTAGTACAAATGAGGTAATCCAACTCATTCATGTGGTTGACATGCGAGTGGGGCATCCTGTATGAAGAGTTCATACAAGACCGGACTGCAAATTATTAGTCTAGTATAACACCGTTAACAGGATAAGACTGATAATTTATAGATGGTTATTAGTGACTCGACCTGAATCCTGAGTAAGTTAAGAACTCTTGCTTATAGGAGTTTGTCCTTAGACTAGTATGGGTGAGAGTGACCTGTAACCAACTCAATAAGCCTACCTTCTCAGTGACAGAACCTCGTAGGTAGCTGGGGACTTTACTGTGCGAGATGGAATCCACCCATTCCTACACTAAGGAATTAGATAGGTTGTTCCCTTAAGAACTGAGTCCAGGACTTGAACAACGGGGCCCCGCCCTCTAAACTGACTTAAGAGGGTATGAGTCTATGGTAGGACCATAGACTTCTTGTTCATTAGAGGATCAGTGGTGCTTAAGGAACAAAGAAGTAATCACAGAGGTAAAACGGTAATTTGACCCAATCGTGATTATGAACAATCTGTGAAGGGTCGACTCATGGGTAATGATTATATCAATAAACACAATATAATCTACAATGAGGAGAGTGCAGCTACAAGTCTATAGTGGAGTGACTTGTAGTTAATGAATATTGATTAACTGGATCAAAGAGTTTGATCGGTTAATCTCACACCATTGGAGCTCATGAACTGTAGGTCCATTAGGTCCCTCCATTGGCTCAACATGGTAATATTGAGGGTATAAAGTTAGGGATGAAATTGAAGTGTTCAATTTCATATATGAGGTGTTACATCAGTTATATGTGATATAATTGATATAATATATGATTTTAATGTGAATTAGATTCATATATAAGTTATATACTAATGAGAGAATGAATGAGGGATAAGATGGTAATTTCTATCTTATTTCCCTATAAATAGTTGCATGAGATCCAACTTTGAAAAGGAGCAACAAAAATCTTGGAAAACCCTAGATTATCAACTATTTGTGTTGTTGGAAAAGTTCCACAAAAACACAACCTCTCTCACAACCTCACACCTTATCCTAAAGGAACCCACATTCCTCCCTCACCTAGAGAACAACGGAGAAGATCTAGTGGTGTGATCTTCATACGTTCGGGCTCAAGTTGCTGAGATCGTGATCGTGGAAGAAGGAACACGCGAAGAAAGAGTTCTTCAAAGGTAATCTCTTGTTGTCCCATGTCTAATAACATGCTTAATCTTAGTTATATTTGATCTTGATAGAAATCCATGTTACGAAATAAGAACACGCGATTCACAATCGCTTCCGCTGCGGGATCCGATCCCTTCAAAGAAGACTAAGAAGAAGAGGAAGAGGGAAAGGGAAGACACCTGCTGCTGATAAGGGCAAGGGAAAGGTCAAGGTTGCAGACAAAAGAAAGTGTTTCCACTGCAACATGGACGGGCACTGGAAGCGAAACTGCCCAAAGTACCTTGCTGAGCTCAAAGAGAAGAAAGGTAAATTCGATTTACTTGTTCTTGAAACTTGTTTAGTGGAAAATTATGATTTTACTTGGATACTTGATTCAGGAGCCACTAACCATGTTTGCTCTTCGTTACAGGAAACTAGTTCCTTCAAGGAGCTCGAAGAGGGTGAGATGACGCCTGTGGTCTAAGCAGACACGCGTCGTCTCACTCATGCGATGGGAGATGCTAAAAATTTCGCTTTTTAGAGCTAGATTTTTATTTTTAGAAAATCTGTACATAGTTCCTAAGATTAAGAGGAACTTGATATCTATCTCTTGTTTAATAGAACTTGGCTATTGTATTACCTTTTCAATTAATGAAGTGTTCATTTCAAATAAAGGTGTCAATATTTGTTCTGCTAAGTTAGAAAACGACGTGTATGTACTTAAACCGAATCAAACTAAGGCAATTTTGAATCATGAGATGTTTAAAACTGCAAATACTCAAAATAAAAGGCAAAGAATTTCTCCAAATAATAATACCTATCTTTGGCATCTTAGACTTGGTCATATAAATCTCAACGGATTGAGAGACTATCAAAGAATGGACTTCTAAATAAGTTAGAAGATAATTCTCTACCTCCTTGCGAATCATGCTTGGAAGGTAAAATGACTAAGCGACCTTTTTCTGGAAAAAGTTATAGAGCCAAAGAACCCTTAGAACTTATACATTCAGATTTTTGTGGTCCGGTGAATGTTAAAGCTCAAAGAGGGTACGAATATTTCATCTCTTTCATAGATGATTATTCGTGGTATGGTTATTTATACCTAATGCATCATAAGTCTGAGACTATTGAAAAGTTCAAAGAGTATAAGGTTGAAGTAGAGAATGCATTAGGGAAAACCATTAAGACACTTCGATCCGATCGAGGTGGAGAGTACATGGATCTAAGATTCCAGGATTATTTGATAGAACATGGAATCCAATCTAAACTCTCGACACCTAATACACCTCAGCAGAATGGTGTATCCGAAAGGAGAAATAGAACCTTGTTAGACATGGTTCGATCTATGATGAGCTATGCTCAATTGCTCGCCTCGTTTTGGGATTACGCAGAGAGATCGCAGATTCAAATCTTGAACAAAGTTCCATCAAAGAGTGTTTGAAAACATTTTTGAGTTATGGAAGGCGTAAACCTAGTTTACAACACTTCGAGATTTGGGGTTGTCCAAGACACGTCTTTGGTGACAAACCCAAAGAAATTGGAACCTCGTTCAAGATTATGCCAATTTGTTGGCTATCCCAAAGAAACGAGAGGTGGACTTTTCTACGACCCACAAGAAAACAAGGTGATTGTATCGACAAACGCCACTTTCTTGGAGGAAGATCACATGAGGAACCATAAACCGCGTAGTAAGTTAATATTAAATGTAGCTACATATGAGTCAACAAGAGTTGTTGATCAAGCTGAACCTTGATCAAGAGTTGATAAAGAAGCCGACACATCGAGTCAGTCTCGTCCTTCTCAATCGTTGGGAATGCCTCGACGCAGTGGGAGGGTTGTTTCCCAACCTGACCACTACTTGGGTTTAGCTGAAACTCAAGTCGTCATACCTGATGACAGCGTAGAAGATCCATTGTCTTATAGACAAGCAATGAATGACGTAGACAAGGACCAATGGATCAAAGTCATGTACCTTGAAATGGAGTCAATGTACTTCAATTCAGTATGGGAACTTGTAGACCAACCTGAAGGGGTAAAACCCATAGGGTGTAAATGGATCTATAAGAGAAAGAAAGATGCAGCCGGAAAGGTACAAACCTTTAAGGCTAGACTTCTAGCAAAGGGTTTTACCCAAAGGGAAGGAGTTAACTATGATGAAACTTTTTCCCCTGTTGCTATGCTTAAGTCTGTAAGGATAGTCTTGTCCATAACCGCTTTTTATGATTATGAAATTTGGAAAATAGACGTCAAGATTGCCTTTTTGAATGGTAATCTTGACGAGAGCATCTATATGTCTCAGCCCGAAGTGTTCATAACCCAAGGTCAGGAGCAAAAAGTTTGCAAGCTGAATCGATCTATTTATGGGTTGAAACAAGCATCTAGATCTTGGAATATAAGATTTGATACTGCGATCAAGTCTTATGGCTTTGACCAAACGTTGATGAGCCTTGTGTTTACAAGAGGATCATCAACGACAAAGTAGCTTTCTTAGTAGTTTATGTGGATGATATCCTATTCATTGGGAATGATGTAGGATACCTAACTGACATAAAGAAATGGTTGACGACTCAATTCCAAATGAAAGATTTGGGAGAGGCGTAGTATGTTCTTGAGATTCAAATTTTCAGGGATCGCAAGAACAGAACGCTAGCTTTGTCTCAAACATCTTATATTGACAAAATGTTGGCCCGATATTCGATGCAGAATTCCAAGAGCGACTTATTACCCTTCAGGCATGAAGTCATCTGTCTAAGGAACAATGTTTTAAGACACCTCAAGAAGTTGAGGATATGAGACGTATTCCCTATGCCTCTACAGTAGGTAGATTAATGTATGTTATGTTATGCACGAGGTCAGACATTTGTTATGCAATGGGAATAGTCAGTAGGTACCAATCCAATCCAGAGTTAGACCACTGGACCGCAGTTAAAAATATCCTCAAGTATCTTAGGAGAACGAGAGATTATACGCTTGTGTATGAGACTAAGGATTTAATCCTTACTAGATACAGTGATTGTGATTTTCAGACCGATAAGGATTTTCTAGAATCCTTATCGGTCTGAAAATCCACATCGAGATTAGTTTTCACCCTTAACGGGGGAGCTATAGTATGACGAAACATCAAGCAGGGATGCATCGCTGACTCCACGATGGAGGCTGAGTATGTCATCGCTTGCTTGTGAAAGCGACTAAAGAGGTTTGTTTGGCTAAGGAAATTCCTTACTGATTTGGAAGTTGTTCCAAATATGGAATTTTCCATTACCTTATATTGTGACAACAGTGGTGTGGTAGCCAATTCGAAGGAACCTCACAGCCATAAGTGAGGCAAGCACATCGAGAGGAAGTATCACCTGATACGAGAAATAATGCAACGAGGAGATGTGACAGTCACGAAGATTACTTCAGAGCACAACATTGTTGATCCGTTTACAAAGACTCTCATGGCTAAAGTGTTCGAGGGTCATCTGGAAAGTCTAGGTCTACGAGATATGTACATAGGCTAATCTAGGGCAAGTGGGAGATATGTAATGGGTATATGGATGCCTTAGTTTATTGTATCAACAATGTTGTGGAACGAGATATGTACATAGGCTAATATAGTGTAACGAGGAGATGTGACAGTCACGAAGATTGCTTCGGAGCACAACATTGTTGATCCATTTACAAAAACTCTCACGGTTAAAGTGTTCGAGGGTCATCTAGAAAGTCTAGGTCTACGAGATATGTATATAGGCTAATCTAGGGCAAGTGGGAGATATGTAATGAGTATATGGATGCCCTAGTTTATTGTATTTGTATCTCTGTAACCACTGTTTTAGATTGTGATGTACCCCACTAGAGCTTTAGTTCAAGTGGGAGTTTGTTTGGGATCTACTCAAGCGCCACCTCGTGGTTGCTTCATAGTGAACACTTGAGGATCTACTCAAGCGCAGGTTCATCATAAAAAAAACATATATTGTCTATGTAAAAGTGTATATATTACAGAGATTTACCTTTTAATGATGAGAATGTCCCCGCTCCGATCAAGATGTTAAGTATTGGGTGCTCCAAGTCTACAAAAGAAGGTTTAAAAAATTTATTTAAAAAAAAAAGGAAAGAAAAAAAGACATATAAAGAATAATTACAAAATAAATGTTTTTTTAAAAAAATATATATGGAATAAAAAAAATTAAAAGAGATTTTTTTAAAAAAATTATTAAAAAAAAGTGTTGTTTTATCAAAAAAAAAAGAATTAAAAAAATTATTAAAAATTGTGTTTAAAAAAAAAAAAACCTAAACTCTGTCAGACCGCTGCCCCTCATCACTCACCTTCTTGTCACTCACCTTCTCTCTCTTTCCTTCTCCCTCCCGCCTCTCTTTCTTTTTCTTTTTTTTCTCTTCTTTTCTTTTTTTCTCTTCTCTCTTTTTCTCTCTCCCTCACGCCTTTGTCTTTCTTTTTCTTTTCTTTTCTTCTTTTTCTCTTTTCTCTCTCGAACTCTTTGCATCTCACCTCCCCTCTGGCCTCGACGATCCACGACAGCAGCTCACTGAGGTCGACGGGGATATGATGTCGGCGACAGGATCTTGACGACACAGGTCCGACAAGCTCCGGCGGCGTTCTGATGCACTGACTCGACGGGTCTCGGAGGGGATTACAGTGGCAGCGGTTGAAGCTCGAAGATTCGGTGTGTCACACCTCCTCCCGAACTTCCTGCTAACTTAGCCCGACAGATGGCGTGAAGTCAACAGACATCGTTCACCTCTCTAACGATAGTTGTTGACCCTGTTTTACCTGATAAGCATACTATACTTGTATAAGAAACACTTTAAACATAACACAGCGAAATATTGACTATTACGAAACCTACGTAACGAGTAACCCTACTTAAGACTCTCTTGAAAACTGAAACGGGTATGAGCATCACAACCAAAAACATACCCAACCATGGTTTACACAACCACAACCTAGAACGCACACACAAACATAACTACATAGTCCTCCTACAATACATATAGACTTGTTATACAACTCCAACCACGTACAAAATATCAAACTCGTGGAGCTTCCAGCAGACTATGACAGGTTATCAGGCAACGGGAGCTCGATCTCTACCTGAAAAGTTTGAAAACACTGAAAGAATGAGCTATGAAGCTCAGTGAGTGACTGAGTTTAAGATCTAATAACTCATAAATCATATCACCTGGAACTTATGAGCATATGCATCTGTAATCAAACGATAAAAATACACGTGTAATCATAATAACTTTTCAGAAATCCAGCAAGTACGTCATTAAAATCTCGCAAGACATATCGATACTACTAACCATTTAAAAACGTATGACAATCTACGTTGTGTAGGACACACCCAGTACAACTAACGTTTACTTTACGATGTAAAGGGGCCCGCCCAACACTCCCATCGTCTTTGTCGTAGTGGGGCCCGCCCAACACTCACGACAACATTGTTGTCACGGAGTACACTCAACGTCGACAACAGAAAATGACCTGTGTGCACACGGTACTATACAACCTCGGGCTCAATATTTTAGTCATTTACTCATTCGAGTCTCAGAAAAACACATAAAAATATTTGAACATGTCTGCTTATCTTTTCTTTCGTAAAACTCAAGCTTACTCAGCTTGTTCATAAAAACTGGAAATCTTTAAATCATTCTTGCTAGTACACGCTTGCTTGAAATCATAACATTTTCAGGTAACCATCAAACATATGCTCACATATAAATTTCATCGGGAAATCTAGGCTCACAACAAGCACTTAAAATCATTTCTAGGAAAACTGAATACTCATAAATATGTGTTCAAAGGAGAACAATAAGCATTGAAACCATTTCGTTCTAGCAAAATCTTGTATTTTCATAAGCATAATACAAACATATAAATCGTTTTGTCACTCACAACGTTAGATCTAGAACCTTGGCCCGTACACTCGACCTATTTCCTCTTGGACTGTCAAACAAACCAAATCCAAGTATTAGAACCTCGAGCTCATAAATTTCAATATTAAAATCACAAAAACCATTCTATCAATTTTCCAGCACTTTACAGATTTCATGCCCTGATTTCACACAATCATAACTTCTTCCTTACTTAGCCAAAAATGTACTTCGGGCTTCCTTCATCAATTTTGTTCAAATACGAGTTAACTTTCAATAAAATCAAACCTCAACTCTTACCTATTCTTGTGGTGCTCGAAATGATTAATACATCAGAACTGGACTGAATTGATTGAAGAATTTCCATGGAAGTTGAATGACTCTTCTCCTTTCTTCTTCATCCTCAAAACCAGAACATTTCCTTACTTCTTCTTCCTTAAATTCTCCCCCACGAGACTCTGCTTCTCTTTTCATAAAAATGAGAAGGAAATGAGTTTAAAACGATTTAAAAAGAAACCAAACGGTGGTGGAGGTTTTGTCTCTTACCCTTTTTCTCTTTCTTTTTTTTATTCCTTCCTTTATCTCTTTCTTTCCCTTTTCTTTTCTTTCCCTTTTCTTTTCTTAAAACAAAACAACCAAAATATATTAAACTTTTCCTTCCTTTATCTCGGGTTTACACGGTGATCAGGCAACCTTTCACGGTGGAGCTCCGATCGGGTGGTGAGGGTACTTAACTCGATAGATGGATTTCTTCAACACGTTTGAATGATTTGCTTTCCCTCTATGAGCTATTTATAGGAACGTTTTGGGAGATTTACTCCTGGATCTTTAGGGAAATCCAAACTAAAATGGGATTCACATAATATGGATTGCACATTGGTTTTAGAAGTAAATCTAAACTGAAGTTTATTTTTCTTCTTAAAAAAGAAAGAAAGAAGGGAGATCTAAACTAAAGTTGAAATTTGATATTTGAAAATCAATGATTCAGGTTCAGCTTCTTCAACCCAAATCTAGTCCACTTTATTCCTTAAAGCCAAACTTCAATAGGAGTTTGAAATTCTCTGCTCGAAATTAGATGTAATTTAAAGTTCATATTTACTTGGGGAATGTCCCAACTTTACTTTTATCTCCAAATTATTGTAATTTTGGGACACTTTGAAATTTCTCCAAAATTCAAACTATTACATCCAAAAGAAAAAAATATTGTTATTTAAATTTTGGTCCTATTGCAAAATGAGTTTCTCAATTTTTGGCCACATTTCAAAATAGATTTGACAAAATTTGGATCAATTTCAAAATAAATTCATGGTTTAACTTAAATTTTTCACCTCAGGCTAAATTTTGGCCATATTCCAAAGTTAGCTTTTCTAAGTCAAAACTTTGGGTTTGAATTAAATTTCTATCTCAAACTAAATTTTGACTAAATTCCTAATTAAGTTCCTCAAACAAAAAAATTGAGTAGAGTTAAGTTTGTCTCAAACCAAAGTTTGAGTAAGCTTCACAAAATTTTAAACAAAAAATGTTTGGACAAAATTCTAAAGCTTAATTCAATTTCAAAATTTTGGGATAAAATTTTTCAACCTTACCCAAATTTGTTTTGAATTAAAGTAGAAAATAAACTCTACTTAATTCAAATTAAATTTTATGCTAAATAAAAAGAAGAAAATCAAAATATTGACTCAAATTCATATTTTGATAAATTGACATTAAAAAAATGTGCCAAATAAAAAAACAATCAAGTTAGGAACCGAATATCATATTTGATTAAATTGACACATCAAATAGAATTCAAACTAGGAGCAAGCCTCATCCAAATTAGAGCAAACCTATAAGTCTTGATTCCAAAATAACTTTTTCGAAATTCACACACATGTACTTGTGTATAAATCTCGAAAAGGGCATTTGTTGGAATAGAAATTTTGACAAATTCGAAATTGCCACATCATCACCCAACACTGATGGCGAAATTATATTAAATTAGGGGTTAATTAAATTCTCAAGGATCCCTAGATTAAATGTTGGCTAATCCAGGTACACATTTGGGTTCTACCCAAATTGAAGACCCAAATTAGCCAAGTCTAGCCCAAGAAGGCTGGCCCAAAGTCTAAGCCCGGTCCGGAGACGTAGGCCCAAAATCAATCAGATCCGGTCAAGGACAGAATACCCAAATCAACCAAACCCAGAAAGGTTGACCCAACCCAAAATGGTTGACCCAAAATGGTTGACCCAAAACCAATCTGGCCCAACCCAAGAGGGTTGGCCCAACAAAGAGCAGACCCAGTTCAATAGGCCCAAGCTCATCTGGAGGCCCAGAGGAACTCTATAAATAGAGACCTCCCTCCTTCATTTTCAAGGTTCAGAAATTTGAGACTCTAGAGAGAATTCACAAACCAGAAAACTTTTTGTATTCTTAAAGATCGAACATTTTCTGAACGAAGAACACTGCTTCGAAGATCAAGAACATTCTTCAAATCTGAAGAACACCTCTTCGAATTGAAGAATCCATTGCGGCTTCAATCTCGAGAACAAGCTTTGTAACCCTCGAGTGAAACATACAAACAGGAGAGAGAATCAGAGGATCAAGTATTAGAGATTGTACTCACAAAATACTAAAATCAATAGAATACAAATTCATTTACACGTGTCTCATTCTCATTCGCTGACTGAATTCGCGTGTGAACACTTATCCTCCTGAGCCGGAGTCTAAGTCCCTTTATTTTTATTTTCCATCTTTTATGCTTTTATTAACCAAAAATGCCAAAAACATTTTTGTCTCAAGGGCCCATGAGAAGCTAAATGAACTAGCTAGCAATAATTAACTTTATCGATTCTAGAAAGAAGGGCACGAAGAAATAAGAGATTTTTTATGTGCCTTCAAGGTCCACACAAGCCCCTCTAGCTAGAGACTTTAAATAAGTGTTTCTTGGGAGGCAACCCAAGCTTCTTTTCTAATTTTCTATATGATAGAACTAATTTAGTGATATTTTTAGGCCCAATTAATTGCTAGCTTTGCATATAATTGTGAGCTTTTTGATAGAACTAATTTAGTTCTATATTTATACCTTTATTTAGCTAGTTTTGTGGTTTAAATGTGAGATTTGATGTCGATTACTTGCTTATTTCAGAAAACTGAGCAATTCTAAGAGAAATTAGAGGAATTGAAGCTCCGGAATTTAATTAGACTTAAAAGAAGTCAATTTGGAGCTAAGTGTGGTGTAAGAAGAGAGTTGCAACCATTTTGGCGGAGGAGGCAATGTCTCAACGTTCCTGAAAATGTGCACGCGAGGATTCGTGTCCGTAACATTGAAACACTATCCTCAATGTCTCAATACTGGAGATGCGGGGTTTAATAAAATGGGTGTTGTGGATAGCGTCTCAACATTGTCTTGCATAATGCAATTTAAGCATCGTTTTGGGACTGTTTTGAGGAAGATGATTTGAGGGCTTCGGTCCCTTTTGTGAAAACTCTGCTATTTGGGAAAGGAGAGGTTGATTCGGGGTGCTGAGTTTGATGCTTGGGGTGCGACGATCGAAGCAATTAGTATAGATCAACGAGTTTACTCCTTAATTTCTCTCTCTCTATCTCTTCATTTTATGATCTGTACTTTGGCTGTAAACTCTATTTAGACTTAAATACAATAATGATTAGTAGCTGAATTTCATAGTTAATTGGTCATTGCATTTAATTAATTGTGATTTTAATTGTAGTTTCTCATTTTTATCACTCTGTGCACTTAATGCCATTAACAAAGTAAGGAATAGGGGTTAATGGAAGAGTAGTTTAATTAAGCTCACATAGTAGATTAAACTTGAAAAATCATTGCACAACCTTTATTTTTTGCCAAAGTGACATAGGATGAACAAAAACAATCGAGGCTTAAAATGAAGATTTGTTAAGGCTAAGTGAAGATTAATTAGTGAGACAACACGAGATTTAATTAATCGCACATAAGAATAGGTTGAGCTCGACAGGGATTCCTTCATTTTCGACTTCTAGGCTTAGTAATTAAATGAGATAACTATTGTTAATTACCCAATTGATTAATCGTAAGAATCAATTAATGAAGTTAATTCCCTAAACGTCTCTAAACCCTGTCATTCTCGTGTTTAAATTTAGTTGGATTTTGTTTTGGCTTAATTCATTATCTCACCATTTAATTCCCCAAAACATCTTGAATTTCAAGAATTCTCAGTAATCAATCAACGATAACAATTCCCTTGGGATTTCGATACTTAGTACAATACAATTTTACATTACTTCAATTATGTACCCTTGTGTGATGTACGGTGATATTTTATCTATTTTAGAAAATCGAGCAATTCAAGCTAAAGACGATAAATTTGGAGCATTGGGTGACTTGGGCTTAAAAGGACACAAATTAGAGCCAAGTATGGAAAAAGAAACAACACAAGTGTATTTGGCTGAGGGGACAACATCTAGACGCTCATATTAGCGTTGAGACGTTGTCTACCTTGTTGAAAACCCAAGTAACATCGAGACACTGTCTTGTAGCATTTCGACGCCAGTGAAAGGAACGTGCTAAGAATTTTGTTTAGAGAGTCTCGAGGCTGCCCTCTCGACATTGAAGACATACATTAATTAAACAGTGCATTTAGCACAGTGTCTAGATGTTGTATCAAGGCCTACTATTTATTCTTTATTTCGGGACTAATTTGGAGGAGGGCATTTAGGGTTTTTAGACCCCTTTTGCAGAAACTTAAGAAATTTGGGATAGCTGGGAGGTTTTTTGGGGGAAGGTTAGAGGCTCGGATCACAGAGATCGAGGAAAAAGTTGAGTATCGAAGTGGTTTAGCTTTATTTCCTTTTATTGTTGTAATGACTACTTTTGGGACTTTTTATTATGTTTAGTGGCTAGTTTAATAATTAGTTTGGAGAATTGGATGAGCTCCATAGGGAATTTAGACTTTTCTTGTATGCTTTTATTTCCTTTAATCACCAGTTGCTCATTTAATTTCTCCAAACACTATTTAATTACAATTATTTTCGATATTCAACCAACATCTGGTATACCCATGAACTTGAATATAAATAAACATTAATTCATGGTTCAAAGTTCAAACCTGCTTTATTTGGAAGAAAACTGAGCTGAGACCATATGCCTGCAGCTTCCTCTCGGTAATAATTCTCCCTGATTCACATTGAGGGTAGTTGAATAGAAATAACAGAGTTGTATATGGTTTTCCAAGAAGCTGAATTATATAATAAAAGAGGATATAATAAAAGAAAAGTAATTTATATTTATAGGAAAGAAAGGAGGCTACTTGAAAGATGACTGTTGCCTGCCATCTGGGATTGCAAATAGTACAATCGGTTTGGATGGCCTGACATATGGAACATCGCATCTGAAATACCCCTTCCTCTCTAACTGCAATATGTCTCCACGCTTTACATTTCGCATGTTTGAATCACCAACAGCAACCGTCTCCTTTTTTGTGCAATCATTTAATACATCAAGAAAATCTTCTCCTTCTTCCACCTGCAATACACCAGACCAACCACAATCACTCCCAAAAAAAACAACAAACAACAAACATCCAACAACTAAACTACCTTCTTTTTTGTGATTAAATAATCAAACTCCACAAGTGAGAGGGTGACTAGTTCGTTTATATCAGGCAGCCAAGTGGCCTTCAACTTTGTAGTCTTCACAGAACCTTCCAGATGCAAAATTCCTGACAACTGTGTCACAAATCCATCTTGGTCCTTCTCGATGCCTTTTACTATTGCATTACCCCAATCCATTAAAGTGATTTCTTCATCCACCTTCATACATTGTGCATCCACTTGGTCGATCCATATCCTCTTTGTGAAACTTGAGCATTTTTCACCAGCACCTTCGTACTTTTTATGCTTTGGTATTACTCGGATAAATGCTTTCTCTGGACCATTATCAAGGCTAAATAACACACGTCGCTCTTCTACAACAGCAGTATGTCTGGGACACACTGGATCAATTATCTTTTTATTAATCGTCCATAGTTTATCCCATTCCATAAGGTTGAGGTTTTTAGATGCCCCCTGTAATAAACCAAACCAGACCAAACGAATAATAAAAAAAAAAAAAAAAGAAATGTGCATGATATGGATTTATCACTGACTTTGAATAAATCAAACTAAAGGATTTGTCGAACCTGTTCAAGGATGAATTGTATTAAAGCTTCAACTTTTAAGCCTCTTCGAACAATCCCCTGTACTGTTGGAAAACGAGGATCATCCCACCCATCAACCTTTCCATTTTGGACAAACCACAAAAGCTTGCGCTTGCTGAGAAGTGTATACACCATGTTCAACCGGCTAAATTCATATATATGAACCTTTCTTAGACCCATATCTTCCTGGATTCGGTAGTACTGTGCATTGCGGTCATGGTATTCACTAGACCGAAGTGCATGTGTAATGCCCTCAATAGAGTCAACAAACGGACAGGCAAAATCATAAGTTGGGTATATCTTATACTTGGAACCAATCCGATGGTGGGGAATTGGATTGCAACGGTAATACACTGGATCTCGAAGAGATTTATTGGGGTCCTGCATATCAAGTTTTCCACGAAGACAGCAAAGCAAACCCTGCTCAGTTCCTAAAATCATCTCTTTCCATAATCTTAGATTCTCTTCGGGACTATTACTTCTACGTTTTGATTCAATCCCTTCCATTCGTTCTTTCTGCATCTGCTCACGTGGAGTATCATCAATATATGCCTTACCCTGACGAATTAAGTTCTCAGCCATTTCCATTAATTGAGGGAAGTAATCTGAAGTATACGTGACAGTTTCATACTTTATACCCAAAGTCTCAATGTCTTTCAAAAGATTTTCTACAAACTCATTGCTTTCTTTAGCAGGATTTGTATCATCAAACCTGATAATTACTTCACCATTGTAACGCTGGGCAAAATATTGATTCAACAATGCTGCTTTCGAGTGCCCAATGTGAAGATATCCACTAGGCTCAGGTGCAAAACGCAAGCGCACCTTCCCAATCTCTGCATTTGGAAGATCAACTTCAAATGAAGATCTGCTTCCCGGCTTCCCCTTATCAGATGTGTCCTGATTGACGCTATTTGGCTTTTGAATATGACCATGCTGATCCTTCAATTTAGCTCCTGAAGACTTTCCACCTCTTTTGCCAACACATGTATTTAAGATATCATCCAAGGTATCACAATATTCTACAAAGAGTGAATTAAACCAGCGTTGAAGATTTGGGTACTTCTTTGACTTTCGTAAGCTTTCCCACCGTTGCCCAGTTCCTGTAAATAACACGAAATCATAGCATCAATAAGCCAACACACACACTCTCTCTCCATATAGAAATATCTGTCTGTCGATGTATACGTGGGTGTGTGGATTAAAAACAAGGAACATTATGACTAACTAAAACAATGATAGCTACTAAGAGGATGGCCAAAGCAGAAGATTTTATTTTCTTTAATTTTAAAAAAAAATTACCTGCTAAACCAGACCAGATAGCTACATCTGCAAGTGACAAAGAATGGCTAACAAGAAATGTGCGTCTTTCCAAGTACTTATCAACATAATTGCATGCATTCTCAAATGCAGAACCAGACGAAAGGATAGGAGCATACTCTAGCCATTCATCAATCTGGGGTTAAAATTCATGCATTGATATGAGAGAAGTTCATTTATCATAAATTAACCCATAAACAGTTCTAAAAATAAACAAACAAGCCATACATCAGAATAAACATTTAGATCGTGTTAACATTTATTATTTTTCAACTTACCTGACTGGACTCATATGCATTCTGTCCATAGAAATTAGGAATGTTGGCAACTCGGCCAAGATAACGTAGAAGCACAGACGTTCCATGCAGCTTCAGCCTACAACAGATTAACTTGACTTAAGCATTGGGAAACAGTCCATTAGCTATTTTTCCTCCGATTCATATGGAATGGAGATTAAAAATCCATTCTAAGTTCAAACAGCAGGAGTATAATGCAAGCTTTCTACTCCAAGCTTTCAAAGATAATGTCTAGGGGATATGATTTACAAATTACAATTGGATTAAAGGTAGTGCAGGCAAGATTTAAAATAGTCACCAATGTTTGCCACAGCAAAAGTCAAATTCTAACTCATAAACCATAAAGAAAGGAAGTAGACAATGAAGCATCCCCCTGTGTTTATGGCAAGACAACCAATAAAAGCACTAATGGATGCCAAGGCATACATAGTGTATTTCTTAAATCACCAATCAAACCAAAAGCTTAAGCTGATAGTTTGGGGTAAATTTAATTTTATCAACATAGTCCAACACTCCCCCTCACTTGTGGGCTTGGAAATTTGATGAAAAGCCAAACAAGTGGAATCAATATTAAATCGGGAGGAAACTGACTTTGCAGGGGTTTGAACACAGGACCTCCTGGACCACCTGCTCTGATACCATCTTAAATCACTAATCAAACCAAAAGCTTAAGCTGATAGTTGGGGTAAATTTAATTTTATCAACATAGTCCAACAATATTCAATGCAATAAAGTGATTATCCAGAAATTGTAGTTCATTAGCAATCCATTTCTTTTATTTTTTTAAACACTCATTAGTGATCCATTTCTAAATCTGAGTTAGAGAAGATGCAATACCATACAAGTTTGGAAGATAAATGTAATGTACAAAAAGTTGGCAAATTTAGAAAGATGAGAAAATAATAACCAGGAAAGGTAGAGGCTCCCTCTGGTGCAAATGGATTGTGCAGAAAGTACATAAACCAAGAACAATTATTATGAATTTGAAGTTAAATGCAGAGAGGGTAATGGAAGGGCAGTGTTATTAGAATCCACAAATAGGTATAATATCTAAATTTTATTTTCTAAACAACCAATATGAAAAACTTAAGCTTCAACTTGTATGCTAATGTCGATCAAATATAACTAAACCACAGAAGTTTAGTTTATCCCCTAGTCCATATCATAAGCTTCCACAATATACACATGTATACAACTTCTGTATAAACATCAACAATTGTCGCATCTTCTTTTCCTTTCTGTTTTTATTTCACGGCTCAATCACTTCATCAATTAAAAAGAATGTTGGCTGATGTAGTGTACTCTTTTGTACCCTTTTGTGTCCTTTTATAAAAGCTTCTGTCTTTTTATTTTTCTGGTTTTTTAGGTCTTAAGTCTTTTACTGCTGTTAACAGACTTCTAGTAGGCTAGTTACTGTGTTTTTTGGAGGTTGCGAGATAGGCCTTGTGGGCCACCGGCGATCCGAATTAGAGTTGGTTGACTTGCTCGTGGGCGAGAGCAAGTGCCGCACGATCGTGTCGAGACCCTCTAAGAGGTACGACCGTGACACGAGGCGCGCGCCTCTGGGGCTTCTTAAGTTTTTTTTTTTTTTCAGTTTTAATAGTAAAACGTATTGTCTAAGAAGCACGGACACTTTAATTTGGCTAGCGTGCCCGTGTCCGACATGTGTCGGACACTTGGACACTCCGACACTTGTTGGACACGTATCGGACACTTGTTAGCATTATAGATGTGTTAGAAACTAGTTGTACAAAGTCAATATAGGTCCATTATTTGTTAGGCACATAATGAACACTTGTCAAGTATACTAGATAGATACATGTAATATAGGACAAAAATAATGAAGTTTGAGAACGAAATACATCAAAAACATTTTTTTAAGCATATAGATACATAAATTTATTAACTTTAAATTTCTTTCTGATATAAAAATGATATATATTTTAAAAAATATATATTTAATAAACGTGTCCTAGTCGTGTCCGTGTCCTAGATTTTTAAGAAATGACTTGTCGCCGTATCCGTGTCTCGTATCCGTATCCAGGCTTCTTAGCGTATTATTTTACTTATTTTAAATATATATTTAAAAAAAAAAACAAAACACAAGAAACCCACTTCATTTAGAGTTTACATATACAACTTTTACGTTAAAACTTAAAAGAATTGCAACCCACAGTCGGCAGTCCCACATTTTCTGTCTTCTCCTTCAATCTATGTTCAAAGACTAATTACTTGAACCTTATTTATTTTACCTATTTTTCTTGGTTAAAACTTAATTTCTTCCCATGAAAGGTTTTTTCTTATTGTGTATGTATACATATATATTTTTTATATATATAGTGCACCTTAGAAAAAAAAACCCGCGCCTTTTGGTGCGCCTTGCACCTAGGCTCCAAAGGGCTATTGCGCCTTAGTGCGCCTTGAGCCTTTAAAAACACTGGTTACCATACCTTATTTTGCAGCATGGCACATTCAGAAGATGATCTTAACATTACCAAAGCCCGGATGAGAGAGACACAACAAGGAACCATGGAGAGAATGATTTGTGGAATAGAAGAGTAATAGAAGCGTATACGAAGGTTGGAGGTTCAAAACCACGCTAGGGAGAGGATTCCACGACCTCCACAACATTAGGATGATCATGAGAATGGATATGAGGGAGAAAGTTCCAATCAATTAAAGGATGGCCATGTTACATTGATAGCAACACTACAAAGGGGAGAAAGACATACTGGTCATAGCTTGAATGGGGGAAGAGTTCGTGGAAGAAGACATCATAATTTCCAATAGAGAGTTCCTTACAAAGAAGAAATTGATCGAAACGTGGGAAGCATCAAATTGACACTTCCTAAGTTCTATGAGAAAACAGTGGATTCAGTGTTCAATTGCCATAATTTCAATAATGAAAAAAGGTAATGTTATGTATTACTCAATTTAAACATATGCTCAACACTCGGGCTCCGTGGTCTCAAGAACTCAAGCGGTCTTTATAGTGGTAGTCGATTCGGATTGTATAGTTGCTGGGAAGCATAAAGATCGATCAATGTCCAAATTGCAACCCATTAAGATGTCAATGCCCAGTAATGAATGTGTTCCCAGTGAGTCTATCGTCAGTGTTCTAGTGCAAATCATATCTCTATGTTTTTCAAAGCATGTCAAGACCAAAACAAGATGTCATAATCACAATGCTTTCATTTTATTTAATAGTTTGGTTGGGTTGGGGCAGAAGATTTTTATAAATAAGTGAGTGAATATCGATCTCTTCTAGCTCTTCGAATTAATACTCCTCTGGTTGTCCATGTCTCTAAAAAGAATATAGAAATATCTCTACCAAAGTGGTTTGCATATCTCGAACTACCTGTGGATCCTCGTATAGATTTTGAATGCTCTCATAGGACTACACGACAAGCTTCCTTAAGACCAGATCATTATAGATTTGGATAAATTGATGTTAAATAGGAGAAGGAAACTTGAAGCACCGATCGATTCATGGTACGAGTTCAAGGAGTCCATGAGTAAGCATTTTGTTTCAAAACATTTCCAATATGAAATGGCGCAAAAGCTTCAAGCATTGAAACAAGGCAACAAGTCCGGGGATGATTATTACAAGGGGATGGATATGTTGATGGATCGACTTGTTCTAGACGAGGATATGGAGAATCTATGGCACACTTTCTTAATATGCTAAACACGGAGATTGTAAACAAGGTTGACCTACAACCTTACTCTGACATTGAGGGGTTGTTGCATATCACAATCAAGATCGAGAGGCAAATCTAATGAAAGTCTCGACGGTATTCTTCTATTCTAAACATTTTTCCAACTGTAGTTCTACATGGAAAAAGGATAGTAAGAATATTGATTATAGGCCTAGAAACCAAGAAATGTATGAGAAACCTAAAGCGAAATTAGAGAAAGGGGAGAATTCTAAAAAGGAGAAAAAGAAGATAGATGAATGTAATGTGTGAAATAGGAATTTGAAATGTTGGAAATGTCAAGGGGTAGGTCACTATAGTAGAGATTGCCCGAATAGGAGAATTATGACTATTAGAGAAGGCAAAATTGTGACTGAAGATGAAGAGGAAGATGACTTGTAAAGAAATAAAATGATGAGAGCGAGAGTCAAGAGTTTAGTAAAGAGGATCCTACACACGTCCTTAGTCGCTAGAAGAGCTTTAAACACCCAAATTAAGAAGGATAGTTTAGACTAAAGAGAGAACTTGTTTCACACTAGGTGCCTAGTTCAATGTGTACCTTGTAGTGTGGTCATTGATAGCAGTAGTTGCACCGACGTTGTGAGTACCCTTCTATTCAAGAGACTTAATTTAGAGACTAAACCACATCCTAACATAAGCTTCAAGGGTTGAATGATTATGTGAAAGTATGGGTGAGTAAACAAGCTCTTCTTTCTTTTACCATTGGAAAGTTGTTGATGTTTTATGTGATGTTGTATCCATGCATGCTGGGAATTTATTGTTGGGGAGGCCTTGGCAATTTGATCGTCGGGTAGTGTATGATGGGTACGCAAATTATCACTCTTTTACTCATAATGGTAGAAAAACTACTCTTGTTCCATTGTCTCTAAAAGATGTATTCATTGATCAATGCAAACTTGAAAAGAAAAGAAAAGAGACTAATGCAAAAGCAAAAAGTGAAAAAGAAATGATAGAAAAAGAATCGAGAGAAGAAAGAGTTTGAGTGAAAAGAAAGAGAGTAGCAATTAGCCTAAAGAAAAAAAATTGAGAGAAAAGCCAAAACAATGAGTTTGTATGTTAGGTCAAGTGAGGCTAGGAATGTTTTGCTTTCTAATCGAACCATTCTTGTACTTATGTGCAAAGGGTCATGTTACAATAAGAATGTGGGGTGTTTTTTATGCTTTGGTTCGTGCATTACAAACATGGCAACATTATCTTTGGCCAAAGGAGTTGTTATTCATATAGACCATGAGAGTTTAAAGCATGTGAGAGGACAAAATAAACTCAATCGGCGACATGCCAAATGGCTGGAGTTTATCGAGTGATTAAGTATAAACAAGGTGAGGAGCACATTGTTGTAGATGCTTTATCGCGAAGGTATGCTTTACTCAATGCTTTGAATGCTAAGTTATTGGGTTTTGAACATTTAAAGGCTTTGTATCATCATGATGCATTCTTTGCTCCTTTTGTTGAATCTTGTGAAAAATGACTTGTTGTGGATGATTACATGTTGTTTGATGGATTTTTGCCTAGAAACGGAAAATTTTGCATACCATCCTGTTCCATTCGTGAGTTACTTGTAAAGGCAGCTCATGGAGGTGGTTTAATGGCGCATTTTAGAGTTTCTAAAACTTATGATATGCTTGTTGAACATTTTAATTGGCCTAAAATGAGACATGATGTTAATATAGTTTGTGCTCGATGCATAGCATGTAAACAAGCTAAGTCTAGGCTTAAACCACATGGTTTGTATTCTCCTTTACCCGTTCCTAATGGCCCTTGGATTGATATATCAATGGATTTTGTTTTAAGCTTACCTAGAACTAGGAAAGGTAGAGATAGCATCTTTACTGTGGTCGATAGATTTAGTAAAATAGCTAATTTTATTCCTTGTCACAAAACAAATGATGCAAAACATATTGCTAACTTATTCTTTAGGGAGGTGGTGAGATTGCATGGTATTCTGAAAACCATAGTTAGCGATCACAATGTTAATTTTTTATGCCACTTTTGGCCTGTTTTGTGGGGTGAGTTGGGTACTAAGCTAGTGTATTCAACTACTTGTCTTCCTCAAATAGATGGTCAAACCGAGGTTGTTAATAGAGCCATGACTACTATGCTTAAGGTTATTATTGATAAGAATCTTAAGACTTGAGAGGATTGTTTGTCATTCATAGAATTTGCATATAATGGGGTTGTTCATAGCACTACTAAATGCAATCCTTTTGAAATCGTTTATGGCTTTAATCCTTTAACTCTTATTGATTTATTGTCTATCCCCCAAATGAGTTTGCGAGTCCTGATGTGAATGCAAGGATTGAGTTTGTTCATAAGCTGCACAAGAAAGTTAAAGAGCACATTGAGAAGCAAAATTCCAAGGTTGCTTCAAAAATCAATAAGGGACATAAGCCCTTAGTCTTCAAACCAGGAGATTTTCTAGGGTTTTCGAAAGGAAAGGTTACCTAATCAAAGAAAATCCAAGTTTTTTCCAAGAGGAGATGGACCTTCCCAAGTTCTTGAGCGAATCAATGACAACGCTTATAAAATTAATTTACCAGGTGAGTATGGTGTTAGTGCAACCTTTAGTGTTGTTGATTTGAGTCCTTTTGATGTAGGTGATGGCTATGATTCAAGGACGAATCCTTCTTAACAGGGAGAGGATGATGTGAACCAAGGAACATCTATTGTCATGCCTTAAGGTCTAATTACAAGTTTGAGAGCCAAGAAGCTACAACAAGCTTTAATCTCTTATATTCAAGCTACGGTGAGCTCAACAAAGGAAGTTCTAGAAGATGTTGGAGCATTTCCCTACATGAACAAAGTTGAGCTTCAAGATCGAGACGCATTAAATGCATTATAACTTGCATTTAATGAACTCATAGTTGAATTTATGGAACTTAAGTTTAATTTAATGTTCACCTCAAAGAACTAAGGTGAACTAAGTTACATTTATGGTGATGTTTGAACTCAAGTTGCATTCAATGAGGTGGAGATGGATTCAATGAAGTCAAGTATAGTTACAAGTTTCATTCAAGACAAGCTAAGTTTCAATTATGGAACTCATCTTCATGCTACTTCAAGCTATTGATTATTACTCAAAGGATGGTTACAAGATAGTACATTTTTTTTAGTACATCAACAATTGGGGGTGGGGGGATTCGAACCCATGACCTCTTCATCATGAGTTATACTTGATATCAGTTGAGCTAAGCTTTTGTTGGCACAAGATAGTACTTCTTTTATTGCAATGTTTTAATTGTAATTTTAGATTTCATATATCATTTCATTTTTTTCAATGTGAGTTAATCTTCTCCCCATTAACTAGCTCATAAAGTTGTTTCTTGGTCTCTTTTGGTCAATCAGGTTAAGGAGGTCAAAAACTATATTATGTCTTCTTTTCTTCCATTGTAGACAGAATTTTGGAAGTAAATGAAAAGAGTTTTCTTTTAGCTTTGTTGAGAGCTAAATTTTACATATTGCAATTTCTTGCGTTTTAGAATTAGCATGCTAGAGTCATTCAAGTGGTGTTGATCATACCTCTTGTGGAGTGATTTGAATCACGAGTTTAGAAACAAGTTTTCTTTACTTTGGATCTTGATCATCAAGGTAATTCATTCCAAAACTTTCCCTTGGGATTGATTTCATATCATTTTAGGGTTTTTGAGTCTTAGATCTAAGGTTTTTGAGTCTTAGATCTAAGAGGATGTTTGGGGCATAGGTTTGGAATTAGAATCCTGGAAATCAGAAGCTTGGGGAGTTGTCCTGAAGGGTTCTAAAGAGTAGGAATCATAAAGCCGTGTTTGGGATGCAGTGTTCTAAAGTCTGGGAGTCAAAAAAATTGTGTTTGGGGTGTAGTGTTCTGAAGCCTAGGAATCAAAAAGTTGCATTTGGAACCCTGGGTTAGGTATAGTTTTGTTTCAGCTTCTTTCTTTTAGCTATTTTGTTCTCTTCAAATTTTGTAGTGGATCTTATGTGAATTGTAGAAGCCACTGTCTAACCTTAATCAATTTTTTAAGGGACTTTTCAATGAAGATTTCAATTTATGTTGTAGTTGAGGAATAAAAAAAATAGTTTTAAACATTTAGAACCATTTTTGGTATTAAGATAAAAGAAAACAAAACATGCCACGAGTTCACACATACAAATATAAAGTCCAAAAGATTGACATACAAACAATGAAACAATAGTGCAAAATAAGATAAATAAACATAGTGTTGCACAACTCACATGAAACAAAAGGACATAATGCGCCTTTGTGCAAAACATATATTTTTTTAAAAAAAATACATATTCTAGAACACGTGTAAAAAAAGGGAAAAAATCCATTTTTCCTAACTTTTAAAAAAGAAATTATAAAATTGAGGTGATTTGAGTGTACATTTAAAAAACAAAAAGTACCAGATTGTTTTTCTTGTCCTTTTTTGTAAAAATTTCTCAAAGTTCAAAGGTTCTAAGAGTATTTACGTGCTATTATGCGAAAAGATTGTTTAGTAGCCCTTTTTAGTTTTATTTTATCCTTTTAAACAATTGACTAAATGGTTGGGTCGCTGCGGTGATTGTTGGAGTAGTTGTTCAAGGTGGTCGAGTTGATGAGGTGGTTGGGTTATCGAGGTGGTCGCCGGAGTTGTCACAAGAGTTGTTGTCGAAGAGGTCGCTGAAAATGGAAAACCACGCCAGAGGCAATCATTAGTGGTGGTCGATTTGTCGGTGTGGTCGTCAGAGTTGCCAATGTCGGTGGTTGTCAAGTGGTCGAAGTTGTCATCGAAGTGGTTGCCGGAAATGGAAAACAACAAATGGAAGAGGAAATGGAAAACTAAGTGGTCACCAAAAGCAGTTGTCAACGGTGGTCAAGTCGTCGATATGGTCGTCGGAGTTTTCGTTGTCAGTAGTTGTTGGAGTTGTCATCAGAGTTGTTGTGAAGAGATCATCAGAAATGGAAAACCAAGTGGTTACAAGGGCAGTCGTCAGCAGTAGTCAAGTTGCCAGTGTGAGCATGGGAGTTGTCATCATCGGTGGTCGTTGAATGGTCGCCCAAGTTGTCACGGAGTTATTGTCAAAGTGGTCGCCGAAAATAAAAAGCGACAAATGGAACCTCTGTTATAACACATGGAGTTGTGTTTCAAAACCAAGAGTTTTAAACACCTTGCCCTAAACATGGGTTTAGATTTGGAACTCAAACTCATGCCTCAAACACACCCTTTTGTGGTGCAACTAAGATGCTTTCAGTTATGACCTTTAAAGTAGAGGAACACGAATGTATACTTTATTCAGGACCCTACATGTTTTAGCTAGGAAGCACGGACACTTCATATTTGATGAAGTGTCCGTGTCGGACACGGACACGCTTCGGACATGTGTCCGACACGCAATTTTCGTGTCCTTTTTTTTTTTTTTTTCAGACACGTTGGGGACACGCTGGAGACACGTTGGGGACACGCTTACCATTTAAAAGAGAAAAAAAAACCGTTGGGCCTAACTTGGCCCAACTTTACGTTTAAAATAAAGTAAATAATAATAATAAAAAGAAAATAAAAAAACAGCCAGCCCTAAATAGTAAACAAAAACTTATCGCACGACTTCTGCTGCTGCTTTCGTCTCTCTCTTCTCTTCGCTACTTAGACGACTTGCTGCCTCCAACGAAACCGCGACTTCTGCGCTCGCGCGGCGGCTTACGCTTTCCGACGCCGACAACCTCTGCTGCTTTGCCGTTCCGAGAGCGGCGACTTCTATCACTATTTCCGTGCTTCCTAAACCATCGCATCGCACCACCTCAAAGCCCAAAGGTTTGTTGTGTTTTCTTGGTTATGAGTTTTTTAAAATAGTTTCTTAGTATTGTTGTGTTTTCTACTGCTACTTCGTGCTTTACTGTTTATTACTAAAAAAAAAAAATGTTCTCTGTTTATTGTTTATGTGTTTACTGTTTAGTAACAAAAAAAGTTTGGTTTTCTTTTTCATTATTAGATGGCCTCTTCCTCATCTAGTAATTGTAGTCAATCGTCACTCCCTTCAATCTCTAGTGATAATATTGAGGATGAATCAAAGCCACTTTGGAAATATGTGACCAAGCATCAAAAATTGAATGAATGAGGAGGCAATTTCTCATGGCAATGTAATTTTTGTCATTGCATAAAGAAGAGTTCTTATACAAGGGTAAGAGCTCATTTATTGAAGTTAAATGGTCATGGAATTGGACCATGTCTAAAAGTTACCCCCAAGATATGGTTGATATGCATAGATTGGAAGACGAGGCAAAAAAGAATCGTATGGCTAAAAACCCCTAAAAGCATTCCTTTACCACCTCCAATCATATCTATTGGTGGAGTTAGTGTAAGTAATCCTCCTAGTACAATTAATTTTGAACAAAAGAAAAGGAAAGGTGCTCCAAGTGCAATAGAGAAGTCGTTTAACATGGTATCAAGGGACCAATTACACGCTCTTATTGCTCGGATGTTCTATTCTTCAGGGTTGCCTTTTCATTTAGCAAGAAATCCCCATTTTATAGGTGCATTTACTTATGTTGCAAATAATTTATTGTCGGGATATGTGCCACCTGGATACAATTTGTTGAGAACAACTCTTCTTCAGAGAGAGAAGGCAAATGTTCAAAGATTATTGCAACCCATTAAAGACACATGGAGCGAAAAGGGTGTGAGTATTGTGAGTGATGGATGGAGTGACTCATAAAGAAGACCTTTGATAAACTTTATGGCAATTACAGACGGTCAACCAATGTTTCTAAAAGCAGTAGATTGTTCAGGTGAAGTCAAATATAAGTATTTTATCGCAAACTTGTTGAAGGAAGTCATTAATGAAGTTGGCCCTCAAAATGTTATTCAAGTGATAACTGATAATGCTCCTAATTGCAAGGGTGCGGGGCAAATTATTGAAGCACAATTTCCAACAATTGTATGGACACCATGTGTGGTGCATACTCTTAATCTTGCCTTAAAGAATATATGTGCAGCAAAGAATGTTGAGAACAACCATCTAGTGTATGAGGAATGTTGTTGGATTTCTGAGATTGCCAGTGATGTGATGGTTGTGAAGAACTTTATCATGAATCATTCAATGAGACTTGCGATTTTTAATGAGTTTGTATCTTTGAAATTACTTTCTGTGGCTGAAACACGTTTTGCTTCCGTCATTATTATGCTCAAGAGGTTTAAACTCATTAAAGGAGGTTTGCAAGCTATGGTTATTAGTGACCAATGGACATGTTATAGAGAGGATGATTTAGGAAAAGCAAGACATGTGAAAGAATTGGTGTTGGATGATGTATGGTGGGACAAAATCGACTATATCCTTTCCTTCACCTCACCTATATATGATATGATTCGGGTTTGTGATACTGATGCACCTAGCCTTCATTTGGTTTATGACATGTGGGACACTATGATTGAAAAGGTGAAGATGGCAATATTTAGACATGAAGGAAAACATGGAGATGAATTCTCTTCCTTTTATGACGTGGTGCATAATATTCTTATTGATCGTTGGAACAAGAACAATACCCCACTCCATTGCTTGGCACATTCTTTGAACCCAAGGTACTTTTTGATCTTTACATTTTTTCCATTCTTATTCCATTTGTATTATAATTTCTAAAGTTCAACATTTTCTTAACTTATATAAATATTTAGGTACTATAGTGAGCAATGGCTTAAAGAAGGCCCCTAATCGAGTACCTCCACATAAAGATATTGAAGTAACTCGTGAGAGAATGAGGTGTCTCAAGAGATATTTTCTGATCCGTAAGACCGTATAAAAGTGAACACAGAGTTTGCTAATTTTTCAACAAAGGGAAAAGATTTTTCCGACATTGATTCCATAAGTGAGAGGTATCGTTCAAATCCTAAAGATTGGTGGGTCAGTCCATGGTGTCTATGCACCAATCCTTCAATCAATTGCTTTCAAGCTACTAGTACAACCTTCATCATCTTCATGTTGTGAGAGAAATTGGAGCACCTACTCATTTATCAACTCACAGTTAGACGAAATAAGATGATGCCTCAACGTGCAGATGATTTGGTATTTGTCCATAGTAATTTGCGTCTTTTGTCAAGAAGAACTCCAGAATATTCACAAGGAGAGACGAAATCATGGGATATTGCTGGAGATTGTTTTGATTCTTTTGAGGGAGTTGGAATGCTTGAAGTAGCAAATTTATCATTGGATGAACCAGATTTAGAGGCTGTGGTCTTTACTGATGATGGTAGTGGTAGTGGGTTTGACAAATGTGATACTGATCGAGATGAAGACATAGTAGAAGTTTGAGAGGAGAGTTTTAGTCTTTTTTTTTTTTTTTTGTATGGAAGAATGACTTTCTAACTTTCTAGTACTTTCATTTGTATTGTAATATTTTGTTGTATTCACATGTTGGATATTGAACTTCTTAGTATTGTCATTTATGTATTAATGAAGCACATATTATTTAATATATATACACATATTACCTAAAAAAAATAAAATAAAGAACGTGTCCCCCAACGTGTCCGTGTCCTACATTTTTAGAAATTGGCGTGTCGCCGTGTCCGTGTCTGTGTCCGTGTTCGTGTCCGTGCTTCTTAGTGTTTTAGTATTACGAATGTTTATGAGAATGGTTCAAGCCCTCGAGTGGGACTACTTACTAAGTATTTTTTACACTCATCCATGTTACCCTTCCTTTCTTTTCAAATGGCACATGATTTACGATGCGTGTGGCGAGGGTATTCAGCTTGGCAAGGCTATGGAGACAACAACAGATCTGGGTTCCTTAGGATCCTAGAAAATTCGTAGTTTCGTGTTTTATGCATTGTTTGTTTTTTCATTTGTTCGTCATTATTTAAAAGCTCTATAATCATTAAGTTTTGTAAACTTATGCTGTGTTGGGATCCAGAACTCAAAGTGTTGAGAATTCTGATAAGTTTTAACAATCAAAAGTTTTGTTTTCGCTAATTTGAGGTTCCGCTTTATCTTCAAATGTCCTTTTTTATTCCACATGCATGTAGTAGCAACTCATAGAAATCGAGTCTAAGAAGTCGGGTCGTTACACTTGAATAAAAATAGGGGTACAAGAAGCTACTAGTGATGATGTTAGTAGAATGAGTTTTCTAATGACTAAAGCAAAGTTCTAGAACCTAAACTAAGAAAAGTTAGCATGGTTAACATAAAACTTGATCAATTTAAAAGGGGTCAACAATATGATTATAAAGAAAACTTCATAAAAGGGAAGATTTAAGGATCTAACGATGAAATGACTACATGTGGAAACTATATTTTCATTCTAAATGTTTGACTTCACAGCATCAACTCGAAAATAGCCAAATAACAAGAATGAGAGTAAAAGTTGGAGAATGGAAAATAATTTTTATAAAAAAATTGATTGCTTTTGGAGGAGGAATCTCAAAACATTTTTCTCTTTTAGAAGTTAAACAAGATAAACTTAGGTGAGAGAAGAGATAGAGAGATTTGATTATACCCGTTTGTGAAGAGAAATGTAGGAGAAGAGCCAGAAGCAAGAGAAGAATCTGCAGGGGAAGTGATACCAGCAAACTTGGCAGCCACAATGACAGAGAGGGGAGGGCTATCGGCCGGAAATGAGAAAAGCTTAATATCCATGATTCTCAACACCAGAACCAACTGAAATTAAAGCAAATATAAGGGTTTTACCCCTTTTTAGAACCACTTAAAAGCCAATCTCTGCCTTATGTTACCAGAGTATGCTAACCTCAGGATTTGAAATTGCTGATTATATACTTAGTATTAGCCATAATTTACAAGAACATTCTATAATCTTAGCAAGAGGATGGATTAAAGATTTACCCCTGTGAGATATCACATTTTTCGAGGAACTTAGATGTAGTCAAAGTAACGAATTGTCAACAAGGGCGTGGGCGTTCTAGTATATTATAGATTCTCATCCAAGACTTATATCATTTGAAACCATTCAACATGGAAGCAAAAACAGAAAAGAAATAAATAAATAATTGAAATCAGTTGTGATTGGAATCTTTTTTTTTTTTTTTTTGAAAAATTTAATTTGGCATGTTCATAGGCATCGATAATTTCTTCTATTCAAACAAACTACTTACTTAGTTTTCTATTTCGTTTGTATATTGTATTTTGCATTTTTTTTACTGATAACAATGATTTCAATCTTTTCGATTCCGACAAGTTTTGTATAGTCAAGCAAACTACATACACGTGAGATTCCTTTTTGCTTTGTTCATCTCCTTAAACTTTTTTTTCTTTTTATTTATTGTATGAATAATTTTTTTTTTTTGTTCCTTTCTATTTATTCATATAATCTGTGTTTTTTTTTTCCTAATTAGTGAAATAAATAAAAAAAATTAATAAGAAACAACTTTTTATAAAGTATGTGAAGAAGAAAAACAATAAACAACAAAATAAACTTCTAACCCACGCCGTTGGTGAAGTATACATTTTTAGTTTAATACTTTCAATTGGATTGGTTGAGCATTGGTTGAAGACTAAAATCAACGTAAATGAATGAAACAAAAGAACAAAAAAATAAAACAAAAGTTCAACACCTTAGGATCTGAAAAATGAGCGTCGGTGAGCGTGAGGGGCGGTGCGATCTCACCAACGGCGTGGGTTAGAACTGAACCGCTGTTTCTGTTTCTGAGGGGGAAAAAAAACAACAGAGATAAAGTAAATCTGATTGATCGGAGAGACGAGAGAGTGTAAGAGGGAAGATGCGGCAGCGAGTTCGCCGGGAGGCTGAAAGTGGAGGGCAGCAAGCGGCGGCAGCCGCTGAGGCTGAGTCGGGCAGTGGCGGCGTGCGGTAATGGGATGAGGAGGGGCAGGCTGAACGTGAAATAGGGTTTAGGAGGGAAAAGATAGGGAAAAGGAAAGAGTATAACGTAGGTTTTTCTTTTACCACTGTTGTATTAATTTTTTACCTGAGATATTGGGTGTTTGGGATGTTGAGTAGGTAATAATAGTCTTTCTTATAATTGTTTATGAAATTAAATAACTCTCATTTTAAATATAGATTAATATAACCAAACTAAATAACTTTGCAGACCTATCATCCTAAAAAATTGGGTTGTTTGAGGTAAGGAGTTATCGGGAATACAAACTTATTGCATCAACAACCGGGAGAAATTCACCGGTCCTACCTACTAACGCTAATAAGGTTGAAAGAAATGATGCGTCAAGCAAGTAGCGCGACTCCCGGTTCTACTTAACTAAGTATCGTGCTTGTACAAGGAGGAAGTCAATCCCACCAACTTGAATGACTTTTTTTTTATTAGAATGCCCTTTACTTTTAACATGGACGAAGGAGCAAAGCAGCTTGACCAATGAAAGAGGGAAAGGAGCGAAAGTCGAAAGAGGTTCAGGAGTTGGATGAGAAGAAAAATCTAAGTTGATTTTAGCATATATTTTTTTTTATCATTTTTTCTACCAATTCTCAAATTTTCATTAATAAAGATTTCTTCGCATGAATTCTAAGATTGAGATTTTTGTATTTATTAATTTATGTATATTTTATAAATTTTTTTTAAAAAAATTAAACAAAATACTCTCATATTCTTTTTTTTCAATATCTCTCACATTAATTATTCATTTGTCTTAGAATGAAAATTAGGAGCTAGCATTTTTTAGGATAGAATTGATGATTCTAAGAGTGCCAATTTCATATTCTTATGGAGATCCCCCAACTTAGTTTTGTACTTGCTCAATTATTTATTTTGTTGTTGTAAAATTCTTGCTTGAGCAATTAAGCTTCTAACCTCGTAAGTTTATTAATAATTAAGGTTTTGTTGGAGCATTGGGAGCAAAGTTTGCTTGATACAATACTTGGGAAAATAGCGCATTAATTGAGTTGGGATTTTTGTCAGTTATCCATCCCAAAACAACTGATCAGAAGCTGCTAATGTGCTCTACATAGCAATCAACCCTTAAATTCATTTGGAGGATTATAAGGATGTAGGAGTCATATTTTTGAAGGAGATGAGATTGGAGAAAAACTTGGGAGAAAAGATTTTGGGGAAGAATTCAAGAGAGAAAAGTTGGAAATAGAGGGAGCTAGTGCAACTCTCTTCTTTCAACAACAAATCTTTCTTCTTCTTTAAGGGGGCGTTTAGATCGAGGAGTTGGGGGAGTGGAGTTGTGAGGAGTTAATTTAAACTTTTAATCGACACTTAACACCGTGAATCGAGTTCAACACCTATTCAACCATTTTCTAAGAGCTTTTAGGAGTCCCAATTAAACTCATATGTCTATGGCTAATTTAAACTTAGATAATAAAGAATAAACCTCAAGATTCTAGAGGTTTTTGTCCTATGTGTAGGTACAAAAAGCCAAGTTCAATGTCTAGACTCTTTTCCAACATTACTTTTATGAAAACGTGAGCTCGACCCAACCTTTTCAATATTGAATCTCACACAAACTATGCTAACTCAAGTCATCGATTTAAGCTAACAATGAAACTTAAACTCAATAAAAGCAAACAGTGTTAAATGTTAAGCAAAGTTGCTAGAATCACATGGTAGGGCTTATCTCCTTTTTAGGGTATCCATTTCATTGAATTCCCTCCAACAAATTTAGCTCTTCATTGAAAAGAAACTAAAGTGTAGAAAATAAAGGGAAAACAGAATGAGAAAAGAGAAACTTCATTGGATTAAGGAACTTGAATCAAATTTGAAGTTTAAAATTGAAATAACAACAACTTGAAACTACAAATTGAATAATTGAATTTAATAAAAGGACAAAAACTTACCACTCAAAATTAAGAATGAAAATCAACAACTAAACTTGAAGAAAAATATAAAGTACAAAACTCAAATGAAAGCGATAAAGGACTTGAAGTTGCTCATTCTTTCTAACTTTGTTCAACTTTTTCAAGGAGAACAAGTCTTTACACTCCCAAATGAAGTATGAACAAAACTTAGGGAAGACTCAGTATGATGGCTAAAAAGAAAAGAAAACGACAGAATTTTGATGAAAAAGTACAAATCTGAGCTTCATTTATAGACTCCAAGGCCTAGGGTTTGCTGCCAAGATTAGTGTGGAAAAGCTTGGTCGATCATATTTTTTGATCCTCGAAGATTTGATTGAGAATATTTAATATTATTTGATATTATTTATTAAATCTTGGAAATTTAGGAGAATCTATATAAAAAAAAAAAAGTCTAAATGCTCTTAGCATTTAGTTTGTTAAGATTTGTTTGTGGTAACAAACCTTTATTTTATGTTTTGATTCTCATGTATATCTTGTAAATCGTATCTTTGGCCTTCTTATGTAAAGGCTTTTTATCCGCACATAACACATAAGAAATACACCAAGTCTTTTAGGAAGGGATTTTGAATTCCCGCAGCGGAAGACGTTGTGAAACGTCGTTGATTCGTTGTGTAATTCCTATCTTAAAATTGAATCTATCTCATAGATCATAGGCTAAACATGCAAACAAGAAGAAGTAAACAGTAAGTAATAGATACTAACCTCTTGAAGAACTCTTCTTCAACGTTTTCTCCTTCTCCGGTCACGATCTCTCTCGATCCAACGTTCTCCTCGAACACGAACTTCGATCCGAACAGCAAGACACTTCCAAAACGTCTTCTCGGTTGTTCTCGGGAGGTTGAGGGAGAGTAGGTGGGACTCCCTTTGGTCTTGGGTGAGGAGAAGTTTTAGAGAGAATTGAGAGAGTTCTAGAGAGAAAACATTTGCTCTCTTTGGATGGAAATCCAAAAAATGGCAAATGGCCTACCAAAGGCTTCTTGCAAAGCCTTTAAATACTATTGTGTGATGGAGTTAAAACCTCCAACAAATCACAATTTTACCACAACCATATAATATACAAATCACATTTGTATATTATATAATATAAGGTATCTCATACCTTATTATACAAATCTCATTTGCATAAATGTGGAATTATAAATTGAATCACATTCAATTTAATTTCTCTCAATTCAATTTCTCCAATTAGCACTAATTAATCAATTAGGCTATACAATAGTTTATTATGAATCTCATTCACATCAAACTATATATTATGTCATCTATATCTCATATAAATGACATAAATACCCAAATAATGAATTTGAACACTTCAAATTCACACCAAACTGTAAACCCTCAATTTGTCCAATTTGAGCCAACCGAGGGACCTAATGGACCTACACGTGACGAGCTCCAATGATCCGAGACTAACTGTCACAAACTCTTTGACCGGTTATTCAACATTCATTAGCTACGGTAACACTCCACACTAAAGCCCGTAGTTTGCACTCTCATCACCAGTAGGACAAGTTGTGTCCATCGATATAACCAATACCCATGAGTCGACCCTTCACAGGTTGTTCGTAGTCACAACGGGGTCAAATTACCGTTTTACCCCTGTGTCTACCTCTTGCTCCTTAAGTCCCACTGCTCCTCTAATGAACAACTACGTTGCATGGTCCAACCATAAACAACAACCCTCTCAGGCCAATGAGAGAGTGGGGCCTCGTTGTTCAAGCCACGAGACAAAGACTTAAGGGAACAACCCTCTAGTTTCCCTAAGTCGGGAACGAGTGAATTCCTTCTTGCGTAGTCAAGTTCCCAACTCCCCACGTGGTCCTGCCCCTGAGAAGATAGGCATATTGGGCGAGCAACAATGCCACCCTCACCCGTACTAGTCAAAGGACAGACCCCCGCAGACAGGAGCCCGTAACACGCTCAGGATTAAGGTCAAGTCACTAATGGTCATCTACGAATATATTAACTCTATACTGTTAACGGTGTTTCATCAGTAAGTCTAATAATTCACGGTCCGGTCTTGTACAATCTCATTGCACGAATGCCCCACTCGCTGCATGTCAACCACATGAACGAGTCGGATCACCTCGTTTGTATCTAATACAAAGCGGCCGCATCCACAAGTGTATCCGAGGATTAGGTCTCCAACCCTATCCATATATTGTAGACCGTTTGGGTCATTAACTCGAACGTGATCCTCCTTGTGTGTCCACTACACACCGTTCAAGTTCTTAGTTCTCTCATAATACAATGACCCTGGAGCTTAGTTTATTGGATTAAGTTTATGAAAAATGCGAGACACAAAGTTGAAATAAATAACTCTTATTTATTACACAATGTTGAAATAAATAACTCTTATTCATTTACAACTTGGAATATTACAAACTACACGAGATGAGGACATACATCCCAACAAACTCCCACTTGGACTAAGCTAGTGGAGTACATGATACATTTCTCAAATGTACAAAGAAAGTAATACAATAAAGTAATACAATAAACTAGGGCATTGAATACCCTTTACAATACTCCCACTTACCCTAGTCAGAAGCACTCAAGACCTAGACTCTCTGGTGACTCTCAAACACCTTAGCCGTGAGGGCCTTTGTAAATGGATCAACAACGTTGTGCTCAAGCTATCTGCGTGGTATCACCACGTCTCCACGATGCACAATCTCCCGTCGACGTGATACTTACGCTCTATATGCTTGCCCTTTTATGACTCCGGGGTTCTCTCGAGTTGGCTCTTGCACCACCACCGTTGTCACAAAAGCAATGTGATTGGCAAGTTCATATTTGGAACAACTTCCAAATCCGTCATGAACTTCCCGAGCCAAACGACTTCCTTTGCGACTTCACAAGCCGCAACATACTCGGCTTCCATCGTGGAATCGATGCATCCTCGCTGATGCTTCGCCACACTACAACTCCTCCATTCATAATGAAGGTGACCACGAAGTGGATTTCCTAGAATCCTTATCGGTGCTGAAAGTCGAATCTGTGGTATCCCGTAAGGATCAAATCCCCACTCCCATACACAAGGTCAGTAGTTCCTCGTTCTCCTAAGATACTTGAGGATTGCCTTTACGGTGGTCCCAAATGATCTAATCTCGATTGGATTGATACCTACCGACAATCTCAATCGCATAATGTATGCTCGGCCTAGTACACAACATGACATACATCGGGCTCCCTACACCAAGCATGGGGATTTGTCTCATATCCTCAACCTCTTGAGGCGTCTTAGGACATTGATCCTTAGACAGGTGAACCCCATGCCCTCGAAAGGCAACAAGCCCTTTGGAGTTCTCATGATCTTATACTTAGACAACATCTTGTCAATATAAGATGCAGAGAGACATGGCTAGCGTTACTGCTTTTTCCGGTCCGGACTATTTGGATACCTAGAACATATCATGTCACACCCTCCCGAACCACTTGCTAACTTAGCCCAGGAGGCGGCATGAAGCCAACAGACATTGTTACCTCTTAACAATACCACGACACTACTTTACCCGAAAACAAACTATGTTCGCATATGGAACACTTTAAACTTAGCACAAATGGCCCTGACATCTATAAGACGTACATGAGGAGAAACTCTTCTTAAGTCTCTCTTGGAAACTAAAACGAGCAAGAACATCGAACCACAAACAAATTCAAACCACTAATTAAACAACCACAACCTCTAAAGCACATACGGCTATAACTACATAGTTCTCTTAAAATAATTTACAAACATATGGACTTGCTAAAAACCACACCACCACGTACAAAATATCAAACTTATGAAGCTTCAAAGCAGACTATGGCGGTGTTTTGAGCACCGGGAGCTCGATCTCTACCGAAAAGTGGGAAAACACTCGAAAGAATGAGCTATAAAGCTCGTTGAGTGACTTGAGTTTAAAAGAAAGCTATTAACTCGTAAATCATATCACTGCCATCTATGAGCATATGCATCCAGAATCAAGCGTTAAAAGTAATCGTGTAATCATAATAGCTTTTCATGAAAACCAACAAGCATATCGTTAAAATCTCGTAAGGCATGTAAATGATATAAGCTCTTTTTTAAAACATGTCACATTCTACGTTTGTTCTACGATGTAGTGGGGCCCGCCAAAGACTCCCATCGTCTTTGTCGTAGTGGGGCCCGTCCAAAGACTCACGGCGGCAGGCTGTTGTCACGAGTTCACTCAACGTCAACAATGAAAATGACTGACGTGTGCACACGGTACCACAAAGCCTCGGGCTCAATATCTCGTAAAATCACATGAAAACATTGAACATGCCTCGCTTATCTTTCTTTCATAAAACTCAAGCTTACTCACATTGTTCATAAAACCGAAATCTTTAAAACATACTTGCTAGTACATGCTTGCTTGAAATCATAACATTTCCATAAATTTTGGCAACCATTGGACATATGCTCATGTATAAACTTTATAAAGACTTTTAGGGTCACAATGAACACTTGAAACATTTCTAGGAAAACAAGAATACTCATAGACATGTGTTCAAAAATAAAACACAAAGCTTTGAAACAATTCATTCTAGCAAAACTTGCATTTCTTAAAGCATTTTTCAAGCATATAGCTCATTTTTCAAGTTCGTTTTGCTACTCACGATTGTTAGAACTAGAGTCTTGACCAGTACACTCGACCTATTCGCTCTTGGCCTGTCAAACAAACCAAAACCATGTTTTAGAACATCGAGCTCATGGTTTTAACTTTAAAACTACAAGAAAACACTCCAACAAAAATTCCAAAGATTTAACAGATTTTATGCCCTGTATTCAGACAGCCATAACTTCTTCATTACTTAGCCAAACAGGGTGAAATTTATACCAAACTCTTCCTTTTTGAATCCTCTAAAAATCATATGAAGACATGAAATTGAAATTCCCAATAGATTGATTCAGAAATACCTCGAAAGCTTCTTTCCCAGGAACTAACTTCTGCTATTCCAGATTCGATTTTCTGCTGCAACCCGAAACTTGACCTGCTATTTACAACATCTTCCAATCATTTTCTATTCACGATTTCTTCATGAAAGTTGTAGGAAATTCAATAAGGTTTCCAACCATACCTAATAGAGCTTCTAACGCCAAGTATACAGATCAGAACAACCAAAACATCAGAGGCTTCCCGGATTTGACAGCAAAATTTGTCATCTGTCTTCCTCTTCACAAATCAGTAGCTTAAGATCCGAATTTGCTCGAGCATCCTTCACGAATTTTGTTCCAATATGAGTTAACTTGCACGAAACAAAATCTCAGCTCTTACCTCTTTCTGTGGAGCTCGAGATGAACAAAATAGCAGAACATGGCAGTGATTACCTTGTCATTATACTAATTGCTTGAGTTCTCTCCCTCTCTTCTGCAAATCCAGCTCCAAAACCACATTCTTCTTCTTCCTTTAAGCTTCTCCCACGAACCCTCAGCTCCTCTTTGATGAAAATAAGAAGAAATTTGAAGGTACTTGTTTGTTTAAAAAGAAAAACCAAGGTGGGGGTCCCACCTTCCACTTTCTTTCTTTTTTTCCTTTTCCTTTTCTTTTCTTTTCTTTTCTTTTCTTTTCTTTTCTTTTCATTCCTAAACATAACACAATATTATAACCTTTCCTTTCATTTTCTTTCTTCATTATTCTTAGAGCAAACCAAACCAAAATGGTTTAAGGTTTTTCTTCCTTGTTTTCCTTTTGCCTTTCACTTCATTACTTTTCTTTTTAAAACAAGGAAAACCAAGTTTTAAGCATTCATTTCTTCCTTTCTTTTGTTGTTTGATAATAAGGAGGTTCCAAAGAAAGATCTCGGGTTTACACTGTGCCTCTCCCAAATCTTTCATTTGGAATTGCGAAGCCAGCCATTCCTTAATGTCAGTAAGAAATCCTACCTCATTCTCAATGAGAAGGATATCATCCACATACAATATAAGAAATGCGACGATTTTGTCGACGATTTTCTTGTAGACACAAGGCTCGTCAACATTTTGATCAAAGCCATAAGATTTGATCGCCTCATCAAACCTTATATTCCAAGACCTCGAGGCTTGTTTCAGTCTATAAATAGACCTTTGAAGCCGACAAACCTTTTGCTCTTGGCCTTGGGCAATGAACCCTCAGGGTGGTCCATGTAGATGGTCTCGTCAAGGTTGCCATTCAGAAAGGCGGTCTTGACATCCATCTGCCATACCTCATAGTCATAATATGCGGCAATGGCCAGAAGGATTCTAATCGACTTTACCATGGCAACAAGTGAAAAGGTTTCCTCATAGTCAACCCCTTCCACCTGGGTAAAACCCTTTGCCACTAGTCGGGCTTTGAAGGTCTGCACCTTCCCATCTACGCCACGTTTACGCTTGTAGATCCACTTGCAACCAATAGGTTTAACCCCATCCAGTTGGTCTACAAGCTCCCAGACGTAATTGAAGTACATCGACTCCATTTCCTGGTCCATGGCTTTAATCCATTCGTCTTTGTCAACGTCTGTCATTGCCTGATCATAGGTCAATGGATCCTCACAGTCATCATCAGGAGTGACAACTTGGGTTTCAGCTAAACCCATGTAACGTTCAGGCTGTCTCACAGCCCTCCCACTACGTCGAGGCATTCCCAACTCTTGGGAACGGACTTGACTAGACGAGCTAGGATCAACAACACTTGTTGACGTACTAGCACCATCAACAACTCTTGCTGATGAACTGTCCATTTCATTTAAAACAATCTTACTCCTTGGTAAGTGACCCCTGATGTGGGCTTCCTCGAGGAAAGTGGCGTTTGTCGACACAAGCACCCTATTATCCTTAGGATCGTAAAAGTAACCACCTCTAGTCTCTTTTGGGTAACCTACAAAGAGGCACAACTTTGAACGGGGTTCCAACTTCTTGGGTTTGACACCAACACATGGGTCGGGCATCCCCAATTCGAAATGACGTAAAGCGGTTTCTGACCATGCCGAGTTCGAAAGGTGTTTCACAAACACTCTTTGACTAACAGTTTCAAAATGTAAACCGCGATCTCTCATCACGTAACCCAAAAGAATCGGGAGACGAGCATAGCTCATCATCGACCGAACCATGTCCAACAAGGTTCTGCTTTCTCTCTCCGATACACCATTCTGCTGTGGCATACCAGGTGCTGAGAGTTGGGACATAATTCCATGTTCTATCATATAGTCCTGGAATTCAGTGTCCATATACTCTCCACCTCGATCCGATCGAAGTGTTTTAATCGATTTACCTAACAGGTTCTCAACCTCAGTCTTGAACTCCTTGAACTTTTCAAGTGTTTCAGACTTCCTATGCATTAGGTAAATATACCCATATCTGGAGTAATGGTCTATGAAAGACACGAAATACTCATAATCGCCCCGAGTTTTAACATTCATCGGACCACAAAGATCAGAATGTATAAGCTCAAGGGGCTCCTTGGCTCTATATCATTTTCACTAAAAGGACGTTTGGTCATTTTGCCCTCAAGGCATGACTCACACATCGGTAAAGAGTTTTCTTCCAACTCGCTTAGAAGTCCACTCTTCACTAGTCTCTCAATCCTATTGAGATTAATGTGGCCTAACCGTAGATGCCAAAGATGGGCACTTTCTTTTGGAGAAACTTTTAATCTCTTAGTTTGCGTTTCAGCTATTTTAAACAATTCGGTGTTCAAAACACTTTTGACCGAATTAGGGTTCAAAACATATAAATTACTCTCAAGCGAAGCAGAACAAATCAAATTTCCATTTCGAGAAATAAACGCTTTATTACTCTTGAATGAAACAAAAATATTTTGTTCTAATAGGCAGGAAATAGAAACTAGGTTTCTCGTAAACCCAGGAACTATGTACATATTATCCAATAATAAGTACTTCCCGCCAAAGAACAGCTTCACCATGCCTATTGCTGCAGCTGAGACAACTTCTCCGGATCCAACCATGAGTGTTATCTCACCCTCTTGCACTGTGCATTGCCAGAACTTAATCCTTGAAAAGAAGAGCAAACATGGTTAGTGGCGCTCAATCCAATATCCAAGCAGAGTCATTACTCTCCACTAAACAAGTTTCTGTGACAAGTAAATCACATTTACCTATCTCCTTCTTTTCATCAAGGAACTTGGGACAACTCCTTTTCGTGTGTCCGTCCCTCACAATAGAAACACTTTACGCAACATCCTTGATTTCTTTGCCTTTTAGAGTGTAACGCTGCAGTCAACCTTAACTTCCTTCAACTTCTCCTTTTTCCCCTTAGGGCCTGAAGAGTCTACAAACTTTATCCCAGAGGTCGTACCCCTATGAAAAGGTCTTAAGGCAACACTTGCCTCAACTTCCTGTCCCCTAGTTTGCACCAAGGACTGAAAGGTTTGTAGATTGTTGAATAGGACTGTTGAACCGGGCACCTGAGGACCCTCCTCAGTGAGTGCGAACTCTTGGTCGTCATTTACCAAAATCGTGTCTATATTGTTTTTCCACGAAATACTATCGCCGACTAACTTAACGGAAGCTAAAAGAGCGTTAAAAGCGTTTGACATTTTTGTTGCTGAAATAAAATAAAAAACTTTGTATTAGTCTCGCAAAAACTTTTGAAAATCCAATCGGGTTTTAGCAAATTTTTATCCTATGATCCCTAGGTCATTCAAAAATTTGCAATGATACCCTAAAGGTTTAGAATGACCGCCACTGTAGGGTAGACAAACCCACTCCTCCTTTAGGACGAGACTCTCTCGACCAGACCCTAATACCAGAATAACTCTTATTCCATTAGGCATCCAGTTACCATTTTTCGGTAAAAATCCATTAACTCTTAATGAATCCTGTGAGTGTCACCCTCAATCTTTAAATTTCTAAGTATCCGTCCAAACAATAGCCGCCGTAGGGAGGACTAAGAAGGAAAACCAACAAGGAAATTGTATCCCTTTCGGGAATTCACGGTGTTCCGACTCCCATGATCAAGGTCCTCCGTAGGGATTGTCTGGTCCAGGCCAAACTAGCAGGCGGATCATAGGCGTCTCATGGTGTGAATCGAAAGAAGAGACCGTGGGTCCCGTTTTCACAGATCCCGCTCCCACTCACTATAAGTACTCTCTCCATGCACGTTGATATTGACCCATACAAATGCCACCCGTAGAGGGGCGCTCCCATTTATGCACCACGAGGCCGAGCATGGATCTCACTGGTGCGAACTTAACGGAGATTTGTGGATGGAAAAATAAATGTATCTCATACACTTTATTTCCTCCCACTCGAACTTTAAAATATTCGGGATTGACCTAGATAAACCTAGCTAAAATTTACCTAAGTCTACCAATATAACTCTTATATTGGATTAGCCTAAGTCTATAATCACATTATTAACTTAGGTCTATGTGAGTAAATTAATTAACTCTTAATTAACGACACTCACGAGAATATAACCTAAGAATCTCCTGATCGAATTCACTCCCGTGCCTAGGTTCCAGATATAGTGTGTTTATGCGTCAAACTTAAATACCCCAACCTTAAACAAAACCTTCCTTAGACGAGTTACTTATCGAGTCTCCATTCAAAGGTTATATTTGATTTCCTAATTCTAATCTTATTAGAATTAGAAAACCTAAGTCTAATTATTCAAGTTCAAACATTTTAAAACTAATAATTAACTTAGGTTTCATGCATTTCTATGTTATAGTGCTTGATCATTCATCACATGAATAATACTATACTATAACATACATTCATCACATGAATTAAATGCATGAGCATGCTTTTAATTTAAAAATATAACACTTATATTAAATAAATTAAATCATGCAAACATTATATTATAACTCTTATAATATAATCCTATCATGCATACTATATATTATAACTCTTATAATATAAATATGATGCATGAAATGTTTAACCTAAGGTGAGATTTTAAATCTATATGGCATACTCTAGCACATAGAAATAATTAAATCATACATCTCATGCATAAAATAATTAAATAGCAATATTGGACCGATTTTTGGCACCCTAGGGACACAAAATTAAATTAATTAACATTAATATAACATTTATATTAATATTAATTAAAATAATTAAATAAAAACATTTAAAAAAACCAAATTATACAAATAAATAAATAAAAAATTAAATAAATAAAAACGACAGTTGCACAACTGCAGGCTCAAACCGGTGCCCACGAACATGCCTCCCGCAACCACTACACCACGGCGTTACAACGTTGTTATTGCGTTGCAACGCTATAATGTATAGCGTCGCGCCCAGCGTTCTCAACGCTGTGGTGTTGCAACGCCACCGCTAGCGTCGCGCAACGCCGCAGCTCGCAGCAGCCCTCGGCCAAGCAAGGATGGCATCGCAACGCCGATGAACAGCGGGCCGCAACGCCGATGATCTTCCAAAGAACACCACTTTTTGTTTGCTTTCACCAAAATCGCCCGTTTTTGCTCCGTTTTCTTCACGACAACTCTTGTCACGAACGATACGGACTTACAGACTCGATTTACATTAAAAAATGCCCAAAAATAACGGGCCCTTACATTGATCTCATCAACTTTAATGTAAATCTAAAAAGTGCCAAAAACCGAAAACATCCAAAATTGCAAACCATTAACATTCATCTCATGAAAATTAATGCTACCCACCTAATTTTAAGAATTCACAGAATACACAACGAAGAGCAACGATTGGCTCTGATACCAATTGAAGGGATTTTGAATTCCCGCAGCGGAAGACGTTGTGAAACGTCGTTGATCCGTTGTGTAATTCCTATCTTAAAATTGAATCTATCTCATAGATCCTAGGCTAAACATGCAAAGAAGAAGAAGTAAACAGTAAGTAATAGATACTAACCTCTTGAAGAACTCTTCTTCAACGTTTTCTCCTTCTCCGGTCACGATCTCTCTCAATCCAACGTTCTCCTCGAACACGAACCTCGATCCGAAAAGCAAGACACTTCCAAAACGTCTTCTCGGTTGTTCTCGGGAGATTGAGGGAGAGTAGGTGGGACTCCCTTTGGTCTTGGGTGAGGAGAAGTTTTAGAGAGAATTGAGAGAGTTCTAGAGAGAAAACATTTGCTCTCTTTGGATGGAAATCCAAAAAATGGCAAATGGCCAACCAAAGGCTTCTTGCAAAGCCTTTAAATACTATTGTGTGATGGAGTTAAAACCTCCACCAAATCACAATTTTACCACAACCATATAATATACAAATCACATTTGTATATTATATAATATAAGGTATCTCATACCTTATTATACAAATCTCATTTGCATAAATGTGGAATTATAAATTGAATCACATTCAATTTAATTTCTCTCAATTCAATTTCTCCAATTAGCACTAATTAATCAATTAGGCTATACTATAGTTTATTATGAATCTCATTCACATCAAACTATATATTATGTCATCTATATCTCATATAAATGACATAAATACCCAAATAATGAATTTGAACACTTCAAATTCACACCAAACTAGAAACCCTCAATTTGTCCAATTTGAGCCAATCGAGGACCTAATGGACCTACACGTGACGAGCTCCAATGATCCGAGACTAACTTTGTCAAACTCTTTGACCCTGGTTATTCAACATTCATTAGCTACGGTAACACTCCACTAAAGCCCACGTAGTGCACTCTCATCATCATCATAGGACAAGTTGTGTCCATCGATATAACCAATACCCATGAGTCGACCCTTCACGGGTTGTTCGTAGTCACACCGGGTCAAATTACCGTTTTATCCCCTGTGTCTACCTCTTGCTCCTTAAGTCCCACTCGCTCCTCTAATGAACAACTACGTTGCATGGTCCAACCATAAACAACAACCTTCTCGGGCCAATGAGAGAGTGGGGCCCCGTTGTTCAAGCCCTGGAGACAACACTTAAGGGAACAACCCCTCTAGTTTCCCTAAGTCGGGGACGATTGAATTCCTTCTTGCGTAGTCAAGTTCCCAACTCCCACGTGGTCCCTTTTTTGAGAGAGATAGGCATATTGGGCGAGCAACAAAGGGCCACCCTCACCCGTACTAGTCAAAGGACGGACCACGCATGTCGAGTCCGCTACACGCTCGTGATTAAGGTCAAGTCACTAATGGTCATCTACGAATTTATTAGCTCTATACCGTTAATCGGTGTTACATCGGTAAGTCTAATAATTCATGGTCCGATCTTGTACAATCTCATTGCACGAAATGCCCCCACTCGCATGTCAACCACATGAACGAGTCGATCACCTCGTTTGTATCTAATACAAAGCGGGCGCATCTACGGTGTATCCGAGATTAGGTCTCCAACCTATCGATATATCAGTGACCGTTTGATCATTAACTCGAACGTGATCCTCCTTGTGTGTCCACTACACACCGTTCAAGTTCTTAGTTCTCTCATAATACAATGACCCTGAAGCTTAGTTTATTGGATTAAGTTTATGAAAAATGCGAGACACAAAGTTGAAATAAATAACTCTTATTTATTACACAATGTTGAAATCAATAACTCTTATTCATTTACAACTTGGAATATTACAAACTACACGAGATGAGGACATACATCCCAACATTTTATTCCATTAACCTTATAACATATCTTGGTATCAAAGTGTTTGGCAAACGTCTTTGTTTTTTCTTCTTAATGGCAGGTTCTTCTTCAACTCTCACTTCTCTAACCATAGTAGCCTTCACCTGACATTATCTATTATCCAATATTTGCAATCTTGTCCCCATTTGCCTTGATTCCACCAATTATGTTCAATGGAAGGTTTCAAGCCACTACAATCTTGAAAGTTCACACTTTATTTGGTCGTATTGATGGTAGAGATGTTCATTTTCCCTAAGGAGACAAGGCCCCGCGGGAACCCCTGTTTAGGCAAGGAATTGGAGAGGGAGTGGAAAATAATTTTTTCCATGCACTCTACTCACTATAGATATATTTATGTTCACTCGATATAACCATGATTAGTAAGTCGATCATTCACAGATCGTTCATAATTACAATTGGGTCAAATAAACCGTTTTATCCCTATAATTACTTCTTGTTCCTTAATTCTCATTGATTCTCTAATAAACAATTGGTTTGTGGTCCAACCAACAAACCAAATCCCTCTCGAGCCAATGAGAGGGGTGGGCTCTTTGTTCAAGACTCGGAGTCAACACTTAAAGGAGCAACCTCTCTACTAATCCTTAAAGCGGGTAGGAGTGAATTCCATCTTGCAGAATTATGTTCCCAACTACCTACCCAGTCTTATCCCTGAAATGGGAGTCTTATTGAGTCGGCAATCTCATATCACTCTCACCTATACAAATCTAAGGATAATGTCGAATAAATAGGAGTTCATAACACGCTCAGGATAAAGATCGAGTTACCTAGGTCATCATATGAATATAATCAGTTAAGATGGTAAACGAAGTTATAAAGTCTAAGTGACTATTTCGGGGCCCAATCTTATGCAAACTCATTGCATAGGACACCCTCACTCACATGTCTCCACATGAACGATTTAGGATCACATCTTTTGTACTTTACAAAGTGGGTCTCGTCCATAGTGTCCCCAAGATAAGGTACCCAACCCTATCCCTATACTATTGATTGTTCTGGCTATAACTTGAACTTGATCCACTTTTATGTCACACATAAAGTTTAAGTATACATTCTACAACCAATGGTTCTTTATTGGATTAGGTTTTCACTATTCACTTTATTTAATAACATCTTTACTGAATAAACCTCAATAACAACTTTATTGCAAAATAGAATGTACATTCAGTTTGCAAAATCACGAGTTTTAGGACATAAATGAAAGAGTCCAGATTAAGAAAGCGGAAGCAATTTTGGATCTTGAATACTCTAAGTTGATCAATTTTGTAAAATAAAAAACATGCTCAAAGCTGGAAAAACAGAGGGATAGAAAACTCAACTTTGAAGATAAAATTCTCTTCACCCGGTTGATGGTTTTCAGCACGAACACTTCGTGGACAACCGTTAGAGTCTTCCCTACTACCCTCAGGCCTTAGAACGGATTGTGGGATCCTAGATTGAGAGAATTTGGAAGAAAAGACCTCAAAGGTCACTAATTCGGGAATATTGAATTTTCTGTGTCATTCTCTCTAAACACCCCAAATCACCATTATATAAAGCTTCAAAAAGCTTCAATGGAGTGACAACTCAAGGGTGATGAGGATGTTTTGAGATGGAGGTGGCCAATTTTGGTGAATTTTGAAGATGAGTAAGATTGGGCAAGTTGGCAACTTGTTTTTCATGAAAATCATGAAAATCCTCATTTACATTTAATTTTAATTCAAAAATCAATATTAAATTGATTTTTAATTAAAATTAATATAATTAATTAAATAATTCAAAATTAATTTAATTAATTAATTTTTTAATTTAATTTAATATCAAATATTAAATTAAATAAATTGCCCGATCTTGATCGATTTTTCGAACATGAATCCTTATTCATGCTATAAACCGATCCCGATATTTAAATCATATTTAAATATATCCACCTCTTATTAATCATAGTTTAATTCATAATTAAGCTATGATTCGTTAAATATATCACATATAAATAACGCTTTCTCCCAAACTTGAATTTGAACAATTCAAATTCTTTTCTCTAAAAAAGTAATAAGGCTAAGTCCGAGCTAGTAAGGAGGACCTAATGGACCTACAGATCATGAGCTTCAACGATACGAGATTAACTAGCCAAACTCTTTAGCCTAGCTAATCAACATTCGTTAACCACCGTGACATTCCACTAAAGCCCGGTGGCTTTGCTCTCTCCTCACTCGTAGATATATTTATGTCCACTCGATATAACCATGATTAGTAAGTCGATCCTTCACAGTCATTCGTAATTACAAATGGGTCAAAATTACCGCTTTACCCCCTGTAATTACCTCTTGTTCCTTAAGTTCCACCGATCCTCTAATGAACAATTGGTTTGTGGTCCAACCAAAGAAACCAAATCCCTCTCGAGCCAATGAGAGGATGGGCCCATTGTTCAAGACCCGAGTCGATGCTTAAGGGAACAACCTTTCTACTAATCCCTAAAGCGGGTAGGAATGAATTCCATCTTGCCGAACTATGTTCCCAAAATTATTTACGGTTTTATCCTTGAAATGGCAGGCTTATTGAGTGTCGGCGGCCTCGAGCCACTCTCACCCATGTAAATCTAAGGATAATTCGAATAAATAGGAGTCCATAGAACGCTCGTGATTAAGATCGAGTTACCTAGGTCATCGGATGAATATAGCCAGTTAAGACAGTAAACGGAGTTATAAAGTCTAAGTGACTATTGCGCGGTCCAGTCTTATGCAAACTCATTGCATAGGCGCCCCACTCACATGTCTCCACATGAACGATTAAGGATCACATCGTTTGTTCTCTACAAAGTGGGCCACGTCCATAGTGTCCCCCGGATAAGGTCCCCAACCCTATCCTTATACTATAGATACATTGCTCGCTATAACTTGAACTTGATCCACTTTTATGTCACACATAAAGTTCAAGTATTCATCCTATAGCCAAGGGTTCTTTATTGGATTAAGGTTACACAATACACAATAGTCAATAACACTTTTACTGAATAAATTTCAATAACAACTTTATTGTGATATAGAATATTCATTCAGTTTACAAAACCACGAGTTTTAGGACATAAAACCCAACAATAAAACCCAACATTCTTGACATCCATCTGCCATACCTCATAGTCATAATATACGGCGATGGCCAAAAGAATCCTTATAGACTTTATCATGGCAACAAAAGAGAAAGTTCCCTCACAGTCCACCTCTTCTCGCTGGGTATATCCCTTTGTCATGAGTCTAGCTTTGAATGTCTGTACATTCCCATCTACACCTCGTTTTCTCTTGTAGATCTATTTGCAACCCATAGGTTTTACCCATTAAGTTGATCCACAAGATCCCAAACAAATTGAAGTACATTGAGTCAATATCTTGAACCATGGCTTTAACTCATTCGTCTTTGTATACATCATCCATTACCTGATCATAAGTCAATGGATTCTCACAGTCGTCATCAAGTATGACAACTTGGGTTTCAGTTAAACTCATGTAACAGTCAGACTGTGTTATAACCCCCCTACTACGTCGAGGTTCTCTCAACTCTTGAGATGGACGTTTTTTACTCGACGAGCCAATATCAACAACTCTTATTGATGTGCTAGTATTCTCAATAACCTTTGCTGATGTACTGTCTAATTCACTCAACACGACCTTACTCCTTGGTTTATGGTCCTTGATGTGATTCTCCTCTAATAAAGTTACATTTGTCGACAGAAACACCCTATTTCCTTAGGATCATAAAACATAACACCTCTTGTTTCTTTTGGGTAGCCTACAAATAGGCACAACTTTGAACGAGGTTCCAATTTGTTTGGGTTTGTTAAAAGCACATGGGTTGGACGAATTCGAAAGGTGTTTCAGAAACACTCTTTGATGAAACATTGTTAAAAATGTATACTGTAGTCTCCACTACATAACCCCGAACGAGTTAGGGAGATGAGTATAGCTCACCATCGACTGAACCATGTCCAACAAGGTTCTATTTCTCCTTTCCGATACACCATTCTGCTGAGGCATACCTGATGTTGAGAGTTGTGACGTAATTCCATGTTCTATCATATAATCCTAGAATTTCAAGTTCATATACTCTTCATCTCAATCAGATCGAAGTGTTTTAATTGATTTACCTAAGAAGTTCTCAACCTCATTCTTAAACTCCTTGAACTTTTCAAGTGCTTCAAACTTATGATGCATAAATGTACCCATATCTTGAATAGTCATCCACGAAAGAGATGAAATATTCATATTCTCCTCTAGCTTTAACACTCATCGGGCCACAAAGGTCTGAATGTCTAAGCTCCAAGGGCTCCTTGGCTCTATACCTTTTTCCAGTAAAAGGCCTTTTGGTCATTTTGCCTTCAAGGCATGACTAATATACTGGTAAAGAATTTTCTTCTACCTCGTTTAGAAATTCATTCTTTACAAGTCTCTCAATCCTATTGAGATTTATGTGGCCTAACCTAAGATGCCAAAGGTGTGCATTTTCTTTAGGAGAAAATTTTTGCTTCTTAGTTCGTATATTTGCAGTTCTAAATAATTTAGTGTTCAAAATAATTTTGACTGAATTAGGACTTAAAACATACAAGTTATTCTCAAATAAAGTTGTGCAAATTTTAATACCCTTAAAAGAAATAAACGCTTTATTTACATTAAAGGAGATTGAAATATGATGTTTTAACATATAAGAAACATAAATAAGGTTTCTAGCAAACCCTGGTACTATATACATATTATCTAATAACAATTTCTTCTTGCCAAACAACAACTTCATTGTGCCTTGTGCTACGGCTGAGACAACCTCCCTAGTGGCAACTCTGAGTGTTATCTCCCCTTTCTGCAGTTGCTGTCAGGAACCAATTCCCTAAAAAGAAGAACAAACATGGTTTGTGGCGCATGAATCCAGTATCCAGGCAGAGTCATCACTCTCCACTAAATAAGTTTCAATCTTAGTAAATCATATTCACCTTCATTCTCCTTTTTCTTATCAGTCAGGTACTTGGCAGTTTCTCTTCTAGTGTCTTTCATTGTTGCAGTAGAAATATTTTCCTTTTTCTGTAACTTTCTTGACATTCTTGCCCTTCTGGGTTGCAACATGGTCAACTTGTTTCCCCTTGCCAACCTTTTTCATTTTCTTCTTCTTCCCTTTCGGGCCTCAAGAGGACGAATCTACAGGTTTGGTCTCCAAAGTCGAATCCCCATGGAAGGACCGGTAGGCAACATTTGTCTCACCTTCCTGTCCCTTGATTTTCATCAAGAAATGATAGGTTTGTAGCTCGTTGAGAAGGGTGGTGAGGGTGTAGCTTAGCTTGTTCTGAAGGGATTGAATCCCGCAGCGGAAACGATTATGAATTGCGTGTTCTTAATCTTATTGCATAGATACATGTCAAGAACATAAAAACTATGATTAAGCATGCACAAGAAGATTAGGACAACATGAATTTACCTTTGAAGAACAATTTTCTTCTTGTATTCCTTCTCCAAGGTGTTGCTCACGATCTCATGATCTCTACGATCCGAACCCGACACTTACAAAGATCTACCACTAGATCTTCTCTGTTGTTCTCTAGGTGAGGGAAGAAGGTGGGTTCCTTTAAAATGAGGTGTAGAGAATTTTGAGAGAGTTGTGTCTAGGAACTTTTTCAACAACACAATGAAAATGAGCTTTAGGGTTACACCAAAGGCCTATCTAAAAATTGCATCCCATGCAACTATTTATAGGGAAATAGGTTGAAAATTACCATCCTATCCCTATTCATTCTCTCATAATTATATAGTATGTTATGAATCTAATTCACATTAAAACTATATATTATATCAATTATATCACATATAATTGATATATTACCTCATATATGAAATTGAACACTTCAAGTTCATTCCTAACTTTATACCCTCAATATTATCATGTTGAGCCAACGGAGGGACCTAATGGACCTACAGTTCATGGGCTCCAATGATGTGAGATTAATTGATCAAACTCTTTGATCCGATTAATCAATTTTCATTAACTACAAGTCACTCCACTATAGACTTACAGTTGCACTATCCTCACTGTAGATTATATGGTGTCCATCGATATAATCATTACCTATGAGTCGACCCTTCACAAGTTGTCCGTAATCACAGTTGGGTCGAATTACCGTTTTACCCTTGTGATTACCTCTTGCTCCTTAAGCACTATTGATTCTCTAATGAACAACAAGTCTATGGTCCTACCATAAACTCAATCCCTCTTAAGCTAGTTTAGAGGGCAGGACCCCATTGTTCAAGACTTGGACTAAGTTCTTAAGGGAACAACCTATCTAATTCCTTAGTCTAGAAATGAGTGAATTCTATCTTGCAGAGTTAAGTCCCCAGCTACCTACGAGGTTTTGTCCCTGAGAAGGTAGGCATATTGAGTCGGCTACAGGCCACTCTCACCCATACTAGTCTAAGGACAAACCCCTATAAGCAGGAGTTCTTAACTTGCTCATGATTCAGGTCGAATCACTAATGATCATCTATAAATTATTAGTCCTATCCTGTTAACGGTGTCATACTGGTTAGACTAATAATTTGCAGCCGGTCTTGTATGATCTCATCATACAGGATGCCCCCATTCGCATGTCATTCACATGGATGAGTTGGATTACCTCATTTGTACTAACTACAAAGTGGGCCTCATCCATGGTGTTACCAGAATAAGGTTTCCAACCTTATACATATAGCATAGACCATTTACGTTATACTCTAGAACATAATCCAATTAGTGTCTACTACACTGATGTTCAAGATCTATTATAACTTTGGAGCTTAGTTTATTGGATTTATAAAGTAAGAATATAATTTTATCAAATCAAATTACTCTTTATTTATCTGACTAAAATTACACAAGTTTAGGGCACATATCCCAACATGTTCATAATAGCGTTGCTACGCAACTGGAAGAAATTCTTCGAAAAAGTCTCCAAAATGAAGAAACTTGGCTCGACTCGTCGATAGTCACACCATTCATCTCTGCCACATTGAAGTAGACCATCATGTCGAGAATGTGTTCCTTGACAGGCGATCTCTCTTTCATCCTTGCGTTGAAGACGTGCTTGAGAGCATCGTGTCGGACCTGAACGGACTGTTGTCCAAACATGTCTTACAACGATCCCATGATCTGTTTGGCGATGACCATGCTCTCGTGCTTCTTAGCCAAGATATCATATATACTGGCTAATATGTAGACCTTAGCCTTGACATTGGCCTTGATCCATCTATCGTACGCGTCACGAACATTTCGCACCGCGGTGGAGCTCGGCACCTGAGGACATTCCTTAGTGAGTACGAACTTCAGGTTGTCCACTACCAAAATTGTGTTTAAATTATTTTTCTACGTTGGATAATTGTCCCCGATTAATTTTTTGGCAGCTAATAAGGAAATTATCGAGCTTGACATTTTTGCTGAAAAAATAAATTTCATGTATTAGTTACTCGCAAAAACTTCTATGTTTAATCCAATCAATTTTAGCGAAATTAAACATTTGATCCCTAGGTCAATTAATTTGTAATGATGCCCCAAATATTTAGAATAACCTCCATAGAAGGGTAGTCAAATCATTCTTCCTCTAAGACGAGACTATCTCGACTAAACCCTACCAGAATAACTCTTATTCCTATAGGTTTTTAGTTACCATTTTTTGGTCTGAATGCATTAACCCTTAATATATCTGTAAGTGTGATCCTCATATTTTAGATTCAAGAGTCTCCATCCAACAAAATCCACCGAACGGAGGACTGAGTTGAAAAATAAACTAAGACAACTCTATCCCTTTCGGGAGTTTACATTGTTCTGACACCTATGATCAGACCCTCCGAAGGGTTCGTTTTCTCCAGGACAAACATGCAGGTGGATCATAAGAGTCTCACGATGCAAACCAATAGAAGAGGTTGTGAGTCTCGTTTACACCAGTCTCGCTCCCATTTACTATAAGTACTTTCTCTATTCACCTTGATTTTGACCCATACAAATATCATCTGAAGGGGGACGCTCCCATTTGCGCCACGAGGCCGAGTATGGATCTCACTGGTGTGAATTTAACAGAGATTTGTGGGTGAAAAATTTGATGTTTCATATACACTTATTTCTTCCCACTAGGTACTTTATAATTAGGAATTGACCTAGATAAATCCGACTATAATTTACCCAAGTCTACCAACATAACATTTATATTGGAATTACCTAAGTCTGATAACTTTTCAATAAACATAGGTCTATGAGTTTAATTCATTAACTCCTTAATAAATGCCACTCACGAATCATAATTTATAAACATCTTGATTAAATTTACTCCTAGGTCGGTTCCTAGGTAGGGATGTTCCGTTTCCGTCAACTTAAATACCCCAGTCTTGCCAGAACCTTTCTTAGACAGAGTTCCTTTTTAATCATAGTTTATAAGGCCCGTTTAATAACCATTTTGTTTTTGGTTTTTAGTTTTTGAAAGTTAAGCTTATTTTCACCTAATTTCTCTACAATAGAGATCATCTCCCTTAAGTAAGCATTTGGACTCTTAGCCAAATTCTAAAAACAAAGTCAAGTTTTTGAAATCTAATTTTTTTAGTTTTCAAAAGTTGGCTTGGTTTTTGAAAATATAGATACAAAGTAGATAAGAAGACATATAAACTTATTGGTAGAAGTAGTATTTTTAGGTTTAAATTTCAAAAACTAAAAACCAAAAACAAAATGGTTATCAAACATGACCTTTTTAAAACTTAGTTTGGTTTTTGAAAACATAGGTAAAAAATATATAAGAAAATATATGTAAAAAGTATATAAGAAAATGTAGAAATCCATAGGTGGAAGTAATATTTTTAGGCTTAATTTGTTGGGTTTTATGTCCTAAAACTCGTGAGTTTGTACACTGAATGTATATTCTATTTTGCAATAAAGATATTGTTGAGATTTATTCAAATAAAGGTGTTATTGAATAAAGTGAATTGTATATTTTGAAACCCTAATCCAATATAGAACCCTTGGCTATAAGATGTATACTTGAACTTTATGTGTGACATAAAAGTGGATCAGGTTCAAGTTATAGCCAGAACGGTCTATAGTATAGGGATAGAACTGGGTACCTTATCCTGGGGACACTATAGACACGGCCCACTTTGTAAAGTACAAACGATGTGATCCTGAATCGTTCATGTGGAGACATGCGAGTGAGGGCGTCCTATGCAATGAGTTTGCATAAGATCGATCAGAAAATAGTCACTTAGACTTTATAACTCCGTTTACTGTCTTAACTGACTATATTCATACGATGACCTAGGTAACTCGATCTTAGTCCTGAGCATGCCATGAACTCCTGTTTATTCGGATTATCCTTAGATTTTTATGGGTGAGAGTGGCCTGAGATTGCCGGCTCAATAAGCCTCCCATTTACAGGGATAAGACCGGGTAGATAGCTGGGAACATAGTTCTGCAAGATGGAATTCACTCCTACCCGCTTTAGGGATTAGTAGAGAGGTTATTCCCTTAAGTGCTGACTCCGGGTCTTGAACAATGGGCCCACCCCTCTCATTGGCCCGAGAGAGATTCGGTTTGTTGGTTGGACCACAAACCAATTATTCATTAGAGGATCAGTGAGACTTAAGGAACAAGAAGTAATTACAGGGGTAAAACGGTATTTTTGACCCAGTTGTAATTACGAACGACCTGTGAAGGATCGACTTACTAATCATGGTTGTAAACCCGAGATCTTTCTTTGGAACCTCCTTATTATCAAACAACAAAAAGAAAGAAGAAATGAATGTTTAAAACTTGGTTTTCCATGTTTTAAAAAGGAAAGAAATGAAGTGAAAGGCAAAAGGAAAACAAGGAAGGAAAGTTTAAACCATTTCGGTTTGGATTGCTTTTAAGAGAACTATGTAGTTATAGTCGTATGTGCTTTAGAGGTTGTGGTTGCTTAATTAGTGGTTTGGATTGTTTGTGGTTCTGATGTTCTTGCTCATCTTAGTTTCCAAGAGAGACTTAAGAAGAGTTTCTCCTCATGTACGTCTTATAGATGTCCGGTCACATTGAGTTAAGTTTAAAGTGTTCCATATGCGAACATAGTTTGTTTTCGTGTAAAGTAGTGTCAGTAGTATTGTTAAGAGGTAACAATGTCTGTTGGCTTCATGCCGTCTCCCGGGCTAAGTTAGCAAGTGGTTCGGGAGGGGGTGTGACAACTGTTTATCACGTAGTGTTTGTAGAATAATACTCATGTGTTCCCCGTGGGCTTTCTTGTCAACTGAGTAAACTAGTATATCATCAATAATTACTATTACAAAGTTATCCAAATCTTTGGTGGAAAAACACCTTACATGAGGTCCATGGAAACTACTAGTACCTTGTTAAACCGAATGGCATTACTAAACACTCGTAATGCTCGTACCTCATTATGAATAACGTCTTAGGAATGTCTGATTCTCTGACCACATCAAGATCATTGCCTTGTGAGTGACAAAACGAACTTCAAAAATGAGCTATATGCTTGAAAAATGCTTTAAGAAATGCAAGTTTTGCTAGAATGAATTGTTTCAAAGCTTTGTGTTTTATTTTTGAACACATGGCTATGAGTACTCTTGTTTTCCTAGAAATGTTTCAAATGTTCATTGTGACCCTAAAAGTTTTTATAAAGTTTATACATGAGCATATGTCCAATGGTTGCCAAAATTTATGGAAATGTTATGATTTCAAGCAAGCATGTACTAGAAAGTATATTCCAGATCTGACACATGTGCTACAAGCACAACCCGTTGAGCTGAAAAAGACATGAGTTACGCAGAGGATGCAGTTCAAATCCTCGACAGAAAAGAACAAGTTTTAAGAAACAAGACGATCCCACTCATGAAGGTTCGTTGGAGACATCACAGAGTGGAGGAGGCAACCTGAGAGTTAGAAGACTAAATGAGGAGGAAGTATCCGATGATTTTCACCTAAAGACTACTAAATTTCGAGGACGAAATTTCTTAAGGGGAGGTAAGTTGTAAACCCGAGATCTTTCTTTAGAACCTCCTTATTATCAAACAACAAAAAGAAAGAAGAAATGAATGTTTAAAACTTGGTTTTCCATGTTTTAAAAAGGAAAGAAATGAAGTGAAAGGCAAAAGGAAAACAATGAAGGAAAGTTTAAACCATTTCGGTTTGGATTGCTTTTAAGAGAACTATGTAGTTATAGTCGTATGTGCTTTAGAGGTTGTGGTTGCTTAATTAGTGGTTTGGATTGTTTGTGGTTCTGATGGTCTTGCTCATCTTAGTTTCCAAGAGAGACTTAAGAAGAGTTTCTCCTCATGTACGTCTTATAGATGTCCAGTTTCCGCTGAGTTAAGTTTAAAGTGTTTCATATGCGAACATAGTTTGTTTTTCAGGTAAAGTAGTGTCAGCAGGTATTGTTAAGAGGTAACAATGTCTGTTGGCTTCATGCCGTCTCCCGGGCTAAGTTAGCAAGTGGTTCGGGAGGGGGTGTGACAATGGTTATATCGAGTGGACAGAAATATATCTACAGTGAGGAGAGTGCAACCACTGGGCTTTAGTGGAGTGTCCCGGTGGTTAACGAATGTTGATTAGCTAGACTAAAGAGTTTGGCCTGTTACTCTCGTATCGTTGGAGCTCATGATCTGTAGGTCCATTAGGTCCCCTTACTAGCTCGGACTAAGCCTTGTAACATTTTGAGAGAAAAGAATTTGAATTGTTCAAATTCGGTTTTGGAAGAAAACGTTAATTATATGTGATATACTTAACGTGTCACAGTTTAATTATGAATTAAACTATAATAAAGAAGAGGTGGAAATATTTAAATATGATTTAAATATTTGTTCGATTTATAACATGAATAGGGATTCATGTTTAAACGATCGATTTAAGAAATCGAGATTGGTCCAATTATTTAATTTAATATTTAATATTAAATTAAATAAATTATTTAAAATTAATTAATTAAATTAATAAATTTAATTTTAATTTAAAATTAATTTTTATATTAATTTTGAATTAAAATTAAATGAAAATTCAAAATTTCATTTTGAATTTCAATTGGACCAAAGGAAAAAGCATGAGCAAACTTACTACTTTTTCAAATTCACACAAATTGAGCACCTCTTTCTTGTTTAATCCTTCTCATCTTCTTGCTGTCATCTTCTCCTAGCTTTAAGAAGCTTTTGGTTTCTTTAATTGAAGAAGAAACCATTAGATTAAAAGGAATTAATCAGAATTTTTATAATTCAAGTTTTTTAGACCTTTCTCCCATCTCTCTTCAAATTCTCTCTATCAAAGATCCCACAATCTGTTCTAAGGCCTGGGGATAGTAGGGAAGACACTAGAGGTTGTCCACAAAGTGTTTGTGACAAGAAATCCCCCACGGATTAGTAGAATTTTGAGCTACAAAGGTATGTGTTCATATTCTCTATTTTTCCAGACTTGAGCATGCTTTTTGTTTTGTAAAGTTGATCAACTTAGAGTGTTCAAGATCCAAAATTGCTTCCGCTTTCTTAATCTACACTCTTTCATAATTTTCAAAAACCAAAAACTAAAATCAAAATGGTTATCAAACAAGACCTAAATTATTAGATTGCTTAATTTTAGTCTTATTAGAACTAAATAACCTAAGGTCTAATTAATCCAATTCTAAAACTATTCTAAAACTAGTTAATTAATCTTAGGTTACATGCATTTCTATGTTATAATGTGTTTAATCAATGAATATACATACATTAATAACATATTTATCACATAAAAAAATGCATGTTAATGCTTTCATAAATTAATATAACAATTATATTAATTACACGTGCATACTATATAATATAAAAATTATATTATAAATGATGCATAAATATGATTAACCTAAGGTGAGATTTTAAACTATATGGTTGTTACATAGAAACTTCGACCAATCCATAGTTGCCACGTCGTTATTCTAAATTAATGACGAAGTTGTAAATGATTAAATTTGAGACCGATTATAAGTTGACACATGTCCTAAATTTAGTTTGAAAACAAGAATTGACAAATTCTAAAAGTTGCAAGAGTCAACATGCAATTTGATCAAATAATTAAATTTAATTTTGGTTAAATTGGATTATATGAAATTGGGTAAGTTAAATAAAATCCAAATATAAATGATTAGGCCCAAAGCCAACAAAGCCCAGACTTAGATGGTTTGCCCCAAAGGTTGCTAAAGTCCAAGCCCACATGTTTTGAAAACCTCTATAAATAGAGAACTTCCCCTCCATTCCAAAGGTTCAGAAATTTCACTCTCAAGAGAACTCAGAGAGAATTCAGAGCAAAGTTTTAACTGTTGAATGCTCCCTAAACTCCTTAGTGTTGAACGCTGCAAGATGGGTCTTTAAGCGTTGAACGTTGTAAGACGAGTCTTTAAGTGTTGAACGTTGCAAGACGAGTCTTTAGGTGCTGAACGTTGCAAGACGAATCTTTAAGTGTTGAACGCTGCAAAATGAGTCTTTAGGTGTTGAACGCTGCAAGACGAATATTTAGGTGTTGAACACTGTAAGATGTTGAACACTTCAAGTCCTTAGGTGTCAAGTGCTTCGTGAAGAACTTCAACAAGCTGCAAGCCGAAGACCTTCAACAAGCTACAAGCCTATAAGCTGAAGACCTTCAACAAGCTACAAACGGACCTTCAACAAGCTATAAGCTGAAGATCTTCAACAAGCTACAAGTCGAAGATCTTTAACAAGTTGCAATCCAAAGACCTTCAACAAGCTACAAAGCCCTCAAGACAAGTCTACACTCGAGAATAAGTTGCAAAGCCCTCAAGACAAGTCTACGTTCGAGAATAAGCTGCACATTCCTCCATACAAATTACATTCGAGAACAAACTGCGAAGCCCTCGAATCAAATCTACGTTCGAGAACAAGCTGTAAGACCCTCAGATAAATTACACTTGAGAGAGGAAAGAATCGGAGGATAAAAATTAGAGATTGTAACTCACAACATTCAAATTAATACAAATAAAACGTTCAATTACACGTGTCTTCCTTCTATTTCTTTACTAAAATCACGTGTGAACAAATTGTCACGCCCAGTGGGATCATCTCTACCTCTCATCTCTTTCTCTAATCTCAAAGTAGAAGTAAAGTGATGTCATTCAAGACTTCTTCGATGACTGTTGTCATGAGTAACATATACATGAGTTCCACTACCTATAGTTGCTCCAATGAACTAAAGTTGGATGAAGATGAAGTAACGACACTACTGGGGGCATTAACTAACAACGAGTTCCTGGTCAGGTGTAACCCTTTGTTCGATTTTGATTCTGACGTAGTGTCTGTCATGATGACTAAAACAAGCACTAAGGAAGAGAGATTAGCAAAGATGCAAGAGCAAATCAACAACTTGATAAAAGCGATTGAAGAAAGAGATTCTCAAATCGCATACTTAAAGGATCAAATTAAGAATCAAGACGCCGCTAAATCAAGTCATTCTCTTGCTGTCAAAGATCGCAACAAGGGGAGCGTCGTTGTGCAAGAAGATCAACCAGAACCCTCCACTTTGATCGCTTCACTATCAGTCCAACAACTTCAAGACATGATAGCTAACTCCATCAAAGCTCAATATGGTGGGGCTCCTCAAAGTTCTCTCTTGTATTCTAAATCATATACTAAGAGAATTAATAATTTGAGGATGCCAATTGGATACCAACCACCAAAGTTCCAGCAATTCGATGGAAAATGCAACCCTAAGTAACATGTTGCGCATTTCGTCGAAACATGTGAAAATGTTGGCACACGAGGAGATCTACTAGTCAAGTAGTTCGTACGAACATTGAAAGGAAATGCTTTTGAGTGGTACATTGACCTGGAGCCCGAGTCAATAGACATCTGGGAACAATTTGAAAAAGAGTTTCTCAACTGCTTCTACAACACAAGATGGATCGTCTGTTGGGGTGTATGTCCTTATCTCGTGAAGTTTGTAATATTCATTGTTTTAATAAATAAAGGTTGTTTATTATTCAAACTTTGTGTCTCACATTTTTATAAACTTAATCCAATAAACTAAGCTTTAGGGTCATATCCTTTGAAAGAACTAGAACTTGAACGGTGTGTAGTGGACACAAGGGGATCACGTTTGAGTTAATGACCTAAATGGTCTACAATACATGGATAAGGTTGGAAACCTCATCCTGGTTATATTGTGGATGCGGCCTGCTTTGTATTAGATACAAACGAGGTAATCCAGCTCGTTCATGTGGTTGACATGCGAGTGGGGGCATCATGTACAATGAGATTGTACAAGACTGGACCGTGAATTATTAGACCTATTGATGTAACACCGTTGACAATATATGACTAATAACTTCGTAGATGAACATTAGTGACTCGTTCTTAATCCTGAGCGTGTTACAGACTCCTGTCTGCGGGGGTTTGTCCTTTAACTAGTACGGGTGAGGGTCGTCACAGGTTCTCTCCCAATATGCCTACATTCTTGGGGACATGACCACGTGGGGAGCTGGAAACTTAACTACGCTAGATGAAATTCACTCGTTCCCGAATTAGAAAAATTAGAGGGGGGTTCCCTTAAGTGTTGTTTCCGGGGCTTAGACAACAGACACCCACCCTCTCACTGGCCCGAGACTGATGTTGTTTATGGTTGGACCATGTAACGTAGTTGTTTATCAGAGGAGCAGTGGGACTTAAGGAGCAAGAGGTACACAGGGGTAAAACAGTAATTTGACCAAGCTGTGACTATGAACAACCAGTGAAGGGACGACTCACGGGTATTGGTTATATCTATGGACACAACTTATCCTATAGTGATTGGAGTGCACCAACGGGCTTTAGTGGATTGTTATCGTAGCTAATGAATGTTGAATAACCAGGTCAAAGAGTTTGACAGGTTAATCTCGGATCATTGGAGCTCGTCATCCGTAGGTCCATTAGGTCCCTCGGTTGGCTCAAATTGGGCAAATTGAGGGTTTATAGTTTGGTGTGGATTTGAAATGTTCAAATTCATTAATTAGGTATTTATGTCATTTATATGTGATATGATATAATATATAGTTTGATGTGAATGAGATTCATATAAACTATAGTATAACCTAATTGATTAATTAGTCCTAAATTGGAGAAAATGGATTGAGAGAAATTAAATTGAATGTGATTCAATTTAAAATTCCACCATTATGCAAATGAGATTTGTATAATAAGGTATGAGATACCTTATATTATGTGATATGCAAATATTTTTTGCATATCATATGATTGTGGTGAAATAGTGAATTGGTGGAGGTTTTAACTCCACCACACACCATTATATAAAGGCCTTGCAAGAAGCCTTTGGGGCAATTCATTCATTTTCTGGATTTTCACTTCCAAGAGAAAAAGCTCCCTCTCTCAAAGCTCTCTCATTTTCTCTCTACATTTCCTCTCCAAACCCAAAACCAAAGGGAGTCCCATAACTCTCCCTCAACCTACGAGAACAACCGAGAAGATCTTTCGGAGGTGTCCCTGTTGTTCGGTTCAAAGAACGAAGTCGTTAAGATCGTCGGTTCGAGAGGGTTCGTGAACGAGAAATAATCCGAAGAAGAGTTCTTCAAGAGGTTAGTATGTTTATACTTGCTGTATTTGCTTTTCATTTTATGCATGTTTAACCTAGGATATAAGTGATATGTTCAATCTTAAGAAATACGTTTCACAACGAATTAACGACATTTTACGATGTTTTTCGCTGCGAAAAATTTAATTCCCTTCAATTGGTATTAGAGCCAATCATTGCTCTTCGTTAAATTCTTAAAATTAGATGGGTAACATTAATTTTTCATGAGATGAATGTTAATGGTTTGCATGTTGGATGTTTTCGGTTTTGGCACTTAGATAGATTTACTTTTCTGTTGATTTGATCAATGTAAAGGCCTATTATTTTTGGGCATTTTAGAAAGTAAATCGAGTATGTAAGCTCGTGTCGTTCGTGACATGAGATGATATGAAGAAACAGAGCGAAAACGGATAAAATTGGTGAAACAGTGCTTGCTGGACAGTCGATAATGTTGCGACGTTGTACTTCAGCGTCGTAACACCATCCATGCAATAGAAGTGCCTGCTGCAGTGCAACGTTGCGACGCAAGGCATTGCATTGCAACACCCCTGGCATTGGGAACGTTAACTTGACGTTGGATGCTGCAGCATTGCAACGCTGGCCACGGCGTTGCAACGCCACAACATAGTGGAGCGGTTCCAGCGAGTTTTTCGCGCGGGAGTGACGACGTGGGGACTTAGGCGTGCTACGGTTCGAGCCAGGAGTTGTACAACCATTTTTTTATTTAATTTATGTTTTTGTAAATTAAGTTTTATTAATTTATTTTTAATTAATATTAATATAAATGTTATATTGATGTTAATTAATTAAATTAATGTCCCTATGGTGCCAAAACCGGTCCAATTATGCTATTTATTTTTATGCAAGTGTTGTATGAAAATTCTATGTGCATAATGTATGTCATATAGTTTTAAAATCTCACCTTAGGTTAAACATTTCATGCATCATTTTATATTATAAGAGTTATAATATATAGTATGCATGATAGGATTATATTATTAGTGTTATAATATAATATGTGTTTTAATTTAATTAATATAAGGGTTATATTACTTAGATTAAAAACATTGACATGCATTTATACATGTGATGTATGTATGTTATATAGTTTAATTATTCATGTGATGAATGATCAAACACAATAACATAGAAATGCATGTAACCTAAGTTAATTATTAGTTTTAAATAGTTTAGAACTTGAATAATTAGACTTAGGTTTTCTAGTTCTAATAAGATTAGAATTAGGAAATCAAATATGACTTATGAATGGTGACTAATAGTAACTCTGTCTAAGGAAGGTTCTGTCTAAGTCTGGGATATTTAAGCTGACGCTTTGCGGAACACCCCTACCTAGGAACCGACCTGGGAGTGAATTTTGTTCGGATTTCATAGGTTATATTCTCGTGAGTGTCGTTAATTAAGAGTTAATTAAATATACTCACATAAACCTAAGTTAATAATATGATTATAGACTTAGGTTAATCCAATATAAGTGTTATATTGGTAGACTTAGGTAAATTATAATCGGTTTATCCAGGTCAATCCCGATTAATTTAAAGTGCTGAGTGGGAGGAAATAAAGTGTATGAGATACATTTAATTTTCCATCCACAAATCTCCGTAAAGTTCACACCGTGAGATCTATACTCAGTTTCGTGGCGTAAATGGGAGCGTCCCCCTTCGGATGGTATTTGTATGGGTCAATATTCAACGTGAATGGAGAGAGTACTTATAGTGAGTGGGAGCGGGACCTGTGAAAATGGGACCCATGATCTCTTCTATCGATTCACACCATGAGACGTCTATGATCCGCCTGCTAGTTTGGCCTGGTCCAGACAATCCCTTCGGAGGGCCTTGATCATAGGAGTCGGAACACCGTGAATTATCGAAAGGGATGCGATTTTCTTGTTGGTTTTCCTTCGTAGTCCTCCCTTCAGCGGCTATTGTTTGGACGAATACTTGGAAATTTAAAGATAGAGGGTGACACTCGCGGGGATTCATTAAGAGTTAATGGATTCAGACCGAAAAATGGTAACTGGATGCCTAATGGAATAAGAGTTATTCTGGTATTAGAGTTTGGTCGAGAAAGTCTCGTCCTAGAGGAGGAGTGATTTTGTCTACCCTTGGTGGTCATTCTAAACCTTTGAGGTAGCAATTTATTTGCTAAAAATGATTGGATTTTTCAAAGTTTTTGCGAGTCCTAACACAAAGTTTTTCTTTTTCAGCAAACAAAATGTCAAGTTCAATTATTGCTTTTTTAGCTTCTGACAAACTAGTAGGTGATAATTACCAAACATGGAAAAATAATATCAACACAATTTTGGTAACTGACGACCTTAAGTTCGTGCTCACTGAGGAGTGTCCTCAGGTGTCGAGCTCGACCGCATCATGAAGTGTTCGTGATGCGTACGATCGATGGATCAGGGCTAACGAGAAAGCCAAGGTCTATATCATTGTCAGCTTGTCTGAAGTTTTGGCAAAGAAGCATGAGGTTATGGTCACCACGAAGGAGATCATGGAATCGCTGCAGAACATGTTTTGACAACAGTCCTTTCAGGTTCGACACGATGCCCTCAAACACGTTTTCAATGCAAGGATGAAGGAGGGGACGTCTGCCCGTGAACATGTTCTGGATATGATGACCCACTTCAACCTGGCGAAAATGAACGGGGCTTCGATCGACGAGTCGAGCCAGGTTAGCTTTATTATGGAAACTCTTCCGAAGAGTTTCCTTCAGTTTCGTAGCAACGTTGTTATGAACAAGATTAGCTACACTCTGACCTCCTTACTCAACGAACTACAGAACTTCCAGTCCTTGATGAGAGTCTGGGGACCGGAAGGTGAGGCAAATGTTGCCTTCAGGTCCTATCACAGGGGTTCGACCTCTGGGACAAAATCGGTAGGTTCTTCAGGCCCGAAAGGGAAGAAGAAGAAGTTGAGAAATGGTAAAGCTGACCGCGCTGCCACCTAGAAGGAAAAAAGGTCAAGGAGGTTGCAGAGAAAAGAAAGTGTTTCCACTGCAATGGGGACGACCACTAGAAGAGAAATGGTCCCAAGTTCCTTGCCGACAAGAAGAAAGAAGGTAAATGTGATTTACTTGTTACAAAAACCTGTTTAGTGGAGAGTAATGACTCAGTCTGGATACTTGATTCAGGCGCCACTAACCATGTTTGTTCTTCTTTTCAGGGAATTAGTTCCTTGCAACGACTGCAAAAGGGTGAGATAACGCTCAGGGTTGGATCCGGAGAAGTTGTCTCTGTTGCGGCGATGGGCATGGTGAAGCTCTATTTCGGCAGGAAGTACTTATTATTAGATAATTTGTACATAGTTCGAGGGTTTACTAGAAACCTAGTTTCTATTTCCTTCTTGATTGAACACTGTATCTCTGTTTCTTTTGAATTAAATAAAGCGTTTATTTCTTTCAAAGACAATTTGTTGTGTTCTGCTTCACTTGAGAATAATTTGTACGTTTTAAAGCCTAATTCGGTCAAAAGTGTTTTGAATACTAAATTGTTTAAAACGGCTGAAACGCGAACTAAGAGATTAAAAGTTTCTCCAAAATAAAATGACCATGTTTGGCATCTAAGGTTAGGCCACATGAATCTCAATAGGATTGAGAGACTAGTGAAGAGCGAACTTCTAAGCGAGTTAGAGGAAAACTATTTATCGGTTTGTGAGTCATGCCTTGAAGGAAAAATGACCATACATCCTTTTAGTGGAAAAGGATATAGAGCCAAAGAGCCTCTTGAGCTTATACATTCTGACCTCTGTGGTCCGATGAGTGTTAAAGCACAAGGAGGTTACGTATATTTTGTATCTTTTATAGATGACTATTCGAGATATTAGTACATTTACCTAATGCATCGAAAAGTCTGAAACTCTTGAAAAGTTCAAGGAGTACAAGACTGAGGTTGAGAACCTGTTAGGTAAAACAATTAAAACACTTCGATCGGATCGAGGTGAAGAGTACATGGACACTGAATTCTAGGACTATATGATAGAACATGGAATCACGTCCCAACTCTCAACACCCGGTATGCCATAACAGAATGGTGTATCAGAAAGGAGAAACAGAACCTTGTTGGACATGGTTCGGTCGATGATGAGCTATGCTCGTCTCCCTGATTCTTTTTGGTGTTACACAGTGGAGACTGTGGTATACATTTTGAACAATGTTCCGTCGAAGAGTGTTTCTGAAACACCTTTCGAACTCTGGACTGGTCGTAAAGGCAGTTTTAGATTTGATAAAATTAATTTTATCAAATTTTGATTTGGGATAAATTTTGGATTATGCCCAAATCTTGTTTTGTGAGATAAAATTAAAATTCTACCATGATTTTGACTTGATATAACTAATTTTATCAAATTTTGATTTGGGATAAAATTTGGATTATGTCCAAATGTTTTTCTTTTAATCTTTTGAGATAAAATTCTAACAAATCTCAACATTAGATTTGGAATAGAATTTTAATTTGGCTTGCATACAATTTTCGATTAAAGATAAGATATGCCAAATTTTGATTTGAGATGATCCTATTCCTATTCCAATTCCAATTCCTATTTGAATTCCAACTTAGATTTTAGAATGTGATTTTTATCTTTTCCTCAACTATAAATAGATGAGGTGAGTCTTCCATCCATTCGTATTAGAGTGTGGAGACAAGTTTGGCTAAAACTTTGATCTAGGCAAGTCCCAAACTTTGATTTTTTTTTCTTTTTTTCTTTCTTTCATTTTTTTCTTTTCTTCTTTTTTTTTTTTCACTTTTTTCCTTTTTTTTCTTTCTTTCATTTTTTTTTCTTCTTTTTAATTTTTTTTTGCAGATCGGTGCCCCTCTTACCACAAGTGCACTTGTGGGACCCTCGTCGATTTTGGGTGTACTTGCAATTGTCGGACTTCCTCGTTCCTAGTGCATATACACTTGTGGGACCCTAGTCGATGTCGAGTGTACTTGCAGCTATGGAACTCCACATGTTCCTGGCTCATATACGTTTTGTTGGGATTTATGCCCTAAACTCGTGTATTAGTAATTTTTTCAAGGAAATGAATAAAAGTGTTATTTTTCCTTAAACCTTGTATTCTCGCAATTACAAATTTAAATCCAATAAACTAAGCTCAGGGTCACTTTTAGGAGATCTTGAATGGTGTGTAGTTGACACAAATCTAGGATCAAGTTCAAGTAGATGACTCGAATGGTCTATAGTACATGGATAAGGTTGGGAACCTTCATCTTAGTGACACTATGGATGTGACCTACTTTGTATTTGATACAAACGAGGCGATCCAGCTCGTTCATGTAGTTGACATGCAAGTGGGGGCATCCTGTGCGATGAGATTATACAAGACCTGGCCGAGAATTATAAGATCACTCTAATAATGTCGTTCATAGATTAGGGTTAATAATTCAATGATGACCATTAGTGACTCGACCTGAATCCTGAGCGAGTTTCGAACTCCTGTCTGCAGGAGTTTACCTTAGACTAGTACGGATGAGAGTGGCCATAGCTGCCGACTCAATATGCCTACCTTCTCAGGGATGAAACCTCGTAGGGAGCTAGGGACTTAACTTCATAAGAAGGAATTCACTTGTTTCAGAACTAGGGTAACTAGATAGGTTGTTCCCTTAAGAATTGTATTCAAGTCTTGAATAACGGCGAGAGGGACATTGTTTATGGTCGGACCATAAACTTGTTGTTCATTAGAGTATCAGTGGTGCTTAAGGAGCAAGAAGTAATCACAGGGGTAAAATGGTAAATTGACCCAACTGTGACTACGAACAACCTGCGAAGAGTTGACTCACGGACATTGGTTATATCAATGGACACAACTTGTCCTACAGTGAGGAGAGTGCAGCTACGAGTCTTTAGTGGAGTGACTCGTAGTTAACGAATGCTGATTAACGGGGTCAAAGAGTTTGATCAGTTAATCTCATCATTGGAGCTCATGATCTATAGGTCCATTTGGTCCCTCGGTTAGCTCAATATGGAATTAATGAGAGTATAAAGTTTTCGAATGAATTTGAAGTGTTCGAATTCAATTTAGGGAATTATATCAATTATATATGATATAATTGATATAAAATATAGTTTAATGTGAATATGATTCATAATAAACCATATTATTGCCTAATTATGGAATTAAGGCATAATTAGAGAAATTAATTTCGAGAGATATTTAAATTGAATATGATTCAATTTAATTTCCACTTTATGTAAATATGATTTAAATAATAAGGTATTTGATACCTTATACTATGCAATTATGCAAATTGATTTTGCATAATGCATAATTAGTGGAAATAGTGGCATAATGGGTGAAGAATTTGTCTCCACCCACATTGGCTATATAAGCATCCTTTTGGATGCAAAATGAGAGACTTAAGTCATTTTGGTGAAAATTGACATTAAAAAAGAACATCAATGTCACACCCCGTCCCAGCTTACTTGCCTAACCTAGGAAGAGATGCAAAGACAAAGATAACCAAACCTCTTGTTGGCTTTCCTTGACTAACCCAAGACATAACTTAAATTAAACGTAACACAACATGTTTGAACAAGCAAAATTAAGCACTGATATACACTTATAAATGAAACACATTCACTTCCATTACTATGTTTTTTAGGTAATCTTAAAGCTTCCAAGTTTATTACAACCCATCTAATATGTTCTCACTACAAACCATATACAAAAGAAAGTGTATATACAAGGAGCTAAATGACGTGGTGACAAATAGGTCTTGTCAAGGCTAAACACTGGAAACTCGTCTGCTACCTGGAAAGAGTAGACATAATGAAAACGTGAGCTAGGAAGCCCAGTGAGTGTCTATTATAAGCTCACAAGTAAAGCATGATAATGGAAGACTATAAGTAGAAAATAGCTTAACATCTGTTTGTAAACATAAACAAACCATGCTTCCAATTTACAGGTTTAAGTCACCACCTATGCGTAGCACTCAACTCATAATGTAGTATTATATAGGGGGTAGATAGATCAATAATGTAAAAGCTCATAACAATAAAACACATGGCATGATACCACTTTCGAACCATAGAGGTGGTAGAGTTACATTTATACCAATAAGGTTTATACCTTTCTCACGTGCACGTGGAATACCTTTGGCCCTTTGGTTTTCCCTAATACCTTCTCTATGTCCTTCAGTATTAAGGTAAGACCATTTACTACCCGAATACCTTCTCATTGTCCTTCAGTATCGGGAAATTATGATTCATTCCCCCCTAAGTACCTTCTCGAATGTCCTTCAGTATTAGGGGTTAACCACAAACAAGGGCATAATTTGTTTACCATGGAAATCAAGTCTTTATAACACATACAACAATTTCTCGACATTTTCACATTATCTTCTAAACATGTTCCCAAGTGGATTTACACAAAACATTCTCTAAGGGAAAACATACTTTCATAATTTAGTTTCCATACTTGGGTTTATAGTTACAAACTAACTCAAAACATGCTTAGGTTCCATCATGAACTTTATGTTAGAAACTCCATGAAGCTATACATAATTAGTTCAAACATGATTCAATGATCAACAATTATGTTTTTGAAGAAAAACATAGGTCAAGCATGATTCTAAAATAGAGTCACTCACAATCACCAAAAGGGTTCCAAGGGTTATACGCTTTTCCTATCTCCGTTTGCCCTTAAAATGAAATTAGTAACATCAATTCCTTTCCTTATGCACCTTAGAAACATATCTAATTCAGTCCCATAACTCAATTCAGAATAGCCATACACACAATTGGTTGTAAGGTATATAGAAATGGAAGAGAATCTCCTTCAATTCCTTGCTAGCAGTTTTTTCCCTTGCACCTAAAATTACAGGTTCAACTTTCAGCTTGGATTCCTTAAATTTATCAACACAACCACCAAATATTTTTTGATAGACCTCAACATCTTAGCTTACTTACCTCAAAATTTCAGCTTCTAATTTCTCCTAATGAGCTCAAAACAGACTGAACTCCTCACACTGCTCTGCTACCCGAGAATTTTGAACACCTCTCACTGTTCTGCACTTTTCTCCTTCGTCCTCTCTGTATTTTTCCAAAAGTCGACCAGTTTCGTATTTTACACTCAATTTATGAGATTTTGACTAAAAAATCAACGAATTTGACTCAGTAAATTGAGAGATATGATCGTTTGAAGATGACCCATTTTCCAGCTGCTTGCTGTTTTTCTGCGAATTTGACAACACTTACTTGTCATGTTTAACTCTGAGGCTTCACCTCCTTTGGCAAGCTCCTACTTCAATATTTACATCTTAATCACCTTTTTAAAACACCAAAATAAGTGTGTAAATAAACCCTAAGCATTTAGCCAACTTATCCTAAGTTTGTGAGATATAAGATCTTCCATTCAATACATGATGCACCTAAAATTTTTCCAATTTGCTAATGATTTTAACTTACTTCAATGCAACTTTTAATATGCTTATTTCAATGGCTTACCTATCTCCTTGTGAAGCTTAGACACATTGTAGCTCCAAATTCAATAGATTCCCAAATCCGATCATGACATCATTTAGTGCAACCTATACGATTTTGCATATTTCAAAACATCACGAACGAGTGCAAAATGATAAAAGAAAATAGAGTTTAGGGCTTACAATTTACTACCCCCTTAAGAGGAATTTCGCCCTCGAAATTCAGCACGAGAAAACTTGTGGGTACTTTTCTTTCATTTGGTCTTCGCTCTCCCATGTTGCTTCCTCAACGTCGTGATTTCTCCACAACACCTTTACCAGTGGTATTGACTTGTTCCTAAGCACTTGTTCTTTCCGATCCAATACTTGTAGAGGTTCTTCCTCATATGATAGATTCTCCTTAAGTTGTATTGGTTCTACCTTGAGCACATGTGATGGATGAGAAATGTATTTCCTCAACATTGATACATGGAAAACATTATGTACCCGAGACAATTCTATCGGTAAAGCTAATCTGTAAGCTGATGGCCCCTACACGCTCCAGTATCTCGTAAGGCCCTATATATCTCGGGCTCAGTTTCCCCTTCCTTCCGAACCGCAAAATACTCTTCCACGGGGATAGTCTTAGGAAAACTTTGTCTCCGATTTCGAATTCTAAATCTCTTCTTCGTTTGTCAGCGTAGCTCTTTTGTCTATCTTGTCTTTGTCTTGATCTTTCCCTAATAAATTTAACATTCTCCGAGGTAACTTGAATCAACTCACAGCCCTATCGCCTTCCTTTCTCCTACCTCCCCCCAACAAATAGGGGTTCTACACTTTCTTCCATATAATGCTTCGTACGGTGCCATTCCGATGCTAGAATGATAATTATTATTGTATGCAAACTCCATCAATGATAGGTGAGTCTCCCAGCTTCTTTTATATTGCAATACGCATGCTCGAAGCATGTCTTCGAGGGTCTCAATGGTTCTTTCTGACTGACCATCGGTTTGTGGATGAAATGCTGTACTAAAGTGCAACTTAGTTCCCAAGGCCTCTTGGAGACTCGACCAGAAGCTAATCGGTCCTGAGTTGGGGCAAATTACGACAGATAATATTAAGGTAATCAAGGAGAATTTGAAATTAGCTCAAGACCGTCAGAAGAGTTATGCAGATAAGCGACGAAAGGACTTAGAATTCCAAGTCGGAGATCAAGTTTTCTTGAAATTATCTCCGTGGAGAGGTGTCCTTCGTTTGGCAAAAAAAGGTAAACTAAGCCCTAGGTATATTGATCCTTATCAAGTAACGGGACGAGTTGGGCCAGCAGCCTACAAACTGGAGTTGCCAGCAGAACTATCTCGAGTACATGATGTTTTCCATGTGTCCATGTTGAGAAAGT